>CM075431.1:12465474-13065474 GCA_037832385.1 Rhizophora apiculata | reverse complement strand
GTTAAACCCAAAGTAGAAGTTTCAAAATTTTAACCACCAAGGAAGATTTTAATTGGAAGAAATGGGGAGTTCAAAGGTAGTAAAACCAAACCTTTTCAGCAAGCTGATTCTTGCGAGGCAGATTTTTATCAGCATGCTCAAGACAATATCGCAGCATGTCCAATATTGTCAACTCAGTTACCAGATCACAGCTTTCTACAAGCACAGAGGGTTAAAGGTAATTTCCCACAGATAAGAATCTCTATTAGTAAGTACCAAGTCATTCTGTCTATGTAAGAATTTTCTTTTTTTTTTTTTTTAAAGTCAAATAGTCAGATGGAATCACCTGGAATGTCAAATATTTGTTTCGCTGGAGGGATGCCCAGAAGCTCTCCTAAATAGAAACGTATGTGAGCACGATCATCTAGTGAAAGTAGATCACCATGTGTGACAACAACAACAGGTTTATCATCTGCCATGCAGAAGGAAATAACAAACCTGAACATACCAACAACATGCTATTGAAAGCTATGAAAGAACAAGATGGAAAAGAATAAGGGAGGAAGCATGGTTGAAAATATGTGGTGAAGCAAACAATGTACGCATTACCTGTTTCCATATCCAATGAAGGACAAATTTTTAGTAGCTCATCAAGGCCAATCAAAAACCCAAGGCATGGGCCACTCTTCTTATAGAGCTCTCTTTCTTGGACATTATACACTAAATGAATGTTTAAGGATGTGCTTGAATGCCAATGAAGATATATATATATATATATATATATTGTCTCACCTTTAAATGATAAGTATGGGCAGTTGAAAGCTGTAGTGATCATCTGTGTGTACTGTTTAACTTTACCACTACCACCATCATCAGCAGCATTCATAGATCTCAAGACTTCAACCCCATCAACAACAAATATGACAAAGTTAACCATCCTGCCTTCTTTGGCCTGGAAACAATTTTCATGAGCCTTGCACTTTATTCTGGTCCTGAAACTGGAACTATCCGATGACCTGATAGGTAAACAATAATATAAACATCATTGCATGTAGAACACAATCAATTTTCCCAAAAGAAAATTGTCCATGAAGTTAGCTGCTCAGACCTGAAAACAGGTTCCCCATGACGAACACCTTTTGTAATCCAATGTTTTAGTATTTCAGTGTTGTTGGATGTGTCATCAGACAGACTACGGGTATCATACAGACAGAAAGAATTTGACCCTCTTGGAATCATGTATTCTTGAAGGAAACAGGTTCCATCTCCAACAGGTGAATTATCTGCAATAAGAAACTTTAGAATACTATAATTGAAATGAAGAAATTTGCTATACCAAAGCATTTTCCACAAAAAGGATGGTTGTCAACAGATTCACAGCACCTCACTTCCCAAGCACTCTGCAAAACAGCAAATAGAGTAACACATACATGAAACTTGTGCTCTTTCAGGAGCAAAGATGTCGTCTTCTAACACCTTGGAAATCCTGTTGACAAGACTGCTTTTTCCAGATCCATTGGGACCAATCAGCAAAAGTGTTGTAGTCTTTGGCACATCATAGTCACTTAATTTTAAGTCACCCATCTTCTCAATCCACTGTCCAGGTGTATAACTGCAACATGACGTTCATTCAAATCAGCCCCAGTCCAGTATTCTGATATACAGCCAAAGCAAAGTCACAAAATCAACTGCTCCATATGTCTTGTCTCAGCCAGGGATAATTCCATTAAAAACAGATAATTTAGAAGCTGACAGACTTGGATATTCAATGACAGATAAATGGGTTAATGTGGGACCAACACATAAGATTAATTGTCATCAAACCCAGAGTTATGTTATAATAATAACATGGAAAAAAATCTCCAATTTGAGGTTGCTAGGATTCTTTTGTTCCAATAGGTGAAGTTACCCCTAACAGTCAAATATCCAACGAACATGAATACCTCAAAATTTTGTTCTTGGCCTCCATCAAGCTCCCGCTTCTACTCCGCAACTGATCATAAATAAGCAAGACCTCCCTGTGAACATTACGCCTCCTCCTCTGATTGGCTTCAAGTTCCAAAGAACTTCGGGAAATCCTACAACTCACTTCCTCAAATCCTCCAAGCACCGATTCATACTTTCCATTCATTATTCCACTCTCAAGTTTCCCACATGAAGCAATGTCATCCCTGATAATTCAACAAACGAATTTTGACTCAACAGCAGATATCCAACGCCACACAACTCGATGAACAAATTCGAGTTTGGTAACGTGAAACCACATAAAAACAGGAAAGACCAGACTGGAACATTAAATCTTTTGAAAGAGACTAAGACAAACATAAAGGTCGATCTGGATGGTTAAAGGGTCAGGGAAGAAACAATCTTTGCGTTGAAAAAATGAGAGAAGAAAGGCAAGAAAAGGTTCGATTACCTGGGTTGAAAGAAAGGTTCAGCAAATGATGAAACTTGTGAGAAATCTTGGTCTTCTGATGGTGGTTCCCCTGCACAGAGAGCTACGTCAATTACCGATTTTCTATTCTTTCCTTTTATATAGATATATATATATATACGGTAATAAGCGTCTTCTTCTTGATTCCTGATTCAAACCCACAAAAGCAAAAGAAGAACGGCAGAGAGAGAGAGAGAGAGAGAGAGTTGGGGGGGAAGGGGGGGCACCAGAAGTGACGCTAGGAGGAGCTGCGCGATCGCCACCCATGTTTGGGTCTTCTGTTGCTCCTATGGCGCAAGGAGGGAGACGTGTAAATAGAGAGTGATTTAGTCGATCGATGACCTGTTAATTGCCATCAGTTTGGGTTTCCCTTCCCAGTTTAGAACAGTCTTTCTTTTTTTATAACAAAAAAAACCAAAAAAAAAAAAAAAGAAAAGGAAACTCTGGGGTTTGATGACATAAGACTCCAGTGGTTAAAGCAGACCACCGCAGCAGCCATGCCAAATGACTCTCGATGATGAGGAGAAGAACCTCGGGTTATGCCACGTGGTAGCTTTCATTTTGTCCCCTCTACGTGTCAGGTCGGCGCCGTAGCTCTAACCGCTTAACTTGTCAAAGCATTAATTAAATTACAATAATATATATGTATATATATAAAATAAATGATAAGTAAAGACGGAGAAAATAAATATTTACGCAAAGTCAAACACTAGTTGAGAATGAAGAGGGTGACGGTTATAATGGTTCTCTTAACTTTATATTTGGAGTAATATATATCACTATGCTAAACATGAATTGATTTTGAAAGATAGGCCTGGTCAACGTCATCAGGTGCTGGGCCACAGACATTGGGCCTGGCTCACTGGAGTGGCGGGCCCGCCAGAATAAAATGGACACGACTTGGGTAGACCCGCAGTACTTCTTTTGTCTCCTCTTTTTCCGGTAGAAAGTAAAATTGGAGATTTTTCTATCCGTGAGCTTAGCCATTCCAGGCTACTTGATTTTATTTATTTATTATTTCTTCTCTTGATTCTTAGAGGTAGGCAATTGGGCGTCTGAACCCTACAAACATGAAAATGAAACAGTAGATGAGTATTCAACATGCTACACTGACTGGAGCTGCTAGCTGAATATTATTTAATCTAGTACAGTTTTATACGCTTTCAGTAGCTCTTCAGTCAAACCTGGTTATACAATCCTTCTGCAAAAACTTGCATACAGCCAGCAATGAGTCATGATGCCGAGTAGATTTTACCAGACTCCTAAAATTCCTTGAACTCGGCCAACATTGAGATCCACAAAACCCAACCATCATTTAGATACGTCAAATCTCGTTACTCTTTCCCCACTTGCGCACTTCATGCAGACCCTGACTGCTCCCGTGCTCGAGTATGGTCAAATTCAATCAAAGAGGGAAGAAGGGAATTGATATGAAATCATCTGGAAAGGTACGAGGTTTGCCTCTTTCATTATGCCGGCTAATATATGGTATCAGGTATGCCATCCATCAAGAATACAAAATCAAGACCGCGTGTATACATTGCAACACACTGTCTCGGGAATTCTACAATCTCTTTTGAACCTATATATCGAAGCTCTAAACTACAGGAATCAAAACCAAGTATCTCAATACCATTAGCTTGACCCCCCAGCCCCACATCTCTCTTCCCACCCTCCTCCCCCCATCCCCGTTGGGGTGCGTACAAGACATGGTTTCAAAAATACGTACTAGTCAACAAGCCAACGGCCCCCCACCACGGCACAAAAGAAAGAAGCCCATTAAAAGTCTCCGAGAATGTACCAAAACTGATAAATTAACTCATCTATTTCCAGAACAAAACACTACCAGTAGAAGAAAATCAGACACCACTAACACAACGGAAATCAGAACTAAACTTTTCTGTACCTTCAAAAATGGCCTGGGCTAAATGCCCACGTGAGAGTGGCATTTTTGCACCAGCAATGACTCCTGGATAGTTGAAGCAGTAACAAGACCAGAGCATTGTGAGGACCGACTTCCCAGCAATAGCATACCGGCATAGAAGATCAATGGAGGCAGAGAGCCACATCAGGGGATGGTAAAAATTGTCAGACCTGTCCATTTCATCCTGTATCAGTAAGGAATGACATATGGAAGAGCTACAATGTCTGCAGAATCTATATGTAGAGCTTCAGCCCAGACTTGTTGGGTTCCATCAACACCAGGAAAACTACTCTCTAGCTTATCTGTCTGTAGATGATTACTGTTAGCGAGCCATTCCCGATCATTGCTATCAGGCAGTGTGTCTAACCTGGATACAGACAGTATCCAATTCAGATACTTTTCATCAGGATGTGGAGGTTTTTGATACATTTCATCATTCTCATTAACCGGGATATTATCAGGTCGCCTTGTTAGACATGCATCGAGACGTGAAGCTGTTATCAAACCATTAGTCTTGTGTTCCTTGACATCCACTCTATGATTACTAATTGGCCCCTGCTTCGTGGATGCAGGCTGGAAAGCAGTTTGGTATGGTTCCAATTTCCTTCCATTTACAATGAACAGGTTAGATGAAGGGATGGGTCTCTGAAATTTATTAGGCAAGGGTCCATTATCTGTCAAAATGTAAGAAGAACAAGGTAAGGTGATATGAAGCTAAGACAACAGACATGCAAAACTGCATTTAAAACTCCCACCAAGACACCCCCCTGGGGGTCATCTATTATATCCATCCTACTCTCTTTCAAGAAGGGGATTCTCTATTTAGTAGCCTCAAATCAACAGCAATTTGGGATTGGGTTTTATTTAAAAGTAGCCATAGAGTAGAAAAACATACCATTAACAAGTGCAGAGAGTATGTGATTTGATTCTGGACCATGTAAGGCCTAAATGCATTTATTACAGTATATAGCAGCAAACACAACTTTGTCAAGTTCCACTCAACGGACAGAAATAGAGGTGCCACTTTGTGATCATTGTACATTGTACAATACAGGAAAGGACTCACCAGGTATATATCCATTCATCTCGGGCTCCTTCCGTTTGCCAAGGTTCCCCTCATCGGCATAACTTGTGCTACTTAACTTTAAAGTTTCTGGAGTCTTGATAATCCGAAAATCTAGCGAGTCCTCGCTACTTTCTTTCAACTTAAGATGCTCTTTAGTTGGATCAGTTATGTCCCTTGCTTTCTTCTCCTTCTTCTTTTCTTTATCCCATTCTTTATCCTTTGATTTTCGATGCTTCTCTTGATCTCTGTGTTTGTGTTTATGTTTATTATCCTTATTGTCACTTTTGTTGTGTTTACTCTTCTCCTTCCCCTCTGTCTGTTTCTCAGTGTTCTCCTCCACCAATCTCGCAATTCCATCAACTTTCTCCTGACCCATGCCAGAGAAATTTTGATCAAGTGTTTTCCCCACACCCCTCGTGTCAATGTGATTTCTTTGACCATTGACCTTCCTATGATCTTCATTCTTATCCTTAGCTTTCTCTCGTTCCTCAAGTTGCTTGCCAGTACTGCTATCCACTGCTCTTCCTGGCAGCTCTGCTCTTCTTTGGTCTGTTGCAGTAGTCTTCTGACTAAATTGGCTTCCACTGGCTTCATCGTCCTCCCTGATTCTTTTTGACAGCTCCAGCACATACCTAGAATCTTTGATCTCTTTATCCAGCAGGCTGTTTGGACCAACCTTCTCTCCATTCTGTAGCTGTGACTGTCCTTCAACTCTCTTCTCGTCAATAATTTGATTTTTCTCTTTATCCCTGTCCTTGTCTTTGTGCTTCTCTTTGCGCTCTTTCTTTTCCCTGTGTTTTTCTTTGCTTATGTCTTTGTCCTTTTTCTCTTTTCCTTCTCTCTTTTCTTTGTCTTTCTTATCCTTTTTGTGCTTCTTATCCTTGCGCTTCTCCTGAAAATGCGTTCAAATTAAACCAAACTGATGATTAAACAGTGTGAAATTAGAAGGTTTTTAAGAGTGTTTGAATATACACAAGGATAGATACTGACCAGCCCTTGTTCACATGCAAACACATAAGAGAAGTCACTAAAGCAACTATTTAATGTAGCCTAGACACCAGCATAGAGAAATAATAATAAGTCATAGGCAAATAAAAAAACAAAAAAAAAGCCCTCGGCTCCAGGAAAATTGTCTGATGCTAAGTAGAAGTCCTAAGACTTCCAGGGCAGTCTGCAAGCATGTTCACATCCTGACTGGCCAACTTCTATTGCAATAATATGATTATATTTGTGAACAATGCTATTGTTGTGATTAAAAGTCTTACATCAACTTGATACAGCCAAACAAGGTTAACCTAATTTAGAGCAAATGAATGGAATGCAATTTGCATAAAGAACTATGTCACAAATGAGATATTACAGAAGCATACAAGAGATGCAATTCTGCATTGCAGTGTCTTAGCAGAAAAGAGGATCCATTGCCTTTTGAAGTCTCTCTTAGATTGCAATGATCTTTAGGAATCAATTGATTCATGCACATAAGCAATCAAAATGAAGCAACAAGATACAAGTAATCACTCAGACACTCACAGTGCCAAGCACCAAAGCCAATCAAGTTTTACTTTAGAACTCGCTTGGGCTTATAATTAATGCTTATGAAGGCATTAACATATTAACAATGTGACACATATTAAACATTCCATCTTTAGCTCCATGACACGATATGCACTCATTTCTAAAAGTGCTGCAGAACCTGCTACACAGGATAAGCCAGGGAACATAAAATTGGAAGAAAACCTAAAAGCAAAGGAAATTTATTAGCCTGCTTTTTCGGGAAAAGAACACTAGAAATATGTATACCACAATTTAATAAGACCAAATACTTTGATGATTTAGGGAAAGAAATTACATCCTAAGTGATGACAACCATACCGCACATGACACAGCTGTCTCTACAAAGGTCCCATTTATAGCAATTTCTGTGTTTGCAATACAGGCAAGCTTATAAATAGAAAAGAAGATTTTGTCAATAAAGCAACAAAAAATGCTCTGATGGAATTGCTGCTTCTATAAGTACATTTTTCCTTTTCACTAAAAGTCCATTGCCACTCACAAAATATATATCAGAAAACATAAAGCTGGCACACAAACAATCCCTCAAACTTAACCTACAGATGTTTCTTAATAATATAATATAAGCTTTAGAAACGTAAACCATTGCCTAAAGAGTAAATTGGCATCAAAGAATACGACTTAAAAACATGATTTCTTAAATCAAGCAGAGCATTTTCAATATCAAAAACTCTTCACTTCCTTACCACAGTATGCACTAATTGTTACAGAACCTTGGTAACATGTCAGATATCTAAAAAAGGAGCTAAGCTATTGGTTTTTCCCAACAAAATTAGGAAATTAAAGCCAGAGAGTTTACTTGGAAAATGGTAAGTACTGTATGTGTAATAGAACTTTGGTGCATTTGTATTTACTTTCTCAACCACACAATATTTAAACTTAAGAACCTAACATGATCATAATAATCCTCTTTACCACTGCAACTACATATAAAGTGGGCACACCATATCTAAAACTTGAATATATCTGCATGTTTGCTACCAATATCAATGGATTTGAAAAAATATATCTGACCTAAAATCACAAAGCATGCGACAACCTTCATAAGAGCAGACAAGAAGAATAGGACACTTTTAAATGAATGAAACAGTATGAACCATGGCCCCCTTTCAATAACTAGATAATATGGGCCTAAATCTCAATTATATGGGCATGCAAGAGTCAATATTGCAAATCCTCTGAAGACCTAAGGTGAAAACAAAGTTAACATGTAACACAGCATGTTCAATCAAGAAAACAAAATTAACCTTGTATGAACCATGGATATTATCCCAAAGGAAACAGCTCCTACCTTCCCCCATCAGCGTGTCAGCTCTACTTTTGCAAACACGTGTGCCCATGTTGTGTAGGCCAAACAGTATATTTCCTACATTTTGGCCAGCTGTACAATTGAGCTGGCAAGGGGAGTCATGCTAACCAGCAAGCTTAGAAACGTGGCACTAATATAGGCAAGAGGGGATGTTATGAAACCCCTGTGCTACTTTGTCTGCAAGATTACTCTAAAACTTTTTGGCAGAAGAACTAGGTTTCCTTTTGACATCACTTGATCTTATCTCCTTGCCTCTTTTTACCCTGTACAGGAGTTTCTATGGCCACTTGAAGAAAAGAAAAATATAGTAAAAATCTTTTCATGTTCAATGGCAACAAACACTCATGAGCATACTCCCTAAATGAGTCATCTTCAACATTATTTTCTTCAATGGTGTTTTTGAATTCAGTATGATTGCCCTTAAGAAATCTCCTTCCAATTTTATGTCAAAAAACTCCAGGTATAAATCAACAAGGTCCTCTTCTCAGTTCCTTTGAGTTGCTCAATTCAAATGGGTTAAAGAAAGGTTCAAACTTTTAGCATCAGTTGCCAAAGTTTAATGACCATCAACCAGTATTTTCAAAGATGCAAGGTACTCCAAAGCACAAAGTCTCTTAGAGTGTAGGCACAGAGTGCAAGGCCCAGACATGCCTAAGCGAAGTGTAAAATGAAGAAGAGGTGTCATGAGAAAGAGAACATGTAGTCAGAGAAAGGGTGGGAGGACTGGGGGAGAAGCATGAGAGACAAAGAACAGGCTTCATTCTAGAAGCGCTGTTCTTTTTTTTTTTACTCCTTATTTTACCCTACAATATCTGAGCCAACAAGGAAACTATTGAGTGTTTTGTCTCAATGCATAAGCACCTTGCACCTACCCAAAAGGCGCTTTGCCTAGGGCATAAAAAGCCCCAAGGCCTTGGCACCTTGCATCTTAGGCATGCCTTTAAAGCACTGCAACCAACCAACATAAAATAAACATAAACAAAATAATAGCTTGGCTAGAGAAGAAATACCGAAATGAACAAAATCAAGCTACCACTGGCAGTTAATAAAGATGATATATCCACCTTTGCTAGCAAGTCTGTGTCATCAATTATAGCCTTCTTTTCGTATCCTGGAGGCGGAAATGGAAAGCAGCGAGACATTGCATGTAATCTTGGAAACAGCAAAGTGGTAATGTTCCACCAAGCTAAAAGCTTCTCCTAGTTTCCTGTACTGTTGTTCCAACAGAGGAACAGACCAGGAACTAGTCTCTTGTCCATGCACCATGTCCCTGCAGTCATTTCCAGCTTGTAAATTTATTCCATAGTTTTGCAGTATCACCTCCCAAGCCACTATTCTCTTATTCACAAATTAAATCCAGAAACTTGCAAAATCCCAGCTAGAGCTTGGCTTGAAACTGGGAGCAAAGAGAAGGCTTAAATGCTCATTTTTACCCTAATGGACAATGAACTATCTCCACTAATATCCAGGTAAGTAATAATCCAATCAGGCTGCATACAAAGTAAAGATTTTCAAATCACCAAAAGCTCCAAATCAACCCTATCCCCACTAGGCCAATAAAGAAATCAGAACCTGTTAATAAGCAAAAACTAAAACCAAAGGCTTCCCCTAAATGTCGGAACCCGTAACCCAAACTATGAATGAAACGCACCCACGAAGTTGTCTCCACTTCCAAGTGCCTCTAGATTTTTGTCCAAAGAAAGTTCTGGGAAATCCCCTCTTGCAGATTCAATGTGGAGGCTCAAAACACAGTTCCCGTATAATGATTCAATGTGGAGGCTCAAAACACAGTTCCTGTATAATGATTCAATGTGGAGGCTCAAAACAAAGTTACTGATCATAACTCTAATATTCCAAGAACCGCAATTAGGGCTGATTCCAGTGACGATCAGATCAAACCCTAGAAGAGGCAAGAGCAATAAAAATCATGTCAAGCACAGAAAGCACTTAATTGCCATAAGTAAACAAATACCCACAAAAAAATTCAATTTTTTGGGGAAAAAAAAGGTAAACAGTTACATAGATAGAAGTTACAGGGGGCTTTAATGCAAGCAAAAGGGGAAATTTTCCAGAGATACCCAGAGGGAGAATTTATGGGCTTGTGATTTTCTTTGTTCGGAATGGGGTAGACAATGTGTTAGGAGAGATGGACAAGATCCCAAAAACAGGAGGAAAAACAATAACTGAACCAGAAAAAAACCAAGAAACCCAAAAAATTAGAAAAAAAATAAATTTGAGAACTTTCTTGGAAGTGCTCTTTTACCTCTCTCTCTCTCTCTCTCTCTACACACACACACACACACACACACACACACCAATCAATCCCTCTATACCTGTATCGGTATTTAAGGGTTTCTTGGTGTGTTGTCGTATCTTTCTATTCAACAAATCTCAATTTCTGCTGAAATGGGTTTCTATTGAACGTTATTTTAGAGAAGAAGGGAGAGGAGGTCTGTTTCTTGTTCGTTCTCTTCTCTCTCGCACCTCGCTCCTCAAAGTAGAGAGGAATTACAAAAGAAAGTCAGCCAGGCACGGGCACACGGTATTTATAATGGGAATAGAGAGACAGAGAGAGAGAGAGAGAGAGACGTGTCAAAAAGAAGAATCCAGAGACAAGAGAAAGAGGATTGAACATGCTAGGATAAAGGCGCTGCTGTCCCTGCCCCTTGTCTTACCGTTGGTTGGGTTTCTCCCTTCCAATCCTTCCTTCTTTTTTTTTCTTCCACCCCCGGCCTTCCTCCCTGTCCTTTCGCCTAATTTGTTAGCGTTTAAATTAGGGCATAAAGAGATTAAATGCTCTTCCAATAATTGTGAAATATTTTTTCTTTCCTATTAAGAGCTTATCTTCAAGTATATAGTTGTCATGCTTATCTATTCCAGTAATTATTGGCATTTATTGTTAGTCTTCTTTAATTCTTTTATGAATAATTATTTTTTATTACCATTCTTTTCTCAGATATGAAAAATCTTAAATTTATTTATTTATTGCAAAAACGTGATAAGATGTGTAACAAAAACCAAAAAAAAAAAAAGGAGTTTTATAAAATTTCAAGAAAGTATAATAATAACATACAAGAGTGATGAATTCATTTAATATCATAATTATTGCACTGATATAACATCTTATTATGTTTTGTGTATGTTATTACTGATTTTTTTTTGTTTTTTTGACAATTTATTGTATATTCTTGTGATACATGTCATGTGTCTCCTTGTGTTTTCATTCACCCACGTGCTTACTTGACACTCACACTCTTTGTCGTTTATTCCCTCGACCAACCATTACGATTATGAGACATATAACCTTAAATTTTAACCACCAAACAAAAGCTACTTTAACTTAATAAAAATTTGAAAAATTCCCTTATTAGATCATATCACCATGCACATATACACACACATACATACATATAGCCTTCTTAACACTTAGCATTTATCGAGAGAAAGGTGATAGAATAAAATGAGTTGAAAATATGATTTATTTATTCTTCATGACCCGAGTCAAGCTCATGTTTTTATTTATTTATTTATTTATTTTTATTTTTTTTTTTGGGAGAGGGGGTTGGGGTTTGGTCATTTAATAACAACGAAGTCTTACTAAATAAATGCCAGGCATAGATAGATTGTGAATTACATGTCGCGATGGTCACGTAGTTGTGGCTTTGTTTAGTTTGTCGGGTTAATTCCAATCCAAGAGCGCACGTGTCGGGGTAAGAAGCTTTTCAAAAAGCTATCTCGACATGTTGTTTACCAGGAAACATTCGGCCCAAAGATGTTTGGGCTTGAAGTGTTGTTATGGGTCACTCTCACGGCCCGGTTCAATGTGAGCAAACGAAACTGTCTGGAGCCCAATAAATTGATCCACCTCTCTCTCTGTAGCCTCAATCACATCGGTCCAGTCGATCCATCCATGCACTAATCACTGAGAAGAAAAAGTACTACTCTTGACAAAAAAAAAAAAAAAAAAAAACTACTGATCCAGGAAAAAAAAAAAAAAATTACTGTTTTCAAATTTCATGGTATGAAAACTCTGGGAGTAATAAATCGGATATATATATATTTTTTAATAAAAAAAAAAATCATTGAGATTTTGTTTAGATTCTACTGCACGCCTGCAATGGCTTTATTTCAAAGAAAGAAAGGCTGGTCAATGGTCAACTGAACTACGCCCAGCCTAGGGTTATCACTCTTAACTTGCATCCACGTGTTTTTTTTTTTCCCAATAAACAATGACTGAGACGGCAGCGTTTTGTTTTATTTATTATCAAGGTCGGTGGACTGGAGAGTCCTTGTTGCTTTATATACACAAGAAGCAGGCACAGGGGCGCAGGGGCCCCGGGGGAGAACTGGGAGGGGGAAGTAGGGCTCTTCAATCCTTGGCGGCATTTTTCTCTCTCAAAAATGGGCATTTCGCTGAAATCTTGGAAAGAAACGCCCGCTGGGATCACAACTTCTTTAAATATTTCTTGGGTTACAGTTAACCAGTCTATGTTTGCTAATTTTCTTCATCTCCTTATGGCGATATTGACCTCTTATTATTATTATTATTATTATTATTATTCTCTTGCTGTGCATACCGACAAGACTTTAAACTTTGTTTCATTTTTGACTTTTGATCTCGCAGTAATATACGGTTATGCGTGTTTCAGCGTGACACAAAACTACAAAAGCTTTGCCTGCACTGCACGGTTTCGCCAAATTTGCTGCCCCAACCTACCCCCCGGCCCACCTTTAATTCTATTCTCTCCTGGAGCAACAATTCATTTCTTTAATCCGTTTTACTTTTCCATTTGGGGGGCTTATCTTTTGTGAGCTTCTCTTTTGCAATTATGTTTAAAGAGAGAGAGAGAGAGAGAGAGAGAGAGAGCAGTGTGGGGTTTGTGTGGTCGGGACTTTTATGACGCATTTTCCTTGCTGAATAACGCCGCTTGCAAAATCACGAAAGATGCGAAGAATAATCCGATGCGAGCAACAAGTTGTTCGGCACGCAAGATTCAAGGACAGATACGCGGGTCACAATGCCCTGTGGCTGTTGCATCAGTCAGTAAGAATGTGCTTGCTTGCTTGTGGTCCTTGGTTACCGCATGTCATTATTCTTGTTTTGGTCATTTATATTTGTTTAAGCGAATTACAATGAGTCATTATAGCGTGCTTCACAACATCTCAACTCCATGTTTAACTGCTCTTCTCGAGGCTCTTTAATGCAAATATTGGATATCAGTAGTCATGGTTACCTCATCGTCTACAGAAGCTGATGGAAAGCTTTAATGAGTTTGGGGGGGGGGGGGGACTGGAATTTTGAGTCATACATGGGATTTGGAGTAAAAAGGGATACGGGCTGGTTGTGTGTGTGTGTGTCTGCTCATACGTTTTGCTTGTGCTTGCTTTTTCCATAAAAATCCTGTTGGCATCCGTGGATGCAGTCCACTAGTACCAATCAAAGTTAAAACCCTGAAATCCACGCCCATGGATTGCTTTTAAGATAATTTCTTCCCATAGTTTTATGATGGAAAGCTACTTCTGTACTCCGACAATGGAACAGAGTTAGGTTGTGCGTGCGGCTCTGATAGTGCCACGTTCCCCACCAAAATTCAGCCCCCGTCCTCCTCAGCCGCCCAACAATAATGCAAACCACCGTTCATTTAAAATGTGGAAGGAAAGGGTAAAATGAGTTGAATTCTTTGGCTGCGGGTTCCAAACCATATATTGTTTAAAATTAAGATATTTAAAAGAAAAAATTTGTATTTTACTGCGAAAATTAAAATCCTGTATTATTTATTTATAAAATGATATTTATGTTATATTTTGTAAAAAAATTGAAAGCAAGTCTTGTATTTATGATGGAAAGATGTTTATGTACTCCGACCATGGAGCGGAGTCCTACGGTTAGGTTCTGTATGCAGCTCTAGTAGTGCCACGTTCTCCTCACCCACCCTACGGTAATGCAAATCAGCCTGGAAGGGAAAAGATAAAATGAATTCAATTATTTGGCTGCGGGTCCCAAATCATATATTGTTTAAAATTAAGATATATATATATATATTAAAAAATTTTGTATCTTACTGTAAAAATAAATAATTTATTTTATTTATATAAAAATAATATTTTTTTATTTTATAAAAAATTAATTTTTTTTGATAAATATGTAAATAATTTAAATATAAATATGATAAGAAAACACTAATACACATTTTATTAGTTAAATTAATTATTAAATTGACTCTCTTTATATTAAAAAATAAAATTTTAAAATTAAAGAGAAAATTTAATAAATTTAAATAATAGATATATAAATTTAATTTTAAATTTTAAAATAATAAATTTATATAAAATTTTATTTATTCTTTTTCAATATAAATCTCTTTTACAATAACTTAAAATTTAAAAAAAAATTTTGAATAAATTTAAAGAAATAACAAAATATTAGGTTTAGGATTTTTTTTCTCTATTTATATATTATTTACAAATTTTTTTTCTTTATTTGTATATTATATATATTACATTCTACTTATTATATATATATTAAAGTGAGTTAATTTTTTTAAAATAAGAGTAAGTATTATTTTTAAAATTTAATTAAATTTAATAATATTTAAATAATAATTTTTTTTTAAAAAATTAATAAAAAATTTAAAAATATAATAATTAATATATTTATAATATATATATATTTAATAATAATAGTAATAACAAGTGAGAAATGAGGTTAGTATAACTTTCCAGGTCTCTGTAGCACAACTTTTCGACGGGAATTAATATAAACACAAGTATGTGGAAGTCCCAAACGTATCTCAAATCAGACGAGGCAGAGGCAGAGGGACAGAGAGATACAGGGAACAATAATGGCCGGTGATCATGAATCGCTCCATGTGGTGATGTTTCCGTGGTTCGCACTCGGACACATAAGCCCATTTGTGCAGCTTTCAAACAAGCTTTCCATTCATGGAGTTCGAGTCTCATTCTTTTCTGCTCCAGGCAACATTGAGCGCATCAAATCCACTTTTCATCTCACCCCAAAGGCCCAAATCATTCCTCTTCCAATCCCTTCAGTGGATGGTCTCCCCCCAGGCCTGGACAGCACCTCAGAGATGACACCAGCCATGGCTGAGCTACTCAAGAAAGCCTTAGATCTCACCCAGCCACAAGTCAAAGCCCTTCTCTCACAACTCAAGCCCCACTTCGTTTTCTTTGATTTCGGTCTCCATTGGCTTCCAAAACTAGCCGCGGATTTGAGCATCAAAACATTATACTTCTCTGTTTATTCCGCCATTTCTAGTTCTTACCTCATTGTTCCTGCAAGGAGGCCCAGTGAAGACATGACTCTTACCAACAATGATCTCATGAAACCGCCAAAGGGGTTTCCTTCAAACTCGTCGGTTACTTCCATGAAAAGATTCCAGGCTGAGGACTTTATGTACCTGTTCACCAAGTTCGATTCTGGGCCTATCGTGTATCAAAGAGCTCGCGAGTCCTACAGTAATTGTACTGCCGTTGTCATGAAAACATGCAAAGAAATGGAAGGACCTTATGTAGACTTTCTGCAGGCCCAATTTCAAAAACCGGTGTTTCTAACCGGTCCACTAGTCCCTGAGCCGCCTTCTGGAGTACTGGAGGCGAAATGGGCTAGTTGGTTAGGTCAGTTTCCTGCCAAGTCCGTCATTTTTTGTTCTTTCGGCAGTGAAACTTTCTTGAGTCGTGATCAAATTGAAGAGCTTGCTCTTGGGTTGGAACTCACTGGCCTGCCATTTTTCTTGGTCTTGAACTTTCCTTCTACGCTTGATGGTAGAACCGAGTTAAATAAGGTTTTGCCATCGGGTTTTCTTGAGAGGGTTCAAGACAGAGGGATTGTGCACTCGGGGTGGGTGCAACAGCAGCTTATTCTAGCACATGCCAGTATTGGGTGTTTCGTATGTCACTCGGGCCTTAGCTCTCTGATCGAAGCATTGACGAATGATTGTCAGTTGGCCCTGTTGCCGTTCAAGGGTGATCAGTTCTTTAATGCTAAGCTTCTGGGTGGAGACATGAAGGCCGCAGCAGAAATAAACAGGAGAGATGAAGATGGGTACTTTGGCCGGTATGACATTTATGAGGCTATTAAATCAGTGATGATGGAGTTTGACAATGAGCCTGGCAAGTCCATTAGGGCTAGTCACAAGAAATGGAGGGAATTTCTGTTGAATGAGGAGGTTCAGCGAAACTGCATTGCCCAGTTGGTCGAGCAATTGAAGATCATGTCGTAAATTTTCTTGAGTCTTTTGTAATTGCTAGTTAGATTGCTACCTTCCTGTTATCTTCTTTCCGCCTTCCTGTTTCTCATCTTCTTTTATAAATAAATGGAGGTTCGTACGATCATGAATGATGTCTCCTTCAAAAAAAAAAAAAAAAAAAAACCGGCTTCGGCAAGCGAATAAGCACTCATCTCATGTTTCTACGACGGTGAAATTACGACAGAAAGATTACTTTATTATAATTTGGTGGTTAAATTTGACTTGTGAAATCATTCTCTTTATGCAAACAAAGATAAAACATCTAACCAATTTTTTTTATTTTTTCGGGCTCCCTCCCCCCCAAAAAGTTCAAAAACCACAAATGCCGTAGGCTTGCCCTGAAATATTAAATGATAAGGCTGATGGCTAATTACATTACGTAATCTGTATCTATTATCATTCTTTTTCTTTAATGCAAAAAAATAAATGTACAACTTATATAGTAATTATGGCACCTACACTAATTAACATCCTGAAATTTTTAATCTTTTTGGTAACGACGTCAGATGATAGATTCAGCAGTACTTGAACTGCATCTATTATGGCTACGTACAAGGTGTTCCATATGGTTTTCATTATATACTTCCAACAACCACGCCACATTTGTCTATTGGGTCACTTCCAACATTTTGTTTGCACGTAAAACTTGTCCCGGAGAAACAGGTCAGCCGAAGAAAATATGCTTTTACATCATCACGGGCACAACTCTTCTTTCTCCCCCATGTCGTCGTGTATGAACAACGATAAGAGTAAACGTTATTAAGCCTACTGAAAAATATCTGACCGATCAATAATATATATATATATATATATATTTTTTGAACGGCCATGGTCAATAATATGTACACTCCGTTCAGCCAAACAGTGGACCAAACAATCCATAAGACACAAAGTTATATGAGAAATGATGAGACTGCAGCCGGGGTAGCTGCATGAAGGGAAGGACGACAGGACGTCGAGGAAAAGTGACGAGAGAAAAGGAAAAACCACGTCTAAAAGGAATCGTGGTCTACGCTTCTACTGGTATAAATGCTATCCTGAAGGGGAAGGGCAGGGCAACCATATTGTAGAGACAATGCAGGCAGGCTTCGTCTAGTTGGAATATATACTTTTGTGTGGCTGTGAATTAAACTTTACAAAACCATAATGGAAAAAACTACTGGATGTTTGGTACGCCCACCTCCTTTTCCTCGGTTGAATACACCAACCAAATTGATCAAAGGTAATGGCTTTGCTGAAAAGAGGAGGACATTGCCAGCCATGGATGATCTAAAATGTTAGATTGTAGCGATGCAATCGTAAACCCAGATGATTGTGGAACTCCTACTGATTGATGCTGAATTGAGCTGTCAAGGGAAGAATCATATTCAAAGTATTGCAACCTTTATCTTCTGGAAATACAGAAGATGTAACAACAGGCAACGAAATGCCTGGTACTGAGTTCACAAACACGTGCAGTTTCTATATTGACCAGCAACAATTATGAGTTTGATTAGGTAACAATCTATGAGATGACAAAATATGGCCTAGGAAAGTACTTGATATGGTTAGTCAGGCAGAAACCCTGGATAATACTACAGAAGCATACAGTGTTAGAAGTTCATGATTCATTGCCCTCTCTTTCCAATGTCACTACATATCACTCTTTTTTCAGAAAGAGAAAATGATAATGACAGCTGACCTGAATGACAATGACAATGATGACTCAACAGGCGGGTGAATTCCATTTTGATCAGGAGATAATAGAGACCAAAGAACTGGAATGGAAATTACCACACAGCGCATCAGCATCAAAGATTAAAGGGGAGATAAGGCTAAACTTATTTAAGCATCAGTTGAAACAGTTCATGATCAGAATCCCCAAAAGTCCACTGAAACTTGCATTATCTGCTGATAGTTGAGGAAGATCTACTAGGAAATATAGTCAACTTAGAGTTCTGACATTTCACTAGCATTAATGTCTTCAGGGTAAGATAGTTTTGGAGATTCCTATTGATCTGTATCTTCACAAGACAGTATTTATCCACTAGAATATGTTTGCAAACTGGCATTATCATGACATATATTCTTTAGACAAGTCATGCCCACAATGGAGGAAACAAAACATTCAGTTAAAAAAGAGAGGAGGTTGAAATAAAGACTTTTCCACCAGATTAATTGGGTAGGAGAAGGAGAAAACCCAAAAAAGAAAAAACAGTACCTGACTGCTCTTGATGATCTTTGAACTCAGAACAAAATAGCACATCCTGGATTGTGGAATTTACAAAGCTTAAACACATAATTTTTCATGCTGAAGATTGAGTACAAAGCATAAACTATATAGCAGCTATCTTGAATGCAATCAAATAAACTCACTTTTCCGATCCCCTGAGAAACATTATGGACTTCCTCTGCAAGCAAGCAATTGGAATTATAGTTAAAGAAAAATAGAGAAGGCACTAGTTCGTCCTTCAAAGGTGAGAAGTGATAAGAGATGAATTCACAAAAGTGAAGTTAAAATGATCTAACAAACCAAAAAGATAAAATGGTCTAAGAAAGGAAGACTGCAAGCAAATGCTAAGGAACTTGGCCAAGAACTACAGAGATCACACAATTTCTTTTCAAAGGGGAAACTATAGATGTGATTCACATACCCACTTGAGATAAACATGACTACAGAAGAGCAAAGCAGATAGGTGACTGCTTGTCTTTACTTACCTGATCACCATTCCTAAGACCAATTTACTGTATTATGCAGGACCACGGAGCAAAGTAGTATTACCCAAGTTTGAAATGCTTGGCTTCACTGCCAGTGTCAAGCCTAAAAAACAGTCATCAGCTTCAGCACCAAAATCCCACAGGTTTAACTCAAGATTTGGCGTTGATCCTGTCAAATAGTTGAAAAGAAAATGATATAGAAAAGGCAAAGACAATGAATTTTTCAAACAAGTGAACTTGAGAATACTCACCTATGCTATTAAGCCTCAATGCAAGTGGGTCTTGCAATGGATAAGGAACCCAGGTATCCAACTGCTCAGAAAATGTTAACAGATTAGATCTCATCTTCCATAAAAGGAAAGAAGAAATCAAAGTTGAGTGAACAAATTACATGGAAAAATGGATGTTGCAGTGACTGATCAGCAGTTGGCCTTTTTAATGGGTCCCATGAACATAATTGCTATGATAAAGCAATAAAGGGAATAAAACCAAAAATCAAAATCAGAAAATTAATTTAGTTGAAAACACATTGATGGTAGCTAATAAAAACTAGTAAGGGGTAAGCTACTTCAATACCCACCATGATCAAATCAATAGCTTCTGAACTGGCATTGGGAATGACATCAGACAGGTTGGCAGGCAAAATCTACAATATAAACACAACAATATGCAGAAATTCAAAGTGTAGAAGAGGATATATAAACTGCTTACATATAATGATTGGCTTACTGTTGAATAACTAATTTCCATCAACCGAGGTATATTTGTTGCTTCAGGGAATGTAGTCCAATCTGGTGCACCAAGAATACAACATATCTTGTACAACTGGTCTAGTTCACTGTCCATGGATAATTCATTTTATAAGATGAAGTCGAGGAATCTTGCCTGGTTTTTCCTTATTTCATATGTTAAAAACTTAAATCATTTATAGAACTACTAGTTCGTCCAAGCTTCTTCAATTAATATAATCCATTAATTTAATCAGCACACTTCAAACTGCAGTGAAATCACAGAATTAAGGATAAGAGGATGTGTGTGTCATCCACAGGGAACTGCTCTACACAATAAAAATTTCTTCTTAAAAGCTTGTTGAAAAGTGGGTGATGTCCTGTTGTGATTTCCAGCAAAATTATTACACTTAGACGAAATCAGTCCAATTTATGTGAAAAGATAGAGCCATTGTATATTCCAACAGAAAACTAGTAAAAGTAGCTAGCCATAAGAAAATGTTCCTACCATTTTAAGTAATTATCCTAAGCAGCCACAACAAGATCTGTTCAATGCACATGTATGTGCATGTGCAGGTTGAATTGGTTAGTGTGAAGGACATGGGATGTCTGAAATATAACTATAGTTATCTAGTCTTTCATATCAAGACCCAAGACAGCAAAATGGATTCCAAAATCACCTTTCACCAGGGAAAATAGGGGACAAAGTGAAAAGCTCAGCCAATATGGCACCAACTGCCCACATATCTGTACATCCTTTCAATTGTTAGAGATCAATCAACTAGGAAAATATCAATCTACAAGTTTGGCATAAAAGCAGGGAGACAATTGGAGACAGAGAAATATCAACTTATTACAGAGAGCATCATTGCACAAATTTCATTGACAGCATATGGATTTTAATTCCATGAATCAAACTTCAAACCATTTCATTTACACACCAAACACTGATTATTCACAAAATGAAATCTAATAGAATTGTGTTGAGAATAACAAACTCAAGAATATAAAACAAACTCAGGAAGAGAGAGAGAGAGAGAGAGGGAGAGAGAGAGAGAGAGAGAGAGAGAGAAGGAAGATATAAGGGAGATGGTTGGGCAAAAAAGTACCAATTGCAGGACTGTATATTGATGACTGCAACAAAACTTCTGGAGCTCGGTACCTGACACATATATTTGACCCAGACCAGAAAATGAGGAACAAGCACATGCAATGAGCCTGAAATGACAAGATGACCCAGTTGAAGATGGCTCACCATCGAGTGGAGACATATTCAGTGTAAGGAGGCAATGATGAAACTTCTCTAGCCAGTCCAAAGTCAGCAATTTTAAGGACATCATTTGTCACCAGCAGATTTTCTAACAAAAGAATGATCTTTGATTAGTAGTTTGCCATGTGAAATCTCTAATTTCTTCCGTGAACATGCACATGGTACTCTTAAACCAAGAAATGGTTGGAGGGGCTATTAACTAAATAATTAGGTGCTTACCAGGCTTCAAATCTCGATGAAAATATCCATTTCTATGCATGTGAGTGAGCCCTTGCAGCACTTGAGACATAAAGCTCCGTATCTCATCCTCTGAGAAAGGTTTTTCTTGTTCTCTCATTATTTGGTACAAATTGTATTCCTAGTTAGATGAAGCCCAAAATCAAGAAATTATGATTTAAGCACAGAACAGATTATTCGAATCATATTTGTCCCCACACAGAATTAATGTAATAGCATGTATGTAAAGAAAAGCAACAATAACAAATTGTATCAAGCATCTCATGGGAAATGAGATCTTATGCAGGATGGAAACAAGGAAAGAAATTCACACAGATATATCAATATTTTTTAAGTTAGAATTCAATATAGTTGAGCTGAATTAAGCATCGACTACAGTTCATATGAAATGCATATTTATGATGGCAACCATAAGTTTCTTCAGTGTCATGATTCCACTAATCACAATGTCCTAGTGTCAGCATACAGGCTGATAATTCTGGTGTCTTCAAAAAAGAACATAAATAATTCATTAGTAATGTGGAATTAGAAATAATTTGTCTTACCATGTATTCAAAAATAAAGAATAGGTCATTGTTTTCCCTGACAACCTCCTTTAACTTTATGATATTGGGATGATTCATTTTACAGAGGGCCTGCAAAAGAAAAATGTCAAGCTTAGTTGTTTACCAGATGTCCATTAAATGTGACATAGTTGATTACACAAAGATTACTAAAGAGAATCAAACCTTTACTTCTCTTAAGTTCATGCACTCTTCCCAATAATGGAACTTTCTCTTCATTTTCTTCACAGCAACCTGAGTCAAAGAGTATACTTTTTGATAATATACTTATGGTGGCCAGCTAAACAGACAGTCTTCAAGAAGGATGAAGCTAAATTAGTGAACTATTCTTGTCACTACTTGAAATGATTTCTTTTGTAGGCAAGGAAAGTATAGGGTAGCAAGTTCGTGCTATCCAGAAACAGTGAGTGTAAACAAGCAATTAAGTATGGCTTGCAGTATAAAGTTGATCATGCTTCCTTACAATGTCATATGTATCTGAATTGATAGCCTTAAAAACACTACCACATGTACCATCGCCAAGCTCTTGCAAGACTTTAAATCTGAGAAGAAAATACTGAAAAACTTATTTCCAGAGACCTGGGGAGCCGGCATCAGAAAAACATGACAAGTTTATAAAATTAAGTCAGCTTTTGTGGCTATGCACCTTTCCATAACTAGAACTGTATCAGATGACAAAGAAAAATTTGTCAATGGCCTTCAAAGGCCCTTCTAACACGAATGCCTACTCTGTTAACAGAGTATGACTCCAGTTTGCATAAATGAATTAGTGCTAAACTGTAGCTTGTTATGTACAACTTCAACAGAAATCCAGTTCTCATCGCAGCAGGGAAAGAATATCAGCCAAAATGTTATCAACATGCTCGAGTGCAGCTTCTAAAAGCTGCGATCAGGACATATCATCTAAAAACAATCAGCCTTGATCGCCACTACAGCATAGATTGAGGAAGTATTCAATAAAGTGTCTCAATCCATTTCTTTAAGTTTACTTGCAATAATGCCCTCCTTCTAAAAGCCAGGGTGAGCTGCAAAGAAGGAACAGAAAGGAAAAATAAAAATTCTGGTAAATCAGCGCTTTCATATGAAAACTGGGAAAAAAAAAAAAAAAATACTGGGCAAAACACAAAATAACTATATAAATATAATAAAACAATCTCAAATCCATCCAAATTGTCAGTAGGTCCACCTAGGTACAGGAAGACACGTGCATGTGACAACTTCCAAAAAATCAACCAAAAGCAAAAAGTCAGAATTTTTCCTTCAAGACTCTTTGACATAACAACCCAATCTCAATCTCACCTACATAAAATTCATATCGATTATGATGATAACGGCAAATTTACAAGTCAGTTGATCTTCGTCAACTAATCGGGCTGAACAAAAATCAAATCATTTTCTGATGAAATATTCTCGCTGAAACTATGAATAACCCTAGACGCCAGATTCAGAAATTACATTCAATAATCAAATCAACACCAAAAGACAGTCAAATTCTCTAAACATTGACAAGATTTAGAGATAGTTAAAGAAAGAAAGAAAGAAGGGAAGGAAAGAAGGAAGACAGGGAAAGAGGCAGAAAAGGAGAATTCTTCAAGTACAAGCCACCAACGAAACGCCTCTAGGCACTAGGACTCTGAATTTCATGTCTTCTTCATCCAACAACCTCGATTTGTTTTTGTTTCTTGGTCACGAAAAGAATTGAAGCAAACTATCAAAAGAAAAAGAAAAAGAAAAAGAATTAAAGGACCAGAAGACACTAGGACTCTGAATTTTACGTCTTCTGTTCTCTTTCCCTCCACTTTCGCGCCAACCAAGCAGACCTCAGGCAGCAAAATCGAACCGCATTTTTTGTTTACAGGGAAGGGGGCTGTGAGCGAGAGAGAGCACGCGAAGAACAAATAAAAATTAAAAAGAAGAAGAAAATAATTAAGAGAGAAACCCGAGGAGTTCAAAACTCCAATTTTAACCCTCCCTCCTCAATAATATAAACTCACCATTGACGACGCTCAATAAAGGCAGTCCAAGAGACCAGCGATCTTGAAATTGAATCAACTGGCGATCAACAATGTATAGGGAGAGAGAGAGAGAGAGAGAGAAGACAGCGAAAGAGCGTTAAAAAAAATTTTTAAAAAAGAAAAGAAAAGAAAAGAAAAAGAAAGATAAAAGAAAGTAATATTTAAATTGCGATTTTCCTTTTTGTCCTTAAACAAAATTTTAAATTTAATTCATTATTTAATCATTCTCCTTCTCCTAGCGAGAAAATAACAGCGAAGAAAAGAAAATTGAAATGCGTGGGGTGGATTGGTTGGTTGGTTGTGGTGAGGAGAGGGATGTGGTCCCCATCTTCATCTTAATATACAGTCAAATGACCTAACTGTCCCTCAACGACCGACTTGGGTATTGGAAGGAAAAGCTTTTGATTTGACAAGCAATGCCCCCGGAGTGGATTAGTCTTTGCCCTTAGCCTTGGCCGCTTCGGGGCATCGGCATCCTCCGGGAGGGACGCGTGAGCTGAGACCGTCATGATTTTAAGCAGCAATTGAGGTGAGGGGAGTCCAGGCGTCATTAATGAAAAATCGTATGGGGTTTTTATTCACAAACACGCTCTGCTTCTTTATGATTTTACTTTTGACTTGAGCCCGTCGCGTGCGTGACAATCGGGTCTAGTGTCTGGACCATTAACCGGGTTTCGGACAGAAGGCCAAGCAGGTATAACAGACACAATATGCCAGACGGACGGCCGGCCGGCCCGCCGGAGAACATACTAGCGGATTTTTGTTTTTCCAATCAATCAATAAAATCAAAGGTAATTACAAGTTGAATTTGTATGACATGATCGGATAAATTTACTTGTCTTGGCGGGACAAGCTTTGTCTTGGAACATGGTAGGTAGTCTAATTGGCAAAAATGTCCACGCCTCTTGTCTCGTTGATCCAAGATTCGTTAATTCTTAGAGTTAGGCTTCAAAAGGAGGGGAGAAAAAAAAAAGGGAAAAGAAAAGCGCTAACTACCCATTTGGTGGATCCCCAATTTCAGTGAACGGTGAGAGAATAAAAAATTAGATTGGAAGCAATCTACTTGTATCAATTCTCACACAAAGAAATCATTCCTTGCTGAATTATAAATTATAGATGTTGCTGAAAATGCCCAGATCAATTTTGCAAAAACTGCGGTTATTTCTCGCCCGGCTGACCCTGGAAGGAAAGACGTTGAATAAATAGGTACTGCTATTTCACCATGGGCCATCTATACAAGCTTCCTTACTGCTGCTGGTACCAGAAAACCCAAGTAGAAAGACACAGCTAAATAGATGGTGCTGTTTGACACCTTTCAACAAAAAAATTGAAAAAAAAAAAAAAAAAATAATAATAATAGTGCTGTTTGACTATGCAAACTTCCTTAATGCTGGTACCTTCTACAGTGCAAGAAGTTTCCAAAATGCAAATGTTCCCGGCTTCTTCTTGATATGTGAATACGCTTGTCGGTGATGAAATGAAGATTCAACACTGTTTTCACACAAGACTTCGAGTACAGCAGAAGCAAAGTTCAAGAACAGAGAGCAAAGAGAGAAAAATTGAGGCAACAACGTATCGTTCACGTTCATTACAAGTTTAGGCACTGAACTTTACGGAGATTTATTATTACAAAATAAGCATGCTTGTATCCATGCAAATAGCTTGCTGACATTGTTTAAACAAATGGACAAGCGACCTACAACTTTTCTGCTTCCAACAGATTACTTGCACTAGGAAAATAAGACTAATCTGGTCCTATGCTTAGCTACATAATAGAAGCTACATTAAAACAACAAGAAAAAGAAGCTTAAAGGTTGCTTTGAACTTCAACCATGCTGCTGGAACTTGTCTTGTAACTGCCATGACAGAAGTTCAAACAACAAACTTTGCCCCCAAAAGGCTCTTCCGCTGAAGCAATGAGAAAGACCAATCTTCGTCAACGCTTCTTTCTTCCAAATAACACAATAATATAAGCTAGAAATCCATAGTCATCCAATAACAACAATGCGCATCATTTGATGTGTCAATTTATATGGGTACAAATCCATTCTTAGATAGAGCATTAATTATGGTTTTGTAATCAATACTCCCAATAACCAACCTTATCAGCCACTATTCCTCTCCAGGCCAAAGTTTCGACAAAACCCAAATTCAACTTAGCCAAACCCATCAGTAAAACAGCTTTAACAAGGGTAGTTTAGCCTAAACCCAATTTCACGTTATTGCATCAATCAGCTTCAAATTGTCTTCTTCAATGTTAATAGATAGACAAAATGGCCTTATGTTGCGACCCCTCATAAATTCGAAGACAAAATTAACCTCAACAGACGGACTCCGCTATCCATATCATGGCAATCAAGTTCCCTTCTTTGGAAACACGGTTGAAAAATCGTACCACAAGTTCACTGTTTATGACCTTGCAGGCTTCCTGAGTGCCCATATGAGAAACCAGTGATTTCACAAGGCCGTTTATTTCCCAGCTGGGATTGAGGTTCAAAGTAGGAAAGATACCTAGGCACCTATAACTGTGGATCCAAAGATTTCCGACGAGTTCAAAATTTGGAAAAGTGGGCGGCCTGGAAGCTGGAACACTGTAACCTGCAGTTGTCTCTGTGTTACGTTCACCTTGTTTGATAAGTATTGCTGTATTTTTGACAAATAAAAACCATCTTCCTTTCTTTCTTGCAGGGAAAATGTTCCGTTTTCCGTTGGTCTCTGCAGGATTCTAGCCTCCTACTCATGAGGCTAACGAACTCTTGCCTTTTTGTTGAAATGGAGATGGGAAACTGAAAATGATGGCCAACTCCAAGAACTCAAATAGGAAATTGCTTTCTAAGCAAGAAGATAACTAACACAGTAGCTGTAAATTACAGTAATTGTGAAGGCACCCAAGTCATATTTTACTAATATAGTACAACAACTGCTTAATGTATGGTAATATACCGCCTCTCTCAATCTGTATAACCATATCTAAGACCTTCATTGTTATCATAGTGCATTCTGAGAGACACTTTTTGTTTAGGGCTCAACTATGATCTTTCCAATAGCATGGCCATCGATGCTCTTGGCCCAAGCATCTTCCGCCTTACTTAAGGGATGCATGGAATCGATCAATGTCTTCAGCTTCCCCTCCTTCACTAGTTTCACAAGATAATCTAGGTTCTCCCCTTTGGGGCTCACTATTAGTGGCACGAGCTGCTTCTTACTAAAGGTAAGTTTCTTTAGAGCAAAAGTCATCATAGCCCTTGGCCCGGGGGTAAGATCTATAACCTTCCCATTTTCACTCAAATTAGGCTCAAAGGTAGACCAAGGAATGTTCGTTGTGCAGTGGACAACTGCATCGTACTTCCGACCAGATGGGCTCTTCAGAGCAGCCCCGTCAGGGGTCTTGTAATCAAGAACCTCTTCAGCTCCTAAACTCTTGACAAGTTCAGTGTTGCGAGCCCCGCAAGTGGCTGTCACATGTACGTTTCCAAGTTTGGCCAATTGAACTGCATAATGACCCACACCACCTGAGGCAGCAGTAATCAGGATGTTTTTCTGCCTGCCACTTCCATCAAGCTTGATGCCAGCAGATTGAGTGATAGCATGGTAAGCTGTAAGACCGGCAATTGGTAAGCCTGCACCGTCAGCAGCTGAAACTTCATCAGGTGGCCTTGCAACTGTGAAGCTCTCCTTAGAGACAGCATACTCGGCTAGTCCACCCCCAAGCTGACATTAGAATTCCATAGCATATTGAATTATGAAAGAAACATGTAAAATTGAAAGATATGAAGGCTATTGTGCAATTGTGCTTTCAGGGTGCTAGGAGCAGCTCATAATTTATGGTAACTTGGGAGTATGTATCTTCAATTTCAATGAAGGCAAGGTACTGTTGAACGAAAAGTGAGGCGGATCAAGTACATATGTAACGTACAAGGTGGAGACAGGATGTAATCCCACCTCATCTCAATGGTTGGGTATGAGAGGGAAAGGGTCCGAAACATCAGGTCATCAGTTGTACGCATTATGAAGACTATGTTTACCAGATCCCCAGTTGTTACTTGGTTCCACATTCATCGTGGTACTTCTGTTAGCTCACGCTCCTTCCTTCAGTTATATATATGTATATATAAAAGCCCCTATTCCTCTTCTCTTCTCAAGGACAATTGTTGACTTAATATCTCATATGATAATTTCTACCGCTAACCGACCAGCTGCGGCCCTTTGAAAAGCCAAAACAATCAATCCTATCAAAAAGCGAAAAGAGGCAAAAAGACAAAACCTCGAATAAGCACTTACATTGTGATAAAGAATGGCAACAACTTTGTCACCAACTTTGAAACTCTTAATTTCTGATCCGACGTCTACGACTTCTCCAGCAACATCAGTAACTGTTGCAACAAAGTTGCCGTAATCACAAAGAATCACCGTCATACTTCTAGTGGAGGGATAAAATTCAGGTTTGCCGTTGCTAATATTAATTATTGTAAAAAAAGAGTAACATAAAAATGTTGTCCCTGTATCTACGAGGGGTTCGGACTTTAGAGAATATGAATGGACAAGTGAAAATTAAAATAAGTTATCGTATTGCCTTACCGGGGATGTGAGGGAACTTGGGAGGCTTAAAAAAGGGTCGCGTCACGCCTTTCTGGATTTTCCAATCAAGTGGATTAAGACTCGCTGCTTCTATCTTTAACAAAACCTCATCTTTCTTCGGAGTAGGGACTGGAACTTCAACATGCTGCAACAAAGCAAATGTAATCAGGGCAATGTGAAAACCAAGTGAAAAAAAGAAAACAACAGCGGCAATGAGACAAAGATTTTGATTAATTAACCTTTAAATCAGCTGCCCCTCCACCGTAACTGTCGTAGCGAACCGCGCGCATGAGCTTTCCCATCATATCCTCGGGACCGGACCGACTCCGTTGGAAGAGAACAACAAAAATTAGAATTAGACGGGGTGAGACCAAAGATGAATACGGAATTAGGCTGCTCTAAATTCCAATGGAGAGGTACGTATTATTGTTGCTAACATGAGAAGAGTTCAACTTGTAATAAATATCTGGAATTGGGAGCGTGGCTCTGTGGTAACCACATATATCATAAATACAAGGTAGTGGTGGGGGTGGGCGCAAATGCCCTAAATTCGAATGCCTAAAATAGCCTGAGGAATGCTGACCATCATTGATAGGCCGGGCGACCATGTCCTAAATTGCTAGGCCTTTACCCGTCTTTTCGCCATTTTGTCAGGGCTGCGTGTTCCTCGCGCGAATATGAACGCTGGTGATGGTGACTTGAGAAGAAATTTCGTTCTTTTTCAACTTTTCGCTTGTAAGGGTTCGAAGTCAATTGTTATTTTGCTCGTAGACTACATCAATTAATACGTCAATTCCATCTTATTATTTCTGATTTGAGAAACAGACACGATTATTATTTTTCTTATGTAATGTAGTACACAGCACGCAAATGCTAAGACCGATAAAAATGTAGGCTCGCCCATCCAACCTTCAGAATTCGCACGGCGTAAGTCTACCATCTTCGTTGCGTAAATCACATTTTGCTGAGATGCAGAAGCAGAATTGAGGCCAGAACACACCAGATCGACTGCCTTGTACTACAGTGCATACACAAACTCCTTCAATCTAGAGAACCGCATCTCAGTCTCAGACGCAAGTTATAACACATAATATGATAGCATTCTGGGATGAAACTTTTTACCTAATGCTCGACTATAATTTTTCCAGTAGCATGGCCATCTATGCTCTTCGCCCAAGCTTCTTCAGTCTTGCTTGAAGGACGCCTTGAGTCGATCACTGTCATCAGCTTCCTCTCCATCACCAGCTTAACAAGATAATCTAAGTTCTTACCCTTGGACTTGGGCAAGTTTCTTTAGAGCAAAAGTCATCAGAGAACTTGGACTTGGGCTAATATCTATGACCTTCCTATTTTCGCTCAAATTGGGCTCAAAGGTAGATGAAGGAATGTTAGTTGCACAGTGGACAACTGCATCATACTTCCAACCAGATGGGCTCTTCAGAGCAGCCCATCAGGTGTCTTGTAATCGAGAACCTCGTCAGCTCCTAAACTCTTGACAAGTTCGATGTTGCGCGCCCCACAAGGGGCTGTCACATGTGCATTTCAAGTTTAGCCAGTTGCACAGCATAATGAGCCACACCACCTGAGGCAGCAGTAATCAGGATGTTTTGCCGCAGGGCACTCCCATCAAGATTGATGCCGGCAAATTCAGTGAGAACCTGGTGAGCTGCAAGTGCGGCAACTGTCAAGCCTGCTGCATCAGCCGCTGAATCTGCGGCTAGCCTTGCAACGGTCAAGCTCTCCTCAGCCACAACATACTCAGCTAGTCCACCACCGTCCCGTCATTATTGTTCAAGAACATAGTCAAAAATCAAATCAAAACATTAAATGAAAAATTGGGAAGTCTCTTGGCGGAAAAAAAAAAAAAAAAAAACATGAAGGAATCATCAGCTTTGCCCTGATTGTTCTTTTAGTATGCCCACGAGCAGCTCTGAACCCAGGCAACTTGAGAGTTTCTATGATCCCCACACACCATGTTAATTTTTCAAGAAGATGTCATTCTAGAAAAGTGTGGAAGATCGAGTTCACTACACGTACACACCAGCAGATGTATTCCAGAAATGCTAGAGCCAGGCTATTAGCCCATCTAAAGCCAACAACGAAGGAAGCTCCTAAGCATTAGTATTCAAAAGAATTGCAAAGAAAGATATAAATTTTTTGATCCAGAAAAATGATGAACTGGTGAAGGTTTGTTGCTAAATCTCCTCATTCTTGCCACTTTCTCAAGATATATGGCACTGACAGTTGGCTCTACAGTGGGCAAAATACTTCGGTTAAATAGCTTCTTTTCCGTGAGGATATCATGTTCTTCCAAAGCCCCTCTTGCTTCTTTGTCACTCGTCCATAATCAGTGACTTAAGATGCTGTCATCTCTCAGACAATAGTTTATACTTCTAATTTTTTATCCGAAATTATTGGAAAAGCTAGAAATAGCCAACTTGTCAAAGAGGGGAAAACAGGGCAAGAGAAGAAAGTGCTCAATGAGCTCTTACAAGAACGCCGAGGATAGCTACAACTTTGGCGCCTGCTTTGAAATTCTTAACTCGTGGTCCAATCTCAAAAACCTCTCCTGCCACACCGGTGCCTATTGCAACAGAAGACATTTTCTTTTTTCAAATAATAAAAAAAAAAAGTTCATGAGAAAACAGGAAAATTTAAAAGGGGAAAAGGTTGGCATCATAAAGAAAACGCAAAGAATACCCTACTTCAATGAAGGAATATATTCCAGGTTTGCCAGGGTCAATATTGTTGTAAAACTGAAAACAATTCTGTTGGATATAGCTGCGAGCAAAAGGCTAAAAAATAGTGCCTTATCGGGTATGTGAAGGAACTTGCGAGGAAAAAGAGGGCGCAGCAACATGCTTTTCTGGCTTTTCCAATCGAGTGGATAAAGACTATTTGCTTCAATCTTTATCAAAACCTCATCTTTCTTTGGAGTAGGGACTGTAATTTCGACATGCTGCAACAAGCAACAGCAAATTAAAACGCATATATAATTTACATAAAAGGCAGTGGCCTCCTGATGAGGCAATTACGCGTTAGTAATGTTAGTATACAGGGGAGACTTCCAATCCTGCTTCCCCTGCGATCCTCCTTTTCAAAAACAAAAAAATAAAAATAAAAAACAGCGGACGCGTACAGACACAGGCACACTCACACACAATATGGACAAATCAACGCATTACACTTGCTCAATTAGCACGCTGTCACTGTGGATGAGTCGATTGCGTACACAATTCAACTAACAATTCGGCAAATATTAAGTCTTTGCCAAGCGCAATTCTAATTAACGAGTGTGAATCTTAATTCAATTAGAAAATGTTGACCGTCGAAGCCAACCGCCTGCATAAGCTTCCCTGACATATCCAGAATGAAGAACCGACGGGGTTTTAGAGACAAGAAGAAAGGAAGAACAAGACGAAGACTTCCTGCCTAGAACTGAGCTCAGGATGGCCAAGTGTGGCGGTGCGGCGGTCGCAGTGAGCGGGCTGCCACGTATAATTTCTGGCGGTTGCCAGCGTTCAAAATTTGAATGACTAAAATAACCCTAAGAATGTGATTAATTGACTACAAGCATTAGGACTTTCTTGTCTTTTTCTTGTGTAAATGTAAAGGTTCCGTTGTTTGGCAGGTTTTGCCATGTGTCCCTAGTTTGAAATTTATCAACTATTAGGGGCTTTTTCCCGTCCTTTTCGGCTTTTGTTTTGTATAATTGTTGTCACTTCTCTTTTTCTTTATTTTTTGGTACATATGGGAAAAGGAAAGAAGGAATTTCAATTCTGATGAAAACAGTTTCTTGTTTGAATCCTTCCAAAAATTGAACGTGAAAATAAAAAAGTCCCTCAAATTTCTCCTCTTAAATCACTTCCCAATAAATGGATTGAGAAGATTATATATATATATATATATATATATATATATTTGTGTAATTTACAATTGAATGAGTCTTTTAATAGATAGAAAAAAATTAATAGAAAGAACTTTTTTTTTTTTCGGTTTATCTAAAATAACATACGCATTACTTTGGATTAAAAAAAATTAGCATAACATCTCGCCAAAAGAACGTTAACACGGCGAAGGTTATCAAAATGATTAGCATCACAGTATTTAATTGTTGCAGATGTACACGATCGGGTAATTAACGTCTTTTTATAACGGGGAGGACAAAAGAATGAAGAATTACAGCTTGCAATTGCATGACATCGCAAAATATATAGATTTATGATTATTGGCTAATTGAGTATTCCAATTTCCAGTCGCCACGATAACGTTCCGATTTGGTTTCAAGAAAATTATACAACGCTGCCCCTCAAGAAGTACGGAAGAATGTCCACATTCTCGAGGATACGTACGTACAAGATAGTCCATTCCAAGTCATTGTTAACACTTCTTTCCAAACCAAGTTCTCGAAGGAAGACTTGGTTTTTGTTTTTAATTTGTTACGTAAGGAAGACTTGGTTTGTACGCGTACAAGTCTTCGAATCGGGAATTTTTCTTTTAAAAAGAAAATTTTGAATGCATGTAACGAGAACGGGAAAGGAAAAATAGAGGGAAGAAACAACAAACAAACGAACATTTTGTAGAAGGATACTATATATTCGTTGCAATTACTCAATTTCTTTTCATATTGATCAGCATTCCATCACCCTACACGAATGATTGGCAATGTCAATTCTCAATTTCTTTTTATATTGAGCAGAATTCGATCACCCTACACGAATGATTTACAGCGTCAATTCTCGAAATTAATCAGCAACATTAAAATTTAATAAATGAGATGAAAGGAAATATGAAATAGAGGCAGAGTGATCTCTCGTAGGGTTTCCAATGAAAGGATTGAACGAACAACGGATCTTTCTCACACCTGAACCTATAGTTTGGATCTGGTAATCACTAACCTAATCTCGAAACTTGTTGGAGGTTCATAACAGGAAAATCAGGATTAACCTCTGCAACGACGACCTGCAAAGGAAATCTGAACATGATCTACGGTATCTGGTTACAAATATTTTGGCAGAAGCTTAACGGCCAGAGTACAGAAAATTTTTGTTAAGATGTCAAACAAAAGCCCGGGGGTGATGGCCAAGGCAAAGAGAAATTGGAAACTCCTCTTACAAGCATTGCTAGCTGGCTTTCACGGTTGAGAAAAGAAAATTGTATGGACTTATAGTCGAATTCAAGAAAATTGTCAGATCTTTCTTATGCTTGCACAGGAATTTCTGTGCAAGTATGCAAGATACACTCTTATTTTTACCTTTCCTCACCACTTATAATCTTCTTCACCACACACACACTCTAACTCTTATTCAAACACTCATCTGCTTTTGTTTTTTTTTTTTTGGGTTTCCATTCATCAAATTAAGAGGGATCGGAGGTATTTATAGCCTCTCACCTCCTTACTTAAAATTAATAGTTAGGATCATTTTGATTTAATAACTTATAATCTTTTTCAAAAATAATTTAGAATACTTTATCAAGACTTAGAGTCATTGTCTACATTTTAGTTTCTACACTTAGAGTCATCTCTTACATTCTAATTCCTACAAGAATATTCTAAAAAAATGCATACATTTCCAAAGCAATTAAAAACTTTTAGAGTTTTTTATAATTTTCTCAAACCATCCAAACTTTTATAGATTCTTTGAAATATTGTAAAAATGTCAAAAATATTCTTAAAATTTTCTAAATATTATAAACTCTTCAAAAATATTTTAAAATATTTTAAACTTATATTGACAGTTCTCCCCTTTAATAAAAGTTTCTTTCCTTATAGTCACTTCAAGTTGCAAGCAAAAAATTATCGAATTTGCTTCCATTATGTCCTTTAATAAAAATATTAGTCATTTGATTGTTTTTATTGATTTTTTCATTTCAATTTCACACTATAAGACTTTTTCTCACAAAGTGATAATGGACCTCCATGTCTTTGTCCTTTCATGAAACATAGGATTCTCAGCCAATTGTATAGTTAACTAACTATTACAATGTAAAGTATTGCATAATTAGCTTGTTAGTGAAAATCCTTTAAGAGAGGTACTAACTAAGTACTTTCTTATGTTGTTGTCATTGTTACTCTACACTCTATTTTAATAGTTTATAATGAGATGATTAGTTATCTCTTATTACACTAAGATATTGGCCCTGAGCCTAATTTGCACACATAACTAGTAGTTAACCATTGAGTATCATGATTGTCTTTATAGTCTGCATCATAATAGCTAACTATCTTACACTATTTTCCTTTCTTATAAAGAATTCCATAATTTAGAGTTCATTTGACATATTTTAATATTCACTTCACAACTTTTAAATGAGGTTTCCTTGGTTCTTGCATGTACCAGCTTATAACTCCAATTGCAAAAGCAATGTTTAAACATGTCAACGTTACATAGATCAAGTTAAATCTTGTAACTTCTTTCCTTCCAAGGCACATAGTTTGATATTGGCTTTAATAGGAGTTGAGATAAGCTTGCACTTAAGCATCTCAAACTTTTTGAGCAAATCACTTACAAATCACTTGTCATGTCCATGTATGCTAACTCGGCAAATATCATGTAGATAGAATCTTATTTCTTTCCCTCTATAAATGATATGTCAATTACTTTTAAATCTTTAAAAAGATTGATATCATTTGGGTTAAACACCATAGAATTGCCTCAAGTAGTAAGTTTGGTTATTAACAAAAGATTTTTCCTTATGCCTAGGACATGATAGATGCCCTTCAAGTGGACTTCATTGGATCCATGGCATGGTGAGACCCTTGTCTTGCCAATATGAGCGATTAACAACCTAAAATTATTTACAGTTACCATAACACATCCTCTCTTATATTCAGATAGCTCTTACAATTTTTCTTTATTACTAGTCAAGTGGTTAGAGTATCCTGAGTCAAAAATTAAATTCTTATTGTAGTCCACTTTATTAGTGTTTAATGTTGTAATTGCATATCTTTTAATTTCCTCCTCCATTATAGCATTCAAAGTGATCTTTTTTTCTTTGTGGTGAACATTATTGGAAATATCTCATGTGAGTTCCATTATAGCAAATAATGCTTTTAAATCCCATTCATCTTCATTATAGAGTGCTTAATGATCGTCATTAAAGTTCATGATATTCCTTTACACTGTTTTCTTCTTCTTGGTCCAACATTCATATGCATAATATCCTCTCTTACCACAATTATAACACTTGCTATTATACTCTTTAGATCTTTATTTCATAGCAAATTTTGGTTTCAACAAAATTTAACTCTCCTTGGTTAGGAGCTCCTTTCTTGTGGTCTTTTTGATGTTTTTCGTTCACCATTTGTAAAAGTATTGGCTCTACAATGTCCTTTTCTTTGCTAGTGATAAGAGCCTCCTTTTTAGCTTTAATTGAAACTCTTGTCATTTGCTTTACCAAAGTTTCTTGACTAATAAATAAATTTTCTAATTCCTTGATTAAAGTTTAGGTAGATAAACCTTGAACTGTAGTAATGAAATTTTTTTATTTTAGGTGCAAGTTATGAATAATTATTTTTTTTATTTTAGCTTCATGTATTTTGGATTTAGAATCTAATTCCAAACTTTCACAATAAGCTGATTTAATTTTTATAAAAAAATTTGCTAATTGTCATATCACGCTGTGTAATAGACATTATCTCATTTTCTGATAACTAAAGTCACATATCATTCTTTCTACAAAGTCATAAATTTAAAATATCCCAAGCAAGTTAAGGCATTATAACATACTTGACATGTTTCAATATGTCTTCATCTATTGTTGTCTTATTACAAGCATTGTTTTTCTTACCTTTACATTTCATTTTCTCAGTGTTGTGGTGTCTTTTGGTGATGTGGTCTCGTTATCATTGACAATCTCCCAAAGATTCTATCTTTAGAGGTATGATTTCCATACCCCAAAATTTTGGCTATGGAGCTTTTTGATTATTCCTATGCTAATGGCTTCTATACCAAAACACTTCATAGTCCTAAACTATGTACAAGCAAAATCTCCTTACGAATTCTTGACAAACTCGATCATGGATTGATAGTACAATAATTAAAATCCCAAACCATAAGGTTTGATACCAAATTGTTGAGAAAATAAAAAAAAAGAGGGTAGAGTCAAATTTTAGAAAATAGTCAAATTTTTATTATACTTGTACAATAATTTTTTTATAAGTATACAAAAGACACTCACTTTTAGCTTTTCTCACCACACATTCACGTAACACTAGAATTCATTTAATTAAATCAAACAGTCTGTTAATCTAAAGAAGAAATCTATTTATAAACTGAAGCCCACTGCAGTGTTGTACATACAAAATTTGTTTCAGCAGCAAAAGCGGCTCACATGAACGTATCCCAAAGCTTCTGCAAACATAAAAGCATCACCTTGAATCCCTCAGCAAGAAGATGGAAAGCAGTAGGTATCAACTTACTTATCACTTCCATTATCAGCTCCAAGATATCCTCGAGACATGACCTGATTGCTCGTCGAACTTGCTCTAATACCCATTTGATGGCATCCCCGGGTATTCTGAGAGCCTTGATTAACTTCCCCAAACAAGCAGCAGCGATGAGGATTACAAATGAAATTATTTTGATAATGGTGTAGAAAATTAATTTGCAGAAGTGGACCGCCATCTCTGTTGTGGTAGAAAATGAAAATTCAACTATTCAAGAAAAAGGAAAAAGAGAAAGGAGACTTGTGGAGGAAAATAAAGAATTGTCTATTACTTCTCGTGCAAAGAAATCGAGAGACTTCAAAACAATCGAAGCTGACCGTGTTTTATTAGTCTATATAGTTGAAGCCGATGAGGTAGAACAAATGGTCGATCTGTCTACGGGAAGTATAATAAGGGGCAGTTGTTGTCCTTACTCATCAGCACAGAGCTTCCTTCCAGGAAATTCGAGGCAGGTAACGTCAGGGGCATTTTCAACTGGGGGATCCCAACTAAATAAATGGCAAAATAAATCATCACATGCCCACAGGTAATTAATTTAGGCAATTATTAATCTGCTTTAAATAAAGAACTAAAAAAAATACGGAGTTGAAACATAAATTCTATCGTACTTCAAAATGCCCACAAGTTGCTTTCACCATATAAAAAAAACAGTAGCTTGGCAGGACAGGTTATATAAAATGCTCTAGGTCTACCTCTGAAGATCCCAATTTCTTTTAGTCAATTTCTTCTGCTTCATAGATTATATTGGGTTCTCAAAAATGGAATCTTATAATATAAATTGTTCAAAAGAACGTTAATAATATAAAATAAGAAACAAAGTTATCAGTCTGTCAGGAGTGGAGGCAGCCACTTCCCCTGCATATCTATCAAATAAAAGGCTAGAACTTATTTAGAGCGGGATGAGTCATTTGCAGGTCTCAGTGAAAGGAAAGGTCAAATACCAACACCAGTAGGCGGACAACACCTAAGACAATCTACTGCGCATGGGAGAGATGTTAAGGTCCATAATGCCCACGTGCGCCCTCAATTCCTTTTGCTTTTGTTTTGCCTGCGTCTGCGATTTGTTTCAAAGGGTTCTACAGATAAAAAGGAAGGGGACTCGTCAGTCCCATAGATACAAAAATATAAAAATGGAAAATCGTAGAGAAATTCACCAATATAACCCTACATCTAGTTCATAAATTTATATTATACCGGCTAAAAACAGAATTATGTTAAGGCTATTGCCAAAAAAAAAAAAAGAAGAATGTCATCATTGAGAGAGTCATACACGTATTCTTCCAAGAATCTTTTGTACAACCAACTAAATAGAATCTGTCCGTTGACGTCGAGGCTATTAGGCAAAAAGAACATTCCATCTACCAGGTTACTAGACCTTTCCATGTTAAGTACCGCAAAGATTTTTAAGTCAAACGCAAGATATCTCCTGGGTGCACCTTCTGGATAAATCCCACCGGACAATACCCCCCGGATATATCGGCTAATTAAGCACCCCGATTTCCAATCGCCACCGAAAAATGTTCTGATTTGGTTTCAATAAAATTACACGACGCTTATCATCTTAATATTGTAACAAGCAAGTGAACTGGCAGTTACGAACAGAACGAAAACATTCTCGCATGGAAACCAGCTCACTTACAAGAACTAAAAGGTTTCCTCGAGGGAAATTCCACGTCAAATATGAGCAACCTATGCGGCGAATGGAAGGATATGGAATGGCTTTTCACCTTACACGGTCTAGAGAAATGGGCTCGGTCCAATTTGCACAGTGAAGTCCAAGCTTCCGAAACGATGATGGCATCGCAAAAGGGGGGAAAAAAACAACACGGTTAGCACTTTGTCAGTGGAGTAGTACGATGGCTAATTTTCAATAATGTTTTGTACCAAAGACAGAAATATATATATATATATACTGTCAGAGAGACAAAATTTATTCATGATGTCTTCTGTTTTCATTTTTATTTTCTTTTTCTTTTTCTTTTTATTTCATCTAGAAAAAGGTAAAAGAGCGGAATGAATGAAAAGTTTGAGATTCCACAAACAATAAGAGAGCTATTAATAGATACAAAAAGGCTTCAACCGAATTTGTCCTCCCTCATTAATGAAGACAAAAACTGGTTTGTTTTTGTTAAACATAAACGAATGATAGCAATGCAAACATAAACTAAAGTGTCTGGTGGTTGTTAAGTACAACGGACTAAAACATTTTTATCTACAAGATACTCAATTCCAAGTCATTGTTAACACTCTCTCAAACCACGTTGTCGAAGGAAGACTTGGTTTGCACGCGTGCAAGTCGAGATTTTTTTATTTCTTAAATTTTTAAACGCAAGTGGACGAGATCGGCAAAGAAAAAGTAAAGGGAAGAAACAACAAACAAGCGAACATTTTGCAGAAGGATACTACATATTCATCGCAATTACTCAGTTTTCTTTTATATTGATCGGCATTCCATCACCCTATACGGATGATTGACAACGTCAATTCTCAATATTAATCAGCATCATTAAAATTTAATGAATTAGGTGAAAGGAAATATGAAATAGAGGCAGAGTCATCTCTCGCGGGGTTTTCTGATAAAAGGATTGAAAAAGAAAAAAAAAAAAACAAAGGAACATCATAATAAAGATCTACGAGCTAGGGATCTTTCTCAAACTTGAACTTGTAGTTTGGATCTGGTAATCACTCACCTAATCTCAAAAACTGTTGGAGGTTCATGGCATGAAAATCAAGATTAACGTCTACAAGAACGACCTGCTAAGGAAATCTGAACATGATCTACGGTGTCTCATTTTGGCAGAAGCGTGACGGCCGGATAACAGAAAATTTTTGAGAGATTGGAAACTCCTCTTGCAAGCATTGCTAGCTGGCTTTCACGTTACACTAGAGTTCATCTAATTAAATCTAAAGAACATCTGTTAATCTAAAGAACAAACCTATTTGTGAACAAAGTCCCACTGCCGTGTTGTACATAACAAACATCTGTTAATCTAAAGAACAAACCTATTTGTAAACAAAGTCCCACTGCCGTGTTGTACATAACAAAATTTGTTTCAGCGGCAAAAGCAGATCACATGAACATAATTAATTAGTAGTGCTTCTAAGCATTTTCCTGGACATATCCCACTGCTTCCAGGGCATTGTTCCACAAATCTGAAACCATACTCGAAACCATCTCCTTGAATCCCTCAGCAAGCTCGGGCAAATCTGTCAGCAATCCTTCCAGAGAAGTTCTCGTCTTTTCTGCGAGACCTCCAATAGCCGACCCCGTCATAGAAACAGAACCTGTAACAGCATTTACAAGAAGATCGAAAGCAGTAGATATCAAATTACTTATCACTTCCATTATCAGCTCCAAGATATACTCGATACATGACTTTATGGCTCCTCCAACTTGCTCTAATCCACCTTGGATGGTTTCGCCGGGTATTCTGAAAGCCCTGATGAATAACACCACCAAATAAGCAGTAGCAGTGAAGATTACACGTGAACTGAGATTCGATATTGCGCTTATGGTGAAGAAAATTAATTTGAAGAGGAAGACCACCATTTCTGTCGTGGTAGAAAACGGAAATTCAACTACGCAAGCAAAGAGAAGAAGAGAGAGGAAACTTGTGGAGGAAAATAAAGAATTGTCTCTTACTTCTTCTGCAAAGTATTCGAGAAACTTAAAAACAATAGAAGCTGACGTTGTTTTATTAGTCTACAGGGTTGAAGTAGATGAATTTGAAGTAAGTCTTAAGAATTAAACTCACTAAGAAACTTAAAAATTATAAAATTTAAAATTTAATTAATTTAATTATTTAAATTAAAATTAAATTAATAAAATAAATATTTAATATTAAATATATAAAAATTTTAATATTTATATATTATATAAAAATATTGATAAATAAAATATAATTATATATAAAAATTTAAATATTATATATGTTATATCATTATATTTAAATAATTTAATTATATATATTTATAATTTATATATAATGAAATTTTTAAAAAAATAATTAATGTAATATATTTATAAATATAAATAATTTAAATTAAATAAATTTAATGTAAAATTTATTATAATTTATATTTTTTATTTAAAATAAAATATTTTAATATAAATAAGATAATTTGGATTAAAAAAATAAGTATTAATATAATATAATATATAATTTTATGTAATTTTTAAAAATAAATAAATATATTTTTTTATTTTTATAATTCATAATTTTTAAAAAATATAAAATTATATAATTTTTTATTTTTAAAAATATTAAAATATAAAAAAATAATTTATATCACTATTTTTAACTTAATGATAAAAATTATTATTGATATTTACTAAAATTTCAACTTAAGATTTGTTGTTTTTATTAATTTTTTATAATTTTTTAAAATATAATCAAATTAAAAAATTTTAATTAATTTATAATTTAACTAATTCGGTTTAATTTGAAAAAACAACTGGGTTGACCAAATGGATGATCTCTTTACGTGAAGTATGGTAAGGGGCAATTTGTTGTCCTTACCCATCATCACGCAGCTTCTTCCCGGGAAATTCGAGGCAGGTAACGTCGGGGCATTTTCAACTGGGTGGATCCCAACTAATACACGGCAAAATAAATCATCACACGCCAACAAGTAAATTAATTTAGGCAATTATTAATCTGATTTAAAAAAAAAAAAAAAACTGACAGTTGGAACGTAACTCTGTCGTACTTTAGAATGCCCACGAGTTGCTTTCACCAAATAAAAAGCAGTAGCTTCAGAACTTCAATGATCAGTTCCTATCGACAGGACAGGTTATAAAATGCTCTAGGTCTGCCAATGCCTTTGAGAAGATCCCAATTTCTTTTAGTCAATTTCTTCTGCCTCGTTGTTTATATTGGGTTCTCAAGGATGGAATCTTGTAATATAGATTGTAAATTCACAAAAAAAGAGTCGTCAGTCTGTCAGGCGTGGAAGCAACCATTTCCTCTGCATATCTTATCAAAGAAAAGGCTAGAACTTATTTGGAGTGGGACGAGTGCTTTGCGGGTCTCAGAGAAAGGAAAGGCCGAACACCAACACCAGTAGGCGGGGGTAACACCAAGTCAATCTACTGCGCGTGGGAGAGACGGTAAGGTCCATAATGCCCTCGTGCGCCCTCAATTCCTTTTGCCGTTGTTTTGCCTGCGTCCGCCAAGTGTCTCAAAGGGTTCTACGGATAACAACCAAGGGGGCTCATCAGTCCCATAGATGAAAATAAATAATAAAAATGGAAAATCGTAGAGAAATTCACCAATATAACCCTACATCTAGTTCATAAATTTATATTATACCGGCTAAAAACAGAATTATATTACGGCTATTGCCAAAAGAGAAAAAAAAAAAAAAAAAGAAGAAGAAGAAGAATGTCATCATTGAGAGAGTCATACACGTATTCTTCCAAGAATCTTTTGTACAACCAACTAAATAGAATCCGTCCGTTGATGTCGAGGCTAGCAGGCAAAAAGAACATTCCATCCACCCGGCTAGACCTTTCCATGTCAAGGACCGTAAAGATTTTTAAGTCAAACGCAAGATATCTCTTAGTTTGATACTTTGAGGTTGAGTGTACCTTCTGGATAAATCCCACCGGACAAGTCCCCCCAATACCCCAGTACACGTTTTAGTGCCAATATAAATATTCCTGTTGTTGCGAATAAGAAGAAAATAAACCATAAACTCAACCCACATAATCTATGCAAAATCAACGTCACATTCCGCGGTAGACAAGAATCCTATGCCCACTGTACAATGAAACATTCAGCACAAAATTCAACAAACTCCCCTATGTACAGAGAGACATTTACTACATCACATTTCTCTCTCCTTTTAGTTTTCTTCAAGCTTAAAAACAGAACCAACATACTCTTCTGTCTCCCAGAGGAAAGAGCCAAAAGCAATTGCCTCCAAAACCAATCTCCTAAGACTCAAAAATGAGGTCAAGATCACCTTGTCTTCCTCAAGCAAGCCCATCATCTCGTCCCCAAATAGTGCACGGCTATGTTTCCCAATCAAATTTACAGCCTCCTTAGATTTTGGCTTTGCCAGCCTTTGCAACACCTCAGTATCCAAACCCATCACAAAGCACCGAAATTTTTCACGCTTCCATTGTTGCCTACTTTGCTCTTGACTTGATGAAGCAGATTTTATGTTGCTTTTGCGACCAAAAACCAGATTGGTAACTCCCAACTGCAATGACTCCGGAAAATGGAAGCTGGTCTTGTTATTAAGATGGAGATCTTGGTGAGCCATATCCAGGCACTGTTCCAGATGATGCCTTAAGGTGGCAGACTTCAAGAAGTAGCCATATGAGATTGAGGATGCATAAACTCCGCCAAGATGGAGTTGCTGGATCTCAGTTGTTGCCCAACTTTCTGTGACACAAGAATTCACTCTCAACCCAATTACTGCAGAGACATGTTCCTTTGCCATCTCCAAAACCTCAAAGCTGTGTATGGACTCCAGCTCCCAGACCTTTGAAGGCCAAATCTCTAGTCTCCCATTATAAACACACCTCGACAACTTTGGAACCAAAGGGACTCTGATTTCAGAGAATTTGTACAAAATAAGCATGTACATAACATCTTCAACTGCAACTCGGCACTCTTCCTCTTTCAATTGAGCAATCCTCCTGGCATTCAGTAATATCAAGCAGTATCAAGTAAGACAAATCAATTAACTGATGAATTTTTGGAAAAGTTCAAATGTGAAACTCTAAGCCCACCAAACCATGCCAAAAAGCAGCAATCCAAACACCCATTACAATGGTTGGACATATCTTTGCAATGATCACATAGGTGCATTGCATATGGTGCTATCCATTTCAGTGTAACCTTTGTAGTCAACTACTCCACAGTATAGCCATGAGATGTGAATGATTCCTATGCGTGATTTATGTTAAGAACTGTAAAGCTACACATCTGTTAGAACAAAGAGAAGAAAATCAGAGGGTACTCTCAAGATCAGCCTTAGCCTCCCTTACCATGAAACCAAAGAAAGTAAGCCTATCTCTAAAAGCAATATTGTCAATATAACATCATTGTGCCAACAAAATTCATACCACTATGTTCTAACTCAGGCCCAGAAGTACATTGAGCACAGTCACGTTCATCCAATAGGTAACATTACCTATTTAATTTAAAAATTCGTTTTTTCTTGAACGCACATGATTCAATAATATACAATTTAAATTGGACAGCAGCAGTCAGGAAACAAAACTATGATTTCAAGTCAGTATCCAAACTATGCATCTAACCAGATGTTTGGACCATTCTGTCACAATGGTCGCACAGAGAAAAAAAGAAAAGATTTTACATTTTAGGTGTTAATGAAGAGTTATTGGATTCCTTCTCGACCATACCCAGAAACAAAGGTTTTACGGTTCACTGTTCATGAACCCAGTTCGTTGCGAAACTCAATCAGGCAGGTAAACTGACCCCCAATTGGGCCAACTCCAGATTGTTCAAGCAAGGCTTAATTTCTGTTTATTCACGCTACTACTAGAAGCTTTATTCCTAGATAAGAAAAGACTTGATGAAACTATGGAAGTAAAAAAGAAAGAGACGCGAGAACAAGAAAAGTCACCGCAAGGCACGAACTTGTGAAGGGAAGCTTGATCAGAGCCGGGGCTAAGGAACATGCGAGAGATGGCGCCATCCCTCTCATTGGCCAAGAGCTTGAGCTCATCGGCCGCCGCCGCGTGAAAGAACTGCCTCTGATTCTGAAACACATTGATCAGATACTTCCCGGCCAACGATCGTGGCTCCAGCGGAGTGTTCAGGCTAAAGCTGCTACTGCTCGGCTCGAAGTGGCTCGAGCCCGCTCTCGCCCCAACCAAAGCTGCCGGCAGTCGTACTTTCCCGCCAAGGAAAGCAACAGAATCGGAGCGGTAATTTGACGGTAAATCGCACAGTTTCACCGTGGATGGTAAAAACTGTAAGTAACGCGATTTGTTTGTGGAGACGCTATAATCCATCAAACCCTAGAAAAAAAAAAAAAAAAGGGAAAATGAGCTTTTTTTTTTTTTGGTGTGGAAATTTGCTGGATTTAAGAGCTGGAAAAAGGTCTATAATCTAAACCTGAGATTTGGACGAGGAAGGTGTAGAAGGCTGTAAGAGTGAGTGTCCTGGGTTTAGGCTGCGGTCAACTTGCGAAGTTGGCAGAGAGTACACATGGAGTAATCTGATTGGTTCACTGGACAAAAACAAAAGTGACGTATATCAGATGTTAGTGGTTGTGATAACGCTTTTTAAGGATCATGGCTCGGTATTCTTTGCCCACTTTTTTTTTACCAAACTTTGCTCACTTTCCCTATTATATAAAAGGGAAAAAAAAAAATTCATGTGATAAGATATAACGTTGTTATCAAACGGACCCACCATTAAATTTTGCTTTTCTTTATTATTATTATTTTTAATATTAGGTGATAGTAAAAAGATGTAAAACAAGGTTCTATAATTCTCTCGCTTTAATAAGCAGGTAGGTAGGGTGGTTATGTTTTTAAGCCGGTGATAAGACAATATTAAAAATATTTTCTACGAATAGGGCGACCAAGCTTTATACTCCATGAATAAATACAAGTTTATTTGGTAGAGAAACTGTCCTGACTTTATGCGCGTGTTCACTCATTGATGCAGGGTCGTATTGAAACGGCTTAGACTTTTGCCCCGGACATGGGGCTTCTAACCGGAAACCATTGGAATCAAATCGGTGGGCTCCATAGAATGTTATCCGTGGATTAGATGACAATCCCCCCCAAGCCGAAGGACCTACATACAATAACATTATCCGATTTTGTGCCATTGTTTTACCATTGTTTTGTTCCCGGAAGTATGCAATCACACAAACTACGTTAGATTGGTCAAATTATCTGCGGTTAAACCTTTTCACGGTATTCATATTTATATGCTGAATCCAGGAAATGAGACAAGGTGCAAAATTTAACAGTGATGGAAGAATGACCCCCGGGGGGGGGGGCGAGGGCCCAAGGCACTTGGGGCATCTGCCGAGTTCTAGCAAAAGAGATAGAAACGCATTGAGGGCATCTCTATAATGGCCTGAAACCCCGCCATGTTTTTCTTCGGAGAGCCGAACTATCGAGCAAAAACCGCGAGTTTACGCTTTACATTGTGCTATTCACTGTCGCGTTTAACAGGGATGCGAAAAAGGACTGCCTGTATTTCTGCTTTTCATCTTCTAATTCAGGTTCTCCAAATTGGCGATTGATATGCATCTACTAAAAACGTAATGGTGTATCCTTTTTTTTGGGTGCCAAGAAGAATTTGGACTGTGGAGTGGTTGCAGTGGAGAATTTGGACCACAACATTTAGACCGCAATATTCGGGCCACAATCCCTCACAAACGTCGAGTACATTTCTCATTCAAAGCCCGAAAGGGTCATCCAAAAGTGCAGATTGGGCTTTGGCTTGGAGACAAATACCAGACATAAAAATGTGGCCCGTCCCTCAACAAAAATGGAAAACAAAAGAAAAAAAAAAAAAAATCGGTGTTGGCCTATTATTTAAGGTACAGACCGTCTCCCAAAAACAAATCTACTTTTTGCCACCCCCTCCTATGCGTGAAGTCTGGAATCCAAGAAACAATTGAATAACACCAAACACATTTCCCGGCATCTGCTCCTAGATTTTCTACAACTAGTAGAGTCACGTGACCGACTGTTCAAGTGCCAATCGATCCATCCACAAGACAGGGCACATTCCGATTTGGGGAAGATTTGTTAAAGATGCCAACATCATTGAAAATACAGAATCCGAAAGTCAACCAAAACGCCCCGATGGACTAAATAAGGGCACACCTTCTTGGGTAACATGAAAATTACACCCTCGGCCCCAAGCCTAGAGCATCAAAGTTCTACCCAACATCTAATGCCACGTACCATTACAGATTGGCTCCTCTCCTACTCATTTAACCCCTGCAATTTAGGGGTTCAGGTCTTCAGATTGCAAGCTTGCACCATCATTCCCTCAACAAGAGGAAAAATTGTTAACCCAACAAAAACAAGCAGGCCTTTAACACCGTTCACAAAGCTTCAGTGACCGTGCAAGAACATGAGCGATGAGTAATTGCCACAAGGGCTTTAACAATTAAAATTGTTTTGCCTTCTGCTATCATCCTCTGGAATTCTCCTTACCAGACTGCCGGTCAATTGTTCCATTTTTCCAAGAACATTGGTGACAGGATTAATGAGACAGCATATGAACGCATAGAGCACATTACATCCGATTAATATTGTCCCTCCAAAAATACATCGGCTCCAGAAATGCACAACTATTATAGTCCCTAAAGAGGGAGAAACAAACTGACAAAATGCTACAAGGTTAGAAAGGATTCACTTGCCAGGAAAAACTGCTTTGCCTCAATGCATTTGGCTTATTTTCTCCAATACTCGATCTAGTCTTATCCATTCCTCATCCTTTCTTGCTAGCATCTTCTTATGGCAATCTAGAACTGATTCAATGCACTCTTGCTCTAAAGTAGGGTAAGGAAGCATATTTAGTTCCCTCTTGTGTTGGCCTCCTGGCAGCTTATTTGGTTCGTCTGGAGGTTTTCCCATCTCTGGAGTTATTCCTTCTGTCTGCTTTTCTTGTTCATCCAATTCTGCTTCCTTTACTTTCATTGTTGCAGCTCGCAATCTCTTTTCTAGGTTGATTGTTCTTGTTGCAATCATATGTTTTTCTGCCAACATAACTTCTTTTTGTTGCTTCATCATGTAACCAACTACTACCAGTTCTGACCTCATGAATCTACAGTCAAAACCTTGCTTCTCCAAAATTTTTATCACATTTCCTAATGATTCCACATATTCGGGTGAAACACGAGAATCCATAAAAACTATGTTCCTCACCTCAAAGAGGAAAAGGCAGTAGTGGCAATACAACAATTCACTTTGCCTTGCTTTGTCAGGACATTGGGAAACCAGCTTTGGATCCTGTGGGAACACTCCAAAAATCTGGGGATAACACTTCTCCATCCACTCTTTCACTGGCATTTCTTCACTTCTTTGCAGTGGTCCTAGGTCCAATTTGTTTTCATTCTTCAGCTGCATTAGATAAGCATGCACTTCCAAGGGGCTCTCTGGATGAATTTGGACATCTATTTTCAGTTTTTTTGCAGGTGGCTTCACCAGTATTTCCTGTTCTTGCTTAACCTGCAGTGACAACACCCTTAGTCAAGATTGAATCACCCTCTACATATCGAGCTCCTTCTGTGGAGTTCAGTCCTTTACTTTTCTTCTGCAGAGTGGATGGCCATATTTATGTACCAGAACAATTTGCCTTTAAATGATCATGTTGACCAATGACCATCCTAATATGATTGTAACAGCCGTATTATTGCCAAGAAATCAATGTCAGCACTAGCCAATGAGCAATATCACATAATTTCATCATACAGTATGCTATCACACCAATTTTACAGTGAACTAGTCCACCAACACAGTCATGGACCCAGCCTATAAAATGTTTCGTGTCTGCTAAAATGCCAATACAGTGAAAATTTTGTAAGACACAATAGAATTGTCACCGTTTATTGGGCCCATGTTTACTTACTGGAGCAAGTTCAACTAGGCAACTCTTCATCAACTATGACATTGCCCCAAAACTCAAATTTTAAGTCACTGTTCCATGAATAGGCACTAAATTGTTAAGTAGCACATGCTCGACAGGATGAGCCACATTTTCAACGCCTAAGCAAAAGGCCAGAATATGGGCTGGAGAGTTTAGAAAATGAAACAGAAATAAAAACAAGCAATCATAAAACTTATGCAGCCATTTGTTCATTAAATGCATCTTATTTCATGAAAGAACAACAAAAGGGCTTGGCTTGTCAGAGTGTATTCAGGGCTAGGTCACTCCAATGTACTGTGAGTTTAGTTGAAAGTAAGAGAACAACTATGCATGTGTATGTTAGGAGTACTCCATCTAGATGAACAAAAAACAAGGCATCCCATCTGACATCATGATTAAACACAGAATGACAATTGGAGGGGAGCAACTATAACCAAAAAAGATATCAACCGAACCAAAACAAAACTTATAAGAATTATTATTACTTCAGCTCGTTGGTTCAGAGCCACCGACAGTTGATGGTGCACATTGACCGGTTTACAATCCTGCTCAGGGTCTTCGGTAGCATTTCCATCAGGAACACTGGAAAGTGAAGCTAATGGGGGACTTCTTCCTAAAAAAAAAAAAAACCATCATATCTAGTCAAAATCATATGAAAAAGATGCCAATAATGATATACACGTAATGAGTGATCTACAAAATATCATGATTGAGAAAACCAATAAGGCATAGACAACAATAATGCACTGCAATACATAACTATCAAAAATAGCTACCTAAAGAGCATAAAACCACAGCAAATGAAAAAAATATCCAGTCCCATGATTATAACTTCAGCATACCATAGCAGTCTCCAACCAGTTTGCGTCTTCTTATACTCACCATAGCCACATCCAGTCCTCCTATAACCACACGGTAAAGTAAAATTAATGGCCTTAAACAATCAACTGAAGCCATCTTTCTAGTTATATCAGAAATGGGGAACCATTCATGACAGATAACAACAGATAAGCTCACAACAAAACTTGTAAACAATTATCAAACGGAGGCTCGAACTACCATTATATATAAGAAGTCAACAGAGCAAGATGAATAGTGCTACTTAACAGAACCAAGAACCCACGGGCATATGATGTGACGTTATGTTCAATCCAAGCGGAGAACTTGATGCGCATAAACAACATGCAATCCAATTAAATACTTCACTAAAAGTCAAGCAACCCATGTGTCACAAAAACACAAACAATCGAGAGCGGGCAATAGTTGTTTTGTCCGCCCAACAAAGCAGCCAGTGGTGTTCTGGTAATAAAACTACATGCATTCAACCTAAATAGAACTATAGCCACTAAGCCACTGATAGTCTAACCACATTAACTTGCCCTGCAAGGTTCAGTTAGATAAAATCATGAGAATCGTGAAGAGGCGCAAGAAGAGCTTCAAAATGAACTGAAATTTATACATGTATGAGAGCAAAAACAAAAAACAAAAAAAAAAATAATAATAATAAGGTAATCAACGCAACCAGTAAGTTGCGATTCCGCAAAATAAAAGGGGAACCAAAAAAATTACAAGGAGCAACGAGAACTATGTATCGCAATTTCACTAAAGATCCAGAAACCCACGCCTGAAAAGGAAAAAGGAAAAGCAGAAATTGAACAAGAGAAAACCCCACATAAAAATAAATCAAAAATAAAATTATAAAAATTCATTCGGTCATTCATAAGAAACTTAGGAGGAGGAAAACCAAAAAAAAAAAAGATAAGATAAGAAAAGAAAAGAAAAAAGAACCCAAACAGCAAGGTAAAGAAGTAACTGCTAGAGCCGCAGTTGTGAAGTGGAAGCCAGAGCGGAGAAGAGGGGACACCGAAAAAAACATGCTAAAATATAAAATCACGGGCAGGGCGGGCAAGTCTTTGGCCCAAAACCCTGAAAGAGGCAGACAGGTGCAACCGTGGCAGCGTGGGAATCGAGGAGCATCACTTTGCTTAGGGACTGGGTGGTACCGCGTGAGAGGGTAGGTTACCGACCGACCATTTATATTTCTCGATATTATTTCGAAAATTGCTGGCAAGTCTCACCGGTCCGGCCCAAACTCCCCTCGCGGGCTTCGCTGGTCCAAATCTACCCGCACATTGTCTCCTTCCCAACCACGTCATTCACTTTTAGACAGGCGTCAATCATGCCTCCGTTTCCACCTGACAAGACACAGCTCACTTTGACTGCAGGGTTTTGTTTTGCCGTGTCTTTTGACGTACCGTGCTGCCCTGCGGGATAAAATAAAGAAAAATGGACACCTGGCACCTCTCGATAGAAATGTGTCAAGTACGGCAATAATTCTTTCTCTTGATTACTTTATTATTTTTTTTTTCGGGTCAACATAATTCTTACTTTCTTAGTCAGCCAAAATTGACCCGTGGACGCTTTGGAAACGATGATAATAATAATAAGTTGGTTAAAGGCACGAGTGAAACCCTAGACTAAAAATCTTGGCTAGTGATTCCAATTTCCGGAGCTATTTATCATTTTAACCTCTTGACACCTCTGGGATTGCAAAAGGCCAAGAGCCCACACGCAAGGGGTTCGTACTCTATAGTGTCCCAATCAAATGCCGAATTCAGCCCATTATTAACCCATACGACAAAGCGTTCGTCCTGGGGGTTTGGTTTCTACAGTCACGGTCGTCGAATGCCTGCCGCCATTGCCAAGTTCAATTACCAGTCGGTTTCAATATTGGTTCCCGTTCTTCTCACCTTCACGCCCCCACTGCCCGTCTCTCTGCTTGGACGACGACGACGACGATGCATCGAACCTTGTATCGACGCCTACTCGCTGCCAACCCTAAAATCTCAGAATTTCTCCATCCTTCATTCCCGCCTGTTTGCCGCCTCCTTATCACACATTCGATACCCTATCACCGCCCCTTCTCCACCTCGTCTGCTGCCGCCCAAGATCCCCAATCCCCACTAGCAACTGACCTTGCGATCCCTTCAATCCCAAGAACGCGAACTCGAACCCCACTCGAAATCCAATTCGAGACGTGGACGCAGAATCTCAAGCCAGGTTTCACCCCTGCCGACGTTGACGCCGCACTTCGGGCCCAATCCGACCCTGATCTTGCCCTCGATATCTTCCGCTGGACCGCCATGCAGCGCAATTACAAGCATAACGACGTCACTTATCTCACCATGATCAGAATCCTGATCGACGGCCGGCGATTTCGCCACGCTGAAACCCTAGTGGAGGAGGTCATTGCTGGCGCCTGCAACATGAGCGTCCCTCTCTATAACTACGTCGTTCGGTTCTGCTGCAGCCGCAAGTTCTTGTTCAATCGTGCCTTCGACGTGTACAAGAAGATGTTAAAATCCGATGATTGTAAGCCCACACTTGAGACTTACTCACTTTTATTCAACTCGTTGCTTAGGAGATTCAACAAATTGAATGTTTGCTATGTCTATTTGCACGCGGTTAAATCCTTGACAAAGCAAATGAAATCGTCGGGCGTAATCCCTGATTCGTTTGTTTTGAATATGATCATTAAAGCTTATGCCAAGTGTTTAGAGATTGACGAGGCCATCAGGATTTTCCGTGAATTTGGATTGTATGGATGTGAACCAAATGCTTATTCCTATGGTTATATTGTGAAGGGGTTGTGCGAGAAGGGAAGACTGGGGCAGGGTTTAGGGTTTTACAAAGAAATGAGGGTAAAAGGGTTGCTGCCTGGTGGGAGTACTTACATGACTTTGATTTGTAGTCTTGCAATGGAGAGCAGGTTTGAAGATGCTATTGAGGCCGTGTTTGATATGTTGGGTAATTCCATGGCACCGGATCTGTTGACTTATAAGACTGTCTTGGAAGGATTATGTCAGCAAGGGAGGGGCGATGATGCTTTGCAATTGCTTGAGGAGTGGAGGAAGTTGGATGGATTGATGGGTGACAAGATTTTCAAGACTTTGTTGAATGGGTTGCATTTCCATACTCGAGAGTAGATTCCTGCCCAAATCGACAACCCTTGTCTGATTACTGCTGAATAGAGAATGAAAAAACAAGCAGGGTAATCTGTTAAATCAAATGCAAAAACGTCTGAATGTAAGATTGATTGCTGCCGGCTGTACTGGTGATATTCACAAATGAATGATTGATGCGGAATGGATACAATTTTCTGAGCCTACCAATGATTTTTTCTTTACAGTTACTGATCCTAAAGGGCTGGAATTAGCACAGGGAGAGGTTTAGCTGTGGGCCTTTGTCAATTATATATGCTTTTGTGCAGGACCTTCTTGAGACTAGAAATGCAAGGACCTCCAATCATGAGTTCAGAGCCTCCTATATGATCTTTGGGTTAACTGAAGTGTGCGTACAAGTGATTTATTGAGTTAATGGAGTGCTAATGAATAACTTCTCAAGAGGATCAGGCAAGCTTGAATGTTACATGCGGGAGCCTGGCTTTGATGTCAGACTGCTTTTGCAAATGAATTCCTGCTCTAATATCAGATAAATAGACAGTGTTAAGAGTGCTTGTTGTATTATCTTTGTTTTACCTTTGTCACTATAATTCAATACCAACAGGCCTGAGGTTGAGGATTGGTGCACAAACAAAAATGTTGGTCATCCTTACTCTTGACATTCATGTCAATTTTCATCACCGCTAATGTCTACCTTTTTCAACTATTTTGATTGAAAGATGCAATGGGAGAGTTAAGGATGACTAGTTTATTCTTCCTCATGAAGGCTGAAGAACATTGATTAATGGTTGAGAAGGATTTTGTACGCAGTTTCGTATCTTCACGCAATTTGATTCAGAATAAGTAACAAGCTTGATTGTTAATTTTCTGATCAGTCGGCTCCTAGTGTGTTGGTCTATGTTCCATGAGAGGCCATCAGGAAATTATCAGTACATGCCTTACTGGTTCTGCCATTCTGCTCTATTGATTCTGTGAGCCAATAAAAAAAAAAAATGGTCAAGGCCCAATCGAGGTTCCTGCTTCAACCATATCTACTACTGTCGTTTCTAGGTCCAAATGTTGTTGATCAATTCATGGGCTTCCTGTTAACTGGCCGAGGTTTAGGCCCAATTCTTATGTTCAGTAAACTCTCACCCGTTGGCTATTGCCTGCCAATCCGACCTGCGAATATAAATCACAGCCTACAGGATAGATGGTATCAATCTTCCGGGAGGAAGAGAGACACATATAAAGATGGAGACGGAGAATGAGAAAGTGAGAGGGATTGTTAAGATGAGTCTCAGTTTGAGATGTGCATCGAAGGCAGCCTTCGTCTTCTATCTGTTTACTTTGTCTGTTTATTTTCTTCAGTTAATTTCTCAGTTTCAGCGAAGAAGTTGAGAGACGTAACAGAGTTGCAGATTGGTGTCAAGGTAATGGTGGGGGTGTCTTCGAATTTTACTTTCACTTGCTTGCTTTATTATTAGTAATTTTTTTTTTAACATATATGTTCCAATTCCCCTACGTCTCATGTTGATGTTTCGTTTTTTAATTTTGTGTTTTTTTTCGTATAAGCCTCCATCCTGTGAGTTCCAGGCTCACATGGGAAGATGGAATCAAAGTACATTATCGAGTAAGTGGGAACATGGGATTACCGCCGTTGTTGTATCTTTCATTGTAGGATGCACTGCCCTGTCTAAGAAGACAATGGACTTTTAGTTACAGTTTTTATATTTTCAGTGGGACAGTGGAGTATAATTTTATAACACTTATTGTAGCAGAACTTTTGTTTGTTTCACGTAATTGTGGGACAGTGGTACAGTGGGACAATGGACTTTTATGTAGTCTAGTTTGTATGTTATTTGAGGTGGAAATTCTTTTGTGATCGGTACAGGAGTTATTGAAGTGATGTAATGTGTAAGAAGTTTGCTGGAATGTCTTGCAATCAAGTTAATGATGCTTTTTAAAAGAGGAGCAATAGTTGTAACGTAAGCGTTGTTGAAGCTTTCAATAGTTGCACACACATTTCTTTGACATGTATTCACTCGTTTATTCCTATACCATAAACCCCGGAATATTGTATAATTGTAACACCACTTAATGCAGATCTTTTATATCCACTGCACTCCCTTTTCTTTCAAATATTTCATGGCATCTAAAACTATGTGACAGAAGCACGTTGAACTTTGTATTGTATATGGCGTCTGATTGCAGGAAAATGTGCATTCCGAAGCACCAAGATTGTGGGCAGACCATAAAAGTTCCTTGCACTTCTTCCCTTGGTGGTTTCTTGTAGTCGGCCAAACATTATTTTGGATGGTATATACAGCTTATCTGGTGGGCATTTGAAGTGGGTATTCCCCTTATGATTTCCGGCCATTTCATCTGGAAACGAAAGAAGGAAACGCGGGGGCAGCTTCCTGGTCAAAATTAGTTTTGAATTCAATAAATAGTGGAAGGGAAGATCTCAGGGTTATTGTATTCTTACGGGAAATTTGTCGTGATGCATGTTAAAATCCTCGTTTGACATAAAACCAACATTTAATTGATCAGAGGGATATAAAAACATGTTTTAATCTACCTATTGTATTTAATTTTGAAACGAAAATAAAATAAGATTGATTCAGACAGGATCATTACCCCCCCCCACCCACCCACCCCTTTTATTTTTTAATGCTAACAATTATGTGTATATATATATATATATATATATATATATTCTGGGTCGGTAGATCGGAAAATGCAAGTTCGCCACCTGATTCTTTTTTGTGTTCTTCACCGTCAAAATTGCAACAACAACGATAGCATTGCAATGACGTCGACACTGATTCAGTTTGTAGTCAATCATTTTTTATGATTGGAATATTGATTTTGACGCAACGATTTTGTTATGATTGGCCTGATGTTGGAAAAGGCGATTAAAATTTAAATTAATGATCGCGCGCACACGGCATCTACCCTAGACTCAAACTTCGACATGCCCGTTAAATCCATTTTCGTTTTCTTGTTTTATACGCATTATATCTTTCTTTTTTGTTATGGAAAAAGAAAGCATTTTTCTGTGTGAGCATGATCTTGACCCTTCATTGAATCTCCTACCTTAAACAGAGGGCTCCAGAAGAACGCACAGATTTTGCAGGCGGAGACGAGATGACGTTGAACAACGACGACTTGGATCTCCCCGACGAAAGCCCGACTCTGAAGGTCGGGGAAGAGAAGGAGATCCGGGAATCAAGGTTTGAAGAAGAAGAAGCTTCCCAAGGAAAGTGAGGCTTGGGAGACTCCCGACAACAGCGGCGAAGTTGAAGGTATCGTCATTCCTGAATGATACCAAGAAATAGCAATGTCGGCTGGATTTATTGTGTTCGTTTCTCGTTATTTTGTGAATGTCTAATAAAAAACAAGTGTTCGGCTGGTTTCAGTTCACTACATGGGGACGTTTCTGGATGGGGCTAAGTTCGACTGAAGTCGGGATTGAGGGACTCACTCTTGCTCAAGGTCAGTCTGTTATGTCGTCGTTATTATTTAGTAATTTATTGATAATTCCCAAATTTACTAGTAACACTGGTGCAGCGACTCACTGAGCCAGTGAGAATTTCCTTCTCCAGGACAGAAAAGGAAAGCGTTGAAATCTTTTGTCGGACGTTCCTTGCGTTGCAACTAAAAAGATTTTGTTGCAGCCAACGACGTTGGCCTAAGCTACAACGAGAATAATGTGATCGGATGCATCTTACTGATCGTCAATAAATTTGGTAGTTTTTAATCTAGGAATGACAAGACAATATATTTGAGCTATGGATTTTGGTTTCTTGTAATAAGTGAAGGTCAGTTTCGTTGAACTTTGTCCTTGAAATTTCGCCGGGGTCGGAATCCTTGCAGTGTGAGAGTGTAATCATTTTCAAACTCCGCTATTTGGTAAAATGAAGTAAGCACCTCTTTTATGCTTCGATTTCAATGGCATTTCTCTGGGTTTTGTCTTCTAGTCATTGTTACCAGTTATACAGCTCTCACCGTGAATCATGCAGCCGGCATATCACTTGTTTGTGGTAAATACATCCACAGGCCAATGAAAATGTCTTGTACACTTATCAAATTGTATCCCCTTGGGGCGATACTTGGATCTTCTTGAGTAAAAATATGTAGTAAATGGAGTTTTTTTTTTTTTTTTTTTTCTGTGTAAAAGATGGTTTCTCATTCTTTCCCTCTGTTGGTCAAGTGATTAAAGGATGGGACCAGGGTATCAAGACCATGAAGAAAGGTGAAAATGCTATTTTCATGGTCTCTCCTGAATTGGCTTATGGTGCTTCTGGCTCACCGCCTACTATTCCTCCTAATGCTACCCGTCAATTTGATGTTGAATTACTGTCTTGGAGCAGTGCAAAGGACGTATGTAAAGATGGTGGAGTATTCAAGAAGATTTTTGTTGAGGGGTAAAAATGGGGGGATCCAAAGGATCAAGATGAAGCTTTAGGTAAATGTGTTTTTCAGTTTCAAATGTCTTTTTGCTCATTAAACATAACCAGGTGTTATTGTTCTTTAACTGGGTTCTTGACCTGTTCTTTATGCAGTTAAATATGAAGTGCAGCTTGAGGATGGTACATTTGTTGCAAAGTCTGATGGAGTAGAGTTCATTGTCAACGAGGGTTAGCATTTCTGTGTTCATCATATGCACCTTTTGGCATCTGAATCCATTGATTCCTTGTACAGGTTTCTTCTGCATGTAGGGCACTTCTGTCCTGCTCTGTCAAAGGCTGTCTTGACAATGAAGAAGGGGGAGCAGTTTCTTCCAACAGTGAAGCCACAATGTAAATTGTCTTACCAATCTGGTCAGGTCCAACCCAATTTACTTTGTTGTATCCTTGAACTCACTTTGTCATTTGTATTGTTTCAGATGGTTTTGGTGAGCAGGGTAAACCTGCATCTGGTGATGAAGGTGCTGTCCCACCTAATGCCACACTAAAGATTACTCTGGAGTTGGTCTTTTGGAAGACTGTGTCAGAGGTAACTGATGACAAGAAGGTTATAAAGAAAATTCTAAAGGAGGGCGAGGGATGTGAACACCCAAACAAAGGAGCAGTTATGAAATGTTGGTATTGAATTATGGAGTCAGCCTCTTTGTTGAACTTTAACAGAGTTCATAATATCTGATGGGTTATGCTATTTTGCTTTTAGTGAAGTTAATTGGGAAGTTGCAAGATGGTACAGTATTTCTGAAGAAGGGCATTGGAGCTGGTGAAGAACATTTTGAGTTTAAGACAGATGAGGGTATGGACTAAGAAATTCCTGGCCAGTTCTTTGATTTTTTGGTTCCTTTCATGAAGATGGATTCTGTTCTTTGAATAGAACAAGTCATTCATGGCTGGACAGAGCTGTGATGAAAATGAAGAAGGGTGAGGTGGCTTTGCTGACCATTGCAGCAGACTATGCCTTTGGGTCAACTGAGTTACAGCAGGAGTTGGCCGTTGTCCCTCCAAACTCTACTCTATACTATGAAGTTGAGCCAGTGTCCTTTGTAAAGGAAAAGGAATCCTAGGATATGAACACCCAGGAAAAGATAGAAGCTGCCAGGAAAAAGAAAGAAGAAAGCAATGCGTTATTCAAGGCAGGGAAATATGCACGGGCATCAGACAGATACAAGAAGCTCCCTTGTACCAGAACTATGCCATTTTATGTTAAAAAAATCTTGCCTGGTATAAGTCTTGTAGCATGAAATCACCCTTTACATCTTCCCTGGGCTTTCTGCAGGCTGTCAAATTCATTGAGTATGATTCTTCCTTTGGTGAGGAGGAGGAAAAGCAAGGCAAAGCATTGAAGGCTGCTTGCTGCTCGAATAATGCTGCTTTCAAGTTGAAATTGAAAGACTACAGGCATGCAGAAAAGTTGTGCACTAAGGTTGCCACATTCTAGTTACATTTTTGTATCACCTGAACTTTCTGCTTTTATGAACTTCTGTGCATTTTTTTTTTCTTTTTTTCAGTGCGGTGCAGCTTTCTGAAAAGAAATTAACTTTAATACAGGCGTTAGAATTGGAGAGTCAAAACGTTAAGGCTCTTTATAGGAGAGCTCAAGCACATATCCAACCGGCAGATTTGGATCTGGGTGAGCTTGATATCAAGAAAGCTCTTGAGATTGATCCTGACAATAGGTATGGTTCCATCCCATCATGATTGGTCTTGAGGTGATCATGGATTTTTTATTTTCTGCCTTTTGTTTTTGGGGCTGTATTACTTCCTCTTCTTTGAATGTCTAAAATATGCATTTTAAAATAGGGAAGTCAAGCAGGAGTATATAAGGTTGAAGGGGAAGATATGAGAGAGTATAACAAGAAGGAAGCCAAGCTTTATGGCAACATGTTGGCTAAGATGAGCAAATTGGGAACATTGGAATCTAATGCAAGTAATTCATTTCCATTTGAGATTGGGACTTTGACTGTTGTTGGAACAATCAAAAGCTACCTAATCCACATGGGGGTTACTCCACCAGAGTCAGTACCTATTAATCCAAATTTGACTAAAGCAGCAGACCTGGCAGTTGGGTGTAAGCTGTAGCTTGTAGTCTCCACCCACCCCACCCACCCCAACCCAATTTGTGCTTCTTTTCTTTGTTTCTCTTTGTAACTCATATTCTAGTATCTTGTGCCTGGTCAGAAAGCTGAAGCAAAGGGGGCTGAGGCAATGAGTATAAATAGCAAGGCATAAATGTTGTCAGAAGAAAAGATCCTCCTGGTTTTCCTGTTTCTTGGGGATCCATGCTTTTCTTCTACTATATCCAGGACATATTTGATTATTTAATTTCATTTTGATGGTGGTATTGAACTTGTTTGTTTGAAGAGTGGTGTGTATGAGTCTATGACATCACGAGTCTGATCAAGCTTGGCCTAAGGCGTCCGAGATTGTGTCGTACAATTGACTTATTTTCCTTTGCAATTTGCAGCCAACTTGATACGCTTAAGCTTTTGCTTTCTGCAGGCCATTTGCGGAAAGAATAGTCTACCGTTCGCGTAAGCAAGAAATCCCGCTATGATGTGGAATTAAATGTTTTCTTTTGCATTGAATGATAATGCATTTAAAGCGGTTCTATCCCATTTTAGAATTTACTTAGTTGCTTGAGTTCTATGGCATGAAGATAAAATTTTAATTCGTTGTTAGATCCATGTCAACTATTTGATTTATTAGACCCTTTGTATATGTAAATGGCATTGATCGGTTTCGAATGCAAATTTAGTGCTGAAACTCTTCAATTTGGAATGACGATTTCCTAATTGTAAACAATCGATGAAGATGTGCTCTGGTGCGAATGCGGAGGTACGCTTGCTAGTATGCTACGTAGTAAGGCTAATCAGGAGAAGATGAGATCAAGTAAAGATGGATTGAAGTCTAGATTTCAGTCAGTTAGCAGTAGGGTTCCTTCTGATTGCGTCGACCTTGACTGTGAGTCCTGATTCGTATGGCGTACTGTCATCTGCTTCTCACTGATTTTAGCCCACTGGTTTTGCGGAACTGAGTCCAAATACATCATCAAGGGAAGATCTCTTTCTCTATTTTTTGGGTTGGGTGTAACTGGAGTAAGCCGAGACAATGGAGAGAGATCCAAGTGGGGCTAGATAAGCCAAGGGCCCTGAAATGTTTCAAGAGTGAGATCATTAGCCATTACGCAACAAAGACTTTTTGAGACGTCAGACATGCGATTCCTCTCCAGGGTTTTACAGCATTTTTGCATTGAGAATGCTACGGACATTGCGGGCCCTTCGGGCGCATCATGGTAACAAAATCCAATCAAAGGTTTAGAAGTTATAAGATGGTGCGGGTGGGACCCGGATAACGGATCTCACGTGTTGAATACCCCAAATGGCATAAAAAGTGGATTTGTGCCCCATGGAAAAAGCATGGAAAAGGCCTGGACGGAGGATTCCGCGCAGACCAAAATTGAAAAAATGTAAGGGAGGACGATGACAGAACATTACAGACTGGAAAAATAAAACATAGTCAGAGCTGGAAAAAAAAAAAGTGATTTTACGGTGAGACCTTTGAAATGCAGAAAATGCAGACACGGTTACAGTTGGACAGCATGAAATAATGCAGTGGTTGGTGAAGCATTTAATGGGGTGATTCTTTCAATGGCCTCCGTCAACAACCAAAGGTTAAAGAAGCAAATCAAAGACTTAAAACAAGGTAAAATGGGAAAAAACACCCCCCTCCTCCAATGAAAAAGAGTTTGGGGGTGGGGGGATTGAATATGGTATAAGTATAGGGCACCTACTATAATGATCACCATAATTCCCTACAAAAGCAACAATTGTCCCTGATATCTCTCCTCCTCGTTCTTCTGTGCCATTTTTCCATCGGGTAGGCCCATATTCTGGCGTCTTTTTGGGGAGAAAATGGCCTTGTGATTCGCGGAGGCTCCAAGATTATCCTTCTGTTAAACGTGGGTTTCAGGATATGACTAGGATGGTTGACCTGTCCAATTGCAGTGCAAATGCGCTATGCTCTACGTTTTTCCTCTTTTTTCAGAGTCTCTTACTAACAGGAAATACCGGTACTGCTGGGGACACCAGGATGGTATTCCAAGCTAAAACATGACGAGGAAACATTTCTGATAAGAAAATGATGATTAAGATGTCGATGTAGTCAATTATTACGGACCCCCGAGGGGGCAAAAATAGAAAAATGCAAAACAAAAACCTTTTATGCCAGTGGTATGCTCGTTCGGTTTGTTTTCATCAAGTCGTTTTCCCTGTCTTGGAAATTTGTTGTCTGCCAAATTTTAAAAAAGAAGCTTTCCCCATGGACTGGTAGCCTATCGAATATCGGTTTATTTATGAAACAAAGAATTTCTGTCTGTCTGTCTGTCAAAAATCTCCGATCACAAATGTTGGGAACTCTTCCTATATTGGTGGCCAAATTTTATTTTATTTTATTTTATTTATCCACCTAAGCCCTTGAGAGGAGAAGCTAGTGAAATCATTAGAGTCTTAGACGACCTGGCAACTACAGTGAATGTCCGGTGTGAGCATCTAATTTTTTGATTGAGATGTGCTGCAAACACACACACAAGTTCGTGACCATTGGATCAAATGATTATGTAAAACAAACCTTTTATTTATTTCATTTTATTTTATTTTCCTTAAGGTAGGGCATAGACCTCTTAACACTAGCAATGGGTATGGAAAGAGGCAGATTAGCGAGCATAATAACTTTGAATTAGGTGTTACGTCTCGCTTAAGATAGAATTATGCAAGATTCTCAAAGGTCACTGCATGGAGTTTACGATGAATTTGAGTGCCAGAAAGGCTTAAACTGGCTTGCGCTTGTCAGGGTTACTGTCCATGCCGACAAATTGCCGAGCTCCTTTAGCATAATTTTGTTCTGAAAGAAACCGCCCACCTAAGCATGAATAAAACACCCATAGAATTTGACAATTAAAGTGATTACAGAATACCAATCCCTATAAAATGTTGTATATTATCTTTGGCCCTTTCTAAACTTTCCGAAGACAAGACTGCCACGTGAACATCACGATTACTAATAAAAAATAGGATGCACTGTTCTGTTTACACCCCCACATTCATTAGCATCTTTCTGGTGATTAAAATACACTAAAATGCAGAACAATAATGGAGCCCTTGATAAAGCAAACAACTAAAGCTGCAATTCAGAAATCTTTTCTCAATCCCCGGAAGCAAGATTTTACTAACAACCTCACAGAAAAAAGATTAAACTATTTTTAAAGGGTATCTTTCCATACCTGAACTCCACTATATTAACCCCTTTTTCTATTCACAAATAAGTTAAAAAAAAAAACAAAAAAGTGAAAGAGATTATAAAGCCCTTGGATTCATTGGGTCTAGTCAGAATCTCACCACTGCCAACCTGGGATTCTTTTGATGCTGGTACTTGTCGTTATAAAATAGAAAAGCATATTTAAAGGAGTGGTTCCAACCTCCAATCTTTTCTTCATTGATTTTTGTCTGCACAGTAAAAAGGGAACAGAAGCTTCTGTATTTGGATGATCAACGAAAATTACATGAGCCCAGCGCGGGGTGCCAGAAATCATGCAAGGTTGACCCCAGCTCAACATAAACCGGTGTCCTAATCAGTCATTTAAGACTTTTTTGAATAAAAAAAGTCTCAACATATACAGCTGGCTGCAGTACAAGGAAGAATCAAAACAACATCATGGTGCCATCTATTAGCCATTAGTTGTCTGGTCCTTCGAGGAATTCAACAGAGAGAATTGCAATTGCGTGTGGGGTTAAACTAGATTGAAATCAAACCGAATTGCTGTAAAAGATGGTCACAGACAATAGACAGTGCGAGGTGCTGAAATCCTTCTTTTCATTTCATTTAATTAGGCATTGTATTTCACATTTGGTGCTGCAAGGGCACCCTAAGATTATACAGTAGCTTGTAAAGAGAAACCTCCACTGAAAAAGGGATAGATTCTTTTGGGGAAAAAAAAAAAAACTAAAGATTAGTGTAAAAATAAAAAGGAAAATTATACCCTGCCTTAAACTAATAGGAAACGGCTTAGTAATTCTTTTGCTGGTCCAAAATAGTGTTTTATCTATTTGCAGCATATTCCCCCTCCTTTTGGACCTTCATTTCTGGACCCCAAAATGATATTTAGAGTTGAATATTCATGTGGCATCCCTTGAGATGAAGCTGCATCAGGGCAAGTCCTGTCATGATTACGCCTTGACCTCTCCAAGGACTTTTTATCTATTACATTATCTCGTACCCCCAACGTCCGTCATTGCTATGCTGTTTCCATTTTCGGATTCTGGCCAAAACCCATTTGAACGATCGTTTGTAGGTCATCATCACAAAACTGCGCATAATTAGAGAAGAAGATTAAGCTACTCGAAACAAACTATTAGCCCCAAGAAGGAAAAACAGAAAAGGGAGAAAAAAAAATGCGTGATGGGAGTGACGAACTGTTAAGATAACATACCTGAGGAACACTTTGGTTGAATCCATCAAGTTGGTGTAAAGGCATATTGATGTTTTGGCACAGTCCAACGTCTAAAGGGTCCACCGAGCATTGAGTCACTGTCCTACTAGAAATGCTGCCAAGGAGCCCAGGGTTGTGCTGTGGTTGGTGACTGAAAATGGCCGCTGCCGAAGAATCTAATGGGAATGTGGGCTGTGACAATGCGGTGTTTGATCGAAATGTCTGACATACAAACAATTCAATATGTTTCAATTAGCCGAAAAATTTGGAAATTTCTTGTAGGAAAAAGGTAAACCGTCGACAATTGACTAAAGAAAGAAATAACTCACATCTTTTGAAACGAAGGCGTCCATGTTGAAATCTAGACTGGTATTGACAGAGGCCAACTCCATTGAGAGGAACTGCCCAGAAAACAAATAAACAATTTAGGAACAAGAAAAGCATAATCGTTGGGCATGGGAAGAATTTGACGGTTTTTGTCCCGTGGATATAACTATACCTCAACTTGGCGTTGCAGTGACTGGACATAGTTTATAATTTCATCAAGCATAAGGGCTTTCCCGGTGACCTTATTGCAACCCGGAACAAGGTCTTGGAGGAGCTTCATTCGTTCGCTAATTTTCTCTCGTCGAACCTGACCATAGCGTAATTAATCAGTCAATGTTAGTGCAAAGGTTTGCACAGCATGATGGAAAAAGAATTTTTATAGGTGAAATTGGCCTGAAATTCTTACTCTTTCAGCAAGGCTATGGCTATCAGTAGCTTGACCCCTCCTTGCCCTGACATGAATATAGTCCTTAGGAGGTTCAGGAGGCTTTGAATTAGCTTTGGATTGTTTCTCATTCCCATTTCCTTTTGCCTCTTCCTCTGCTTTGACAGGACTATTCTCATTTCCCTTTCCATGTACTTCACGCAGCTTGCTCCGTTTCAGACTTGAATCATCATTAGTTTCAGCATCCTGAAATGGAAAAATTCTACCTTTTCAGCACCCAGTATTGCTTTGATGAAGTCAAGATGGGAAAATAGACAGAATTATGCTTGCTAATAATCCATATTTAAATACCTTTGATGGATTGGCAGGCGGGTTTGATGATATTTCTTTTCCTTTTCCCTTTGAACCTGCTTTTCTTTTCCTGGAATTCAACTCGGAAGGCTTTGCACAACCTTCCCCATTTGGTACTTGTTCAGACCCAGAGGACTCCTCTCGAAAAGAATTGACCAATACAGATCGATCCTGCAATGGAGAACTAATGTCTCTTTTCTGGGATCCAGGTGCCTGAAGAGAAGGACTACTCGAAACCCGTGGCATTTTCCCATTTCCCATTAATGGATTGCAGCTATTATCGAATTCCGGATTTCTTAGCCCAAACTGGCTGGTTCTGCCATTGAAACTCCGGCTGCCAAAGCAGGAGAACCTCGCAGCCCTTCGGGCGAATCCAGGATCAGCAGTGAACTCTGCGACGCTGGAATTCAAAGGCAGAGACTTTCCCAAACTCGGAAATTTGAGTTTTTCCTTTTGGATCCGATCCATTCCCGCCAAATTCACCTTGGGTGGTGAATTCAATGGGGTACTGTAACACGAAGTGTTGGCACTGTTATTGCCAGTACTAGTGATAAATGGTGCTGCCAACGTAGGCCGAGAATGCGACGAGTTCTCGGCAGAATTGTTGCTGCTTATGTTTCCCAATTTTCCAATAAGCTCTCTGATCAAGAAGCTCTCGCCCGATATGTTAGAGTTGGAGGCTGCCGGAGAGGACGCCATTGAACTCAGGGCCGATTCAAAGTGAAGGCTCTGATCCGTTGACTTTTCCCAGCCGGGGTTGAAAATGAAATTTGGTGACTGCTCGGTTGAGCAATTGAGTTCATCAGCTTGCATTTCCATTGATGAAGAGGGAGAGTGCCAATTGGGCATTGGTGAAGTTGAGATTGGTTCAAAGTGCACTGGATGTGGAGGAATTCCTGCGCACAGAAAGAACTCACTTTCCATTTTTAGAATCCAAATGGGGTGGCCTAATTTGAAGAGGAAGTCAAAATTGAACAACTGTTACTTATGTGAAATGATTATATAGTTAGACAAGCAGAGGATGAGTGTAATTCATAGCAAGCTGATGGGAATGAGTGAATTGCTCTCTCGAATCGATTGCATTAACAGTGGAAAAGATAGAGAGAGAAGTTTGGCATGGTAGAAAAAAATAAAAAACAAAAGAAAGAGAGAGAGAGAGAGAGATGTGTTTTGATGAATAAAAAGCGCAAATATAAGAGGGAGGAGGGGGGAGGAGGGGAGGAGGGGGGTAACAAAGGGAAGGGGATGTGTAGGCTTATGATGGGGCTATATATAAAAAAAAGGTGGGGGAGGGAACCAAGATAGATTATCATTTTTTTTTTTTTTTTCTGTTTTAGAAAAAGCAAAAAGAAAATGAAATGTAACGTCCGTTTGACTTTTATTTTTTTGACTGCAAACAATCGTTCATCTTCCTCCGCAAAAAGCGGGGAAGGTGGGTGAGGTAAGGGGGGAAGGGGGGTGTGGTTGCCGGGCCTTGGACGTCAAAGCAACTAAATATCCATTTTTCTTCTCTTGAAATACTACACTCTTCTCTTCTTGCCATGAAGAGTAACAAAAAATGGACATGTCTCTCGATTAAAAGCCTCCCCACATTTTCACCCAAGGTAAACCGTGTTTCATGTGCTTGAAAAATCAACACGTCCGCTGTGCTAATAACATTAGTCATTATCATCATTCATCACACGGAGCAACAGAAAAACCACCAGAAATGACCCCCTTTAAAAAAAAACAAAAAAAAATAATTAGACACAATTACAGATGGTTTAATTTTGACATTCCAATGAATTATTTCCCCATCTATGCAAAGAAACAGAGTCAGTCAACAAGGTGAGCTTCTTGATTTTTGCATCCCCATCTCATTGATGTAGCCTCGTCAACAAGGCAACAGTGAATCCAAGTAATTGGTACAAGCTGGAACGTTGCCGTTCAACGTTCCACACTTGGTTATCATTTAACTTTACTCACCTCCCAACTACTAAGCAGTAAGCTGGCACACAGAGGCTCCCAGCTCCTTACCTGGAAGAGACCCACTATTTCTTCCATACACAAATTCAATGACAAGGACTTATGGAACTTCCATGTGTTGACGGCAGTCTTTGATGGGCTACAATATTAACTTCTGGACTTCAAAATCTCGACTTTGAGATATACGAATAAAATGCAGCTAGCAAAAGATATATATATATATATATATTTGAAACAAAGAAGTTTTTGGTAATTCTCAGATTTTTGCAAAAATTAGAAAGAACCAAACCATGGAAAGCGTTAAATTTTATTATTAGATATGTTTGAGTTATATACACGAATTCCTTAAATTTTCCTTTCAATTGTATCATTTCATTGACAGCATCGAATGGCGGGCGTACTAAATAACAATCTCATGTGACTGCACTTCTAATCACAAAGTCATAACATTTTCGTCTATCATAAACAACTTGATTACGGGCATTAATTGTTTGTCATTTGGTTGTAACTGCAACTAGCCATCAATGAATAATTTTTGGGGTGGTTGTGTTTTTTGCATCCTCGTTAAGATTTGGAATTAATGGTAGAAAAAATATATATATATATAGGATTAGATTAGTAGGACAAACCCCCCCCCCCCCAAAAGCATTATTAACGAGCGGTGCCGCACTTGTGTGGAATGGCAAAGTAGGACAATTTTTTAATATAATTTAAGATGCGTCATCCAAAAGGGACTTTGGTTTCTAAACCCCACTAATTTACCCCCTTCAAAGCACTCCAGACCTCAAGAAGTAGGGTGTGGATTTTCTCTTTCTTGTGCTAAAATCAACGTTGAAGTTTGTTTACATTATTTTCTTTATCCTCCTCGGCTCTCTCGTTTCCCTTCTTCAGTCCGTCACAAACTTAAGCACAATGGCGATTCTCTCTCTTCTTTCTTGTGTTAAAATTAATGCAGAGAATTTTTCTAGTGTTATTTTACCACCTTTAGCTCCCCCGTTTTCTTCACAACTCCATTCTTTTTGGGTAATGCCCGAGAAAGCTAGTTTCAATGTTATGTGTATGTGTACATTTATATGTATATGGCAATCATTGGAGTCAAACGAGGGCTTTGGGGCTAAGTTACATTAGTCAAATGTAAATTTAATAGGCTCTTTTATTGGCCGGTCAATTTTTTATTGGTTTCCCTTGCACAAGAGGTGGTTACATTAAAAAAAATAATAAAGGGAAATAAAACTATTATCTAACCTGTTTGTGCACAGTCAATCATTGCATTAAATTCCCACCCTTGATCGCCGAGCCCGGGTTTGGTCGGGTTCACTTACCAGACCAGATATCCTTCATTTACTCGGCACGGCTTGGCTCTCCTTCTAAGAAATATACAAGGGAGAGGCACCGCCGCGCCCACACCCTGAAAAAAATTAATAATAATAATAAATTATTGAATAAATTTTCGCACAGAGAAAAAAAGAAAAAAACAATTGATGAATAAATTTGCCTTCATTATCCATAATTGTTTCCTATCCCAGGGGGCATTAATACTCTCCTACGATGTCAAAAAACCCTCGAGATCTGATCAGGCAAATTGGTAGCATTTTGATGGGAATGCAATTCGATTGAGACATACAAAGGTTTTCTTGCCCCCCCTGCGCTCCAATGGAGGCTACGATCAAATGTATGTTGGGCAAAAAAGCATGCCTAAATAACCGAGGTTTGCCAATATATATATATATATATATATATATATATAACATCAAAAGATGTACATATTTTGTCACATTTTGATTCAAAATTTTAACATATTAAGTTTATAATTTTTTTTATATATATTATTTATTCTTTCTTCTTATTTTTTATATAAAATTTCTTAACTATGTATGTGAAGTTTTAACAATAAACTCCTCTTCCTTTCTTTTCTTTTCCTTTTTTGAAAAAAGAAAAAGCGGTACTACGTGCAGAACATGAATCACATGGTTGAACTACAGTTTGGCAGAGTCGACTTCTGTATTATTGAGTTCACACAACACCAAGGATGAAATGGCATGCTGGCCAAGTCCTTCCATTTATTCGCCTGTCCTATGTTGGACCCCAATTAGCTGCAGATTCATCACCCCAAGTCATTTTTCCTGTTTTCCAAAAAAAAAAAAAAAAAAAAAAACGAAATAATAACAATGACAGTAACAATTACGATCTTGCGCGATCTGTCTACATTATTTGAATGTGTTAAATCGTAGCTGACAGTAATCTTTGTCATTGTTCACAACTGATTTCAAGCCGAAAAGTTCCAAGCCAGTCGATGCATTCTCAAAGTGTTTGCCTAGAGCTTATAATCATCAATATGTAGTACTTCAGTAAAATTATTTGTACGTGGCGATTCTTCAATACTTAATTATTTATCAATTGCTTTTGTATTTGGTATTGTGGTCGTTCTCATGCTGAAGCTACATCCAATGATATGCAAAGTGGGTTCAAGTACTTCCAAAAAAAAAAAAAAAAAAAGGGTAAAAAAAGGGAGGGTTCAAAAGGTTTTTCTGTCAGGGTTGTTTTTTAACGTTAGAAAGCTGGTAAACGCTGAAAAGAGAGAGTACAATTGACAAAATTCACTTTGTCTCTGCCACACCCTCATCAAATATCCCAAATTCCAAATACTTTTGCCTCAAGAGGACCGTAAGACCCACGGGTGGCTTGAAGCTAACTCGGTAACTCGCTAACTTCTGGCCCATGCTTGGCCATATCCTTGAAGTTACCGTAGTTATTTGGAAATTTGAAGCCCTAAAACGAGTTGAACTCTGCTGTCTCCTCAGAAAACGAATCAAAACAGGAAGTATACAGCCCGTGTTCCATCACAAGGGAAGAGAAGTCACGTGAAACACAGAAGCAATATTGTCTTTGAGCAATAATATAAACGTGGACAAATGTCGAAAATTGTCGTCACCATCCTACGCCGACCAATCGATGATCATCAGCCTTTTAATTAATAGGAAAACAGAAAACAAAAAAACTGATAAAGGTAATGGAAAAATTGTCTTTTGCATAATATTCATTGAAGTAAAAAACAAAAATAATATCTCGTCGTTATGATTCTTAATTAAATATAAATAAGCATTCAAAATTAGAGATATATGAATTCAACACTGACAAAGCTTCCGTGTTGAGCCGCATTAACAGGGAGCTCTCCGCCTCTTCCAACACATCAGTCGCGGTACATGACGGCATGTTGGAGCAATCCATTCTCCTTGCTCGCCAATGTCTTCAGAATTTGACAGTGTCATTTTACTATATTACCCCCCATCACCGATGTCATTATCCCCCTAAACGTCGCAAAGCAAAACAAAGTTTAGGAATTCGTTAATCTTCTTTTACGGTAATTTGTCTATTCCTTGTCCACTACGCTCCCCAAAGTTAACTACCCCTATACAATACAAATATACCGAAGAACTTCTTGTTTTTGTTTTTTTCTTTTTCCTTTTTATCCCAAAAAAACAAAAGAGTGTTAAAATTACAATTAAAAATAATTAAGAAAAAAGCTAAAAGATAATGACTGCAGTTTGGGACAAGCAAGAAAAGGTTCCTTGTTTGTTTGAACAATTTTTGGTTTGTCATTTTCTTTGACCATATCCTCTTTGCTTCTTGCTTTTGGCGTTAGTTTGAAATTAAAAAAAAACTTTATGTAATTACTAATCAAAAAGTTAAAAAAACATTTCTTAAATAAAATGGTCGGCGTGCTGTCCAGAAACCAGGGTACGCAAAACCAGCGGCTAGACCGCTCAAGGAATTTTGATACAAAAAAAAAAAAGAATTCTGGTGTCACAGGCGAGGAGAATCGCTTGGCTCTCACAGTCCAATCAAGTGTCGGTGAAAATTATATATTTAATACGGGTCAAGCATGTTAGTGGGATATATACCAAAGATGATGTAACCTGTGAAGCATTCTCACGACGCCGTTCTATGTTAGTGCCCTTTTTCTTCCTCTTGTCTGTATCTTATGGAGAGACCATCATTGAAACAGAAACTTCCCCCGCTGTGGTTTATTGGTTTGACTCACATTCTTCAAGTCTAAGAATCAGGAAGCCGATTAGATCTTCAAGCTAATATGGGGCTTAATGATATTCTAAATACGTTCTCGCTACTAACTTAGACTATCATTAGCCTGTTGAGAACTCCAAATGGTTTGAACATTGAGCCAGACTTTTCTTTTGTTGAACCAGTCTTTAATTCGACAGAAAAAGAAAAAAAAAGAGTGAAGAATTTATATCAATTATCTCAATCAATCCTAGGTAAAAATCTAGTTTTCTCATTATAATAAACTTTCGACAACCTCTTTCTCATATCCAAGTGAGATTTGAACATTTGTTCCAAAATTATAATAAAGAAAACAGTGCCATTTAAACAATTTAAAGAAAACTTTCAATTGGGCCTCCTAGGCCCATTTAACAATTTATAATTTTAAAAGACAGCAATTTGCCGCCATTGGACAAGAAAGACTAAGGACTCAAACTGGCCCAAGTATCAAGTTGACAATTATGATAGTTGTCTAGACTGAAGAAAGGCAACAGGCAACGATTTACAAAATGACTGGATGAAATCAACAGATAGACCAACACCCATTAATTAGAATTGCCTGCCAGAAGGTTTTGAACAAAAGTTCAACCGAGAGGCAAAATTTTCTGAATCTAACGCAGAGGTTAACAATGGAATTGGATTAGTTTCTTTGTTTATGATCCTTCTTTAGTTATGCCGTCCTTATGAACTTGTACTTCCCCATTTTTTGGTGCTAATTATCAGGGAATCTTTAGCAGTCTATGGATTTAAATGGATTTTGAATCACTAACCCATAAGCGGTGTCAAAAAAATTGTTGGTTTCTCTTTTATTCGTTCCCCTCTTATGTCGACACAATTTTAGGCCCCGGGGAAAGCAATTATAAGCCCATGATAATTGGGCGGCTGCTCTGGCGTTTAGGCCCATTCTATTCTATGTACTTTATGCAACGAGAGATTAGGAGCAAGTTGATGGATTGCTCCTGCTTGAAGGTTTTATGCCACGATCATCGTTCAAACTGCATTCCAGGGGGAGGATGCAAAATTTTTCAGTCTTTATGCCATGTTTTCTTCGTTAGAAACGGCTTCGTTCTGCAGTCTCACAACCAAATTTTAACTAAACATTGCAGCGGGATTGCTTTTGAAAATAATTTGAAATGGTAGACTTGTTTTCCAACAATGCTCACATTGAATTCTGGATTCATCTCTCAAAAGATCGTTACAATTCCGCATCCTCTTGGGAATTACAAAATTTTGCAGTCTATGGTTGGTTTTTCCTGGTCAATCTCCGGATGTTCCCCCAGTCTCGTTTTTCTTTCAAGAACCTTTTCTTCTCCCAATTGGTGGCTGTAGTTATTGTGGGTGTTGCACGATCCGACGATTGATATGCTGACTCGCAAGTGCGAATGTGCGTTTACAATCTTTCCTGTTAGTTAGTTACTCGAGTGTTTTTTTTTTTTTTTCCTTTTTCTGTTTCTTTGTTCAAACAGTGACCTTGACCTAAACTATAGGATCACAGAAGGTCGTGTCATGAAAAATGCCGCAAGACGGCCAGAGGAGCCGAATAAACTCCCTTCTCCCCACCCCCGACGTGCCCCTCGGATATGCTTGTTACGCACCTGATCCCATATGGGCAAATTTCCATTTTATCCTCCGCCAAAAGTCTCTACCTCTAAAAGCCCTACTCCGAGACTCTCTCCCTTCAGTGAACTTTTTTTTTTTTTGTCCAAAAGATTAGCATACCAAAAGCAACTCCCCAGCGAATATTCACGGGCAAATCCGGTTCGTTCAAAAACAGAAACAAAATTATTAATAATTTCTTTCAATTAAATCTTATCGGATATTCGGATCTAATCTTCGCACATATGCTCTTAAAAAAGGCTGACTAACAACGTGACGTCTTGAAAACGAGAACACGCTAAACCGACAAGTTGTTTCAAAGATCTCCCTTCGTGCTTCAACTAGCGAGGAAATGTGGGGTTCCGAGAGACCGAGGAGAGTCACTGACCCACTCGACGACCAAGCAAGAGCACGACTCGTCGGCGGAAGACTCGGTTACGTGAGCAGCGGCGGCGAGCACACAGCGGACGACGAGTCCCCTTGCTTGTCCGAACTCATTCAGGGCTTCCTCGAGGACGACGGCTCCGAGTCTCATTCCCCTGGTTACGAGTCCGACTCGGAGCGAGTTGGTCGTACGAGCTTCTGTGAGGACATCCTCCTGCGATCAAGTGCTCTCGACAGCTTGGATTCGTACGGGACATTGCTATACGCTCATGTTTCGAAAGCAATAGAAGCGTATTCGTGCCGGAGTAACCAGAAAGCCGTGTTCAGGAGAAAGGTAATGACATTTTTGATAGAACTGGGGCACAACGCGGCGGTCTGCAAGACCAAGTGGGATTCCTCCGGTCGCCTTATCGCGGGGAACCACGAGTTCATCGACGTGGTCCAATCGGCCTCTTCCCTGCGGAACAACCGTTACGTCGTCGATGTGGACTTCGCTTCTCAATTCGAGATCGCTAGGCCGACGAGCCAATACGCGAAGCTCTTGCAGTCGCTGCCCAGGGCTTTCGTGGGCAAAAGCGAGGACTTGAAGAAGATAGTCAAGGCCATGTGTGACGCGGCGAAGACGTCGCTGAAGAGCAGAGACCTGTCGCTTCCCCCCTGGAGAAAAAACCGGTACATGCAAAACAAGTGGCTCGGCCCCTACAGCCGCACTGTAAATTCGGCCCCGTCCAGTTCGTTGCCTCCCGTAATCGCCGGCGTCATATGTCGCCGTGTTGGTCTCGATGAGGCCGTCAACAGACACTTGGTTGTCCGTACGAGATAATAGTTTCCAAATCTATACGAAATAAAAAAGAGAATCACTTCATAATTAATTGATAATTTCTTAATATTTTTGTTTGATGATGATGATGATTTACACAGGACTAGAGTTTTTATTCAAATTAAAATAAAACCGGTCAAAGAAGAGAATCCAGTTGGAACTAGATCATCCGATTCTGATTAAAGTTTTGATCCTCTAGGAATTGGGAACTCTTGGCTCAAAATCGAAATCAAGACCGACTCTTCTTAATTTTAAAAAATAAAAAGAAAATACATAAATAAAATGAAATAAAACAATTTCCTTGTGAAATATGATCCCAAGCAATGGTTACAGAACAAGAAGCAGCACTACTTTCCAAATTATGATTCAATAAGAGCATTTCTGTGTTAGAAAATAGTGGAGAAAAAAATATATTTATAGCTTTCAATTTGGAAAGTAATCCAGTTTGACTGAGCAGAAAAAGGGAGAGAAAAAAAGAGTTTTCACAGGCTGCATAAAAGCCATTTGCATACAAGGCCCCGTGGAGCAAAAGGGAAGCAATTTTGTCATCTAAAAACAGCTAATTTCCATTCTGCACTGTCTTCTATTATTTGCTCCAGTCTGCGTTCGTGTAATTCAATATTTCACAACAGTTAGACAACTCCTCAGTTTCACACCCTCAATTTGCATATAACCCTCTAAAACATTAAGCTAATTAAAAGCAGCAGCTGTACCGATTCGATTATACAGTTCTCGTTTGGTCCGCACAGCAGATGACCTTTCAAGTATTTTATGTCAGAGAGAAAGGCCTGAGATCAAAAACAAGGTTTGTTACCCTCAACTCAGCTCCATATTCAAGCCTTGTGTGGATCCCCACAACAGAATGTCCAACGCTGCACTCCCTTAAGAAGCAACCATGTGAAATTATAAGAGTCCTTGACCTATAATCAATAAAAACATGAGAGTATCAACCATTGCTAATGAGTAAATGCTTATTGCAGAAGGTGACATCTTTGATGAAACTCGTTTCAATTTGTCAACTGATTCAATTAAAGTGGTAACATCTTTGATGAGATCCGTTTCAATTTGTTAACTGATTCAATCGAGACACGAGAGAGGGTCGCGAGAACAAGAATCAATTCGATAGTACTACGAGGAGGTGGACGACTATGACTTTACAACCAAAGATACAGTTTGAGTTGGAACGAGCAACGGAGAAAGTGACACTGAAAGGGATAATTGAATCCACATATCAAAAGTAAGTATAGAAATGATTACAATGGTAAGAGAATTATGTGGGTATTGATTCTCCTAAATTCCAAAAAGATATTAGACTGTGTAATTAAATTTTTATTAAGATTGTGTTTTTTTTTATTATTATTATTTTCCCTTTTTTAAAAACTTGAATTTCTTAACTGTTTTCTTTTTTGAAAAAAAAAAAATCAATTGAGTTAAACTTTATTGAAATAAATGATTTTTTAACTAGATCAAACTAAAATCCGAACTAAATCTTGAACCGAATTGAAGCCAAAACTGACACTAAATTGAAAAAAAAAAAAACCAAAACCTTGAGCTGAAGTTAGAACAGATGATTTGAATCCAAACCACTTTCATGCAGCTTGGTTCCAATTCTCCTCTCTCCTGTAATCGGAACCAACGAATTCAAAACCAAAACCAAAATCTGGACCGAGATCATGTCTACTTAGGTATACTGGTAGTTTTCTGTAATTAGATTGGAAAAAGGGGAAGCGATAACAGCGGAAGAATAGAGTGACGCGGCCAATGCACAACGTGAGGATGGATATTGGCTCTTTCCTCTTTGTCACTATTGTAATGATAACGTGGCGACGTGACCAGAAATGACACTGATGTCAGTTTCATCTCGATGTGACGTCTTGATGGTGATGTGGAATCATGTACAATGAGTACCTTTGAGTCAGGGTGCAAACATACTTGGACGCGGATCGATTTGTAGCATAAGAGGAGTAAAAGAGCTTTGTCGAACGGAATGGCTCAAATAATGGAGCTTTGCATACGCGTCTTGACAAGGCTTTCTACAGGAGGTTAATGAATTTGCAGAGAGATTAGAGATCAACGTGCTTGATTGTTATCCGCCTTCTTGTTTATTATCCGCATCTCGATTTCCAATTAAATACATGTTTAAGGTAATGCTAGTCCATGTGAATGGATGTTGCCTTCAAAAACTAAGAAATTGTTCAGATAACCGAAATATATAATAACCATAATGACTCGGGAATCAGAAAACCCTTGGGCTAGGGGGTGTGGAGAGAGACGGAGGCGCTCAAACGATACCCGAGTAGCCAACAATTACATTACATCGGCTTTCTGGATAACTGCAATGGGGTACCCTACAAACTGGGCACCTCTTCCCGAATCTTCGAAGCTGACCTTTCAACGGCAAAACTCATTTGCAGTTGTGGGGACCCAGCCGATCACTTGTCAATATCCCACAACCTTCTCTTATTTCCCTCAAAAGAAATGCCAACATTTTCTGTTCGGTGAGATCCCCTTGGATTCTTCCTGTTTGTTGGTCACATTCGAATGGACTTCGATCCACGTAGTACTGCCCACCAACGTCTGAGTCAGGCCCAAGTGAAGCAGACAGAATATATTCTTCCAAGTTCACATGGGCCTCAAATTCTGAAATTGGGTTGCACAAATTCTTTCATTCCGGCGTCAGTTTGGTACTCTTAATAATAAAATATTGCACTTCGGCTTTTAGCCTTGGGCACGAGAATGAAAAGAGCTGCATATTCGGTCCATAGGCCTTGAGTGGGTCCAAAAAATAATTGGGCTTTATTAAGGATTGGTCGATCAATTCGTCTCGGCGAACCCATAAGGCTAATTTTCCAATCGACCGAATAGAACGACTCTACTACAACGTAGCGTACGTCCGAGATATCTCTGGAAGCCGACTGACGCATCGGCAGAATCCGATATCCGCACATTCCCATCAATTTATGTAAAGAAACATTTTCCAGGAGAATACAAGTACAACCTCAATTGATCTGAGCATTGCACAAAGGAATATCCTCGTCAGGGAAACGTGACTGACATATGGAAGTCGGTAAATTTCACTGGATGGCCTGCGTTCTATGAAAGCATATCTTACCCCCCCTCCCCCCAAAACGAGTATAAGTTAGATGCGAGAGATAGATATGCACGCAACTTTATATATATATATTTTTGGTCAAAATACAACTGTATTTATGTTTTAACTTTGTTCGTCGGGTCTTTTAATTAAATGAGACATCTCTATTAAGTCATAAACTACACAATTAAGTAATTTTTTATTTTTCATAAATTTTGTAATTTTTCCCTTAAAATTAAGATTCAAAACTTAAGTTTATATTTTTAATTATGAAAATTTTCTTTAAGCGACACCTCTCTATTCATTTTAAAACCTCTCGTTTGAAGAGTGAGTAAGAAAAGCACGGCCCATGTTTGTACGAGGTTCAAAAGGAGGCCGAAGTCCAAAAACTACTAACCCGCCCTCTGTTTTTGACCGTCGTCGCGCCATGCATGGTAGGGTTCCTCTACCTTGACTCTCAATTTTATGAGAAATGGACAAGAGAATTTAATACTGAAAATTGAGATGACAATGCCGACTAGCAGCAACAGAAGTGCTGAGACGAAATTAAAAGTCAGACCAAAATGTACCGACTAAATTATAGTATCGGCAGGTATACATGCACTCATGCATAGAAATAGAAATCAATCAACCTGCATAACATTTGTCTGCTGCGCAATGGCCCTTTTGCCAAGATTAATTTGAATTGGAAATATGTTGTCCCATATTATAATTACCTGATTCGCACCTAATCTCTCCTCACCGTCAGGTTATCTTTCTTTATCCAAAGAAGCATCAATGCATATGGCCGGTTATATATTATTCTGTTAAAATAACACAAATAGATTCCGAAACTAATATGCCATTCCAATAATGATTTATTAATCATCCCAGCAACCACGATGGGACAATATTTGAGAAGAAAATCTCCGTTCTCGATCAACAGATAACCAAACCTTAACGCTGCCAATTGGGATTTTATTTTGCACGGAATCTGTCTAACAAATTTTGGGTTCCTTTCAGACACTTTTTACACGTTTTGAGTATAAGCCACATCAATAGCCGTGGGGGGAAAAGCCCAGTTATCAGTACAAGTGGAGGATGGATTTAATTACAGAAGCTAGGTAATGCCCATCTGCAGAGCAATTTTTTTTTTTTTTTTTTTGTTGTTTTCTCGTTATTGTAAGAAAAAACATTAATTTTCTTATGCTGAAAGCTACTTCACATTGCACATGGTGTATGTTTCATTAGTCTTATCCGGGCAATTTCCAACAATACTGACCAGGAGTGGTTGAAATGCTCCAGAAGCAATAACATCTCTGAACCATAGATGATCCAGGGACGCAGACTGTGATTTAATTAATCAATAAAATAGAATAAAATAAAATCATTAGTATCCTGATTAATATTGATAACCCATATCAAACAAGTGAGTCGAATGCGCAAAAACCAGTAGAAGGAAAGATAACGAATCATTATAGGACCGTAACCAAGGTCGAGGAGGCGACAAGAGAACTGAAAATGTCGATAGCAATGCCATAGAAGCTTGCCGCTTCCTTTTTGGTAGTTTGTCACATGAAAATTTTAGATTCCATACATTATTATTGATACAATGGCCCATTTGGCATTTGGCAACGCCGAAAACAACGAAGTAAGAACTTTGACAGTTAGACATGCTGGCAAAACAGAAGGAAGCCGCGTGGACCACAAGGGCCCCCAATCCCACGTAGGGACAGTCTTCCAGTTGGCACGTAAAGGCGTCCACCTCACAACAGTAAAGCAAGGACAGTGATGGTTCATCAGCGTTGATTATTACACACCGCCGAAAACAAAAAAACGAAAAAATAAAAATAAAAAGCGAAAAAAACCGTCTACCATTTGTACACTACAGGCAAGGCAAACTTGAGAATGCCGACAATCTCTCGCCTTTTGGGGTTCCCATGTCCCCCGCTAAAAAGCGGCATAGGGACTTTTCTTTCTCGTAGTGCCATTCTTTTCTGATGATTCGCGTTGTCCTTTTAAAAAAAAAAAAAAATATAAAATAAATAAATTTCAAACTTTACGCCCTTTTGGCTCTTTTTTTTTTTTTTTTCCCTGTTTTCCATTTTTAAGCTCTAGACTATGATAAAAGCCTAATTAATCATGTGATCCATTGCCACTTTCAACTATTAACAAGGTAATGTTAATATATGAATTTAGGTACAATTGTTAATCACAATGCTAATCAAAATGGTCTCTGGCATCTGGGTGAGTGTTCTTTTCGGTTTTTGGTATCTTTACGAGAAAAAAGAGAACGGATGCTTTAATTTAAGACATTGTCCCTAAGGATTATCTCAGGTACATATTGTCTACAAACATGATTATAAATCCAAACAAACGGAAGCGTAACATCTGTTTACAGGGTTTATTTATTTTTCATTCTTCTCTTGCATGATGTATATTTCATTAATGTATTGTTTTTTGTTTAATAAGCTCCATTTCATAAGTTTAGTTGGACCTCAGATTCCTCTAGGACCTTCGATACTTTATGATTTTGGCCCCAATTTTTCTTTTTTCTTCTGTTTTTTTAAAAAAATTTTGTCCCATTCCGTTCGATGGGTAAAAGTAGTTAGGTGGATACTATTGGAGTTATTACCCCCCCCCCCGAAAAAAAAAAATTGAAACTGTGGGCTCACGACTCAACTTTCACCAAATCAATCCCGTGTCATAATTAATTTTCTCGTAATTAATTAGAGTACTGTGGCTATATAATACATGTGTTCTTCTAATTTGTCACTCCACATGATAGGGGAATGGTTTGTGGGTCAAGTCTTTGTAAATTCTGACGTCGAGATGATCATTGCTGTGACGGTGAGCGATTCTTAAGAATGCACTTGGAACTCGAACTGCGAAATTCATACGGCGGCTTCTGTTTACCATACGAGCAGTAGCAGAAATGATAAATTACCAATCGATTTTCAGTTTAGCTCTATGAGAGTTTCATTAAATGTGTAAAAGAGGTCCGGCGGCGCACAAGCTGGCACGTCATGACATTACCCGCAGTAACACAATAGTAAATCACACTAATCGTAACCCTGTGCTAAGTCTTAGACCGGCGCCATGCTTGGGCGCGGCGCATAAGCACCGAGATGTTTTAGTTTCATCCTCTTTACACATGGCTTTTACCAGAGTCTTGTAAGTTTTCAATCTCAAGCTATAATATAGCGTTTTTAAACTCTCAGTCTCTTGACGAGTGTTTCAGGAATCCTCCCGTACTTGAAGTGGTTGAATTTTCTAGTTTGTCACTGTCATTCATAAATTCTAAGAGCTTGGGCGCAATCCTGAAAACTGGGCACGACCTTGTAAAACTAGGATAATTTGACGTTGAAGTTTCTTTCTTTTGTTCAAAGTGATTTTCGATTCACAAGTAATGTAGATCTTAACATAAAAAGTCCAAATGTCTATCTAAATATGGTCTGACTAATTGCAGCCCATTGTGACATCTGACATGGTACGTCGCACTTCCATTAGAGAAAAGCATACATCGACGTTGACTGGCACTTCCATGCCCATCTTTACGATACACTACCAGCTCCTCCGTGCCGGGTAAAATTCGCATAACTAATTCTCTGTTTCCCCCTCACGAAATGAAATTTGAGTGCTGGAACGCTAATATCATTTTCAGTGAACAGTTACGAGTTTTGTTTTGTCAGGCTTGGGAGGCTAGCCTCCTATCCCATTCCAAGAAGCAGCGCATCTCGTGATCACATCTTAAGAAGCAAGGCAGAGGATAAGAAACGTGCCTGACATTCTCCATTTAGAAGCCTGACAAGTATATTCTAGTATCGTAGTGGATGAGAATACCCTTTTTTTTTTTGTTTTGTTTTTTTAAACCCGTATGCATCAATTGCAACCAGAAGCTCTTTCTAATGTTTCGAATCTGCCCAGACTTCCTAAACAAAACAAGATCTTGTTTGTTTGGTTCTTTTTTTTTTTAACCATGCGTCATGCCAGCTGTCCGGGCATAGATTCCGTGGTTGCGTGGATTGGCCCCGTCGATTACGAAGTTTAAACGGCCTTTTCGAGTTTACAATTACCCTCTTTTACATGAACTTCCTTCTCGAAATTTCCAACAAGAAATTTTGCACATTTTTTTATTCAATAATTTCGTTTTTATTATTATATTTCATGACCAAATCAGAAAAATATTTACTTTGAGTCAATGAAATTATAGAAATATCAAACACATTCAAGATACAATTTATTTATTCGTAACACATCCATGTCACTAAATGAATAACTTATTTACTGCAAGTAAAGAAGAATAACACAATCCCCCCATGTTAATGGAAATTAATGATTCAGTTTTGAAATCTCATTTTCCTATTTTTATATTTACATATTTACCCTTCTTCTTTTTTTTTTTTTTCTCCTTCATGTTAAGGTGCAAATCGATATCAGATCAATCTCACCACGGTTAAAAAGCGTCATCGCAATATTTTTTATTTTTTCCCGCACAGAATGGCCCATAATCTTTGCGCTTTGATTACCCTTGAACTATGGCTTTAAAAGTGCCCCCATGATTGTTAATGTCGGTGGGCGCACCAGAAGGCGCTAATTGGATAATAATAATAATTAATTAATTACAAACTCAAAGACGCGAGGCGGATTGAACAGTGTAAAAGGTTTGTTCCCACTCGTTGACCGGTAAAATTTTAGACTTTTTTTTTATTATGTGGTACATCGAAAAATCAAAGGGATACGATTCAAAATCAAGCTGCCTAACTGGGGCGGAAGAGCCCTCCCCATGTCCGCCTACAATTATGAACTAAGAGATGCTGGGGGAAGATTCCCACTCACCAGAATGTCCAAGTTCTGGAAGACGGTGAGCACATGAGTTGGTTTCACCAATAATGATATATATATTATCAAAATTTTATTTTATTATTATTTTATGTGAAAAACGAATTTAATAAAAAAATAATCTTACAGATTGAGACATGGATTAATCTTACAAAAATTTTTTAATTTTACACGCAGCATAATTGATAAACATAGGGAGATTTGAGTATGGATATTACTGTTCATTTTAATCTTAATTTGCAGGAGAAAAAAGGTATTTACCATTTAACTATTACGGTAAATTTTAGACCAAAATAAATATATCATGATCGACAATTTTATCTTTGGAGAAGAACAAGGGGAGGTTGGACGGCAGATGGGCAGGTGGGGGAGTGACTAAAAAACGACTTGTGTAATGGCCACCTATTAAACGCGTGTGTTAATATGTGAGAGAGAGATGGCGATATAGAGACATAGAGGGAGGGAGAGAGAGAGAGAGAGAGATGCTTCCGGGAAGCAAAGTATTTTCTGCATCTTCTCCCTCAGTTCCTTGAATTACTGTTAATAGCATCTTGAAATACAAAATTTCCCGGTTTTTTCTTTTTCTTTTTTTTTTTTGAGAAAAATATGCAAAAATAGCTATAGAGACAGAGGGAGGGAGAATAAAGGGAAAGGAAAGGGAATGAAACAGAGCACTGTCCTTCTTGCTCTTACACTCAGCAAACAACACTAACTCAATCAAAAGGAGAGTTAGCGTGGGGAACTTTCGGATAAATCAACGGCTCTGATTTCGTCCGGTCCCATGGCCAAAACCGGCGTCTTCGATTCCGATCCGACGGTGATGGCAAGGGCGATGGAACTGAAGAAAGAGCTGCAGAAGCTGGTGAAGACCATTCTCGACGATGACGATTACCGTGTAGAAACCGTCGATCAAGCCAAGGAGGCTCTCTGCGCGTTAAAGGAACTGAAAATGAAGAACAGATCGCTTTCTCTTAAGACGCGGGACTTGATGTCCTGTCCTGAGGAATTTAAGTGCCCTTTGTCAAAGGAATTGATGAGAGATCCCGTGATTTTGTGCACTGGGCAGGTCAGTTTCGATTAATAATAACAATTGACTGGCAAAGACTTTTTTTTTCTGGCTCTTTTCTGTTTGGTTGCTGGGAAAATGCCTGAAAAAGTACCGGTGTTTCTTCTTTTTTTCCGATACTTTTTATTGTTTCTTTGGTATGCTTATTTTGGTTAAGGGAAATGAATTTAAATCTTGTACAGACTTGGCTCTTACCATTCGGGTAGTTTTTTAGTTACTGACTTAATTCTAGTCTACTTCAGAAATTCTGGTGACTAGCGATTGTTTGAGTGGGGTAGGCGAAATTTGGATGGATGCAGTCTGAATTTTGTTGTTGATTGGATTTACTTTGGTTTTTGTTGTCGTAATTGTGCAGACTTATGATAGACCTTTCATCCAGAAATGGCTGAAATCAGGGAGCCGAACATGTCCTCTAACCCAGCAAGTGCTCTCGCACACAGTCATGACTCCTAATCACTTGATTAGGGAAATGATCTCCCACTGGTGCAAGAGTCAGGGGTTGGAATTGCCGGACCCCATTCACCATCTCAATGAGGAAGGCCTGACAGAAGCTGATCACAACCATTTTCTGTCTTTGCTTGGAAACATGTCCTCATCATTCCCCAAACAAAAAGAAGCTGCAAAAGAACTTCGGCTGTTGACAAAGAGGATGCCCTCTTTCCGGGCCCTATTTGGGGAATCTGTTGATGCCATTCCTCAATTGCTCAGTCCACTAATTGGAAGCAAGTCTGGAACCGCCATCCACCCAGAGCTTCAGGAAGATGTGATCACAACCCTGTTGAATCTTTCCATCCATGATAATAACAAGAAACTTGTTGCTGAAACACCTATGGTAATTCCACTTCTTATTGAAGCATTAAGTGCCGGAACTATTGAAACAAGAACCAATGCTGCTGCAGCCCTTTTCACATTGTCTGCTCTCGATTCCAATAAGGAACTTATTGGAAAATTAGGTGCCATGAAACCACTTCTAGACCTTTTAGATGAGGGCCATCCTTTAGCCATGAAAGATGTTGCTTCTGCAATTTTTAACCTCTGTATTATTCATGAAAACAAAGAAAGAGCTGTGAGAGATGGTGCAGTTAAAGTGATCGTGCTGAAGATCATGAGCGGTGTGCATGTCGACGAGTTATTGGCTATCCTTGCAATGCTTTCTAGTCAACAGAAGGCTGTCGAAGAAATAGGAGAACTTGGAGGGGTTCATTGCTTGCTTCGGATTATCAGGGAGAGCACTTGTGAACGGAATAAGGAAAATTGCATTGCCATTCTGCATACAATATGTTTGAAAGATCGAACCAAGTTGAAGGCTATTAGGGAAGAGGACAATGCCTATGGGACAATAACTAAGCTTGCTCAAGATGGAACTTCGAGGGCCAAGCGGAAGGCCAGTGGCATTCTCGAAAGACTGAACAGGGCTAGGGCTATTAATCTTACACATACAGCATGATGAGATCAGTTATTCACTGTCGTCAAGTTCAGCAACATGTAAATTCTTCATGCACCTTTTTTCAGCGCTATGGTCTTCAATGCACCTCTGGCATGTCGTCAAAACCCTCTGTACATTCTCTTCGGCGGAATTTCTATTTCAGATTCTTGAGTCAGTCATTGTGAATAAAAACACCATAAGCTTATTACAGGCTTTTACTCCGTTTTTTCCTGTGCATTTCCCTTGTGTATGCCTTACAATGTCAGGTGATTTGGATTTTACCGGCAAGCGACTCTTTCGCATGTTTGTAGCTCCAATTCCATCACCCTACCGAATATTAACTTGTGCAATATTTTCCCCGACTATTGGCCTTGCATAATACTAATAGCCTAAATAGCCTCCTATTACGTTTTACTTGGTAGGAGTAATTCTGCAATTGTCAACTCTAAGAGACCTCCTGTCTTCTGACTTGTCCGGTCACCTACGAGTAGCCAATGTCGTTTTCCTGTAAATACCCATTTCTCTTGGAACCTAAGCCTACGAATACATACTGATCGTTGGTGCACGAGTCCACATGATCAATGGATGGCAGAGAGACAGCGTTTCAACCTTTAACGGGAATAATGTGCCCATATTGAATGGATCCGTGGCTTTTATGGTACTGTGGTCCATCAAAAAGGGCTTGCTTGCTGCCAGCTCTTTTTGTGAAAATCTTCAATGGAACAGGTATCTCCACCCAACTCTATCTTCTCTTAGCACAAGTGAAAATTGTCGGCAATTCGAGTTAGGAAAAGAACTGTAACAGTACGTGCCAAGCTGGGTGGAAATTTTGTACCTCTCCGTCGTCCATGAATCATGATCTGTGCTGTAGATGTTTCAAAGTCAAATCATCTACGCGTGTCCCTGTTGAATAATTACAAGATGCACGATAGAAACTTGTTGGGGAAAGGGATTGTTTCATGCATACAAAAGGAGACGTCAATGATGGTCCAAATCTTCAACATAGTGCTCACTGTTACGGTGAAATAGGCACATTCTCATCCGATCTCTTTTTTAACCGTTCTGTACGGAATTCGCACTTCAAATTCAATCACACAAATGGGTCTTGCCACGTGCCACTGCAGCATTGTGGGCTAGCCAAAGCAGATGCATTTGAAAGGAACCAAAACACATCAGTGGGTGCAGGAAAACAGTTTTATTGATAAACATGTGTTTTAGTGGCTCTGAATTATTGCACGCTGGATGGCGGTGAGGGTGTATAACTGAATAATTGGACTACTTGCTGTCCGAATTTTGGATGTGATGCGAGGAACGTCCATTCATGCATCCCTCAAAACTATGGATTGAATTGAATGACTAATGAGTGGTGGAAAGTCCAGAATCTTTTCGTTGGGATTTGAAAAAAGGATAGAGAAGGGAGAATTCGATGTTGTTGACCGTTTAAATTTTCTTTTTACATGGGTTCTTCTTCTTCACCATCCCTCCAACAAGTGGCTTGATAAGTTCAGGTGCACATGGCTTAGCCGCCAAAGCAACTAGATGTTCTTATTTTCACATGGATTCTCAACTCTTTGGAAAGTTAACCAACCAAAGAAATGCTGTGTAATGATGTAATCTTCTGGTTTGTGAGGACCATTTTGGGAGAGAAACAAAATAGCCAACAGTGGTCGCCAAAGTTTGGCGTGGGGCGGGGGGGGGTAGGTGGGGGGTTTTGATTGGACCGTTACAAGCGATAACAGAGACATCATTTCACCGCGTTACTGGAAAAAGCGAGAGAATAACACAGACATCAATCCAATTCTCAAATCGATGAAAAGGAAAGGGATCACAGACGACACTTTGAAATATGTCTAGTCGGCCAGGAAAAAATCTGAAAAATTAACCCACGAAGACAAATTTCATAGATTTATTTATATGAGAACAAGAAAAAAATTCCGTTGGATTTTGGACGGGCATCAATCTGTCAAGGCACTGGGAGATTGTTGGATCAATTGCTTTTATAATTGGATTGTTAATCCAATTTTTCGATCAATTGATGCGTGATCTCTCCTTTCCTTTCCTTTCCTTTCCTTTCCTCCCCCCCCCCCCAAGTGCCGTATCAGACTTAACCTCGTTTGAATGCGTTAATTCAGTAACCAATTTCTCTGACCAAAAGAACCGAAGCGACTGCCGTATCGACTTTTAAAACAAACAAACCGGGAAAACAATAGTGAAAAATAATTGTCTGACAATCTCTGGTATTAGTTTTGGTTTGGCGGAGAGATCGGAAACTCAAACCAGTTAATCAAAACCCGCTAGTGCTATTGACGGCATATAGCACCTAACTAAGGGGGAAAAAGGCACCCTTTTGAAGTGGCCCTGCATTATGCTTGGTAGAAATGGATAATTATTGGCATGAGCTTGAATTAAAATTTTAAAGAAATATGCTAATTGGTTTAATCTTAGGAGTCACAAAGATAAAGTAACCAATTAGATTTTTTTTTTTTCTCATCTTCTTTAAAATAAACAATCAAAATTGTTTCCAACATACACCTACATAGTGGGTCCTCCTACCAAGACAAAAAGGTATAATGCATTATCCTGTTTTCAAATATCAATGAAGTTTCGGCTGCAATCAGAGCTTGTAACAGGCCTTCATGGACACTACACCCAGGCTGCAATGTTAAACTTAACAATTTCTTGGCTTCAGCCAGGAAATAACATGCGGTCCCACTAATGAATAACGGGAGGACCTAAATCATCATGGGCTTTATTCATATATAGAACTTGGGTCAGCAATTGATTAAACAATTGTTGCCCTGATTTCACCAACGAAATTGCAAGTTTACCACTTCATAAATCATGCGAGCCGCGGAAGTTTCAATGAAAAGGACATCTCTTCCATGAAAATGAAAAATAAAAATGACAGTTATTGAAAATCAGGAGGGGTAATCACAATGGTTTTTTTTCTTTTTTTGGAGCCCCGGGGGGGGGGGGGGGGCATTAAGAGAAACCAAAATACTTAGTTGATATCAAAACAACTATTTCAAAAGCAGCTCCCCTTCGAATTCAAATCAATTCATCTACGAGCCGGTTCGGTAATGCTCTGTACAAACAGTAATTGAACTATTTGCTGACACCGCTAACTGTACAATGATAAGGTCCTTGAATAATTTTAAGTCATGGAATCACACCTTGAAGCTTACACTTAAGGAAAAACACATACACGATTGATGATACCCATAAGGAATACCAAAATGCTCAAAAGACAATAATCCACGCTTCCTAGTCCATCCCACATTGAATAATGGACACCAAAATCCTCTGAACCCATTCTGTATGCCCAACAATGTTCCTCAAGATATACCTGGACTGCTTCATTTCTCACTAGGTTTGGAAGCTGCTAGTTGATCTCACCCTGAAGAACAAATACCAACATCCCTTCCCCAATCAGCTTGAATCCGTTTTGTAAGCCCAACCATGTTTCTCCAGATATGCTTGTACTGCTGCCTTTATTGCCAGGTTTGGAACTAGTTGAGATGGATCTAGCGGTTCACGCGTGGTAGGATCAAATTTACCCACCTAAATTGCATTCATGTCAATGACAAATGCAAATAGTAAATACAAATGAACAATGTCTCTTTCTGAAGGCACAAAACAAAATCACACATCACCTTTTCTAGATGGTCAAGGAGGACTCCTCTTTCATATGAAACCCCACTTGGTGTTATAACAGGATCGCGGAATATATCTAGTGTGATTTTACAACATAGATAATCTGGCACCTGGAATTCCAAAGTTATTCTCCCAAAAAATTCCAATTGTGACTAACGACATGATGAAAATTACACAAGTCAAACAAAACTGAAAGCCCACCTCAGTCGGCGTATCATCTTCTGTGGCTTTCTCAAACACATGCCCGAGCCTCTCTAATTGCTTCAAATAGGAAGCATTTATCTCCTCCAAAAATCCTTCTGTTTCAGAATTGTCACTGAAATGCTTTTCTATGAGAGCTCTCTCACAAGTGTCCCTAAGACAAACAAAAGCAATGATTATGAGAAGCAAATAGCCAATAGCCAATAAGTAGGAAAATATTGCTCTCCAAGCACACAAATGCAGAGATCCCTTCCAACAATAAAGCTCAAACTCACTAGGAGTACATACTTCAAGCTTTGTAGTTCCCATGAACGCATTGTAGATGCTTGCTCCCACTCCAAATACTTTGCTTTGGCCAGCTCTTGCCAGATCTCCTCTACCATGTAGCCTGTTGGGTCTGCACCCCTACCGAGATCCAAAGCCTACCAAAGAAGGTAGACAAAGACTGATTCTAAGGACCAATATCGATCCTGCAGACTCCCATTTACTAACACAACTACTGAAGCCATTATTCATAATAGAAGCTATATGAAGAACTAAAATATAGTTGTGCAACAAAGCCAATGCTACTTTATGAATGCAACCTTGGAAACTACTAGATATTTAGCTCGTTTGGCCATATTTTCCCCAAGCAATAATCAAAACTTCAAAACACCCTCACAGAAAAGACATCATCCAAAGCCTACAAAAGAAGGTAGACAAAGACTGATTCTAAGGACCAATATCGTTCCTGCAGACTCCCATTTACTAACACAACTACTGAAGCCATTATTCATAATAGAAGCTATATGAAGAACTAAAATATAGTTGTGCAACAAAGCCAATGCTACTTTATGAATGCAACCTTGGAAACTACTAGATATTTAGCTCGTTTGGCCATATTTTCCCCAGGCAATAATCAAAACTTCAAAACACCCTCACAGAAAAGACATCACTGCTGTCTGAAAATCAAATAGATATACAGAAAAATTTGTGTGTGATGATGCCTGGAAATGATGCAAAACTCTGAACATCTCTGCTCAAATACACTAGTCCCAGGGAAAAAAACCAACCCTGCTACTTATCAACCATTATGAATCTTTGCCTAAATGATAAAACTTCAATCCCTTCAATCATATGAATCATACTGGTCCCATGGGACCCTCTTCATATACCAACTGCTGCTACTTAACTCTGAACACAGCCTTCACTTTTAGTTGTACATAACATCATGTGCATAAAAGCCTTTCAGCCTCTTCCATATTTCTCCAGTATATCTACCAAAAGAGATTCACATTCCAGCATTTGATTAAAAATGGTTGCACTGATAATTTGACGCACATCCATTCATGCATGGATTTATGCCAGGAGCTTTGCAAGGCTAAAGCCAGAGATAATAAGCAGTAAAATAAATCCCTAGAGGATGACAAGAAATATAGCTAGTGTGCATTTATTCTTAGGGTGTTGTTTGCCCTTTTGTCACTAACCACGACAGAAGTTACTGCTGCAGCAATTCTGGGACATCAACTGTAGACAATTGAACTTTATGCCTAATAACCCACTTCTCATGTCCATTACATTGAACCACTTGCGCAATAAGTAAACAGCTGATTACAATAACACCAGGAAGAGATAATCCCTTAAACTTAATGATTTGCAACACTTAAATGTAGGCATATCTAACTAGAGATTGATCTTATAACCAAGTTTTCCTAACATTAGTCCAGTGAGACATTACACTTTGTCAACTCTATCGAAAAATAATGGGATTTATTGATAAAATATTCAGAGGATATGGTCAATCAGATAGTTGAACATCTAAATGATATCAACAACAAAGCTATGTAACAGCTAACTGTCACCAAAATCACAAGAAAGATAATGCAACAATATTTTCAGATAAAGAACAGGCCCACACAAGCAGAAAGAATTGTTGTGTTAAAAAAATGCAGAAATTAAGTTTTGAAAAATGAAGGCAGTTATAGACAGAATGGATTCACACCAAAAAAAAAAAAATTACACAAGGAAGGAAAAATTAGTTTCCTAGGCTTAACAACTTCTACAGCACATAAATCTAAATAAATGCGCAAAATGACAAAGAGGGATGTTAAAAAGGCATCAGCATCAGTCCTACTTTTTCCAGCTCCTTGATTCCTTCAGTGTACTCTTTCCTTTCCAATAACGCAAGTCCCAACATATAGTGACCCTGTCATGCAAGGGGAAAAGGATGAAGTTTGATTGAATGACGGTAGAATATGCCTCCACAATTACACATGTGGGAGTCTATGCAGCAGGCATGCTTTCCTGCATATCAGAATGCTAAGGTCTACCTATACAATAAGTAGGATCCGAATTCAAATTCCAACCAATCTACGTGGTTTTCATCTGCAATTACATGGAGAGGGTTTAATTGTTTTCAACTATCATATGGTGTGACCAAGAATTGAGAGCCAGAGTGAGTTGACTTTCTGATGCAAAAGACACAAACCTGTACACTGCAGTGATGAGGACCCAAAGAAACAAACATAATTACAAGAAAATAATTGCATTTTCACCGTCTTCAGAGGAGTCCAATGGCACGCCGCTTTTATTTAATTTCATTTTTATTTTTATTTTTTGTTTTTAAAATATGTATTATTCCCAGACTTCTGGCAACACATTGAAAAGCCACAGTTACAAAGGCAGCGCATCCTATCAGAAAGCCATCTAATTGGTTTACAAACTCAACAAGATTCAAGCAAAATAACAAGCAAAGTGCAAAAAGGATCACAAAGGACCCACGTAAACAGCCCGCATAAGAAAAATTAACTACCTTGACGGAGTCGAGATCGAGCTGAACGGCTCTCCGACAATCCTCTTCGACTTTAGCCCAATCACTGAATTTACAAAGACAACAACCCAAGACCCGAGTGAATTCCGAGAATGCGAAAGAGATTTAAAAAAAAAAAAGAAAAAATGAAAAGAAGCAAAAGAGAGAAATGGGGAGGTGCGGGAAAATACTTCCGTTTCCGGTGACACAAGGCGCGATTCGTCCAGTAAACGGCGACTTTAGGGCATAGCGTAATTGCCTCCAATTTCAACAACAACAGAAATAAATATTTTTTTTATAAAGAAAAAAAGAAAGAAAGAAAAAGGAAAAAAGAAAAAGAAAAGAAAAGAAAAGAAAAGAAAAGAGAGAGAATAGCGTAAAGGAAGAAAAGAAAAGGGAAAGAGAACAGCGGAAAGGAAGGAAGGGGTACCTCGGTATAAGCATCGATGGCAGCCCCAAATCGATTCTTGCTGAAGTAAGAGTTGCCATTTTGCCTTGACAGCTCCGCTTGTATCGCCGCCCCATTCTTCGCTTCTCCTCTTCCCATCTCTCTCTCTCTCTCTCTCTCTCTCTCCCTCTCCCTCTCTATGCAATATGTTCTTCCAATCTCCCTGGCAGGAAGAAAAAGGTGGGAAACGTATACTCTCAATTTAAAGTTATAAACCCCACCCTCCCTTTTTTTTATGTCTGCTTCCTCGAGAAGTTCCTAAAACACAGCAATTTTCCAACTTTACGCACTAGATTGGGTACTTTTTTAGTTTGTATTTTTTTTCTTTATTTTTTGAATTTTCTGGGAAAGAGCGCAGTGGAATGGGATCAACGGAGGGAGAAAGTCCACACGACAAAAGGAGGAATTATTATTAAGGTACAGACTAAGGATTTTTTCCACTGAAAGCAACGCAACGCTTCCACGAAGCCAGCAGCCTTCCGCACGAAGCTTTCTCTTACTGGAGCAGCGACTGGGTTACCCGTCGGGGACCCAGTTATTGCTCACAGCTCCGTTTTTATTTCGATGATTTAATTTTCGTGTTTATTAGGGTTTTTTTTTTTTTTCAATCCAATAGATAAGTTTCGTTCCTTTGTTGATGGGGGTTGAGGTGATTTCTTCATGTTATCGAATTTTTATTTATAGTTTTTTTTTTAAAAATTATATTACTAGGTAGTGATGCTGAAATTGGTGAAACTTGGTCTTGACCAATATTGCCCAACCCTGTTCAGTTTTTAGCCTTCTACCCTTTTTTTTTTTTTTTTTTTGGTTTATTGGAGGAAAATCTTTGTTGAAGGACCCCACTGATCTGTACATGAAAGAGAGTTCTGTTGAATTTACCCAATCTTTGTGCCTACCAAACAAAGTGTTGTACAGTTTTAATCCAACGCAACAAACCAAATTTATGAGCTCATAGCTCGAATTCCAGGATCAGACCTCCTCCCACTCTCTCAAGTAAGCATACATTAAATAATACACTGAACACTAGTTAGTTTTACACTGCGGATTTAACCGAATCACCTTTTGTTTTTGTGCGTTAAAGTCCCACTGTTAATATGGCACAACAGCTGTCTACCTTAGAACCGTATACACGTATAGTATGGGTTCAGCTTTCGTAGATAAGTTTCACCCTAGCCCTCCTGATTTCACGGGAGTCTAGATTCTTGTCTCTTCACTTGACAACTGTTCTTTCACGCAAGTCGGCCAATTTAGAAGCCTCCTGTTCCAGTTTCAGTGGATGTCTTGTCAAACTCTACAGAATCATCATTCACGTCTATTTCTGCATACGTTCTCTCACAATAAGCGAAAAGGACCAAAAAAAAAAAAAAAGACAAAACGACAAGCAATGCATCCTCCCTTACATGTAAGCGAGCCTGAAAGTTTCCGAATTGGAAGGGTACAATTAGAATAACTGGCCGTTGATCCTTCATGTTAACAAACAAAGTACCCCGCGAAAAGTGAAAAAGCCACATTTGTTTCATAGATCAATGGTTGCAGTTCTAAGCAGATGTGCATACAGTGATATTGGATGCATAATTGAAATATTACCTGACCTGAAGAAGCACCATTGTTCACCAATAAATTAAATGAATCTGCACATATCCAGCAGCATTCCCGTTACAAAGGTTCAGTCATGCGGCACTACTTTGATTCACTTTACATTTTGATACAATAAGATGGAAGAAGCTGCTAGATATTGACTGAACAGACAACCTTACTAAACATACTTCACTGTCGTATATATCTTCCACATCAAGGGAAATTTAAAAAAAAAAAAAAAAAGAGGCAAGAAGAGAGGTATCTTCCGAACACGAAGCTCTATTTTTAATGCTCAGCAGTTGGTTTTATTTAAACCAACATCAAGCAAAAGAAGGTGGGATGCATAAGAGAACCAGTAGCTTTCATAATAGCACGTCCAATTAAAGGAACTTTTGAACACGTTGCTGCTACCACCTGCAGTTGAACAATATCCATTAAATTTTCTGAAAGCCAATCAGTGTTTCGTAATTGCAAATGTTAAAAAGCAGTTGGAATGGCAATATCAACTGATTTACAAGCGAAGCTGACTCCCAGTCAAGAAATCCATAAAGAACAGGAGTGATGGCATTAAGTGGAAGTTGCTTACATACGCAGGAATAGTTTCTAGAAAAGAATAAGAAAACTGCGACTACGTGATGGTAATAGAATGCCTGGAAAGCAAACAAAGAACAAAGATTTTAAATCAAATGAACAGAGTGCCAATAAGAACTTGGCGATAAACAAAGGCGCTATCAATGTAGAACCATGAGAGATTAACTTTGGCCACTTGTTGTGCCAGCAAATTGATGAATCAAATCAAGAGAGCACCATAGAATACAGAGCTTTAAACCAGCAATAGGCCCCAAGGAACGGGGCCTTGCTAGCAGCATTAGAAAGTTTGGCTCATTTTATCTGGCAGGGAAAGCATTACATTAGCTGCTCTGTTCAAGCGTACGAGGAAATAGTAAGACCGAAAGTGTCCATGTTATCGTGACCCGCATTTATTGTACCTTTACTTTGTACCATCTCATGCAAAGTCTATTTTAAATTGTCCTTTTTACAATTAATACGTTGTAAAAGCTGTCGAACTTAAAACCTTATTTTAATTATTTATTAAGTGGAAAAGCAAATAAAAAAATAATAACAAATAAATAATATTGTTAATAATATAGATCCGTTTATATTATTTAGTGAATTTTGAGTTTAAATTAAGTATATTTTATTTTGTAACTAAAGAATAAAATGAGTTTATTCGCAGTACATTATTCTCTTTTTCTGAGGGCCTTATTAGTAGATGTCGGTAACATTTCTCAAATCATAATGTGAGAAAGGTTTGAGATAACGAAATATCGAGTCAATTCAAGTATTGCGTCGGCTGAATGGATGGTGAGAACAAATTGAGTAGAGAGCACTACGCAAATATGATTTCCCGTCGTTATCAGCAACTCCATACGGCGACGTTGTGGTAATTACTAATGGCTTATCATCCGTCATTCATTAGCAAGATTCCATACTAAACATTCCTGCACCTTTCGCGCCAAGTCGCTGCAGTATTGACATTTAAAGGCAGTAAGTCTAATTCAAGTAGACTCTAATTTAAATAACTTAAGAAATCTTCAATCTGAAGGAGAGACTTTACTCTCTTAAGCATGGAACAACCAAAAGATTTGCTTTACTTAAGACAATCGGGCCTCGATTGAACCGGGACGGAGGAGGACCGACGAGCGGAGGTGGGAGCAGAGAATGGCAAGCCTCCGGGCCTCCATTCACACAAAAAAACGTGCAAAGGACCCAAGCCCATAAAAGTTTCTAATGTCTATAAGTGGGCTCTAAATGTGAATAAGACATGCCTCTACCACCCACCCCCAAGTCAATGTCAGCAATTGATGGTCGAAAAGAAAGAAAGCAAAAAGTGAAAGTCGTAATTTTAAAATCTTCCGCCCGCCACCCTCCAGCGGCATCCATCGAAGCTACAGCATTCCTCACCTCTCCTTTCCTTGCCGGGGCCTCACGGCTTCTAGAAGCGGAACGGGTAATTGCCTGCCAACTTTACACGACCGCACAGACTAATTAATTAATTCTCCCATTTCCCAAACTGAAAACGGTGCCAGATCTCGCCACGTAATCTAAAACGACGAAAGTGCTTACGTGTAGAACTCAAATTACATCACCCGCGCAATCGCGAGGAATAAAAAGCCCAATAAACAAATAATATTTCAATATATATATCTAAATTTTTTTGGTTTAGTGATTTGAAAATATGATTTACTTTGGGAAAGATTATGAATTACGGTAGGATTTGAATTTGTTTGAACCGTTTGATTTTAAAACTAAAATAATTTGACTTGATTTAAAAATAATTATGATTATTATTTTTTTTTATAAAAAAATTGCTCCAAAGTAAAAGCCCTCCACACCCCTTACACAAATGAAGCCTTCTTTACAAATTTTATTGAAGCCGACGCACACTCGCATAGGAGCGTCCCCCCTACAAATACAACAACCCAACCGAGCTCATTTGCGTCTCATCGCCAACAATTCCAAGATTACCGGATCAGCTTTGAAACAATAGAGCTCCCTCTCCAGGTTGCCGGTCACTCTCGCCATGACCAACTTCGAGAACACACGAGACCGACAGACAGTGGTGCCAATTCTAGACCTGCAGTCCATCAAAGTGATCTCGCCTGTTGGGCGGGGCGCCAAAGGGGTGGTGTTTCTCGTAAAGGAGGGCTTTTCCGGGGAACTGTGGGCGCTGAAGGTCATCTTGAGGGACTTGGTGGAGAGAAAGAGAAAGGAAATCGATGATGGGAGCGAGTATAAGAGAATTAGCTTCGAGCAGCAGGTTTTGAGCCTTTTCAACCACCCGCTTTTGCCCAGATTGCGTGGAGTTTTGTCCACCGAGAAGATCGTCGGCTACGCCATCGATTATTGTCCCGGCCGCGATCTCACTTGCTTGAGGAAGCAACAGAGCGAGAAGATGTTCTCTGTAGACGTTATCAGGTAAAATCCAAAATTAAACCCAACAAGCTTTTGTCTTTTGTTGGTTTGTTTTTATCTTTCGTTGTAAACAAAAGAGCGTTCCCAATTCTTCTACTGTACTGCAGGTTTTACGCAGCCGAATTAGTAATTGCCTTGGAACATCTTCACAGTTTGGGAATAGCCTACAGAGATTTAAAGCCCGAAAATGTTATGATTCAGGACAATGGCCACATAATGCTCGTCGATTTCGATCTCTCCACCAAGCTTCCTCCAAAATCCGGTCAATCGTCGCCAATTTCCAAATCGGAGCCGAAACCCAATTCCCTCAGCAAGAAACCGTTCTTTTCATTTCGCCGACGCAGCAATTCAGGTATCTCGCCGAACTACTTGTCGGAAAGCAGTCCCATTTCGGCGCCTCCCGAGGTTGACACGTCCGAAAGGTCGAACTCTTTCGTGGGGACCGAGGAATACGTGGCCCCGGAGATGATCGAGGGCCACGGCCACGACTTCGCCGTCGATTGGTGGTCCCTGGGGGTGGTTCTGTACGAGATGTTGTACGGAGTTACGCCGTTTAGAGGAATCAACAGGAAGGAAACGTTTTACAGGATTTTAACGAAAGCGCCAGAGCTAGTCGGTGAAGCGACGCCGCTGAGGGACCTGATTGGGAAATTGCTAATTAAAGACCCCAAGCAGAGGATCAGGCTGGAGGAAATCAAGCGTCATGATTTCTTCAGTGGGGTCCATTGGGATTTGATATTGGCAATCTCGCGGCCACCGTATGTTCCTGCCATTGAAAGTGGGAATAAGGAGGGCATGGACGAAATTGAAAATGTTGACGTGGAGTTATTTGTCCAGGGAATTTTCGCAAGCGGTGAAGAAACAAAGCAGGTTGACGATGAGAAGAAGAAAGATGATGACGAAAAGAGTAACCGAAATGATGAGAAGAACAGAAATGACGGTGTCTGGGTTAAAGGACTCAACAATCAACCTCATCACGAGACCGAGGATTTTCCTGATTTCTAGCTCTCCCTCTCTCTCTCTCTCTCTTTTTTTCCTTGGGAAAATCCTAGAGTAAGGATGCATGAAGAGTACAGAGAAGAATGATCTTTTTGACCCCAGGCTGTTGTTTCAGTTCAATTTTTCCTTGTATTTTGAGACGGAACCAAATGTCAACTAAATACCTCCTCACAGAGGAATTGGCCCCAATGGGTGTCTTGTTTTTGCGTTTTCTTTAATTGAATGGGATTAAAAACCGTTAAATAGAAACAAAATAGATTTTTATTCAAAAATTAATACACCGCATGCTGAATTCCTCAAAATTGAATGTCGTGCAGTGGCCACTGTGTTTAGATATAGTGTATTTAATGGAATTTTATTTTATTATATTGCATAAAGTTGTATTCCACGGTATAAATACAATATTAAGCAGTTAACTAAAGATCAATAAGCTTGTGGGCTACACCATACCAGAGCATGAGCAGGACTAGAGACCTTACCACCCTGCCGCGGACTTTGGAATTTTCTTGCCTGCCAAGTCACCGTTGAATCTCAATGGTTAAGAAAATCAAAGTCTATGAATTCGTCAAGAGCCTCGACGTAGACTTATATTAATAACGTTTATCTTTATAAAAAGTAAAGAAATAAAATAGATGCTCTTCTTGTAACTCATTCAATTGGACGGGGTGAAATAACGAGTGTGTCGTTCAGCGCCTTCGATTCACATTGGTCGAGACTTTAGACGAGCAACGGTGGGATTATATTCCTAACACAAATGATGGCAAGCATCATGAATTTGTGGGTACTGTTGTTTATAATAATTATAAAATTTAAATGTTTCAACCAATCATGGGTTCGGATTCAAGTTCTGTTGTATCCCATTCCCTACTCCGATCAATCACGGATATTCTGTAACGACGATACTATTATGGTCCACAATGAAACAACTAATTATTTCCCACTCGTTTGAAATTTGACAAAATATTAGTGATGCGATGCCTAACAGCAAAACTACACCGTCGGATAGCAGGGAACTGAGAAGCGTTTCTCGAGATGGACTGCGTAGATTAAGACGCTTTATTAATGATGCTTTTACGAAGAGTCTATGTCTACGCTGCTTTCTTTTACCGTCTTGGGAAACCATGTTCGCGGAAAAATTATAAATAGCTGTTCTTATTCCCTCTTTTTTTTTTTTTTTTTTTTTCAGTCAAAAGAAGGAAAAAGGGGTTAAAAAGTAAAAACCTCCGAGGAGAAGAGAACGAAGCCAAGCAAAACTAAGGCATTAGCTACCAAGGGCTTTGCGGTCGTTGCTACTCCTAGAAAGGTTTTTAATGAAGAGTTGCGTAGTAGAGACACACTCTACAGGCTACACGTGCACAAAACCCCTCCGACCCATACCGTTCCACCTGTATGTGCGACCATGTGTTAATAAGCAGACGGACCACTTATTGCCAGCAGAGTTAGTTGCCTGGCAATCTCAAAAGGAGAAAAACTATTATTTTGGGAGGAACTAAGTTACGTATCGATGCCATCAGATGGGCAGGGACACGTGGGGAGTTGTGTGCATGGTTTTAGAGAAGGGCTAAGAGGAAGGTTTTTGTGTACATGGATAAGTCTGTTTCTTTTGAGACATAAAGTTCCCTGGACTGTGGTTTTTGTTACTCCTTTTCGGAACTCTTTTGCATAGATGATTTTGAAGAGATATACCGTACTAACTAGGCACCATCCGGGTGAATGTCCGATTTGACCCATGAATGAAGATGCTGTTAAAAAAGAAAAGACATAGATAACAACACAGTTGGAACAATGTCAACAATATTGTCCGCAATATCAGACATCTAAGGCAATGGATCGAACCTTGCATGTATGATGACATGAATGAATCACAAAAAGAACATAAAATATTGGGGGCAAGGGCCCCAACATTTAATAAAATTAAAAAGGATCAACCTCCCTAAGATAAAGGGGTTTGGTCCCTTATGGCCACCATTATTAATCTCATTTTTTGTAAGAAGACCCTATAAAGAAATTTTTCACATTAAAACGGAGAATTTAATACATTTCATGGCAAATTCTGTGCGCATATTATATAATATAAAATTTTTGTTTGTATAATACTTATGATTTTTAAATTTAAGTAATATTTTTTTAAAAAATAATATTTATTAAAATTTTTAATTTATTAAAAATTGATATTTTTGAAATAATTATAAAAAGTAAAGATAGATCTGTTTAAAAAAAATTAATGAACTTTTTAAGAATTTTATTTTTATTTTTTATTTTTTACTGAAAATAAAAAATAAAAATTTTTTTATCATGAGTTTACAAAATTTATCAATTTTGTTTGAAACTAAATTGATTTGTTTTAAAAAATTAATATTTTTTATTCAAAAATCTCTTAAACAATTTAAGTAGATTATTTTTATCTATTACTATGACAAATAATATAAAATTTTGTTGAAAGAAACAAAACTTGTAGATAACAACTTGAAAAATGCTATTAAAGACATCAATTTAGTGTATGATATTATGGAAAAATTCTAATAATGATATCAATTCAAAGCATGTCAATGTAGAAAGAAAAATTTTTTGATGAATTTATTACTTTTTTGATTAAATATTTTAATTTATCATATATAAAAATTAATGAATTTTTTAAACAATTCATATCGATTGATGATTTTTTTCTTTTTCTAAAAAGTAAGTTATATTGGTTGATTTAAAAAAAATGAATAAGTACGAGGATGAAAAGTTTATCCAATAACTTATTTATTTTTTTGAAAATATGTAACAAATTTAACGTGAAAGTTAAAAATATTTTTTTAAAAATTTGTTTAAAATAAATTGTGATGTTAAAATTGATATAATTCTCAATTATCATATAAAAAATTATATAAAAAGAGATTATATTAAAAAAATAATTCATTAAAATAAATTTTAAGTATGATATTAATTTGAAAAATAAAAAATTAATAAAATTTTTTGATTAAAAAATAATAAATATTAATTATGTTATTTATACTATATATATATATATATATATATATATATATATATATATATATATATATATATATATATATAATTCTTTTTGTTCAAATAATAACATTTATAAAAAAAAATTAAATTATTAAAAATTGATTTTCTTAATTCTATCAATAAAAACTAAATAATTTTTTTTAAAAAATAATTTTTATATTTTTTTTTTATAATTTTTTTTATTTTCAATTTCTAACTTTTCATCGCCATGCCACCATTTTTCTCGTTTTAAAATCATAAAACTTCGAGGTCACCTCTAACCCCCCGCACTAAATTTGCATCGTACCTATCCTCTAGTGGCTTGTAACCACGAGCTTTACTTTTACCTAACTTGCCAAAAATTTGAGTTTTTGAACCCACTATTTTCGTGTAATATAAAGTTGTTACTTTATGGAGTCATCAGAATTTGACGTATACGTAATTTACCGTACCAACACTATGGAGAGTGGAGACTAGACTATCTACAGAACCGCACCTGTAGACAAGTCCTACATCATTTTCTCTGGTGCCTGGTTAGGCGATACTGCAACAAGGGCGCCAGTGCAGGACTAAAACGACCCTCCTGGGACATGGAACAAAGTGTGCCTTTTGCTTCTCCCATTGGTGAACAAATTAAATATTTTTGCTCCCTTGAACTTAATAATTCCATTATGTTGCTTACTTCTCACATGCTGTGATATAACAGAAAACGCAATCGTGGGTTAGACATTTGTGTCACCCGGGGGAGGCGGAGTAGTTGATATTGGCCCATTAATCTTGAAACGAAACCCAAATTGCCGACTACTACCAAGCTTCGGCTCGTGCTCTTAGAGCCACGAGCAGAGTTTAATTCTTTGATTTCACCTTTCAAAATATGTTTGACTTACAAGCAAACCATTCGGTAGAATTCCAGTTTGGCGGGGGCCACCGTTGCAAAGGAGAAACGGCCATATGTCATCTACTTTTGCCCTCGAAAACGTGGCCCATAGGTCCTCTGAGCCCCTTCTTTGAAGATCATCATCGCACGCCAAGAGAAGCATTGCTTTCGTAATCCAGTGCGCAAATGCTTAGAAAATTACGGCCGGTTCAAGTATTTTGGAACAAGGGTCCAAAACTCCAAATTATGAAATTTTGATTTCGGCCAACAAACAAGACCTTGTCCAACATCCGTAAGCCGTGAGCTACTCCCTATGAAGCGTAACTTCTAATTACCAGCATGCGATTTTCCAGTTACAAAAAAATAATAATAAAAAAAAAAATAAAAAACAAATCAGTTTCATCCTGCAGTGGAATTATTCCATTACCCACTGAAGTCCGCAAAATTTTTCATCCTGTGAATCAGCTAACTATGTATTCGCTTACCCAGCAAATCTATTCAATACCCAGTATCAATTAGTAAGCATAAAATAGCAGAGAACTTTGAAAATCAAATACAATAGAGCCTTTTTTTTTTTTTTTTAAAAAAAAATCACAAATAACAAGAAACACGAGAATATGCCTTGAAAAATTTTTCCTTGCATTGTTGAAGGATCATGGATTCCACATAAACTTGGCTAGTCACGGTGAACAAACACCTTCCAAAGCAATTGATGTGGTGGAGTTGCTTTAGCAAAATAACAGGATGGGCAAATATTTGAACAACAATAGAGCAAGATAACAACAAGGCAAGCTTTGACCAATAAAATCTCATTGACAATGTAAGGCAAAAATTTAATAATTGAAATGCCATCTGCTAAAGTTATGTAACGAGATTAAAATCAGAAGTAAACACTTGAAAGGCACTGAAACTGCCTTCAAGCAAACAGACAAAATCAACATTCCATTGCCAATGCTCACTCATCTTCCTGGCTACGCAACCTGGCCAATTTGTTGGTAACGACAATATCCAACTGTGCTGCACACTCTACAATTTCCTTCCTCTTCCGGGTTGACACATCATGGGCAATTTCCGCACAGTAAGTCCTAAAATTAACTCAAACGGTGGGTGAAATAATACATACCAAGATAAATACGATCATTGATATAAAATGGAAGAAAAGGGTCCCTTACCTATTGTGCATCATTAAAACTTCCAGCTCCTTAATATTGTGCACAACAAATTTCTTAAATCCATTCGGGAGATAGTGGCGTGTTTTCTTATTGGAACCATAACCAATGTTGGGCATCAGGGCACATCCTTTGAACTTTCTCCTGACCCTTGAATCAATACCCTTAGGCCTTCTCCAGTTTGGCTGCCAAAAGAAGAACATGCAATCAGAATAGCCTCAGAAAATAGGAAGAAGCCTATGTGATCTGGTCAATATCATCCAATGAAGAACAGCACAAATTTAATCAACCATAAAAAGAGAATAAACACAAAGGGGGCAATGTGCGTCAGAACCAGGTCCCCAAATCAAGCATCCAAAAGGGAAATCAGAAGGAGCAACAGAAGTTGACCCATAAAATTCAACTCCTGTGCACCTTACCATGCTACCTTAATTGTTTATATAATCCAGAGTATCGGCTTATTGTACACAGAGGTGGGAAAAATTGTGGAAAAATCTCTTGTGCAAATAAGATTGTGAACATGGAGTGATTGAGACATTGCTAACCAAGTTCTTTAGACGGCCTAAAGTGCAGCCCATAGACTTTTCATACCAGAAAAAATAAGACAAAGTGATGAATATCAACCTTAAGTGCAGTCAAGTATCAAAAGATATAATTCAACACGTATGTACCTTCACAGCAATCTTTCGGTCACTCTGAGGCCTCTTAAATTTCTTGACACGCTTCTTCACAATCTTCTTGCTGAGCAACGGAACAGCCATTGTCTCTATGGAATACACGAGAGTGGCAGGAAGGAAACTCATAAGCAGTTGTACATGGGACACGCAAGCGGTAAAGAAAGTGGTTTAGATATACTAGGAACGGAACGCAGGACAGCCACATTATAAAATGAGAACCATGGAGCCATGACTGAGAACTATAGTTTCAGTCAATTCTCCATTTACAAAGACAGGGTGACAAGTGGATCAACGAAATGAAACGAAGAACTGGGCATGGTACCTGTTCGAACGTCTGTGCGGCTGCCGCTCCCGTCGTGGAACCTGCTTCGGTGGGGAGGGTACGCGGGGGACTCAGCACCCCTAGGGTTTTAAAATGGGGCTTACATATATGCAAGGAGTTTGGGTTGGCGTTTCTTTAATATAGCTGGAACCCTAAGTGCCATCTTTCTTGGCCCATCACACTAACCTGATTCACCATGGGACAGGCTCATGTCATAAGGCTGTGCACCACGGCTTTCGCTGGCGGCCCATCAAAAGCCCGATTCAACCTGCGCCTGGCTCATTGATAAAATGTCATAAGGCTGTCTCTCTGTCTCTGTCTCTGTTTTTTTTTTTTTTGTTTTTTGGGTTTAAAAAGAAGAAAAAGGAAAATAAATTAAGAAGCCCATAGATGACGTTTGATGCATTGCTTGCCAATTAACAAGAGTTTACTTTGTATTGACCAAAAACAAAACAAAACAAAACAAATCAAAGAGGTTACTTGTTGAAAATCAGATGAAAAACTGGTAAATGGCAAGTGAACGGTGTGACATACACTGCTATTCTTTGAACATGGTAATGCATCATCAGTAGGTCTATTGATCACGAAACAGATGATGTCTGAACTCTAAACACCTTTTAAGGATAGCCTCCTTGGCCAACGTCCCCAAGCAATTTGCATCATATCTAATATCTAATAACTAAATTTACTGTCTATCATTTCCCTTGATAGATAAAATCAAACCCCCCCCCCCGCCCATCCCCAGAAAAGAAAAAAAAAAAAAGAAAAGAAAAAAATTTGCGCGTTTACATAAGCCTTTTAAGATTCTCACCAACCTAATTATTCAACTCAAGGGGAGAAAATAAATATATATATGTATATATATATATAAAGAAATTAGTGAGGAAGCTGACGTACGGCTGACATTGTCGGTTGCATAGTGGCAGGGTTGGTACAATATTAAGTGAACATCCAGACTTCGGTTCGGAGTCAATTATTACAACCGTATCACAAGTAACACTGTTCTCACATTTTTCATTTTTCACGGACTTATTTTATTTTTTATTATCTCAGTTTGGCACCAATTGTTGGTTAATAAATAATTTATCTTACATTGAAAAGCAAAAAAAAAAGGAAAGCCCGGATGGATCGGACTCCGGATGAAATTTTTCCACATGCAATGAAAGTCTTGCATTAATGAACGTTTCTCTTACGTTAAACTTTTTTCAACAAAACGACGATGTATAACTTCTTCTTTTTTTTTTTTTTCAACCACAGACGAGAGACTAATACTCAAATTTTATTTTAAAGAAAAAAGGGGATCACGAATACTAAATTTCTACGACCTTTTGTTTTCAGTTTGAACTCAGAAAAGGGATGAGAACTTTCTGAAGATGTGGTTTCCAATTACAAAGCAATATCCCAAAAATCCTAATCAAGTCAATGCCAGCTGCGTGCCGGAAAAAGGACCTTCCAAAAATGTGAAAAAAATCAAACTCCACATCTTCTCTTCAACTGCCAAGTGTATGGTGGGATGTACATTTGCTGAAACTTCCCGCGGCGTGCCTGCGTGGGTGACATCATCCATAATAAAATATATTTTTAAAATTTTTTTTACAAAATTTATTATAAACACGAAGTGTAACTAAATATACAAATAATATGAGTATAATATAAAAAAATAAAAAAAATGCAAAGAAAGTAATATTTTATAATTTTACACTTTTTACTCATTCTCATACACGTTCAATTTGATTTATTTGTATGTTTTATTAATTTTTATGCATGTTATAAATTTTTTAAACAGAAAAAAAAAAAAAAAAAAAAAAAAACCTTATCAGTGTCGCGGGGGCTGGATGGTCCTCTCGTTATTTATTCAATATCACCAAATTCTCCATTCGAGTCGCGTGGTTCATAGTTCACACAACGCGTAGGTGACCTAAATTTCAATGGTCACAATTACTGCTGGCACTTTTGATTTGTCCATTTTAGTATTTTTATAATGTGCTGCGCAGCTGACTTTTCAAAACCCTCTTACTCGCTATTTATACTCTTCCAAATCTATGGAGAGGGTTATACTCGCGCACACCTAGCTCCCATTTACGAAGCTCTCTCCGATCTCATCCCTCTCCATTTCTCTCCCCGATGATGGCCCCCATTTCCTCTGTTTCTTTTCCAGCTCTTTTTCTAGCTCTTTCCTTTTGGGTTCTGCTTGTCTCACCCGCGCACTCGCTCAACTGTACGTCAGAGAAGTTCAACAAGCAGTATACTAACTGCAGCGTCCTCCCCTCGCTCAACGCCTACCTTCATTACACCTACGACTCCTCCAATTCCAACCTGTCTATCGCATTCGTGGCTGCACCGGCCGAATCCGAAGGCTGGGTCGGGTGGGGGATCAACCCCAGCTCGGCCAAAATGCTCGGCGGCCAGGCGTTCGTTGCTTTCAAATCCAACGGCCGGTTGGGGGTCAAAACATACAACCTCGTTTCCTACCAAGGAATCCAGGAGGCCAACCTGTCTTTCGTCGTGTGGGACAAAAGAGCGGAGACAGACAGCAACAGCAGCAACTTTGTGATCTTCGCGTCGCTTAAGGTACCGGACAAGGCGGAGAAGCTTAACCAGATTTGGCAAGTGGGCTCGTCGGTGACCAATGGGAAGCCTGACAAGCACTCGCTCGGAACGGCCAATCTGCAGGCTAAAGGGACGCTGGACTTGGTGGCTTCTTCGCCGAGCGGGAGCGGCGGCGGGGGCAACGGTAGCTCCACTAACACTCCTCCCACCGGGAGCAATAGCACGAGTAGTGCTGATTATAGGATAAAGGGGTTCGGTCTCAGTTTCTATTTGGGGCTGTTCGTTTTTCTCGGCAATTTAATTGGTATCTAAATGTGATATTAGTTCTGATTTGGGTAAGTTTTGTTGTAGTTCTAGCGGTTACCTGTTTTTGAAATTTGTAGCATTTGATGGTTACAGAGGAATAAAATCTATCTCTTTTTTTTATTTACCTTTCTCAGCGATCTGTCTTGTTGAATTAAATTTTGATTGCTGATATGGTCATGCCCATAATTCCCTTGAATTAAATTTTGGACATTGTTTATAGCTTTTTATTTTCTTTTGGGTAGGATGATTGAAAGTGTGGGCCCCAGTTAGGCCGGTGAGAGTCTCCGCACGTGAAATTGGCAGATGTGCTAGTCAAGCTACTTCTATGAATTTCACCTCATGTCACTTTAATAAATTGGTATTGCCCACTAACTTTTTCACTTTACCATGTGCCCACGGCCACTCTAAAATTATGACAAGGTCCCCTTTTGCCCATTCGTGGCCCATAAGAGTTTTATCTTGGACCTAATGAAAGGCTCCTCCCTCCAACTTTGGAGGTGGAACTCGCTGATAAGAAACTGTTTCCGTGATAGAACTATCTTCGGGATTAAAACCTCTGACATTCTAACCTTCCTACCATTGAGTTGCCTTGTTAGATCTTAATATGAAAATGGTATTGCTGTATTCGGGATAGACGCCAATGAGAACCACAATCCATTCTTTATCCTCCAAGGAAAACCAAGCGGAATCCGTCCAAAGCACAATAAGCAACATATCAACCACAACAGCAAATAGAACAAGAGACGATTCAACGTATGCAAAAGGAAAGATAGCCCTGCAACAATTGCTCCCTACCGGCTACTGGCTCTTTGCGCTCCAATTCATATGCTAGAAGATGTACGTTAGTACGACAGGAAAAACCAACTTCAAGCCATCTCACTTGTAGTTTGTACCGTCTTTGGTCTTTGCGTATTAGTTGCTGCTGCATTTCCGCAAAAGTGGGAAAAATAGAATAGAGAAACCAATTCGGCGAAAGCCGAGGTACACACGCGTGAAAACAAATCGGTCTGCGTGCCCCATTTTGTAAGTCGTCTGTAACAAGTCTTTAAAAAAAAAAAAAAAAAATAAGGGAAAAAGGATGGCGACCCAATCTAGAATCTTTTTTCTGGCTATGAGATGGGTTTGCAGAAACTATGCCGGTAATGTTATCCAATTAGACTAAATAAATCGAACAGAGGTACATCTGCCTGGTCAATGGCAAAAACGGAAATCAAATCCAGTTGCATCAGAAGTTGCCACATATCCTCTCCTATCCCGCAGCTTGTGCAGTTTCTTGCATTGCACACTCCATTGGGGTCTAACTCACACAGCAGATGATAAATTCTGATCCCGCACACCGAGAGTGAAAGACCCACCACATAGAGCTCTCAATTGCGATCAGAATTACAATGACCTCTTCTGGTTTTCTCTTTCATGCTCTGTTCCTCGCTCTGTTTGCCCTTCTAACATCCCCTTCTTACTCACTCACGTGCACATCCCAGAAATTCAAAGGCAACAAGATTTTCGCCAACTGCACGGACCTGCCCGAACTCGATGCCTATCTACACTTCACCTACAATGCGTCAAATTCCTCTCTTTCGATCGCCTTTATTGCTTCTCCGACCAAACCCGAAGGTTGGGTCGCATGGGCCATCAACCCGACGACAACAGGCATGGTGGGATCACAGGCCTTGATCGCATTCAAATCCAGCGAATCTTTAACTGTCAAGACCTTCAACGTTAGCTCCTACAGCTCGATTAAGGAATCCAAGCTGTCGTTCGACGTGTGGGACATGAGAGCGGAAACCGATGGAAAGAGCATTGTCATATATGCGTCGGTAAAGGTGCCGGAGAAGGCGGAGACGGTGAACCAGGTCTGGCAGACGGGTCCCTCCGTGACAGACGGTAGGCCCGACAAGCATGATTTTGGAGGTTCTCACCTCAACTCTAAGGGCGTTTTGAAGTTGGCGGGGGAGTCCTCAAATGTCGAACCGGCTCCCGGTTCTCCTCCCTCTGTTTCTCCTTCTGAAAGACCTCCTCCTGGGCAGAATGGTTGGGCTTCCGGGACTGGAATGTGGAATTCAGCCTTCTTTGCAGGGTTTGGTGTTTTGATCGGTAGTTTTGTTGGAATTTGACTCTGGTGATTTGCAAGCTTTTTTTTTTTTTTTTTTTGCGCTTTTTTAAAATGGTTTTTTCAAGGCTAAAAAAATGTAAACAATTCTTGTTGCATTCTTTACTATTTATCCTTCAAGTAGTTCCCGTTTTTCTTTTTCTTTTTTTTTTTTTCTTCTTTTTTTGGATACGAGAACTAGCTCTCAATATTAACAAGCCATACAAAATAAATAAAATAATCCAGATTGCAATTTGCTAGAGCCCCTAATTAAGAAAATAAATGGATTTAACACATCATTAATTGAAATATTAATCAATCAACTTATTTCGAAATTAAAAATTTACTGACAGTTAAGAAGAAGCAATTTGAGATAGAAGGGTATTTAAGATAATTTGTAGGATTGAAGTGGATAACTATGATTTGCTTTGTTTTAACTGTGTGCTTTATTCATTGGTGGAATACGATGATAAAAAAAGAGCTCTACACAATATTGATTGCGTCTTCTGTTTTTTTCTTTTTTTTTTTTCTCTTTCAAGTGCTGGCCCTTTTTTTTTTATTCCGTAAAATGAAAGGGGCCAAAATGATGAAGCTCAATCATGATTAGCATAACGGCTTTGATACGCGAGATTGAATAAATTTATTTGAAAAAATAAAATGCAATATATATATATATATATATATATATTTTATTTTTTTTTTCCTCACAAAAGCGCAGGCTGTAATTAATATGTTAGACCGCAGTAAAAAAGGGGCAGTCATCGATCGGGTGACTCCGAAATTAACCCGTTAGTTGGTTGGTTAATTAATGAATGGAAAGTAAAATTGACTTGCCCTGGTTGGGAAAATCGACGGTTAATTTACACATCAGCTCGCAGGGAGGGGCTCACATTTCTCAGATCATGATGCATGATCAAAAAGGAGCAATCGCATGCCGTTCAATAATTACATTTCCCACTCATACCCTCCGCGTGACCACAACGGATGCCATAACAGCCAAACGTGAGAGAGCCACATGCACCGGGGCCTTCACACGTTTTCGTTTCTTGGTGGGTAATTCTCGTCCCTACTGGGGACACCACGTCCTCCTCCTTTATTTGGCTTTGGTCCGTATTGTCTGTTTTGTGCATAAAATCTGCCAGAACTCAAGTGCGTTCTCTCTCCTGTCCACACTTCCAAGAACAAAAAAAAAGTTAGCAGCTTGAGAAAGAAACCTCCAACAATGGCTGCCCTCGGATACTTGTCTGCTATGGTTCTGGGGTTTTGCCTGTGGTTTTCTCTAATCTCACCTGCGCATTCACAACGATGCACCTCTCAAAAATTCACCAACAACAATCTATATGCTCACTGTTTAGACCTTCCTGCGCTGAATTCGTTTCTCCATTTTACGTATGATTCGATGAATTCCACTCTCTCTATTGCCTTTATTGCCTCGCCTTCCAAACCAGAAGGCTGGATTTCGTGGGCTCTTAATCCTACGGTCGAGAAGATGGCCGGGTCACAGGCTCTGGTGGCGTACAAGAACCCTACGGGTGAGGTGATTGTGAAGACGTACAACATCAGCGGGTCCACTCCGGACACGGTGGTGCAATCGAAGCTCGATTTCGACGTATGGGACACGGTCGGGGAGGAGGACAGTGGGAAGATGAGGATTTTTGCCAAAATTAAGGTCCCATCGAATTTGGCGGCCAAGGGCACGATTAACCATGTGTGGCAGCTGGGTCCGAGCGTCAAAGCCAATGGCGGGTTGACGCCGCATGAAGTGAGGGGACCGAACCTGATGTCCGTTGGAAACTTGGACTTCAAATCTGGTCAGAGTGGCGGCGCTGCTGGCGGACATGACTCGAGGACTCAAAAGAAAAATGTACGTTTTGTCATCCTTTTGTTTGATCGTTATTCTATTTACATCTTGTAATTTATTTTGATTTTTTTTGAGCAAAAAAATAATAATTTCCTCTGGTCATGGAGTAAAAGTCTCAACTTTGTTCTGTCCGGGTATCTCACGAAATCTGGTCTTTGATGTTTCAATTTTTAAAGCTAATTAGGACTTTCTTTAATGTTTGTGAAATCTTTGTGATTTTTATCGAAATTATTCTTCCTTCTTTCTTCTCTTTTACGTTTAGAAATGAAAGCAGGGGACTTCGGAGTACCTTTATTTCTTAGTACAGATTAGCTAATGGCAGAATAAATTAACCTTTCTTAAATTCCATTTATGCTCCTTCCATTTTCGAAATGTTTCTTTTTGGTATAAATGTTTCTTTATGTTGACTACTTTCCTTTGTGTGTGTATATATATATATATATACTGAAATTGGTGGTCAAGTGTGAAGCGATTTGAATTTGAAGTTACTTATCCCAGCGATTAGACCAAATATAATACTTGCTGGCTTTCTGTTTTTCATTTCAGATTCACGGGATTTTGAATGCTGTGAGTTGGGGATTTCTGTTTCCACTTGGTATTATAATAGCGCGATACCTTAGGACTTTCCAGTCTGCGGATCCGGCCTGGTTTTATCTCCATGTCTCCTGCCAGGTATCTGCCTATGTTATTGGGGTTGCCGGGTGGGGAACTGGCATGAAGCTCGGAAGTGGATCTAGCATGCAGTTTTCCGGCCATCGCAATATTGGAATTGCTCTTTTCGCGATTGCAACATTGCAGGTACATCAATGAATTGCCCGATTCAGTCCATGTTTAGGTAAAAGGTCAGGAGAAAATAGAAAGTGAACGAATAGACACTCTAGTATTTTTGATTGGTTTATTCTTATGGCGAACTCCTTTATTCTTGCTATTCCAGATTTTAGCTTTGTTCTTGAGACCGAATAAGGATCACAAATACAGATTCTACTGGAATATCTACCATCACAGCATTGGATACACCATTCTCGTCCTTGGCATTATAAATGTGTTCAAAGGCCTCGACATGCTGCAACCTGCACAAAAGTGGAGGTTAACTTATGTTGTATTGCTTGTTGCCTTGGGCGCAATCGCGGCCTTCCTGGAAATAATTACTTGGATTGTAGTTTTGAGGAGAAGGTCCAGCAAGTCCTCCAAGCCTTATGATGGATACGATGGTCATCGCAGACAACCATTCTCTGCGTGATGATCAACCTGATTAGTGCTGGTCTCTCCCCAGTACATGGTTCTGTAATACCTTAGTCCCCCAAGCCCACACTGGTTTGACGCCTGTTGTTAGGCTTATCTGTATATGTTATTTTAGATTTTTTTTTTTTTTAAATATCTATTTTATTTGACATTTTGGACAATGGTTTGGCTTGTCACTGCATGGTACTTATGAGTACATATTGCTCCCTTTTGGCTCAATTTTTCCTTGTCTCTTGAGTTGGAATGCAATTTCAGTGCCTGCATCTGGTATTTAACACAGCTAATGGCAGAAACTTACTCCTGGATTTTTTTACTTGATTTCTTCCTGTTCTTTATTTCAACTATCTAATGACCCACCCAAACTTAAACTGAATCCCGGCACTATGAAGACGCGCTGTCCATTTATGGCTTCTAGTCAGCTTCTTCCTGCTGCTGAAGTTTACTGATACTGAAATTGAGAATAAAGTTAACTAGAGATGGTCGAGGATGTGGCCAGAAAAACAGAAAAAATTTAAAGATAGAACACCCTCTCAGAGAGAAAAATTATTTGGCATAGTTTTAGAGAGCCACGAGGGTTATAAATATAAAAATAATTAATCAGAATTTTTAATATTTTTATATTTTATTAAATTAATTAATTAAAATTATTGAAAAATTTCTGTTCTCGATTGTGCTTTCCTAAATTACACTCACCTCACTGAACCTATTTGCAATCAGCACCAAAACCCCTCTATTTTCAGCAATCATTCACCTAAAGTAAACTTACCGCAATTGAGGCTCACCTTGACTTCTTCGAGTCTCGTAGGCCCGCTATTTTCAGCAGTCATTCACCTAAAGTAAACTTACCGCAATTGAGGCTCACCTTGACTTCTTCGAGTCTCGTAGGCCCGCCCCTTGCTTTCCACCCTACATTTAGCTTTTGTTCCTTTTTTTCTCCAGCACAAGCTTGTTTACGAATTCCAATATGTTCGTTACTTTCTAGAAGATGCCAGGCCCTTTTCCGTGTATAGTGGTTGGCTTGTCTAGTCATTGGCAAAATTCAAGTTTACTTAAGTCGCACCGGCCCTTTTTCTGTACCGTAGTAGTTCGCTTGTCTAGTCGTTGGCAAAAATCAAAGTTTACTTAGGCAGCGCAGGAGACTCTGAGGTGGTTCGATAATAAGATCCTGATCTTATATTCTTAATGGTAAAAATGCCTGAAAATAATACATTTTGAAACTAAAACCTTTTTTCTTTTTTTTGTTTTTTTGTTTGTTTTTTTTTGACTTTGCTTGCTTATACTTTCTCGCCTCATTAAAACATTTACCCTTGTTGCGTCAAAACAAGAAAGAGACAGCCCAGCATTTGAAACTTGATTCTCAATATTTCAATTCGATCATCGACCAACCAGATCATAAGTTGGCTTCTACTTACGGCAACGGAACGGATGTAAGGGAGAGTAAGGAAAGTGGTTAGCGTGCTTCTGTTAGAGATTGACAGATGTCGGGGCCACGTAAAACCCAGAACAAATTCCAACGCTCCAAAGGAGATAGCCGATTATGACGTTTGACCCCCCAGAAACGCTTTCTAGCTTTATCTATGCAATGATTGCTGCGTTTAAAGTCCCCGTCGCCCTTTTCCGGGTCCTCCTTTGCTTTTGTTCCTCTTTCGGTTTATTTTTAACATATTTTGGATTAGATCATATCCGTATATTAAATACAACATTTTTTAAAGTCAATATCCAATTAAATACATTAATACTATATGACATATACTTATGACTTTGACTGTTTTGCGATTATGAAATTTATCTTAATCTTTGTTAGCTTAATAATTTTGTAGGGCATTAACTATTAAAAATGATAAATATTATATATACCAATCATTTTGTAACGCTTCCCAATTACCTAAACGTGATGCTCAATACATAATTGAAATTATTAGCTGGAAAATCATAAAGAAAAGACGGCGTCCAAAACGATATGCCCGGAGGGAAAAACCATGCGAAGTCATAAAAAATTAATCTTCTCGAATTATTTTAGGTAAAAATTAATTTCAAGCCTAGAAAACCTCCTGGGATTCCTCCATCAAATTGTTCGTCGTGAATATAATATCGGTCAGCTTTTCGGCAACTTTTTGGCCATTTGGAAAAGATGGAAGTGTTTGTTCTACGAACCGGGTCAGCAGCACATGTGAGAGCATCGGGCACAATCAATTGCAACCACTTATTTCATTAGCATTTCCTCGTTGAGAGCGACCTGATTTTCCAGTCCAACACTAACGCCCCCGCAAGGGGCGCCATGTCATCATGATGCTAGGATGACCAAATAATTATGATGATTTCAATGATAAAAAAAAAAACATATTGCGACCATCTGACGTCATTAAATGCCTCAGCATTTCTTTGTATTGATTCTAGACCCCAATTTTTTCTCGTTTATTTATTTTCACCTTAATATATATATATATATATATATCTTTTCCCCTTATGCATCGCTGAATGGCTACCTAGCACGAAGATGGGAAAGGAAAACTGGAAAAGGGTAACTGGGAATTTTTTTTTTTTTTTTTAAGAAATAGTTAGGATTTATGGAGTTATAAAATAAAAAAAAAAGTTTATTATGCGGACAATTTTGGTACTATGTATCTTTACCACAAATTGTTTTATTAGAAACCAGGGGTATCTCCTGCTGCACATAAACACTCATTGCATCCTCTCGCTTCTCATATTCTCATTTAAGTTTTTTTTTTGTTTTGTTTTGAAATAACGTGGCTGAAACGTTAATGCACTCAAGGCAACGACCCACATTTAAGGGGAACTTGTAACTTACATTTTGTTCTTATGTGCTACCCCCAAGAAAAGAATGATTTGATTATTGCCCCCCGATGACAATTACGAGAGTGGTTAGGATGCATGAAAATGCTACCATATAATAATAATAATAATAATAATAATAATATTGGCCGCTGCGAAGATGTTGCTTCATCACCGAACAAAACAAAATGGGAATTAAAATAATGACGCACCTTGTCTATCGTCTCTCCGCCAATTTATGTTGCCATCAAAATGGCCACAAAAGATCGCGGTAGCTTAGCCTGCACCTGTAGACGCACGTGGCAAGAGTCCACGATTGAGAAATTGGGCCGTGGGTTTGCACCTTATCATCACTTTCCCCATCAAGCCGCTGCCTGACAACATGTGATTGGGCTCGCCCCGATTACTTCCCGATGGGGAACGTTTGGGCAGGAGGAAATCCTGTGGAGCATCGTCTTGGGGGCCGGGTCCAAAATGATCTGGCGGGGGGATTGTTAGCAGTGTTGCCATCAAGACGTGCCGGAATCACAAAAGTACCCCAATTCTGTCAGACCACAGATAAGGAACTTTTGCGACCCTTGTGGCAGCTATTATGCGCGATATGGTGGTGGTTATCCATTTTATTTCCCCCCTGATCTCAGGAATTCCATGGTCGACACTCAGATGCTTCTAGCTTACCCATACATTTTTCAAATTGTTGCTTGCAGGCCATGTACACTGCAGCTTGTTTAAGGAAAGCCCATTTACCCTGGTTTCATTTTCAATCCATAAATTCTTTTATTTACATTAGATGATCGAAGCTTTTACAATCATGGGCTATTCATTCAGCATCATCTGCATTCACATGTAACTACATTTCTCCAGCTCTCATCTGGACCAGAAGGACAATGAATTTCCAAAGTGCAATTCACCTTGGTGAGACCTGGTTAGTTGTCGGCTTTGCCAAAGCTTCTGGGAAAGGGAACTGCATCTCTGACGTCAGTAAGCCCAGTGGTAAAGAGAACCATGAGATCAAAACTAAGACTGAACCCAGAGTGTTTGACGGTTCCATGCCTTCTAAGGTCGAAATACCATTCGTACTGTTCTCTAGACAAGCCAACTTCCTTAATCCTGCAAACGAGTATTTAAATCACAAATTCACAAATTAAGTTCTTGCGAAGGAAAATGAGATTTGACAATTGTTAATGGGGTTAAGATGCTAGGGATATATTTCAATATGTCAGTTTGCCGCGTGTACCAGTTTGTCATACTTTGGTTAACTGAACTGTAGGCCATAGGGCCATTTCAAACTGATAAACTATTTGTAGAATGCGGAGACTAGCCATGATATCATAGGGAATGGTTAAAAGAAAAAGAAAAGTCAGCATTACCTCGCATTTAGAATATCAATTCGTTCCTCACTTTGGCTACCAGAGATTAATGTTCCAACCTGCAAACATAGCTCATCTTGCTTTAAAACTGGACTAACTAATCAAACAAGAATTCGCAACAGGTCCCACAAACCATATGCAGGGATATTAAGCTTACCTTGGGTATGACCATGTCAAAGGCTGCAACCGTATTTCCATCATCATTCAGGCGTATGTAAAATGGCTTAACTTCTTTTGGATGATTGAATATGATGACAGGCCGCTTATACATCTCATCGGCCAAATAGCTGCCATTGAATATTAAAAATTGTGAGTACCAAAATAGGAACAGTGTGGATGGCCGTGTTTATCAACTCCCATCCTTTTGGACAATCACGTTTGCTACAAATAATGTCAGAATACAAGTACCTTAAATGTTCTGCTGTTAGAGCAATGCCCCATTCAAGTTTAGTTTCAAATACTTTATCTGTAACCTGGTCATCAAAAGTCAGGAACGTATGGCAGTTTCTATGGACCGCACATGTTCAATCAGCTATCCAATGGACATATATATATAGTTACCTTTTTCAATATATCCACTGCCTCCCTGTAGGATATCTTTTCAAAAGAGCATGCTACCAGTGATTGGAGACGATCAATGCTAGTTTTGTCAATACGTTTTGCAATAAATTTCATGTCTCCGGAACAATTGTCCAAAACCCATTTACAGAGGAATTTTAAGCAGTCTTCCACAGAATTCATGGCATCCTGAAGACATCAAGAAATTATTAGAAGAGAAAACAAAGCAAGTTATGCAAAGCTATTCACGCAGATAACTTTATTGAAGAGCTCAAGAGAATGCTACAAGGATATCAGATGGCTGCCCCAGACTCTCCTAATAACAGAACCATTGATTGCCATACCTCTAATTGAGAAAAGGCCATTTGGACCTCAAGCATCCACATCTCTGCCACGTGTTTCGGAGATTCCTTTCGATCTGCTAGAAATCTGGGTCCAAAAGCGTAAACATTTCCAAGAGCACATGCATAACTCTCAAGATGAAAGAGACCAGAAGTTGTCAGATAAGTTTGACGAGGGAAAAAATCTTCAAAAGGCGTGGTTTTGTCGGCCTTCACTGCAAATCCTGATTCTGCTTTTGCTTCGAGTTGTGATGCTAGCAGATTTGTTTTGTGCAAATCCTGAATTGCAACAGCCAATGCCTCCCTATTGCTTTCAGTTCTCTTGAGTTCTTCAACGAGTTTACTCTTCTCTTTTATAGCACCCTTAACAACTTCAAGGTTGAGGCTTTCAGCATCCTTTACAGGTTTTGACTCTTCTTTTTTACCAACTTTGCTGAAAAGTGTAGTAACCTGGAACTTCTCGCTGAATCCTTCACAATCTGTGGTTGTGATAATGGGCACTTGCACTGACAGAAAGCCATAATTTTGAAAGAATGTCTCAGTTGCGAAAGCCAGGGCACTTCGGATGCGCATGACAGATGCCACCTACATACACAATGCAAATAATCTTAAATTAAAAAGCAGCACAGGTAAGACTAACGCCAAGTCATTTTTTTGTAGACAAGCACTGTTTACCCGCAATTCTATCATGACTTTGCTGCCCTTTAATGGCGATGAACTCAAGTGACACAAGCAGAAATTATGGATTGAAAATGATTGTGCAACTTACTGTAGTCGTCCGAGGCCGAAAATGAGAGCAATCTCTCAACGTCTCTAATGGCACTCGTTTCTTTGATAATGGATACTTTGCATCATCCACAGCCCCTATATGAAGGATTTTATCTGCTTTGAGCTCAATATTGTGCTTTCCCTGGACTGTTGCCTGCTTTAGAACGCCTTCAGCTAATATACAAGTTCCAACAGGGAGTAGCCTGCCGGGGGAAGCTAAAGAGGAGTCCACCACAACCTGAGAATTTTTAACCCAATAAGAAACCTCACTAAATAAATGAGGCACGCTCAATTAAGTAGTGCAGAAATTGATTGATTTCAGGTATGCTAATGCTAAAAACGGGTTTACCTGAAGTCCTGCAGGACAGGAACCATCGCTAACAAGCAGGTAAGCAATCGAAGGTGGTGGTGGCCTTGCAATATCAGCCTCCACCTTCTCGGGAACTGGATATTTGCGAGCCCCGCTTCGGTCACAGACACCCAAAATCTTGACTATTGACCTAAATAAGGGTATTCGAGATTGAAGAATTTCTACGCAGCTCAGGTCTTTAGGCTCTGGAGACCCATCGCGCGGCTTATCCTTAGCCTGTGGCTGTGGGAGCGGCGGGGCCTCTCTCTTCAACTCTTTGGAAGACTTAACCCACCCCCCTACCACCAGTCTCTTGCCCACCAGTCGCTTCCCACCGTCACTTCTTTCTAATACGGTTTTCAAGAGCACCCGATTGGAGTACTTATGTGGCAAAGCTAGGGAGGTGGACATGATGGGGGTTGCAGGTTCTTGAGAAGCCATTTTGGTCTCTTGTGGAGTCCTTTCGAGCACCTGAGAAGGCATTTTGGTTTCTTCAGTTGCCCTTGCAGGATCTTTTGCTGCCACGACTACTCTCGCTCAAGACAAGAAAAACCAAAAATGAGAAAAAAAAAAGAAGGGAAAGGACGGTCGAAACAAGAAGACAAAGATACAATCTTTTGGGTTGTTGAATTGAAAAAGTTTTGAAGAATGGCGATGGTTCCATGGCGGTGATATAGAAGAAGATGGGATGCTTTGCTTTGGGATGTTAATTCTTTTGAGGTTAGGAGATGCTGGCCGAGAAGGAAAGGGATTGTTTCACAAATTTGACATCAAATATGTGATATCTATAGACAGGGAGGTGCAGGCGGCAAAGGTTTGGTATTCTTCAAGGTTGGGGTATTCGCGGGGAGTTCAAACCTTCCAACCGACGTGCAAATCCAAAACATTGATAAGAGTTGACCAAGCATAATTCCAAAACTGAAGGCAACGACCGACGATGGCGCAGGAACACGTTCAGTGCGTTCGTCATTATGGGCTCAACCCACTGAACAAGAGGCCCAATTATCAGCTTCTCTTCTCCTTTCGACGACTCAAGGCCCATTGCTCGAACAACTGCCTAACTTTTACTGCCATAAATGGCTTGTTAACTAATAAATTCATTTTTGAATGCATCAAGATTGGGACCCATGGCTCCATCCTTTTTTTATTTTTTTTTTTTATTTTGCGATATAAAAACACAAACACGAAGAAATGTTATTGTCAGATCAATTTTTAAGTTACGGTCAGATAGTAAACTGTCATTTTATCTTCAAGTCAGAGCAGGTCTCGCCAACGATTAGGATTTGACCACGAATTCTTTTCCTCAATTGCATCTTTTAATCAATCGCCTGCTAGATACTCTGGACGACACAAAGATATGCATAGATTCACACTCCATCTCACATGTCAGCCCATCTATTTGTACCGCTGGCGGGAAACACTCACACGCACCGGCCTTTTCCGCGTAAAGACCAAATCCATTGATGTGTGCTCGACAGCGCTATAAGAATTGCAACAAATGGTAACAAAAATTTTAATTAATTGTCTAAAAAAATTATTTTATTTAAATTATTAAATAATATTTAAGATATATATTTTATTTTAATAATTAATAGGTTTACAATCTCAACAAACAAACTAAACCCATCTTTCTATCTCAATCTTGTAGCGGGGTTGGTCGGGGCACAAAGTGCCCATATATCGGTCTAGGGTTTGAGATCAATACCTCCAAATCTTGCAAAAGAAAAAATAAAGAAAGCAGCAAGAATATCAATGCCACCGTCTCGCTGGTACTGGTGTTATCCGATTTCGTGTAATAATAGCCAACATATTAGGCATCGACGGCCAGCATCCAGGGCGTTTTTGGTTTTGTTGTTGGGCGATGCACATCATCCATAACTCCTTTTAAGTAAAAGTCAATCGAGGTCACATTCATCATTCATATTGCTCAATTTAAGTTAGACAAGTTACAAGATAACCCCCACCTCAGAAAAACAAAAAGGAGTACCGTCCAGTGGGCCTTACATGATAAATTTCATGTGTGAATCGAGAGTAGGGAATATATGCTCCTACTGCTTAATGATATTTTTCCTTCAATGCCGCTTTGCATTCAAAGACGGAAAACCCCACAACGCTTCTGTCATTTTGTTAAAATCAAAATGGATGTGTTCGGTAAAAACTATGGAGGCTGCATGGTGTCGAGATGATGAGTTCAGTAAATAATAGGCCACCCGTATCAAAACATTTCTGTCACAATTTTTCTTTTTTAGCAATATAATTTTTTAAACATTAAATCGAATATATATATATATATACATTTGCATCCATCACTTCACAATCAGATCAATCCTCCACGTTTTTGCCAACTTACGTGTTTGATAATACCACTGCTACTACTACTATTAGTTTCGGAGTCGTTCCGTGAGAGAAGAAAGTTTTTAAAAAGAAAAATAAGAAGGAAAATGACAAAAAAAGAAAAAAAGGAAAAGTAAAAGAAACCTATCATATTGGACTAATAAGAAACGAAGAGAAGAGCGTCTGGTCCCCACCCCCGCAAAGGACAAAAACGAGTCGCACTGACACGTATACTTCTACTTGTAATGAAAAGGCCTCCAGTCCAGTGCGTTACGAACAGCCCCAACTGGGAATATAGCCCGAGACCCTCCCTCCCTCCCTCAGGGGCAATTGGGCCTACCAAATTGTAATGCAACAAAAACAATTAAATCCTTTACAAGATAGAAACACCCCTAAATTCCTCCAAGCCAGCCAGCACTTTTGTCTTTTCGACTATCAATTGCTTTTGTTTGCTTTAAATATGTTGCATACATAGAACAGAGACGCATAAAACCTGCACACGGCCACCTTCTTTTGTTGGCTTGTATCTCTCTATCTTCTCTCTCTCTCTCTCTCGCTGGGTCGCTCGCTCTCCGATCTTGTCACTTGGTCTCGAGAAGCAGAAGGATGGCCGGGGCATCAGAAGAAGAAACTGTATCTCTTGATCTTCTCAAGGACAAAATGGCTGAGTTTGCTAAGGAGAGGGACTGGGATCAGTTTCACAGCCCCAGGAACCTGCTATTAGCTCTGGTATATGTGCTTCTTCTGTTAAAAATAAATAAATAAATAAACAAATAAATATTCCTTCGGATGTATGTATCACTTTGTTGTTCTATTTGCCTTATGATTCTTGTGGGTGCTTTTTTGTCCCTTTGTCCTTTCTACCCAGCGTGTTTATTTATTTATTTACTCCTCTTGTTCTGTTCAATCATTATCGTTGTGTTTTGGTTTTTTAGAAGCGGGAATATGGACGGTGGAATTAATTCTGTGGTTGTGTACGTTTTTTTCTTTCTTTTTAATTTCTTTTGGGTGCGAGGTTTCGAGGATTCGACCATATGAATTCTCAGCTTAGACCAGTTGGATGACCTGAATAACTTTTGGACCTTTGCTTTCTCCTTTTTAACCTCATTCTATGTACAGAGAACTAACCTTTAATTGGGCCATTTTAGTCAAGTAAACTGTAATAGTCAACTGTAAAATAAAAAGAAATGAAAGAGATGTGACTTCATAGTGATGGTAACAGGTGGGCGAAGTGGGAGAACTATCAGAGATATTTCAGTGGAAAGGAGAGGTCCCAAGGGGGCTGCCAGATTGGAAAGAAGAGGAGAAAGTGCACCTTGGCGAGGAGCTAGCGGATGTGTTGCTCTACCTTGTCAGGCTCTCCGATATGTGTGGCATTGACTTGGGGAAAGCTGCTCTTCGGAAAGTTGAACTCAATGCTATTAAGTACCCAGTTGTCGCGTGCAAAGACTCTTCGAAAGAAACACAACAGCAGTAACAATAATGGCGCCGCTGAGAGTGTTTGGACACCTTGCTACTTTCGAATTCACCCATCAAGGCCTTTTTGAACCTTTTGCTAATGTTTGTGCTATATATGGATATAAGTGCTGTTATGTTAGTCTATTTAATTGTTGCTAGGTTTTGATGGATGGTTCTTAGAATAGAATAAAGCTATGGCTAGCTGCTGTTGTAGAGGTGGGGGTCGCTTCTTCATTGCATGGGGATAGCAGTATGGGTATGGGTGGCTGTATTTTGGCATTTATTCTCACAGATTCGCTGACTGTTTTAGCAGCTGAATCGTATCCCTTCGACAGATATGATGATACACGGTGTGTTGATATCATTGACTTTTCTTTTTGCTTATTTCTTGCTTGACTTGTGGCCTCCATCTCTTTGATCCCGAATGATATCTTGCTTTCCAAAGCTTTTAGGGTGTCAATTGATTAATCTTTCTTTTAGGAAAGTGAAATGAAAATTCAAAGCCATTCACGCTCCCGTCGCCCAAGGGGGCTAATGAAGTGTAGTTACCTTGCCGCTTCCAATTTGGTGTCTCTAGCACCGGTGAAAATGATGTGTAAGGGTGTGGCAATAGCTCTGTGTATGGCTGTTTCGTTTTCCTTTTCAACCAACTGATAAATAGACCTATATCGCGAGCTTTCGCTGCTTCCCCGCTAATTGGGTAGCGAGAAACTAAAATTTTAAGGGACTTGAATAAAATTGACAAAGCATAAAATAATGAATCGCACGAAATTGACAAGCATAATGAATCGCGCAGCGTATTCGTGCATTGTGCAGTGTCAAATATTTGTCATGTCAGAGGTGGGGAAGCCAAACATCGTGATTCGCCGTTAGTCCTATGCCATAATAATGAACAACATTCTTTGGAAAAATTGTAGCTTCCACGTGGAACAAATTTGGCTGTATTTTGTAAGTACGGTTGATTAGGGCCGCTTAAAATGATTTTGTTGGGGGTGTCGGCTTGAAACTGCAGCACAGCACCTGTTATTATTTATTTATTATCTTCTTCTTTTTTTTTTATTCGGATTAAGTTCGTCTTTGAAATGAGGATGAACCTCTAAGATACATGGGATCATGACGTCGGCAACCAACTGTTCCATCAGCCCGGGGACATCGGATTGGATGGATACCAAATTGGCCCATAAGCCAGACCTGGCGTTGACATCCACACTGGAATTCGCAGGCTGTGGGATCTCACCCCCACTCGGTACTGTAAAGAAACCCTTTGGCACTGTAACGGAAACATCTGATTCTTGTTTCTTTGCTTTTGTATCAAATCAATTACTGAAATCCAGCCCCGAAACAACTTGGAATTACCATTCCATTTTTTTCGATTTTATCTCATCTTGTTCCAATTTGATACATACTGAAGGGGAGATAGTTTTCAAGCGTGGCCCCACTGTAGCAATTAAAAAAGCGAAGATTGTTAAAAAAGAAAATTTGATTTCCAAATCAACATCCTAAAATCCAAAGTATCATATTTGTTTATGTTTTAAGCGTTGCCATTTGAGGGGACATCCATGGTTTTTCTTTTTTTTTTTTTGGGGGGGGGGGTATATTGTTTAGATAGCCTCAAAATAAAGGTAAGACTCAAGAATTTGACCCTCCCTCAAATCCACAGTGAGTTCTGGAACAGATTTACAGTATGATCGAAAAGTCTTAATATTTTGCTCCAAAAAAACAAAAAAAAAAAAAAAAAAGAAACATTTTCACATGTTCTAGAGATATTGTTTTTCAATTTATAAATATTATAGATCAAATCTTATAACTGAAACTAAGAATTTTTGTAATTCTAAAAAAAGAAAAAAAGCTATAGAGTCTATACAATCTTAAAAGCGAAGTAAAGAAGAAATCTTTGTATCTTCCGGGTTTCTGTTACGTTTTCCTCTAGGCCAGAATCTTGCAATGCTCAAGCATCCGAATATTAATGATTGGCTTCAGCTAGTGGGTCGAACTTTAGAATCTAATCAATGGAACTCCGCTCCAAGCGAACCTATCAATCCAACTTAATTAAATAAATAGGCCCATCATAGATGCTATCTTTTTCCACTGCTAATTACATTATTATATAAGCTGCCTAGGCCGCGACGAGAGTGGGTGGCTGATTGCTGCCGACTGCCGTCTTGAGTATAAAAAGAAAATGGAGGAAGAGAGCAAAACTTTGGCAGATTGTGGGATGCCTTAAGAAATAGATCAATCATTGGGTTTCCACAGAAACTAACATTCTTGTGGGCAGACGGATTGTAGTAATAATGGTAACAGTAATGAATAGTACAAAATAAGAAGGTAGCACGAGAGGAAAAATCTATGGGGGATGTCGAGGCCATCAAAGATGTATAAACCTTCGGCCTACGCTTCCTCGTTGCTTCTTTCTGGCGACTGTCTCTGTATGATGTTCGAAACCGTCTTCCCACTTTTTTAACATTGCTTTGTATGATGTCTGAAACGAAGGTAAAGCAACTACATTTTTATTTCACATATCGGGTCCAATCATGTTAAATGGTATAATTGGATTCCATGGTGATCCATCCACCTCGCCAACTAGCTCTTCTTAATTCATTTTTTAAGTTTTAGATTGGGAGTAGCCCGTATCTTTAATCATGGCTACCACATGCCTAAAGTAGAAAAAACAGACACCCACCCCCAGCGCACTGGCAATATGAAATTGGGACACTCGCATTTGGCCATGAAATAATAAAAGCTTATCATGACCGTCATGATTAACATTCGGATCCACTTTTGACAACCAACTATATAAAAAGGATTAAGAAAAGAAAAGGAACAAAGCACCCTGAACAGGCACCTCGCTTCAGCAATATGTTTAGGAGGGGTGCTATTACCATATCCATTCTATCAAATTCCACAGTGTTAGTGGGGTGGTGTCAACGAGCACGTAGACGGCCGAGGAGGCGGAGATGCAGCACTATAAGGCTAGGGAATAAGCGGCGGCGAGGGTTCTTCCTAGGGTCAACCCGGATGGTTAAATGGGAGTTCCTGGTGGCACCTTTTAAAATGCTTAAGAGGATCATCATGGATATGACACCTGACGCTCGGCTCGTAGAGTCGTACTATTTGTCTCCGCCATTCCTACGTCCCCAGATATTTCCCCTGTGTTAATAATGCTGATATTATATTGACAGCATTTTCTTGGGTGTTTCTTCTATTTTTCTTGTGGACTTCTCTCCCTCATTGATGTTGTAAGAAGGAGGATAAATCCATCTATGAACAACAGAAGAGTGTTGGTTTGCACATTGTTTAAGTAGAATTATTAAACGATTGCAACTATAATGAAGGCAAATTCATGTTTTATTGATAGTGGGGCTTCAGAAGTGAAGGTAATCTTAGCAGTCACCAATTGACTAATGCGGGATAATGGTATTTGCTCGAAACAGCTTAAAAAAAAAAAAAAAAGCGAATTTACTTCTCTCCAAAACGGGAGTTAAGAATTAGCCTATGCCAATTGAGAATTTCCATAATGGAGCCTCGTTGAACTAGACAAAATTTTCTCCAAATGAGAGTGGAAGATGGGACCTCAAAACTAAAGCAATTCTCCCTTGTGTGTTGGGGCTACGTGCAGCTTCTTGTGGCAGCAGTTTTGCATCCCGGTGAAATTTTCTAATTATTTCCTTACCCCCCTCCCCCCCAACCTCCAAACCAAAAAAAAGAGTCCAGAATTTCTGTAAGTTATTGGGGGTGAGGCCGTGAGAGATGCTAGGCAGGCTTTGGACGACCCTGTGCCATTGGCCCATTGGTCTCTTCCAGTTCCCCCCGCATTCTAAAACTTGTACTCGCCTCTCAAGCCTGACTCGAGAACTCTGGATTTGTTCACCAGTGTGGGGATGTGTACTGGTGAGTACTTGTACTTGCCTGCCTCTCAAACTGGACAACTTATTATTATTATTATTATTATTGGTAAAAGTGTAATATATACAGAAACGAAAACGAAAAAAACCGTAATCAGCCACAACTACAAACGTTAATATAATACAGATTAAAGGCCTCCTTTCTTTTAAGGCCTGTTAAAACCTTGACGGAGGACAGGCATGAAAATATTATCATGGTCGATGAAAGTTCCAAAACTTTAACAAACTGTTCGTGTATTTTGATGGACGAGAGCGGGAGAGCATTATGTTGTGTGCATCTGCATATTTTTTTTCATTGTTTTGTATCTGAAATTGGCATAGTCTGGGATTTACTAATGATATTTTCAATCCATGTTAGATTGTGCAGCAATTCTCAAGTTAATGCACTGGCTTTTCAAATCGTAGAAGAGATAGGGTAAACTGGTGAGAATGCTGAAGGCAGGCAACGAATTTCTGTTTAAAGGCGATGGAGTAAGCATAATTATTATGAGTACTGATAGAAATTGTTTAAGAGGGTAGGAAACGATAAGCAGTACTGTCACTGGAAATTGATTTCGCGAGGGTGCTAATCTCAAACCAAATCAAAATTCCATGTTATGGATTCTTCTTTGACCGTGAAACTAAGACACTTCCTGAATTCTTTTGCATCTTTATGCTTTGGGCAAAGGGGTGAGATTTGAAGCAGACCGAATAATTAATTGTGTAGACAGACAGTCACCGAGGGAGCTCGGCAAAAGCACCTCATTAGCGGCTAATATAAACTTAAACAGAGAAATTAACTAGAGGATTCAGATCGAGTGGGCCGGGTCAGTGAGATGGGTTTTACTTGCGGTTCAACCACTACTATAGACAAACTCAAATCAGTTTACTAGGAGACGCTCTAATAGGTAATTAAAAAAATTAAATTTTTACCTTCTGACTATGCAAGTTTTAGATTAAGAAAGAAATTACGAGATTTATAAAAATAAAAGAAGTTTTTTTAAAAATAATTTACTGATTAATTAATTAATTATTAATAATAAGCTAAAATCGAGCCGTTATTTTATTTTTGCCCCCAGAACCACCCTGTTTACTCGCTTCAATTCCTGCTTGGGACCAGATAGATTCTCTCTCGACGCTGAATTGCTCCCCCCCGCCGCACTGGTCTCATGTACTTCCTCTTCAGACGACTCCAGACCTTAAACCCATGCCTCCGTTCCACCGCCTCCCAGCTTCGTTCACTAGGAACGGAATCCGGTCGAAACAGACGGCGCTCCAAATCGCCGCCGGCCTTTGTGAAGAATAAAACTGAAGAGAAATCGGAGTGGTGGATTGTCGACGGCGAAATGCACGAGATCGGGGACCACGTGCCTCCACGTGAGCGCTTCGTCATCCCTAGAGATAACATCCCAAACAGGCGTCGGAAGCAGCTCCGCGAGCAGTTCATGCGCCGCACTCGCCTCGTTCTCAAAGAATCGGTGAGTTCACGTTTCTCTGCTCTCTCTCTCTCTCTCTCTCTTTCTCTCTCTCGCTTTAATCGTTTGATTTTTCCTTTCGGTTTGCTGGAAATTGTTTACTGTTTAATGCTAATTTTCACTTTTAGAACCTAGGGATTTGTTTTCAGTATTGTATTGATTTATCGTAATGTTTATATTAACCTGTTATTCCATGCTGACATTGATCAGATTTTGAATTAAATTTAAATTAATCAATTACTTGCGTCCTTCCAAACTTCTTACTAATTTGATGGACATTACTCGGGGCTCGTATAAATCAATTAGTTTTTGAGGATGCTTATGCGTGCTGTATTCTTGATTGTGAAAGGTAATTGGTTGGTTTCCTAATATGTTTGCCGTGTTCAAAAGGAGCATGAGCCTTGGTGCAAAAGATATATGGAACTGTACAATGAACTTAGAGAGAACTGGGAACGGTTGTACTGGGACGAGGGCTATTCGAAAAAAATCGCTCAAGATCATGCAAACTATGAGTCTGCCGAGGATGATGATCAAGATTTTAATCCATTCAAGTTAGTTCATACCATATATTTCACATGATATGACTATTATCCACATCATGTTCTTGATTTTGCAACTTGTATGCTTGAGGAAATACATTTTTTGATTCAGAATGTGAAAAAATATATGTATGGTTCGTTGGGTGCACCATGTCAGCATCCTATATGGCTGATGATTATATGTCATTTGTGCCTTTGGAGTTAGTGTTGATGTAGCCCTTATCTCCATGAGAGTAGTGGTTAGTCAATAAACTTTGAATCCTAGACATGACATCTTTCTGATCACTAGCTACAGTTTGATTAGTTGGGTGCACTGACTAGGATTGGTGATGTGGTGGTCCCGGACCATTGGACAATTACTCCAGAACATGATGGTCATTTATAGGAATATTATCCACAGAAAATAGTTATCTTAGTGACTATATTTTGCGCAATAAATGTGGATCATGATGAGATTTCAGTTCATGCATGACTTCTCATTAGAGATAACTCATGCACCTTATGTCACATGTTTACCTTTTTGTTTATTCAATTCTTGTATTATTAATGCACAGTGAGTTTTGTTGTTTGTTAACAAGATGATGTAACTTTGTCTAGTGATGTCTAATGTACTGATCTTTTGTTTGGTTTACAGGAGTAGGCGACCTGAGCAGATGAAGGTATGAATATGAGTGATAATTAAAACATAAGGGCAAAGCACATAAACTCTCGTTGTTTAATTAGTCACAGCACTTCGTGATGCATTTTGACTTTTTGTTTTTGTGATTTTGAGTGTTTGCAAATTTGCATTTGTGTGTGTGTGTGTGAGAGAGATAGAGATACATACATATATATATATATATAGAGAGAGAGAGAGAGAGAGAGAGAGGCACTCTCATTTCCAGTAGATCTTTGTATGACAAGCACCAAACTACTGGCCATATCTATGTATTTTACCTTAAATATAACTTTCACTATTTCTTTGACTGTAATGGTATTCTTATTGATCTTTTGTTGATAAACTTCTAAGTTTGTGTTCTCATACTTTGCATTCTTGTACATGGGGATTGCCTGCATTCCTGAATGTTTTGTATTTGATCTCTTCTAATCTTAGCAAAAATATGTTTAATATGGAAGCTTTATGACTAACTTCTGAGTGCAGGACCAGGGTTTTGGAAGAAGTAGGCCCAGTGATACATGGGAAAAGGTAAATCAAATTCGAGATAAATTTGAATTTGATAGAGAGAGAAGAATGAAGGAGAAGGGTAGGTTTAAAATTTCTGGATTATCCCATATTACATTTTCTTGGCTGACTTAGATTCCATGGGCTAAATTGATTGGACAGCCATTCCTATAGGGTTTGTGTGAGCAGCTGAAACAGTTAATAACATCCTGACCTTTTTTTCCTTTCCTGTTGTTTCATACAAGCAGTCCAACGTTTATTCTGTGTCTTCATTTTTTTTTTTTCTGCCAAAATTTCTGAGCCCGAGCCTGAGTTTTTTTGAGCTTGTTAGTTGCATCAATGTAATATAAATATGCATGTGTATGTCACTTGTGTCTTGAGTACTGGTTGTGTTTGGGGACACCTTTTGAACTAGGCAATTTTATTTGATTGAATGGTTTCTTATTTTTCTCTTCCATGTGTTTTTGGCTTGCAGCATTTGCACCAATGAATGGAGGAACTTATTCAGATTTGCCCAATTCAAAATCCAGGTTCCAGTCATTTGACACACAAAGATACTTCCCTAATGAAAGGGACCGCGAATGACTATCTGAAAGAGACTTTGTCGTGGTAGTTTGATGTCAAGATCCCAGAAGCCATTTAGGGTGTGGCATGTTATGCACAAAGGCTTAGCCCGGGGATATCTTGGCTGTCATGGCAAAGGCCCAAACAGAGTAATCGCAAACCTATCCGTGCTTTGTCCCTACAAGAACAATTTAACAAGTGGTTTGCATGGCAATTCCTTGTGGATGAATTGACGTATTTCGGAAAGAAAAATTGGGAGGATTTATGTTTAAATTCTAACGGTTACCTTAAGTTTCTTCGCTCTTTCAGTAGCACCAAATAAAGGTCCTCTGTGTTTATATATCTGTCTATTTATTAAAGGGTAATTTCGTATTTATCCCTTTATTTTCAAATTGGACGGCACGAGAAACCCGGCCAAACAGGGGTTTTGTCGGAAAGGGGCGAAGGTACAAAAAAGCGTAAAAAGAACTTCGAAGACATGACACAATGTTGCATGAAGCATCCGATGACATGCAGGGTCACTTCTCATTAATTTCTGATGGGTTTTCAAAGAAATTAAACATTGAGACTGATGTTTTAAATTGATGCACGACTCCTTTGAAAAGGGGCTCTGTAGTGGAGAGGAGTCCCATCTTTCACGTGATTCTTCTGTATTTTAATCTGGCAATGTTTGTTCCTGCAACGTCTGCTGCCTCTGTAGCCATAAAATGGAAAACACGGTACGTGTTAAATGCTCTTCACTCAGCTACCTATCAAAAAGCAAAAGAAAAATGCTCTTTACCTTGCCCGTCTTCCGTTCGTAATAGTGTGTAACATGTACAGCTTGATCCACTATAAGCATTTGAAGAAGGCATTTGGGTCATGAGAGTTTGTATTATAAGGAAAATAAAATTAAATGTGGACCGAAAAATCGATGATGAAAATGTTATATAGAACATGTAAGCTCTGGTCATTTGCACAGATCAAAAAGTCAATTAGATTGGCGAGCAGAGCCCAGCTTCACCGAACTTCAACAACTGAGGTTCACAATCAAAATATTTGCATTTCATGGAGTCAAACTCTGCACCGTTTCCTATATCACCACAGGCTTCTAAAGTGCATGGCAGAGTTGGTATCAAGCTGGTTCGGTGGAGATGGCACCTAAAGGACCCAACATGACTGGTTGGAGAGCAAATGCAGATCTTTCTGGGGGCTGCGCAAGCTTTGCTTTCGGTCACATTCCTCCCCGACGTCTTGTTTGCCAATTTCTCTGCCTGACTTCGCGGGCCCTTCCACCTCCTAAGCCTGAAAATGGTTGTCCATTTCAATGTGTTCAAGAATACACACGTGTACTAAAGAACCAAAAAATCGTTTGGCGAATGGTGGTTGGGAACATAGCCGTATTCATGGGCCTCGGTTTTACCGCTACAGAAAAAGGTCATCACTTTGAATCCCACTCCCCATCAGCCCCACCGCAGCGAAAAAGAACGATAAACCAGACTAGGATATGGTTACTTAATCTACTTATAACTTGGAAAAGTATTTAAAAAAAAAAAGTGAAAATTCCATTGATTGGGGATTCTTTTACATGATATTATTATGATATATTTGCAAATTTAGGAAAAGAACACAGTTTTAGTTACGGAATTCAGGATAATATGCAACAACGATCGATATACCGCAAAATCATGGAAAGTACTGGCTGAGAAAGTTCCGAGTTGTGCAGCTCAGCAGCAGACATAGTTATGACATGGTATCCAAACTGAAAATGAATCCGAGGGTATTTTCTATGTATATGTGTAAAACAACGAAGGGACGGAACGAATTGCTCAAAACAGGATTTTTTTTTTTTTTTTGGAGGGGGGGCGCGTGTGTGGAGGAGAGTAACACCTATATATAAAGAAAGGAAACCCTATGGTAGCGGACCGATCGAAAAGAGTTAAAAATACTTTTGATAAGTAAATTCGAAGTCTCACCTAATTTAATTGTCGGATGTTCAAAATTGCCCGTTTTAAACAAATGAGAGTGTAACGGTTAGTTGAGTTTGTGAGGACGCAAGTTCCCTTGACAAGACGAACCGACGCTTCCCGGACAATACAAAGTTTTAATTGCTTCCAGAAAAAAATTAACCGTTTTAATTAAGTCCAATGTGTATTTTCACGTTTTAATAAGCGTATTTACGTGCTGCAATAAACAGCATTAAATCCCTAACTCATTGCTATTCACATGCTACGGATGAATTTAATTATTGTAGGTTTTAATAAATATACCTGTAGGTTGGACTTTGATGTCTTCAATAGTCTTGTGCCTGTTCGGGCCAGCCATATGTTGTCCATACCGTGTTGGGCCTCGAAGAGCTCCAGCTAAATCGTTCGGAAAATGTAGCGTGTTGGGGGGGGGGGGGGGGCCCGAGAGGATCCAAGAAAATAAATTCCCTGTCAAAAGTACCTCTGCCTTCTCGGCGGCTTCTTCTTCACTCAGTTCAATAGTATCTTAGCCTCCTCCTCCTCCTCCCCTATTTTTCTCCTCTCATTCTTCATCCTCTTCCTCGTCATGCACAACCCCTTCTGCTTCTTCGATTGTGGGCGTTTTCTCCTCCATGATGGGAGATTCCTGCATCGACTCTAGGGTCACCTCTTTGACATGTGTGGCATCGTCCTGGAAGACAGAACCATGCCTTGCAGAGCAGCTAGCAGCAAGATTATACGTCCAAAAAAATTGCTTGATTAAATATTTTCTGTTTCACACAATGAAACGCTGCTCAATTTCGTATCAATATGCAAGACTTACAACTGGAAAATGTAAATAGTAGGGTCATAATCTCAAGTTTCAGGTATATGCATTAATTATATAATTATGAAGTAAATCGGATAAAATAATAAATCTCAAAAAAATTTTCCGAACAAAAGCTATATATCCAATTAATGAACTATTTTCCAACAAGGGTGCAAGAGAAAGAGAGGAGCTGGGGTGGAAGCCATGGAGAGAGGTAGCTAAGCAAAGCAAAGCAAATTAAAAGAGAAATGGTAGGAGAAATGAAGACAAAATTTGGCTAAATGGTTGAGACAGGACACAAGAAATAACGCAAGGCAGCAGGGGACCCTCTGCTCTTATATTGCTCGCACAAAACTTGCCAGATACAAAAGCAAAAGTTACAAACCAAATGCTGAAGATGCTTTCTAATTTTCGCTTGGTAATTTTGACTTAAACTATATATTATCATTGGTTAAACAATATAAAATTTTTTTGTCAATTCCAGCACTGTTCATTCGCCCTATATCAATTACTCATGAAAATTTAAAAAAAAAAAAAAAAAGGAAAAGGATAAATCTAGATCAATTAACTTCCAAATCTAAACCTGGGGGGTAACTTACTAAAAGTATTACAATATGCGTAAAATGAGAACGACAGAAGGAATAAGGGGGAGCCAAAGCAAAGATAATTAACGCTGATTCCTCCATCAATGAATACTTAAGAGTTGGATTGATTCTAGTCCACGTGACATCAATCCACTGGACAGATTTGCACAACTTGGAAGGCAAGAGGAATTACGCAGGACCCCTGATGATTTTGGACGAGGATGCAAAGAGTAGTGGCGTTGGTGCTCAGTGGAGGATTGGTGATCAGTCGCTTATTTAAGGTTCTCTAGTGAAGTGATTTGTAACTTTGCTTACGGCACATACGATTTCTCTGATGGGGGTTTCTTGATGCCGCCCGAGAGTTCTTGATATACAAGTGTTGTATGGGGTGGCAATGTTGTGGAATGATACACCCAAGAGCAAGGGGTTCTTCTGCACATGAAATGATGGGTAGCATAAGGGACCCAATTGATGATCTATCATTTCCTTCCTTTTCAATATCTAGATTTGTATTTTAGTGCAAAGGGCAGCATTAATTGGAGAAATCTCACCTAAAGGAAGCACTCACGAAATTATGATAAATTGGCTTTCAGTCACAAAAAATATTTAAAATTCAACAGATTTTAATTATATAAAAATATCGGAAAAATAACTCCAAGCTACTCTACTATATTCGTAACTTAAACAGTGCGCTGATGAGATGATCAACCTTGCAACATTTTGACCTTTTGCTTGCAAGTTTTCTCTTATTCTTTTCCAACGAAATGGGGGCGCCAGCCAACTACAAGGCAACCGCACAAAAGTATATAATCCCAGAGGAAAACCTCTCAACTTTCATAGCCGCAAGCCGGTTAAAACCACCCGTACCCTCTATGATGCCACGTGCGAATCTTTCTTCAACTTATTAAATTAGGGGACCTTAACGGGGAACTTCAAGGCAGCTGTTCATCATTCAGGATGAACGACCTCTTTTCAAAATTATCTAACACCAAATGCCTTCCAAAGATGGTTTAACTTCCATTCATATGCAATTCTTCTTCTTCTTCTTCTTCTTGTTTTTAATAAAAAAATAGAAAGAAATTTAATTCGTTTACGTGCACATATATCTATCGGTTACATATATAATGTCAGAAGAATGCATCATCTTTCGATGAAATTTTAACTAGAAGAAAGACCGTATTATTCCTTCCTATCCATCCACGACATTTTATCATTGCATTATTGCACACGAAAAGAAAACAAATCAGTCGATGCAATGCTCAAGAATGGGAAAAGCAGGCCCCGTGACCTTGAATCCTGCCAGTTCTTATTCACGGGTCCTTATTAAAACTTGTGGTTCTTATTATAACTCTGGCTCTATATAAAAGCAGAGACACAGTAGCAGCGCAGACATATAGAAATAATAATAAAAAAAAAAAAAACAGAAGAAAGGAAAAAACTTTGGATACCTGGAATCCGTGATGATGGAGATGACTACTACGAGGGGGCTGATGTTGTTGTTGGTGCTGCTGATGGTTGCTTTGTTTGAGGGCTCAAGCGCATTGAGCTTTTGTGACATGAGTGAAGATGGGCTTCTGGCTTGCAAGCCATCTGTGACAAAACCTAACCCCCCCGTTGACCCACCACCACCAGAATGCTGCAAGGCTCTTTCGGGGGCTGACTTAGCATGCCTGTGTTCTTATAGGAATTCGCCAATGTTGCCCAGTCTTGGAATTGATCCTGACCTTGCCATCGATTTGCCTGGCAAATGCAACCTCACTCCTCCTGCCAATTGTTAAGGTTTGTTACCGTAACTAAATACCTTCCTCCCATACATGAGACATCAGTTTTACTGGTCCTTTGACCAATGCATAGATCGGTTTTACTTGGGTATATTGATCTGTTTAAGGGGGGCAAATAGTCAAAATTAAAAACGGCCATAGCTTGTGGTAGTACATGCAGAGAGAAATCAATGATTGATGATTAGATTGTTATGAGTGGAAACAATTCTGTGTATTTTCCAACTTCCTCCTTCCAAAGACGTACGAAGAGTTACTCAGAAGACACATACTTTGTTGGCTCTCGTCAGTTGATCGCGGCTGCGAATTAACTATATTGGGCCACCCTGGGGGGGTCATATGACCCACGACTGGAGCTGCCGTATAATGGCCACAAATACTCGTAGTAGGCCTAATATGCACCACTTACTGTAAGAGAAACCAAAGCCGTTGTGTGTGTGTGTGTATTATTTTTTAAGAAAATTTAAGTAATTATGAATTTAAACTTTTATCTAGAAATGATTAATTTTAATTTTAATAGAGGTGTGAAATCTATGAAATAAAAATAAAAAATTACTCTAATTGAGTAACTCATGACTCAATAAATATCTTAAAAAAAAAAAAAAGAAAAAGAAAATCAGGCAGCTCCAAATTATGGGTAGAAATGGCACGTGGGAATAAAATGAATATTTTTGTGGTTTTCTTAAATGGGAAAGGTTAGCCTATTGAGTAACTCATGACTCAATAAATATCTTAAAAAAAAAAAAAAAAAAGAAAATCAGGCAGCTCCAAATTATGGGAAGAAATGACACTTGGGAATAAAATGAATATTTTTGTGGTTTTCTTAAATGGGAAGGGTTAGCCTTCAGAAAATTCTATTTTGGCTCGAATTTATATCATATGGAAGGCTTTAATCAGACCAATTAATTGGCCTTTTTCTTCTTTCAGGTCCGTGGCTTGCAGACACTGAGAAAACGTTGTTGGCTAAGAACCACTCTCATTTCGGCATCGGAAATTACCCCAAGTCTAGTGCTCCCGGTGTAATATTTGTGATTGTTGTTGTCAAAGAGAAATCCACTGTATATCCAATGTTTCGAAATATTCTTGCACCAGAGGACTCAAACGCCCATTTAGCAGTTTGTTATTGGAGTCGAAAAATCACATTGGCTGATAAACCACAGGGGAACCATACAACATTGTAGCAACTGATTACTGCCTTTACGGGTGTGTCTCAAGGTGAAGCCGTGAAGGACAGCCCCCGTGGGATCCAATTGCCCGACTCCCACCTTCTTCCTAATCCAATTTCAGTCCTACCTGTGTCGGCGATTTTCGTTTAAAATTCCTTTTGGTTTTTGAGTCCATTTCCCAATGATTTTTTATAACTGGCCTTCGCCAAAAGCTTTTGACTACAGACCCTCGGGCCATTATCTTACTATCATCTCATCTGACAAAAACCTTGAAACTGGAGGGTATTGCATTTGCATCTTTTGGATGCCCTATTCAAAAGTACTCGTTTGGATAGACAGCGGTTGCTTACCGGGGAGGAGGAGCATTAAATTTTCCAAGACCACAACGAACATTAAATGGTTGCATGGACGAGAATTGAGAAATTACAAAGGACTCAACTCTCAACATCCCGCTGCAAGGGGAAGCCAGTCACGAAACCAACAGAGTCTGGACCATCCACTTTGGCACCACACATTTCCACCGCCCCACTGCCTAAGACCTTGCTGCTCTCGTACCACGTTAATGGGTCAATCCAAATTTTACGGTATAATGCTATCCTTTATCCTCCCAGCGTCTTAACCGAGCAGCCGCTTTTGAAAAATGGTATATAGACAAATCAGAATGCTCCACCATATCCCGTATCACACAAGGTTCTATATCGCATAAAAAAAAAAAACAAAAAAAAAAAGTCGTCATCAGCACCCTCCTAATGATCAAGTTCGTGTGCGAGACTGCAAGGGCAACTCAGCAACTTCCAGCCCATTCGGCTATTACAACCACCTCAGCGCCATCAACGACCACGCTAAAGCATGTCATGATAAATACGAAAAATTAACAAGATCATATAGCAGTATAGCAATAAGATGGTCAATATGACGATAGAAATTAGAAGTCAATAACTTCCATGCCAGTAGTAGTTGTCGCAAAGATAGCCCAACCATCATCGTCGTCGTCGTCATCATCACGGTGATATTTCTGATTCTAGGGCCTAAGCCTATCCGTCGCCTAAAATCATAGGAGCTGGAGACCTTAGGGTCCCACCACTTCATTTTAACAGAAAAAGCAAACTTGCAGAGTTTCTAGGATGCAAAAAAAGATCAGGTTCAAGTTAACGAGAGATCAGTTTCGGATCAGATCCGGCGGCCTCTTCTAGTCTAGGTCTCCGCATCGGCGCAGCACTTTTTGGCTGGGGAGCAAATGAACCAGACAAAACCATAAGGATCCTTGACCTGGCCCAAGCGCTCGCAACCAAAGCACGCGCCCCCGCCCTCAGTGATTTCGCCCTCCGCAACAGCTCCGGCGGCCACCGCCTTGGAGATGGCACCCTCGACGTCTTCGGTCTCCAAGCAGAGAGTGATTTCAGCCACATCAGTCTTCACTCTGGTCAAACAATCACGGGAATCAATGCCCATCCATATGAAAAACGATCAACGACGGTGTCTCGATGGGCAAATCGCGAAGGGGGAATGGAACAGATACTAAATACACCGAGGAAGTAAATGGAATTTCACCCGAAAATGTCAAAAAGGGACCATGTAGGACCGCTAGCAACGAACAATAATCACAACCGAACCCGCAAAAACATGCAAATCAAATAAGGTCAAAATATGGCCCCAAAACCCGGAGGAACAGAAACCAACAAGTCTCAAAGCAAAGAAAGCAGAGTAGAACCGTGGAGATTCAACGCCACAAGGAAAACGAACGAAAAAATACATATATATACTAAACAGGCTTTGTTTGACAAGAACAGAGAGACTAAACGGGCGACAGTCAAGAACCAAAACGGCTGCGCAAAAATCAATGGAAAACAAAACCAGACAATTATTATCGCGCTGACAACCACAAGAATAGCATCCACTACATTGACAAAATATATAGCGAAAAAATTTAATTAAAGCCGTCAAAAACAACCAACTAGCAACAAAAAAAGCATATCGTACCTCCAATATTCATAGATCTGAGAAAACAGAAGCACGTATGCACCATGAATTTTGCAGCGAGTACGCGCTTTTGGGCCTGTGTGTGTGTGTGTGCGTGAGAGAGAGAGAGAGAGAGAGAGAGAGAGAGAGAGAGAGAGAGGCATACGTAGGAGAGTCGTCAGCGAGGTCAGCGACGAGAATGGTGCAGCCAGCGAGCTGGAGCTGAGCAGAGACGACATGAGGGAGTTCCTGGTCGGCCTTCCGCTTTGGCTGAGTGATACGGCCTGTCTCCACGGCACCAAAGGCAGTCTTGTAGAACTGCACGGCGTCGCTCGCCTTGGGAGCCTCCACGAACAGCTGCGGCTTCACGGCGGTGAAAGCCACCTCAATGTCAGCCTTCTGCGACCCTCCGTGCTTGTCTTCCAGCTGCGCCATTGACGATTTTTGAGAGATATTTTGAGTGAGAGAGAGAGAGAGCAACAGAAGTGGTTTAGAGAGAGAAAAAGCCAAAACCCACGAGAGAGAAAGTCACAGAAATGGATAAACAATGATGGCGTGTGTGGGGAGCGGAACCGTTTCTTGTGTGCCTTGAGACGACAAAATTACTGATACAGCACAATTGCCACTCGAGCTTGCTTAATTTACTGATTTTGCCATTTTAAAATTGTGATGCGCTCACTTCTCCGTTCAGCTCCATATTCAACTCCATCCAGCCCATTTCCAAGTAAACAGTGACAGACAACAAAGAAATGCACTCACCTTGTTGTAACGACCGTTTTATTCATCGCTGGTTGTGTGCTAACAGCGTTAAGCTTTTTTTCTGTAAGAATTATTACTTTTTCTTTTTTTTTCGATGAAATTGGGTTTTATTACACGGACCGATTTAATGGAGTGAAGTGACGGTGTGGGATGTTAAATTTAAATTTTAAATAAAAGTGACAATTATTTATTATTATTATTATTTTTTTTTTTTTTGGGTAAACATGGTAAACATTTCATGGAAAGCACAAGTTGCATTGGTTGCCTAAACAACGTTTGTGACAAGGCCGTCCGACTAAGGGTTGTTCGAGTTATTTATAGACATTACATATTCGAGGAGTCAATTAGGGCAAAGGAGATTTTAAAGAAAAAATCCTGATGATTGTTTGCTGAACTCGATGAGTGCTATTCTCTGCACATTATGTCTGTGTCTTTTTGCAAATGATGCAGTCGCTTATTGCTTATTAGGGATTTATTTACTTTTAATTGGAGGAGTGATTAAGACTGCTCGCACAGATACTTGAAGCAAGGTACCCAACCCAAACTATTTAGTCGAAACGAAAATTATTAGAGCCAGTAACCGCGCTGGTGTACCGCTAAATCAAAATGTGGAAAAAATAATTAAGCAAATAATCATAGACTTAAAATTAAACCAAATAACTAAAGATTTAGGAGCTCTGGCTGACGAGTCAATATTTATTAAAATGGAACACCAGTACACGAGCCGTCTTAGCTCAGCCGGTAGAGCGCACGGCTTTTAACCGTGTGGTCGTGGGTTCGATTCCCACAGACGGCGACTCGTCTTTTACCAAAAGACACAGAAATGTTGGAGTGGGTGGGTTCTAGAAGAACGACAAATCTGGTTTCCAAGTCGGCAGAGAGAGAACCCAAGAAGAATATGGGACCACAGATGGGGCACTTCCAAATGCGAAGATTTTACTCAAAGGAGGTGAACTGGTCACTTCTGCCCTTTAGTTGATAATTGCCCTTGTGACTTTCTCTACTTCCTCTCTCCCTTTCTCTCTCTCTGATTTTACACACACACACACTTAAAAAGGCAATTATGGGAAGAAAATTTTGAGATTTTTAGAATTGTTTTTGACTTTAAGCAGCCAAGTTTTTAAAGGAGTAGGAGATTCTACACCGGCTACTTTGTTTTTCTCTCCGTTTTGTTTTCTTAGGCCAAGGCTGATGTTGTCTGATGGTCTCCGCACTTTTAATTTGTATTCTCTAGTGTTCGTTTGTTTGCTCTCTCAACTGTTGCAAGCGATCTTTGAATCTGTCCAATAGAGCAGTTAAACGCCTTTTTAGCTTAATGCTTTCTACTCTGTGGGTTTGAACTAGACGTCTTCGGAGAAAAAGTGAGAACATATTGGTTAATCTACAACATGCACTGGGAGCCCCCGGTAGAGAGAGACTGTAATGATGGGTTTTATGAACATTTCTCGTCCCATTTTTACAGGATTCACCAATCACCCTTTTTCTTTCATTTCTTCAATTTATTCGTAGTGGGCCCAAGGGGACTCCGCCTATTTTCTTGCCGGGCTGGCACAGTTATTTCTTTGTTTGGTGAGGCGTTAGCCCAAAGCCCCGAACTAACCGAAGCCGGCCTTTCACGCAAACATCACCCACCAGATACCACCGTCAGCCCAAACCAGATACACAACCCAATAGCGCAATCGGCCCAAAGCAACCCCACTCATTGCATCACAGCCCCTTATCAAACGCACACAGCAACCGGCAGGAAACAAGCAGCTGATGTTCTTGCCGGATTTGCTCTCTCAGTGCTACTGAGTCTCCATACTCTCCAGGGTTTGCCGGTAATGATTCAGCTCACCTTGAATCAGGATATGTATGGGGTGCAGTGGCCACAACTGATGCCCCTTAATATTTTTTGTTTTTTTCTTTTTTAAAAGGCATATAGCCACCCTTAGGACCAAAAAAAAAAAAGAAAAAGAAAAAAACCGCACACAGCAACCAGCATCCCCCAAACCTCCCCCTGCTCACACGTACCTAGCCTAGAACTACCAGCGAATCAGGCCCAAGATTCTTGAGATGACGACAAAAACATTGGTTTTTAGGTTAATTAACATTCTCTTGCTGAGTCGGATGCCAACTAAGTAGGGCCACTCGGCATACCTGTCACTTTGTATTGTTTTCCCTTTTAAAATGATTTTCGCACAAAATATCTTGAGAACAACAGTAATTGGTTCTTAGTTTTGAGGGTTCTACCTAAAATATCTAGACAAGAAACACAAAATGTTACAATTTTTATATATTGAATAGTGGAAAGATGCTGGCTAGCTGGAGAATATGTCCTCCGCGGGGGATTTCAGCTGAGGCGCAATTTTCTTGGACCCCCAGCATTTCCTAGTCTAATAAAAGTTTAAGCAAATTGGACACCACCACGTGGCTCTCCGCTTTGTTAAGAGTAAACCGATATTTTCATTAATTGACGGGACTGATACTTTGATTTCATGGTTACAGTTGAGTCCACAAGACTGAAAGTTCTAAGCTGAAGATACACATTTCAACCCTAAAGAAAATAATAATTTCTTTATTGACTTTATCGCATGGCGTTGACTACTTTTTGTTCTTGTATGGGTCTCTTCTTCCAAACTTATAAGTGAATTTTGATACGGCACATGTCATAATTACAAAATATTTTCGGTTAGGACCAGAGCTTTAACCTAATGACAAAAAAAGTCGAAACTTGAGACCAAAATGTTCGGGCTTAATTCCCGTCTTCCATCTATCAACAAAATTACAAAATGTGTCAATTCGGGTTAAGAATTAGTGAAAGCGTACAAAATTACTCGCCCCACACAGGAATAACGGACAGACGAGCCATAAACCATTGTTTTGGAAAATTCCTTACCCCTTTTTTTTTTTTCCTCATTTAATAATTTCCTTTTCTCCTCTCATTTCCCTTCGAATCCCTATCCCTACCTATCGTTTTCCTTCCTTACGTATTATTATATCTTTCTCTCTCCAATTAATAAAGACAGGTTATGTGCATGTGATGCAAAAAGCTGACAAAACTCAAGTGGGTATGGTCGAAGAAGAGTACTATAATAAAACTAAATGAGGGGACTTAAAACTTTATTATTCTCCAAGCTGTCATGAACTGAAATTTGGTTTTCAAATTTATGTCAGTCTCTTCCCAACGCATGCCACTTGAGTCTCTGTGTTCCCATGGAAAGGACTACTCCTCCCTCAGTGAAGTAAATAATTAATGATATCTCTTGGCTGACTGGTAATTGGGGACTGAGCATTACATATGTGTACATATAATAGTTGAAATGTCGCTTAAAACAAGCATGGATCTGGTATTTAGCATTGTGGAAGCCTACAAAAATTTCAAAAATATTATATTTGATTTGAAACCATGGATAATTTTTCGTCTGTGCTATCAACCGGAGGCAATATTGCACACCTTTTATAAAACGGAAAATGCGTGATTAGTGGGGTACATATAAATTAATTTATGGTTCCAGGTAATTAACGGAGATGTCAGTTAAAATTAATAACAAAAAGGAAGATGCCTACATTAATAGCATTGCATACCTTATCATTGACACCCAATTATGGAGTGCCGACTATTCATTGACAACAATTTTAGTAGGCCTGTCACAGCAATGGAGGACAGGACAGGCTCTCGTCTTCATTCTTCAATATTAGACGACCAGGTTAGGGAATAGATGGCAGAGGAGCTAATATTAAACGCTGTCGTTTCAATGAGCCTGCCGACTGTACCATCCATGTGGGTTATGATCAATAATAGCCTCTCGCCGCCCAGCAACCACCTATCGCCGTCGCCATCGCCACACAGGCACGCGCAGTTTGTTAATAACATCTGGTAAATAGACCAAAAGGAGGCGACATTCGAATGATGTCAATTTGAAGAATATTATAAAACGAAATAAGGCTCAAAAAAAAAAAAAAACAAAAACAAAAACAACTTGCCAAGATAAGGCCCGTTTGCACGTAACCTAAAAAAAAAAAGAGAGAGGAGGGGGAGAACGGAACGCAGTGTGGGGACTGGGGAGAGAGAAAATGGTGGAGGACCCATGTGGGAAAACGGAACCATGTGCGATCATATGGTGGTTGGACTCTTGCAGGCCCACAAAGCTCCCTTTTCCATCTCCAAAAACCCTCCCTACTGAAAATGAAAGATGAAACGTATAATTCCCTTTTTTTTCTTTTTTTAAAATAATAATTACTATAATAATATTATTATTATCAAAAGGAAAATAAAGAGCTTTTGATTCCCCAAGGCTCTTTCCTTCCTCTTTAGACCTCCCATTCTCAATCCCTTATTTCTCTCTCCCATTGATTCCTTTCACCCGTTTTCCTGCTGGAATTAGCCTGCCCACCCCTCTCTCTCTCTCTCTCTCTCTCTCTCTCTCTCTCCCTCTTGTTTTCTTGGTGATGTTATATTATAGATTCTGTGTCAGAGAAGTCAGAACTAAGTTCTTCTTTGTCCTTCTGATCATCTCTGAACAAGAGAGGCCCCCTTGTGTCAGAAACAAATCTAATTCTAGACCCAAGCGGCTCTTTTTTTTTTGGGGGTCCATATATCTATCCTTGAAAAAGGCCAAGCAAAGAGCACAACAGTTAGTTATAAGTCTGCAAAGGCACTCAACTACCCCCAGAAACCCTAATTTCGACCAGAAATATTCAGTTTATACTTCTGGCCTCCATGAATCCTCAGAACTTGCCTCTAAACCTCGGTTCGATCAAATCAAGATTTGCTTGGAAGTTTCTTCGGGCTTTGGCAAGGATAGGGAGGCAAAGACCCACTACTTCATCTTCAAGCGGTAGTCCTAGAGAGATCTTTCAAAGATACCATAGGATTAAAACCGCGGCCGATAAATCCCTGGCTTTTGCTGTCGGGTCGAGGAGAGCCTGGAGCCGGGCAATGCTTTGCAGGATTCGAAACCGGAGGGGTGGTGCTTTAGCGAGTAGAAGAAGAATCAAAATCAATAAAAAATTCGCGATGACGAAGGTTGATGCAAAGAAGAAGAAGAATGGCAGTCAGGAAGATGGGCTTGCTCAGGCCAAAGAGCTTAGAAGGCTCGTGCCCGGCGGCGAAGCTATGGATTTATGCCGTTTATTGGAGGAGGCTGCACATTACGTAAAGTGCCTTAAGTCCCAGGTAAAGGTGATGAGAAGCATAGCTGATTTCTACTCTACTTGAGAGAAGTATGCACGCTTTCCATAAGTACATGTAAAAAATAGAAAGAAGTAGAAGGGGACAGCAGAGAAAATGGAGAAGAAAGAAAAAGGAGGAGATCGTGCCGTGGTAATTAAATAAAATGTCTAGGAAAATAATTTAATTTTGCTTTTTTTTTTTCCTTAAATCAATGTCTCTGTTTTACAAAATAATTTACGATTTGACTACGGCTCGAGAGGATGTATCATGTATCCATAGCGTTACTCCCACTCTATTGCCACTATGTTTTTCTCTAATATTTTAAAAGGTGCAAGGCCTGAGCAAACTCTATCTATTGTCTGTGAATATGGATATCTGTTGTGTAATTTATATATATATATATATATATTCTTCCTTAGACCTTACTATTACTATTACGTTTACTCCCTAATTAATTAATTAATGGTCCACTTTGTTACTGCTTTTTGCTATTAGCTTGGCTTGGATTTACACCCCTTCACTCCTTCCCTTTTATTGTGAGAAGTACTGACTGAAAGTGTTGACGAGCTTAGCGCTGCAGGTCTATATGGAATTCAAGATCTATAATTATGGTAAGACTAGGCGCATGATTTCCTGCCCGTTTTCCCACAATTTCCAAGAGGGGATGATAGACTCCAGAGTTCTTAGCAACAGATTAGGGTGATTTAAGGAAAACCTTGAACTTTGCACTCCCCTTTTTTCATCGGAGAAAAAGGGTATCCATTAGTAGAGGCAGATGGGTCCAGCTAACTCATAATTATGCTTTCTTCCCTCTTGAAAATCCACATGACCCGTGCACATTTCTCTGGTTCTCAAAGGTTTTAGGGTTGTCACCCAGTTGCTTGAAAAGTGCTGACCGAATCATTCCTTTACCACACTTCCCCTCCTCCCCCCAACTTCCACTCTCATATTTGTTTCTCTTGCGGATTAGAGTCTTGCTTTTTATTGGCCAACTAAAACGAAATTTGGAGATTTACATGACAAAACACATGGTTAATGATCCAACATGATAGGCCTACTCTAGTTTTCAATTCAATTTTTAGAATCCCAAATATACGTTACAAACACCTTAAAACAAATTTGCATGTACTAAATCCAATGCTCTCAATATTAAAGGCAATATTATAGAAAGAAACATATATAATACTAGATAATTAGATAATGAATCCCTAATCCCTAGTTCGACAGAACTTGAAGCCACGAGTGAATTTTCTAAACAACTAAAGTTAACTGCTGCTTCACATTTGCGTTCGATTATAGGAAATCAAACAGGCACGTTAAAGCTCGCCGCTCACCAATAATTGCAATTAATATATTATTTCACGGACTAAATATTCCTATATATGGCGATCCTTTGTATCCTAGACAGACACACAGCGTGAACCATAAGTATGTTTCGATCAAACCTTCCTTGCAACTTCAAACACATTCTGTACACCACAAACTAAGAATTATAGCATCAGGGCTCTCTGATACCTCCTTCATCAATACAGATTGCAAATCATCTTCAAAACTTCTACAATTCCTTTCATTAACCCATCCATTGAAGCCCCATTCCCACCTAAATCATACGCACCTGATTCCCTACAAATTACTTCCGCTCTAGAAGTATGAATTTAGCCCAATTTGAGCGGAATTCTTTTTTCCAACCTGACCTTGCCTCTGGGGTTTCACATTAGTTTTTTTTTTTTTTTCGTTTTTCTTTTTTCCTTTAAAGGAATAATGGCATAACCGTTTATCTTCTTCATGTGCGTATCTCTCGTGAGAACAATCATAGACTTTTTGTATTTTCTGCTACGTGATATAATATCAATATATAAGCACTGGTATATGAGAAACAAAACACCAATCAAAAACACATAAAGAAAAAAAAAAAAAAAACATGCTAATATGTGCAAACTAAAAAGAGAACATAGAGGAATTCGGATTCTCCAAGTGAATAATACGGAAATTGTACAATCAGCAACATAAAAAGTAGATGAACGCTGGAAAGAGAAGTTAATTATATATGTACATCATGCCTATGGATTCTTATCAATAATCACAATTTTCTTTTTAGACTTTGTAAATTTGTCATGGGCAGAGGACTATAATTTCTATTGCTAGGGACGAATACATATAAGATCATAGATTGTTCAGTTGGGATGTTCTGTAAGTTCTTTTTAAAATCAAATAATGACAAAGCGCCATGTAATTGGTGTATTAATTATAGTACTTGTGCATATAATCCAAAATTAAAACTTATTTTTAATACATACATGTATGAAACAGTAATATATAAGAGAAAGAGACAGAATTTTTAACTAATCATCTCGGATAAATTTTACCAGTAAAGATACTTAGGACCTTCAAATTTCAGTTTAACCTTTTTTAGTTACTTGATTGTTCTATTCTAGATTTCTTCTTTGTTCTCTTTTTAGTTCAATTGGGCCGAATGAAGAAAAACGCTTGTGTCAGTTTTGGTAACTTAGTCGGCAATTTTAATTTTAGTTTCATTTTGTTCGATTGAAGACAATTTTGTTTGAATTTGTGATTCTTAATCCTCGACATTACAATTTAATATCTCTTTAGAGAGAGAGAGAGCGAGAGAGGGGGGGGTGAAGAAGAGAAACCTAGGATTTAACTTTATCTCATAGAACTAGATTTAGATGGTTGACATGTCAATTAATGAAGTCGATATCCCAAAAAAAAAAAAAAAAAACACAGAAAAATATTAGACAGCCGACCTGGTGATCAGGGCACTCAATTGGTGATGCTCAATCTCTCCTAACCCTGCTTTTATCACCAAATTAAAACATCTTGTCTACAAACATCAGTTCATCCTATCATGTAGTTTCCTTGTATCGTGAGGTCAGATGAGACGTATTGATGTTCTTCTTCTATTGTCCTATCACCAACACAGTTAGAAAGCATCCGTGTTTAGCTTTATTTGTCTCTATATGCATTTTCCATCTGTCCTGCCACCGAGTCAAAGATAATGAAGTAACTATATAAAATATTTCTCGAGGCTTTTACAATCAAAACATAGTTTCTAATATAATGTTTCGCATTTCCTAGGAAAATGCTGGCTTCTTCATTTCTGTACCTCTTACGTTCTAATCAAAAGTAGTATATATAAGTTTTCTACGATAAACAGACCTTCCATGCTCGACTTTTCTGTTTTCGATGGCTGTACAACTTGAAAACCCCACTATCCGTTCCTCAAACTGCACAGATACATGTCAATGTAGTTTATTGCATTTGCCAGTGTTCTTACGGACTGTGATCATGCGTGCACACGTGGATGCAGCCATCGATGGAAAAATAGCAATTTCCTTGTTAAATCTATAACGTAATGAAGGGCTCTCTCTGATTCCTGATGGGAGATTTCTTTTTCTCTGAATCGACCATGACACATGGTTTCTGTATTTCTTGAAAATTTGAGAAACCCTAACTATGAAGGAAAAGCGATGCAGATGCACTTTTTTTTTTTTATATATATATATATCATTGCAGAGATGCTTATGAACTTGAAGAATTTGACCTCTAGATCTAAGACTAATCTGAGGCCCCATAGTCTGAACTTAAGAGGCTAGACCGCTCTAGAGCAATATATAAAAGGAAAAATTGAGTTTGCCGAATGCTAATCAATTGGAGGCAGCAAAAACATTAGAAAGGCGACCTGTGAAAATTGTCGTATCACATAAAATAGATAGAAGCACAGAAATGTGTCAATGGAAGCCTACTAACCGAAACTCGAAACTCCAAAGCATGTCGGCGGTTGGCTTCCGGCTGAAATAATCATCCATATACGCGCGTGCTTTCCGGCTTGTTGCTTTCTCGAGGGGGTCTCCCAATTCGCATTTTACTTTAGAAACCCATCGCCAGAATCCAGTTCAATTAAAGTGGGTTGTTTCCGAGAATATTGATTTGGTTCATGGAGTAGTATTTCGCTTGCTCAATGCTGGCGGGTACCCGAGCGATTAATAGCTGTGCATGATAATACTAATAGACTCGTAGAAGAAAAAGAAAGGAATAAAGGGCTTTCAGTCCTAGCTGTTGTGTGTCGGTCTTTCATGAAATGTAGCCACTCCAAACAGTGCTCTGCGATCCACATTTGTAGCCTATAATTGCGCTTTGAATTGTCATAGGAAGGGAAGCCAATTCCACGTGTCCTCGACGAAGTGTTTCGCACGAGTGCATGTGCTTGGAGATGGGTCAATCGTCATGTCTCCACGCTTCGGCGATGGGCCTTCTGGGTCACATGGAATCCAGCTATTGCTTTATAACATCTAAGCAGCCCAGTCATCATCATCATTTTCAGCGAAAACAAAAAATAAAAAGTCAGTTCAGTCTGGAGATAAGAACATGGATACGGAAACGTCGTTGGACTTCGTCGTTGGGCTCCTTTAGTTTTCGTTTCAGCTTTCCTCAGAAATTACTTCAGCGACAAGTGTTCTGCAGCCTGAGCCTACTAAGAGAGACATTGGGCCACTCGGGTCAGCCGGAATGGCAAATTTGTACCGAAACTTCGTCATACAGTCCACTCCTCCATTATTATTTTTGATATTCATTTACCCAACGTCTCTGTAAACCGTTGAAGCATGGAAGTTTCTCCGATCAGATTTACATTACATATTTTCTTAAGCCTTCCGTCTTTGTGTTTTACAAGTGTCAAAATATCCGCTTTTGGAGTCGTCGCGGATGTGAGAGGGTATAAAATGTGGCATCGCGATGCCATTTGCTTGAGAATGTAGACAGGAAACTCTTCATTATCTATGGGCGAAACCCCCTTTCCACCACATAACAAATCATGTGATATGATTAGATGCCTAAAAAGAGCACGATGCAAACAAAAGTTATGTTTAACGGAAAGTAAGACAACCAATTGAGACAGCCTTGTCAAGTATGGACATTGATATGGGAGTAACCGAGCCACCCGACCCGACAAACGCCCAAAAAGATATAATCCGAAAAAACTGGCATACCTTTCCACTTAAATAAACAAGTACCGGCATCATGTTAGACTCAACTGTCAAGCTGTACACAGATCACAGAGCCATCTATTTTGACCTCAATTGGCAAAAGCTACATAGTTTAATCCAGCTGATCCTTTGGGCTACATAAGGAAGCCGATTTGCAAATTATTGCATTGTCACCCGACGCACACTAATCTATACCAGCTTGCCTTCATTGACATTGATCAAGGGTTGGCTCATATAAATTTGCGGCTGGCACAGCTTACATGTTACTCACATAGTCACGTCTTATCTCACGGACATAAAACAGTGTCTACCAAACAAAAGTACAAAAAAAAACAGGTGCTCTGTCACATGCAATCCCGGTCAACGAAATTCTGATCATACTCTACCACACGTGGGATGTTTAAGGATCTAGTAAGCATGCTGCATGTGCCCCCCCAGATCTAACCCCTTTCCAGCACGTCTGCATTAAACATGGATATCATGTTGGATCCAATCAGTAATCAGCGTCTTCCAAAGCATACCTTACGCAAAAGTTGCCAAGCAAGGAGTCAGCTAGTCAATTTTGTCCTGCTCGAACCCTGTTAGTGGTTGTTGCAACTGTGTACACTTTCCATGTGTCTGAGATTCTCTTTTTGAAGTATGAAGACTATAACAAAGAAACCATCAATAATTTCTTCACACAATTTCCCTCTTTTACGCTTACTATTCCTCGGACATAATGAAGCATAGTCCTCCATTTTCTTTAGATCCCTCCATCCAATAATGGGAAGTATTTCGACGAGTACATTATAGGCACGCTTGAATAAGAGCCTCCGAGGTGCGCTATGGTATCTAGAGGGGTATCCATTTGAACAGGCAATTGAAGCCGGGAAGCGAGAAATTACGCCACAACTTTTCCCCAATACCGTAAAATACAGAATCCGCTCCCCCCACCCCCCCACAAAAAAACACAAAAGAAAAATCCTGCCAAATCAGTACACAGAAATTCTCATTAGACTGTCTAAACAAGTACATCTTCTCATACAACAATCTCCATGTGCAACTGAAATTTCAGGACTCAAATTACCCCTGCATTGATTTGTGCTGTTCTTCTATATGAAAGAAGGGGAAAAGCTACAATTCTGAAACAACATTCTAATTGACAATCATGTCTGTTGTCAGGTATTCCATGAAAAGAAATGCAAAGAAAAATCACTGGGAAAATAAAAGGAAACAGATGGAAATAAGTAACAAATTATTTATTCTTGAAATTTTATACCATGAACGCATGCATCCCTCAAAAATCTAACTTATACTACAAAAAGTGACTCGATGTGGCGACCATATTTTATAACTATAGTACAACAAATGAACAGAACTTTTCACCTATTTATCACCTGAAATCACCTCAACTGAATGCTCCTGTATTACATTATCTTCTGTGGGAATTTTAACCAATCACCATTCATACCACTGCCTTACTAAGTTTCCCTGTCAACCACATCCACAAGGCGCTGGGACTGGCTGATCTAAGTTGCATACTCTGTACTATACGGGCAAAAGAACGCAAAGCAAACACACTGGATGGAAGCATTCAACCTGTAAAAGCGGGGTTTTTGAAAAAAATTTACAAGAGGTAATGCAGAACTCAAGGCACTGGTTGAGCTATAGACATCTGAAATGGCTTCATCTGGCATCCTTCACACAACTTTTCTCCCAAAATTTTCCTGATCAAGTCGATATCTCAATTCCCTGGATTGACTCTGCATAGAAAATGGCAAAGTAGACCATCAAACACATATAATTTGATAACATCAGCCGTTCTAAAATTTCTTGTTCTGATCAAGCAAACGCTCGGTTTCAGAGGTAATAAAATCTCCTGACAACAAATCAAGCATCACTGACTGAAACCCAGAGAATCAGAAAGGAAAATTCTTTACCCTCCCACTGCTCAAGTATTCATTCAACTAAACTTAGCTTAGCACACACGAAAACAGAGAATTGAACTAGGATTAAAAAGAAAAAGGAAAAAGGAAAAACCAAAAAAAAAAAAAGAAAGTAAATACGTGCATATTATGTCTTGTAATTATAAATGATAGAAATGAAGCAAAAACCTTGGAGATGGCCTGAGCAATAAACCTCCCAGTGTCCGAATCCTCTGCCGTCCAATCGCGAACAGTCATACATTCCCTCGGCGTATCGAACAAGGAGAGCGAAAACTGCTTGCGAACAACGCCGACGTCGAAATATATAACCCCCGAGCTCGGGACATCCACCTGAATACCTCTCACCGGAAGCCAGAGGAACAGCTCCTGCGCCGAAATCCCCGCCAGCTTCTCGATCTGTCCGTAGCTCAGCGTCCCTGAAACGTTCCTATCGTAGTGCAATTCGCTCTCGAACTTAGCGTTGCAGGCCTGATCCAAGTGGACCTCAAACCGGCCCGCCTCGTCGACGGTGAATTCCGTGACGCCCTTGGGCAGCAGGCCCATTGGCAGCCCGTGGTCCTTCAGCACCTCGTAGATTGATTCTTCCTGTTTTGAACGGACATCTCCCGGAAATGAGAACGCCATACAGAGAATAAACCAAAACAGAGGTATTACGGGAAACATCTTTTCCTCTCCCTCTTTCTTTCTTTCTTTTTTTCTTTTCCCTTTTCGGCTTTTTTCTTTTCTTGATTTTGTGGCTGTTTGCTTTCTTATAACATGAATTTAATGAAACAATTTTTCGGCAGTTTGATTATTTACATTGCGGTAAAATTAGGGTTAGGGTTTTAGGGACTGATAAATAATGGTAGAGAAATCAAAAAGAGCCAGAGCTGGGGAGGCAATAAGGAGACAGTTTGTGCCAGCTTGAGCACAGCTCTAAGCTGAGAATGATCAATTATTGATGGTGAATGTGGTGGGGTCCCTCATTATTTTACAGTCAATTCTCCCCTCCCCCCTCCCCAAAAAAAAAAAATCTTCCTCATAACGACTTTTTAAATTTATTATTTAAAATCCTTGTTTAACTCTCCATCTATCATATGAATAAAAAATTGTCTTTGTCAGATTTTGTGGAGTAGGTACTCTGATATCCCAAGGGAACACCGTCGGCAGTGTAAAAATTAATCGGTGGTGATTGTGTTATTTGGGGCGGGCCCATGTAGGGCCGATTGGTAGCTGTGCTGCAAAACCACCGGACCAAGAAAAAATAAAAATCTTTGAGGTCTTGGCACGTGGGTGCGGGCAAACCGTCATTTTGAACTTTGACGAGGAAATAAAGGATGGTAGTTTTACGCGCTCAGGACGATATACCGTGCTCCTAATTGCTGCATGTGGGAAGCGTGAATTTTCACGACCAGCGAGTGCAAAAAGCGTGCCGCTGCCTCTCTGGTAACATCCTGAGGAAAGAAATAAAAAAATTTAGAAAACGGAGACAAGCCGGTAAACAGCACAAGGCTCACAAGACAATAAGTGTGCCCCTTCACATTGGATCCCGACCCCAGCGATCATTTAAATAGTTGGATAGATGCGTCAGCAGTTAACTCATCGTCCTATCCAGGTCGACGTTTCATGTATTCGGATGGTTGAATACTCTTAGATTTTCTTTTTATTATTATTATTTTTTATTTTTTTACGTGGCACAATTGCTTTCAAATGACACAATTAGTTGAATTTAATGTATTAAATTATCGCTTTTCTAATGAGAATTTACGAAATTTTCTTTGCTAAAAGTGTCACATCCATGTAATATTCCGGTTATTTTTGTTAGATGAAAACTTTGTTTTGAGAAATACCAGGTAAAATTAGTTATTATATTAAAAAAAAAAGGGTGGGGGGGGGGATCAATGGGAGAGAGAGATTAAGGGGGCAAAAGACAGGTGTGCATGTGGAAGGCGATGTTTGGGCGGGCGTGAGTATGATTATGATATTGTCTTCACATAAATAACAGACAATAATTCCAGCCGGCATCACTTATATTTAGTGGTGGACTTATTACCTTCAAGCATGTTTCTATGAATAATGGTTGTATTTTTGTGAGTAGTTCAACAGCATCATCATCGTCTTTGCTTCAATCAACCCCCCTCTTTCTTAACGTGCATCATTAACATCCGTACATGTGAATCATGGGTTCCTTCCGAGAGAGAGAGAGAGAGAGAGAGTATCATAGGAGCACTTTTATCATAATAAATTATACAATGAAAATAAATTTTTATATTTTTTAAAATTTTATATCTTATTATTAAAATTAAAATTTTAAATTTTTAAGGATAAAAAATTTAAGTTTTTAATTATTAAAATATTTCATGAGTGACGCAGGTGGCAGGCTTTTGAAACAATAAGAAGTTATCATGTGGCGTGAAAAAATGATCTATAATATGATAGAGTCCACCAACCATTTCAAGGGAGTGCCACCGCCTTTTATTCATTCTTGGGCCGTGACAGGGCCCATTACTTGACTGCTCCGGTCTGCTACTGATTGAAGCCCAAAAATAGTCTTAAAGGCCTTAACAGATCGGGGAATGTTTCGGAAAAGCGAAACGGGCAGGTGTCAATACAATTCTTATTAGAACAGGGGAAAAATAAAAGTCGAAGTCCAAAATAAAAGAAAATGGAAAGATGAGGTGGCGGATCCCAAGGCAGCCTGTCGGTCAAAAAATCCAGCCCACTTCCATTTTTTCTGCCAACCTTTTCCGTTCATTTGGGCAACTTTTTTGGACCCACCAACCACGCCCTGGGCCCCCGTCTGTGGGCCCCAAAAAGCATTTCACTCGCTCTTCTCCAAATTATAGAGAAAAACTACCGTTAATTCTCGGGAAGCATAAAAAATAACAATCACATGCTTCCCAAGGAAAAAATAAAAAAATCAATCAAATTGTTTCATTTTTATTAATTTATCTCATGATCGAGTTAACTATAAACTGTCACCTCGGTATGTAGTTCTTTGTTGCTAATTTAATCAGTTGCGTATTCTTGCTCTTTTATAAAATAAAAGAGAATGAATCCATGTACGGCTGTGGGGCCAGTTACACGTATTATTTGTTTTGATAATTAAACAATATTACACGTTATCGTCAATTCAACAGTGTAAAAAGAAATAAACACGTTTTGTTCTAAGCATAATATAATTTAATTGTTTATAGAAAAATTAGGGTATGTTTGCTTGTCTGAATAGAAAGGACTCCTTCATGTGCCACTTAGCTGTTGCCCTAATGTGACGAACTAGAAAAGGTTGTCGATTGTCAAGAATTTGTTTAAAAAAATTTAAAAATTATCGTTTAGCACTATTGTTGGCCTGACAAAGTTTGGACTAGAAGAATCGGTGGGGCCAGCACTCCCCAACAACACGGTCCAATTACATTGACAAAGTGAGAAATACAGGATATCGAAAGATTTTGTAAGCGCTGTATTTAAAAATTTAATTTTTTTGTTTTGTTTTGTTTTTTTTTAAATTGATGTGTAATAAAATTTAATAAAATATATAAAAATTGATATACAATATTTAACTACACTTATTATACGTTTGTTTGCATGTAATTATTACATATTTTAAGTTATTTATGATGTATTAAACATTATTTTTTATAAAAAAATAATAATAAAACAAAAATTTGCGCTGTCGGCGCCATGTCTCGGTGTACATAACATTTTCGATTTGTGTTGGACCACAGTGATTCCTGTTCAGAAAAAGAAGTGGCGCCTCCAATCTATCTGTACGCACTGCAACGCAAAATGCGGTCCCTTCTCATCTGTGTCCGCACTGGCGTGAGTTTCTTTCATCGTCTTATTCACCGCCCATTCTCACGCTCTCCCTCTCCAAATTTACCAAAGCCGAGCATCTTAGGTTAAGAGTCCGAGACGGAGGATAGAGGGGGGGGGAGGGGAGTGGGGAGAGCCTGAGAGGTGAAGCAAGGAGGAGCGGGATCCGATGCTCTGTGCTGCACAGTATTCCCGCCGCGTCTCTTTCTTTTATCTACTCGCGGCGTGTTTGTTAACTGGAGGCTCTTGGGCTGATGATCCGTACTTGTTCTTTGACTGGACGGTTTCTTATCTCAGGGGCTCTCCACTTGGTGGTAGACAGCAGGTGCCCTTTCTCTTCTCGCTCTTCTTTCTATGTGTAATTTACAAATTCGGATTATGGTAGAACGAACTCCTATCGCCCTCTTTTGTTAAGTAAAATTGCTTCTTCTACGCTTAGACTCAGCGCGACTATTTCAAAGAAGGGGATAAAATTTTAGTTAGACTTATGTTTTTTAGTTTCTTTTTTTTTTTTTTTTTTTTTGTTTCGTGTTCTTGTGTCACTGTGAGTTGCACAGTGATTTTTTTTTTTTTTTTTTTGAGTCTCTTGACAGGTAATAGGCATCAACGGGCAATTTCCAGGGCCAATTTTGAATATTACTACAAATTGGAAGCTCCTAATCAATGTTAAGAACAAACTCGATGAGCCATTGCTTCTCACCTGGTAAATTGACACAAGGTTTACCGTTTGAAAGTCAGAAACAAAGTCTAGTCATAGAAAAGACATTTGGTTCTAATGTTAATGTTGCTTGCCTCGATTTAGGGATGGCTTACAACATAGGAAAAACTCCTGGCAAGATGGTGTTTCGGGAACTAATTGTCCAATTCCTGCTGGATGGAATTGGACCTATCAATTTCAAGTCAAAGACCAGATAGGAAGCTTCTTTTACTTCCCTTCCCTCAATTTTCAAAGAGCGGCCGGTGGATATGGAGGAATTATTATAAACAATAGAGATGTTATACCCCTACCGTTTGCAGTGCCAGATGGAGATATTGTTCTCTTTATTAGTGACTGGTATACGAAGAGTCATAAGGTCAGTATAGATGGTGTCAGCTCATTGCTTGTGGTGAATATGGCCTACTTTATACCTTATCCATGGTTGACTAGTGTTTATGGAGAAGCAGGAACTGAGGAAGGATGTTGAGAATGGGAAAGATCTAGGAGTTCCTGACGGTATCCTCATTAATGGTTTTGGGCCCTACAGATATGATGAGACACTCATTCCAGGAGGCATTAATTACCAAATAGTCAATGTTGATGCAGGTAGGTGTGGGATGCATAATCGATGGTCACCGTGCTCTTGTTTCTGTTTGTCAATTGACTTTATTGGGAGCAATTCATTATATCATTTTACGACCAATTTCATATGATTCCAATACATGATTTTGATGGTTGGCAAGATATGCAACATTGTTTTAATTAGATAATCAGCAAAGACTTTGATTCCTTAGGATATGTGAAAATGACTGCAGGAAATCCTATGGGGATTGACTAATTAGACACTTGAGGTTTTTGGCCTTCAACCTAGGATCTATGATCTGTCTAGCAGTACATTACTAGGCCCTCTAAAGACAGCCTGCTTCTATGAGATTGAAATTGTGGGTCAAGCATTTTCTTGTAACAAGATTTACATGCATAATCCTGTTATACTCCTTTTTGGTAGACAATGCTTTATGCTTTATCTCCATTCTCAAACAGGCAAGACATATCGCCTCCGTGTGCACAATGTGGGTATTTCAACCAGCCTGAATTTCAGAATACAAAACCACAACTTACTTCTTGTCGAGACAGAAGGATCATATACAGTTCAGCAGAACTATGCTAATATGGATATTCATGTGGGCCAGTCATACTCATTCTTGGTTACAATGGATCAAAATGCTAGTAGTGACTATTACATTGTTGCCAGTCCTCGATATGTCAAGTCATCTGCTTGGGCTAAAGCTTCAGGAGTTGCTATACTGCACTATTCCAATTCCCAGGGGCCTGCTGCAGGTCCTCTTCCTGATCCACCTAATGAACACGAGACCTCTTTCTCAATGAATCAAGCAAGATCCATAAGGTTATGGTTAATCATACATCTTTTGGATTATGTTGAACATATTACTAGCCTGCATAATGTTGAGCAGTTTAAAAATTGCTTTACCTTTTGTCTAACATTGATTGTTGCTGGTTGATTCTTTAATCTGTGGCTAGTTTCTCTTTTCAACTTTATGTCAACCAATACTTGTAAAGGGATGTCTAATTACCAATTAAAATCAGGGAGCCTATCATCTGCTTCTCAATCCATTTCATTTTCTTTGAACATTTCCATGCAACTGATTTTGATTTTCATAGATGATGGGTTGCTTGCTGATAGCTTTTTGTAATGGTGGTGCTTTTCCAGATGGAACATATCTGCTGGTGCTGCTCGACCAAATCCTCAAGGATCTTTCCATTATGGTGAGATTACAGTGACAGATGTGTATGTGATCCTCATCAGACCTGTGGAACTTATAAATGGGAAGTGGCGTGCCAGTCTGAATGGCATCTCATATTTAACACCTTCAACTCCCCTAAAGCTTGCACATGAATACAAAATCCCTGGGGTTTACAAACTTGACTTCCCCAACAAATGGATGGACAGACCTCCCAAAGTTGATACTTCTCTAATCAATGGAACTTTCAAAAGTTTCACAGAAATTATCTTTCAGAACAATGATACCACTGTGCAGACCTACCATATGGATGGATATGCATTTTTTGTTGTTGGGTGAGCTCCACTGCTCTTATTCTTATTGTCTTTATTTCACAGGAATGGAACTGAATCATTTTGAAACTAAATTTTGCACTTTCTTGTGTGCAATATAGCATGGATTTCGGAGTGTGGACAGAGAATAGCAGAGGGACGTACAACAAATGGGATGGTGTTGCTCGCTGCTCCACTCAGGTGTTGCTTTCATTTCTCTTGTATGGTTCCCTGCTCAAGAGATTGTGAATTTAAAAGCTAAGAGAGTATAAGAGAGACTAAAGCCACAGAAAATCACATGCTGTTCATATATTTGGAAAAGAAAATTGAGGACTTCCCTAAAAAAATATTATCAAAAAGAAAACGAAATATTTTCTTCAATAGATTAGTCACAGATAAACATATGTTGTGCTGTTGGAAACCTTCATGAAAGACATTCTCTTTGCTTAAATGGAGTCAAGGAAAATATCTGAACTAACCAGGATGACCTTTAACACAAAATGGAAAGTATTTCCAGGTTTTGTGGTTGATTTGGTGCATGAACTGTGATGTCTGTTGATGATATCTGATGAAATAAGTCATTCCAACTATTTATTTTATGTGTTATTTGAAGGAAAGTAAAAAGAGACAACTTACTGGTCTTCAAGGAATTGAGTAGACTTCATTACTGCAGTCAGGGAACTGGAATTAAAAATAATAAAAAAAAGAACAAAAAAAATTTAAAAGATAAGGTAAAAGAAGGAATTCCAATTGAAGTTTCTGAAAGCTATATTGAATTCTGATTTCTCATCACATTCCTTTAGTGACTAGAAAAGTGGTAATTCAAAGATTTAGCCAGATAAAAGGGCCAATTATTTTTAGAAACTAGTGTCTAAGAGACATCCAGATCAAAGGCCAATCAGATTTAGATACTATTGTTTCTCATCTAATTGCAGGTCTTTCCTGGAGCTTGGACTGCCATCTTAATTTACCTTGATAATTCTGGCTTGTGGAATCTCCGTGCGGAAAATCTGAACTCCTGGTATCTGGGCCAGGAAGTTTATGTGAGCGTAGTGAATCCAGAGCTAGACAAATCTGAAGTACCTTTGCCTGATAATACTATATATTGTGGTGAATTATCATCCTTGCAGAAGTAAGATCTCAGAGCAACATGCTTTCTCTTCTCTTAGCAGTCTAAATAGAAATTGCTCTGGGTAGTTGGAAAAATTCTAGTCTTGACCTTTGACGATGAAACTTTATCTTGGTTGATTTGTTAGCTGTGTTTGTGAATCTTCTGGATTATAGCACTTTATGAACTCAGATTCTTACGATTCTTCTTTGAGAAACACTCTTGCAAACATGATTTATTTGAATGGCCTATCTAATTATTATAATCCATCATTTAGCTGTTTTGCTAAAGCTCTAATTGTAACCTTCTTTTCCCTCTTCGCAGGGATCAGGCTCAGAGATTCAAATTTTCTGATGCACCATCTCTTTCCATTGTAAGTACATATTTGGTTGTGTTAGCAATAACCATAAGTGGAACTTTAATGAGGTAACTAAGTGAGAATATTGGAAATCCAAGATCTTGTCCGAATAACTGATCTAGCAACATTAGTCTTCTAGTGCAAATGGGAAATTAATCTCTGAATTGGTTCGTCTCAGTTTCCATAAACATGCCTGGTGGGCCAAAATCAGTTGAAGAGTTCTGTTAATTAAAGGCTGGTATCATAGGTTGGGTAACATTTACTGTTGTATTTTGCGTTTTGGCAATGTATTCATGTTGTTTAAGCGCTTGAAATTGGCCATTGGTAGAGTGATCAAACTCAATTCTTGGTTGTACAAATTTATATTCTCATAAAGACATTCTGTTGTAAACCTTCATGAAAGATGCCCCATTGCTATTTTTACTAGTTACGGTTCTGGTTAACTGGATTTCGGCTTTCAGCCTAAATGAGTGGTGTCGGGGTTTATGAAATTATGATACTGGGTATATGTCAGTTTTGACGCGAGATCAGGACCCTTTATGCTTCGGTCAAATTGTTTCCAATAGGATCGGCTCGGTCTTCCCAGCTCACAGTTATTTGTGCGCATTGCTGTGGATGTTTCGGCCTTGCTTTCCTTGAGCTTATGTTTCTTTTTCTTTACTTTCCAACGTACAGCGTGTTTTATACGCATGTTACTAAAGTCATTTATTTTAACCAGTCCAATTTTGGAGATCGATGACTCGTCTCTTTGGTGTTTGGTACCTTACCTGTTCGTTGTCCCCTTGGCTTTTCCCCCCCGTTTTGGTTGCACGGTCTGGGAGCTCGTTGAACTTTGCTGATTGTTTAATTATGGATTATTTGCCTATTTTCCTCAGTAGTTATAACGGAAAGTTTGTGGAGACAAATTTAATGGCTCCTTTTGAGCAACCACTTCTCGAAGATTTAGAATGGTTGATTTTCTGCCTCTTGGACTTTAACGATAATGGTTATGTTGAGTCTGGTGTTAATGGTGACCCATGACTTGGGAAAGCAGTCTACTCTTGCCTAACGGTGTGGGTTAATAGTGGACTCAGTCTATTGGGATTACCAAGTAAGTACAATGACTCGCCAATGACTTTACCTATTTGATTGAGTTCCTACGCCCGGTGTGCCCCCTCAGCCAAGTCAATAAACTAGCTGTTGAGTCAGCCCAAATTGGCAGTTTCTGGACTTGAAGGTCTTCTGATTTCGCAAGTCCGTTGAACTGAATAACCCACACATCAAAACGCAGCCCAAATGAGGAATAAACAACTTGTGCCGTGTGTAATTCTGACCTGAACTGGACAGCCTTTCTTAGTATGGTTGTGTGCACTCTATGCACTTCGATTTGATTTTTTAAAGCTCGTTCTTGCACCATCAACGGAGCAATAACAAGATGGCTTGCTAACTTATCGCGCTGATACATTCACATTTCCATTCGGCTTATAGCGTACGTTCTCTTGCATTTCTTGTTTTCATCGCAGGGTACAAGACAGATGCAATTTATCTTATAAATAATGCCTCCATACGTAATTACCAAGTTTAGTTAGTCCCAACGTTGGGTTAGTTGGACTTGTTCAAACAAACTTCTCTACGCGTTTTGGACACTAAGGAAAAAAAATAAAAAAGCAACAATAGGGAGATGACCACTCCTAATTATCAACAGGAAGCAACGGTTTAAACTACATCCTTACCAAACCCATTTTTAGTCAGTTGCCAACCTCCTATCCTGAACAGTTTTCCGTTGAGGATCTTCTCCTTATTGCATGCGCACCTTTCTTTATCTTCCACCATAGCCTGTTGTGCCCATGTAACCTTATCGAGATTTTATCATCACCCACCCTCTTAATTCCCATTTCCCCTTTGGCATCGAAATAGCTCTTTCTTGCTCTGGAAATTAGGACTGAAGGTTTCGCCATAGAGTGTTCTGTTTATCTGTTTGTTTCTTTTTCTATTTTCTTGTATGGATCCAGCGGAGCTACGCCGGGTTTTCCAAATGTTTGATAGGAATGGAGATGGCAAGATTACGAGGAAAGAGCTGAGTGACTCGCTACAGAATTTAGGTATCTATATACCCGACAAAGATTTGATCCAAATGATCGAAAAGATAGACGTGAACGGAGACGGGTTCGTAGATATTGAAGAATTCGGGGCATTGTATCAAACGATAATGGACGAGAGGGACGAGGAGGAGGACATGAGAGAAGCGTTCAATGTGTTTGATCAAAATGGAGATGGGTTTATCACCGTCGAAGAATTGAGGTCGGTTTTGTCTTCCTTGGGGCTGAAGCAAGGAAGAACCCTGGAGGATTGCAAGAAGATGATAAATAAGGTGGACGTGGATGGAGATGGCAAGGTCAACTTCAAGGAGTTTAAGCAGATGATGAAAGGTGGTGGGTTTGCCGCTCTAGGATCAGGTTAATTGGTGTTAATTAGAGACGATATTTTAATTCATTTGTTTTGATAATTTTGGATTATAATGCAAAATCAAAGAGGCCTTTTCCAAGAGGCCCAATTTGTATCACTTCTTTTATTCAAAAAGAATATACAATATATGTCATTTCTGTTGGTTAATTTCTTTCTTTTTTTTTTTTATCATATATTTATCGTTAGTATGTATCTTTTGGACTTGAATTTCTTTTGACAAGAATTAGGTGTAAGTTATGTGACAATATCATGATTATTGATTCGCGTTTATAGTTCTTATCATTAATTATGATTAATTGTTGAATGATTATAAATGTGTAATCATCTGCTGAGACAAAGATGGATTGTCAGAAACATGGAGAATGTTGAGGGGCAATTGGGCATAATCTGCGGTGTAATGTGCTGCAATTGGAAAGATTTCATATCAGTACACCTTTTTATATTTTAAAATTTTGGTAGATGCATGGATGTATTTGCGTTTTAAGGAAATTGGGAGAAAAAAAAAAGACCCAAAATCTTAAAAATTTGTGTGATCTTAAGTAATGAAACATCAATATGATTGACGTACTATGCATAATAACATGGAGAGAACATATAACCCACAAGGGAGAGAACTTTAATTACAAAAATTTCCTGTGTCGTTTTCGCCGAATCCAAGTAGAGCTCTACTTTTACCGTTTCGCTTATTGCTTTCACCTTCCTCATTTGAGGATGTTTCTGCTAAAATTGCATCAGATTCTGAAGAACTGCCAATTATGTTGGAGACCGACTCTGATACACAAGAATAAGGAGACGGCAAAACCTCGCCTTTACTGGGATGAGCTAGAAAAATATCCCAGTTCATGCCCAAAGTTCCGATCCATAGAAGAAGAGCAGGAATAAAATTATCTCTACCCATCTGAATGATTCAACCAGCCAAAAGGCCTAAATAATTCCATCCATCTATATGCATGGAATTCATTGCTAAAGATCCAAGCTTGTCAGGGGAACTAGCGAGATCAGCAGACAGAAAAATAGAACAAAAATTTTTTGAAAAAAAATCAAGCTTTAGACATATTTGCAATCTGAATCCACTCGCTGCTCGCTTTCAAGTTCTTTTACGTTATTTACAATAGCTTGAACTTTATTTGACAAGTGACTGGTATGTTCCTCAACATAAGCCAGCACCATGCGCAACTGTTCCTTGTAAGCAGCACAACGGCGTTTACATCTTTGTCTCTCGTTGCTTAGCTCAATGGTCAGTTCCTGTATTCTCTGATCCTTCTCATCCTGCAGAAACCGGCATTAAAATGTAAGAAAAGAAATTACAATGAAAATATGCACGAGTCATAAGTTATCCTCGCACTCATTGTCAACATGGCTCAAGGCAAAGTACAATAGCTGGGATTCAAGTTCAACAAATCATTTTCATCGTTCCATCACAATATCTGGAGGATTTGAAGGTTATTTACTTCAACACCATCTATGGCCTATATATTGACTGTCCCTCTGGTTCTGCATATACAAAGATGATTATCCATCATCCTTCTCATTGCTACACCCATAATAAAGCACTATTTTCAGGCCTTTGAGCATGCTCCCAAGCCCTTCGTCATTAGCGTGCCTGTGTTCTCAGCTGGTAACCAATGTTTTTGACATAGCCAATCAATCAACAGGAAACCATATTTAACTTAACAGGATGGTATTTCAAACTAGTAACCTCCCACGATGATGAGGTCAATAGTGAAAACAATCAATGAATTCTATCAATCAAAGGTACCTTCGTATCCTCAAACAGACAAAAAGTTACATACCTCACTAACCAAGCTTTTTGCTGATCCTCGCCAAGGTACTTTACCGGGAGACATCAATGCGTGATTGTGCTCTTTAACAAATTTGGTAACAACCCACTTGACTCCATCTCTTAAAGCCATCCTCAACATTGCGGGGCACCCTTCTCGGGTTATGGGTGGTGGAGGAAGAACCCTATCTTTCCGGTATACATATTTTTTTTCACGAAAACCCTCTTTAGAACAGACAAAATCCTGACCAATAACCAAGTTGTTTATTCGAGAACGCCGGTTGTGATGGATACGGACAGTAAAGCCAGTCCGCCTGCCATAAGCAATATAAAATTCTCGAGCATCGTCCCTTGACTTGAACTCCATACCAATGTATGGTTCCATAACAGCATCATCACCAGTGAAAGGCAAACATTCACTCGATTGCTCTACTAGGATCTTGCCGTCTTCGACCAAACATAAATCAACACTTCTGGAAAGCTCGTCGTCCGCGAATTCGTGCTCATTGTAGTTTCCAACTTGGAGAAACCTTTCACTCTCGTCAGAATCAAACGCTTGATTGGATGTACTCTCCATTATGCTCTCTTAATGCAGATTTAGACAAGAAGCTGGTCATCTCAGCCAACGGCTGCAAGCACCAAAGGGACAAAACGCATTAGGGAGACACAATCCCAACCTTAATCAAACCCAGCCATATGGAAATTTTGATGAATAGCCTTAATCCGCCAAATTCTAACCGAATTGAAACTAACAGAAAATTCCCATTAAAACCAATATTGTTTACTCCCATACAGTCCATGAATTGAATGTAAATTTAACTAAAAATTTCTTAAAGAGTGATTGGCATTGGAATGAAACTAGAAGCCCCATTTTGTCATCATACATTTCTTTTTATTATTTTATTTTCTAGGCAACCAAACAGAGTGTTTGAATTTTATTATTTTTCAGCACCAAAGAAACGAAAAAGAAAAGAAAAGGAAAATAAATAAACCTGATTGGTTGCTGGGAGAGAGTAGGGGCAATGAACGTACCAGATCCAGCAGCGGTAAAAACCCTAGGATTGCAGTGTGGGTTGAAGTGGCAGCAACAACATGATGGAGGGGAGGTGTAGACTATCACATCATCATTTTATTTGCTGGCGTTTGGGTCCACCCACCTGCTTTATTTCTAGTCTCCCTCTCTACAATTTAATGTGTTTTTATTCTTTAACAGCAAGTCGTTTCATTCAGAACCACCGAGCCCGAGCCCGAGCCCGAGCCCGAGCCCACCTAGTAACACTCTCCGAAAGTCAAACGTCGGTCTATAATGATTTTGTGGCCTCAAACTTACCCACTCATTTGAGGCCGAACTTGAACCTCAAATTAACCCAATTTTGCAATACTAACTCATTTTCCTTCATAATTCCGGATTAAAAATTTCAAATTCGAATTCTAATCAAAATTAATTAATCACATAATACACAAAATAAATAAATAAAAGAAGGGGGAAAAAGGGTGGGGTGGGGGGGGTTTCAAAGCCTGGAGAACCCTGTTAGGGCTGAGCTGAAGGCACAAGGAAACAAAATGGGAGAAGGTACCTGGCTCCCCGCATTCCTTGCCCTTTCTATATATTCACTCCTTAGCCATGTAGCGTTATTGTGACCAAAATTGAGAGGAGAGATAAAAGAGAGAGGCAGGATTTGACTTGTATTGTATCTAATGAATAGTGTTACATTCTACTGAATGCTAGAACATGTGGAAGTGAAAAAATTGATGGCGCATACCGTGAATCACTTTCAGCACAATAAACAAGTAAAACTACTGAGGCTATCTATTGTGGGAGGATTTGTTTTGCACATCAGATTCAACTTTTTTCACATTGTCAACTATCGCTTCAATTTTTGATGACAGTTCTTCGGTTTGCTCCTCAACATTATTGATGAAACTTAGCAATTTTTCTCGGTATACTGCACACAATTGCTCTTGATGCTCCAATTCTTTAGTGAGTTCTTCAATCTTCTTGTCCTTGTCACCCTACAAGTAAACCAAATTGCTTACAGACAAGACTAACTCAAATAACACACAACTCAGGAAAGTGTTCAATCCATATCTTCCTGTTCAGTAAATTCAAGAAACTTTTCTCCATTGAAGAAAGTATGCTCATTCCATGGCTGTCACTCACATAACAATGGTGTCACCAATCAGGAGAGATTCATCAATAAGCATACACCTAAATAAATGATCCTAATAAAAAACTGCATAACTTTCAATTCCCCCAACACAATAAATTATACATAAGAACATAAAACAACTAAAAGTACACAGAGGTGGTACAACATAGACAACAAATAAAAAAAGAAAAAGAAAGCATTCATCACAAGTTATCGATAAGCAAAAAGAAAAGCATAAATAACAATGTCAGCTAAGACTGATTGGAAATCAAATCAACAAATGTATATCGCCCCCCACCCCCCAGGACCCCAATATCGTTCTATTTTTCCAAAAGAATAAGGAATTAGCACTTATAAATGATTATGAACAAAGAGACTATGATGAAGGATCAAGAGACTTACCGCCGTACTGAATCCACTGGCAGTAATAACTAAAGGATGGTTGTGATCTTTCACAAATCTTGTGACAACCCATTTTCCAGACTTTTCCATTTTCACTAAGATTGTTGCTTTGCAACCTTCCCGTGCACTGGGTCGTGGTTTCTTATCCGGCCCAACTATGCTCCTATGATTTGGAGAGAAACCCTGCTTATTACATCCTAGTCGCCGAGCAAGAGTTCTACCATCAATCCCAGAACGACGACGTTGCATAATACGTACAACAAATCCTACCCGTCTAGCATACTCCACATAGAATTTCCTGGCAGCATCTTCAGAATCAAACTCCATACCCACATATGGTTCTGAAATAGCATTTCCCTCTGATGCACCAACTTTTTCTTCAACAGAACTGTCCACTGCCCCTTCTTCCTTGTCCAAATCCACTGTCACAAAATCATTTAATACCAACCTATTTAGAAATTGCATGTAATTTGACTTTCCTCTGTGAAGGAAGGCAGACCACCGAATTTATGTACATGCAACTCATGCTCAAACAACTGTGCCTTTGAAAGGCAGATGAAAATCACGGCAATAGCATGCTAGACAGATGACCAAGTATAGTAGAATGCCAAGTGACATGAAAGACAAAAGTGCAAGGCTCTAAGTGAAGATCCTCATCTCTTTCCTCAACTGCTCAAGGAAAAGGAAAACATGCCACATCCATGTAAAATCAATGACAAACCCACTTGAAGTCCCACCCACATGTGCTTTAACAAAGAACTTAGGAAGGCTTGCCCACAGCAAGAGTGGCGTCCATAAAGTTTCTACTAACTGTTGGTGGAGAAGAAAAAGGAGGGGGCATTCCAAGGATCTTTCATAAGATTGGTTTGCAAATTAGAGTTGCTCATAAAAAATGAAACAAGGGAAGAACTTTTTACATCTTCTTGTAAGATCATGTTGTCTGAGAAAAAAGTTAAAAGTCCTCTGATCTCTGCTATGAACACATCTAGACTGCCAAAATATAATGGATAAAGCATCACATCAAAGAGGCACAACTGAGGAAACAACACTGTGACACTATGGCGCTCACCAAAAAAGAAGATACTTGGAATCTATGCACAAACAACAATGGAAATCAAAATTGTTTCCAGATTTCAAACATCAGTAGAGGATTGATAAAACCCTTAGAAAGACTTTCCAGTTAATTCGGCCAAATTTACTTGTTTTGTCATCATTTCTACAATTAAAGAAAACATCTTTTTTTTTTTTTTTTCATGAATTTAAGAAATTATCAGCATCTCCGTTTTGAAATTCAAAAACATTGCCTAAAATAACTCAAAAAACCCCTTAATCATGTAATCCACCGAAAATTCCAGCATTTATCTAATAGTCTTCTTCTGGCAGCCTGTAAGACAAAAATCAAAGCTTTCTCTCTCAAAAAACCCCCTTCAACATCGAGCATTAAACCGCGTTATCTCCTTTGCAAGAATTCATAAGCATACCGTCTATATGTCTATTAATCTCTGTTGTGGTCTAAATCACGAAGACAAATGTTAAAGATGAAAACTTTCCCTACCAATTTTCTCGCGGAGCAAACCAGAAAAATTCACAATTAAAAGAAAAACGAATTGTTAAAGTTGATATCAGAAAAGGACTCACTGAATCAAACAGGCGGCCGGGGACATCCGCGATTGGAATAGAGAGAGAGAGAGAGAGAGAGAAGCGATCTTTGCGTTATTGCAGAAGTCCAGGGGGAACAGAAAAGAAATGGGGAGGAGAATATTCCCCGCCGTCCGATGGAAGACGTCGCGGGTATGTGAAGTCCCTGCCCGACCGCGAATAGTGATTACAGTGTGGCTCTTCAGACCGTAACTATGTTATGTTATGGTTATGCTGATTACCTTAGCTTTATTATTGGTCTATTATTGTTGAAATCGTGTCTTTTCCATCAATTTGATAATTATTCTATTTTCTTTAAATTTATTAATAATTTTATATTATATAAATTTATTTTATTATTTTTTATTTTAAATAAATCTTATGTGTAAACTAATAAATAAGTTACATAAAAAAATTAAAATAAAAATATTTTTAATTAATATTATGTTTTGTTTCTTTCTCTTTTTGCAGTACCGAAAAGTTTCTGCCTTAAGTTTCCATTATTCTGCAAATTAAATAATGCCAATATGCCATGCCTAACCACCAAACCCTGATTTTCATTTTTTTTTTTTTTTTATTTCCTCACACATCACACATTTGACAACTTGTGAGGGTTTGGTGCGGTGGAATGCCAATCATAAAAGAAAAGTCAAATATCTAAAACCCTTAAATGAAAGAAATTTAAATTTTTTTAATCACGAAAAAACGAGGCATCCAAGAAAAATAATGCGGACGACGAATCAAATTCTCTGCTTTTCTTTCTTTCTTTCCTTGGTTTGGTTTTCTGTCTATTCTTCTAGGTAATTGTGTTTCAATACTCACCCGTATCCTTTTTAATATTAAGAACGTGTCAGAGCAGGCCGAGAAATCTCGTTCAGACAACCCGCAGGTCCAGGAAAACGAGGGGGACGGCCAGGGGATTTAGCCAATCCCCGAAGTCCCCAGAGCGAACAAAGTCAAGGAATTCTTGTGTAAGTAGCAGAAGCCAAGAGCTGAACAAGGAATCATCCCTTTTAAGTTATACCTTAACATAACTTGATTGAAACTCTCGTTTTCCATCGTCTGCCTTCTAAGTTCTCGAAATTCATATTGCAGATATTAAGTTCAAATTTCCAGAAAATGAGTCATTGCATTTTAAAATGAAGGTGGAGAACACCCTGGCATGTACATATTCGGGAAAATAAAGTCTCACCTTCCGAAAAAGGTTTCTTAGGGTTTTAACAGAAAGAGGGGGATGAGAGTTTGTGATGAAACCTTTTAATGTGTTTTGGTATTAACCGCTTAGCTCTTAGCCCAAGCAACCCGGATTCAAATATCTAACTAATATTGGCACAAAGTAGGCTTGCCCTTCGTAGACCAAAATGAGCATTACCACCCAGCGGATTGTAAGTCCATGATTACATGGCCACTGAATTTGTCAAAGCCAGATGCGACAATGCACGGGTGAGGAAACAGAGCCTTGAAAGAGTAACTAGGCTACAGAAACTAACTCAAGAATAAGTTCAAGGTGCAGCACATTTTGCATTAGTTTAAAAGATGCATGCTTTGTGTGGGACGTAGTCTACCTAGACACATCCACTTCATTTTGAAGGCCAATTCTACAGAAATATTGTTTGGCGAATATCAGAAGCAGACTCAAATGGCTCCAGCAAGCGGTAACCATGCACTCTGCTTTGTATGGTAGATTGTGCAAGTCATGAAGGTCCTTCCCCCATTCAGCCTGAACTAAATAAAACCAAATTATCCGGCAAATTTCAACCAAGGTAAGTCAGCAGAGACTACCCTAGCAGGATAAAACTATCAGTCAAATGTAGCTCGTCCATCCTTTCATCCCAGTCTAGACTGCTACTGAAATTTACCCTTGCTGGAATGATTTGAACTCAAAATTATAAATAAAAAAAAAAAAAAAAAAACAAACTCAGGCAGTTTGTCAACAAGCAAATTACATAAATCTATACCAAGATACCAACTCATGTGGTTTAGCGCACAGATCTAGCTAACAACAAGGGTACCTTACCCTAGTATATGCTTAACAGTAAGTGAAAAGGCACTTGTAATAAGAATTCAAACGCTCCAAACTAGTACCCTCAAACAACCCAGCAAAATTCAACCGATATCCAACGCATTTTGAATTTAGACGAGGCAGGGTAAAGATAGATAAGCAACCAAGGACATTAAAGAGTCAAAATTGAGCAACCTCAGACCACAAGAACAGAAGCTAAGCATTCAGATCACACCAAAACCCCCAAGTCAGAACATATTGAGCCACCCAATATTCCCACTTGTGTCAAATGGCAATTTCTCAAACTTTATACAGACACTTTTAGTTCCACGGCGCTGATGTGTCATGCCACTTAATTTGATAGAGTAAAAACAATTACAATTTCAGTGCAAGAAGGCATAAACAACAGTAGAAATATAAAGCAAAAGAGCAGAAGAAACCAGGACGACTAAAGCCACAGCCGCATGAACCGCCCTCTTGCTTCCACAGGACAACAGACCCAATCGGATCTCGATCACATTGATAATCGACAGCATCAAGAAGATGCAACCCATCACGGACCCCACCGCCGACCCCATCATCCCGAGCCTCAATACCTTGAGATTTATGTGGGCCCTGAAAGCCTCATCCACATCTTTGCTGTTCAACAAGTTAATGGCCAGCTTCAGGCCCTGCGCGATCAGAGAAGAGAAGAGGAAGAAGCTGAAGGAAACCACCTCGAAGACGAGGAGGTTCTTGGCCACGTCGATGCCGGCGTCGCAGGCGGACCGGTTCTCGAGGCTGTGCTGGTTTGGGACGGCCACGGTGAGTCCGACGAAGACGGCGATCGTGAAGAGCGAGTTCACGTTCACGAGGCCGTCTAGGGCCGTCACGTGCACGCTCGTCGTCGAGGAGGAGATGGAGCCTGATGATGATACTCTTCTGTCGTCCCCTTCACTGTAATATGTATCTTTCGGAGATCTAAGACCCAAAAAGAAAGAAAGAAAGAAAGAAAGAACAAAAAGCCTCAGACGAGATAATTTTCAAGAAAGAGAGAGAAAAACAATATCTTGATATTCTTGGTTTTTTTTTTTTTTTAAAAGAAAAAAAGCAGAAGGGTTTTGGAGGGGGGGGGGGGGGAGGGGGCGTGCAAAAGAGAAGACTTAATTACTCGGCCATTGCTTAGTCTTGTACGAAAATCTCTGAAGTAGCTGGCAGAGCTTACGCGTTCGGGAGGAAGAGAGAAGGGGCTCTAATCTTCTTGGGGCTGCTCAACTGCTTAAAGAATGGACCTTTTCGTCTTTAGCATCGTCGTTGGTTATTGCTTTTGCTTGTGGTCTCTTTTTCTTCAGCAGATTTAGTTTGCTGCAAAGGGTGATGCTTTCTTTGTACTGAAGATGATCTTGATGATGTCCTCGTTATTGTTGTGTGTTGCTTTCTTTTTGCGTTGTAAATATAGAGAGGTAAGCCAATGGGCACACAGTAAAGGGCTGGAGGGCTCAAGGCAGAAGCAGATTCCAACTTGACGGTGACATTATCTGTACGAAATGACTAGATTGCCTCCATTCAACCGGCATATGGGAAAAGAATATATATATATATATATATACACTAAATTTTTATAATTAAATTTTTAATTTTAAAATATTTTTATTTAAATAAAAATTAATTTTTATTAATTTTTTTAAAAAATAAAAATATATTATTAATAATTTTTATTTAATTAATATATAATTTTTGAGAATTTTGATTATTTCTAGATTATGAACGGGGAAATTTCGTACACATTATCCAGCCAGGGATGCAAGATCGCAAGCAACACAAGTAGCTCGAGATTATTATGGTCTCGAGGTTTCACCAATAGTCTCGACAAGAACGAACCCCGTTCTGGAACTGGTGAAACCTTTTCCCATCCCTGACCACTATTTTTCTCTTGGTGATCCTAGAGATTATCTTGATCGCCGAGTGACAGTCATTGCATACCCTCAGATTTTCCACGACCCTTATTGTAGTAAATGGTTTACTAGAAATTAACCCAAAACATATTGCAAGTTTCTCACTGTGAATTGCCAAAGCCCACTCTTTCTCCGAGTTCTCTATATCCTGTAAGACCCACCTCTGTTGCCGGAGAATAACCTTCCAATCTCAGTATCTGGTTCAACTCTTTCACTTTTTCGTAGATTTCTTCCTTTTTGGGGTGTCTTAGGTCTCCCGAAAGGAACTCATGGATCTCATTGTTTACTTCAATGGAACTACAACCAGGTTCCTTTTCAATTCCCCATTCTTTCATCTTCGCTCTCACTCGCGCCGCCTCTTTCCATTTCCCGGCCGAAGAATACGCATTTGCTAGCAAAATATAAGTTCCTGAATCTGCATTTCCACAAGCCACCAATTTTTTTGCAACATGTTGTGCTAATTCGAAGTTTCTGTGGATCTTACAAGCGCTCAAAAGAGCTCCCAACATAACATGATCTGGGGCTACTTTCATTCCTTCAGTCAAGGCATAAGCCTCCTCAACCCGACCTACACGACCAAGAAGATCAACCATACATCCATAGTGCTCCATTTGTGGCTCAACCCCATAATATGTGGCCATAGAGTGAAAGATTTCAAGTCCCAAATCTACCAAACCACCATGACTACAAGCATCCAACACACCAACAAAAGTGACAGCAGTAGGTTTAAGTCCTTCCTTTAACATTCCCCTAAACAACTCAACGGCCTCGGTGCTCGTCCCGTGCAACGCAAGCCCCGTAATTAAAGAATTATAAGTGATTATATTTCTTTCTTTCATCTCGTCAAAAACCTTTCTTGCCTCATAGATATCACCGCACCTTGAATACATATTGATCAAGGCACCGCCGACAAAATGGTTGAGCTCAATCTTGTACTTGTCCACATATGAGTGAACCCATCTTCCAAGCCGCAAAGCCCCAAGCTGCGAGCAAGCAGATAATACACAAACAATGGTGACTTCATTAGGATTCACACCCACCCTTTGCATTTCTCTAAACGCCTCTAGTGCTTTGTTCATCTCTCCATTCCTAACCAATCCATCAATCATTGCAGTCCAACAAACGGTATCACGATTCTCAATTAAATCAAAAAACCCACTTGCTTCTTGAACCAGTCCATGATCAAAGTAACAACCTATCATGATTGTCGATGCAACAATGTCTCGCTCTGGCGTTTCGTCGAACATCCGCCTTGCATCTTGAAATTCTCCGCACTTCCCGTAAAGTTCTATCACTTTCATTCTTAGTGACCTGTTTGAACACAACCCGAGTTTCAAAACCTGGCAATGCACCTGTCTGCCTTCTTTCAAAGCCAATTGACACGCACAAGCCTTCAAAACTGAAGTGAGAACGTAGTTATCGGGCATAATAGATTGGCTGATCATCTGATGGTATAACCAAATCCCATCAACGTAATAGCCAGATGACACAAACCCATCAATGAGAGCAGTGTAAAGATAGACATTTGGGTTTCGAGTGACAGAGAAGATCTTGGAGGCGTAGTGGATAGAGTTGAGATTGGAGCAAACACGAAGCAACTCGAAGACAACAAAGGGGTCCCGGTCATGGTTGCTTCTTATTATTTTAGCGTGAATTGACAGAATTTGGTTAATGCGTCTGCAGTTTTGCAACAGAGAAATGAGTTGCCTTCTGTTTGGGGAGATTTGGGCCTTTGTATTTGAAGTTGGCGGGGAAGTAGAAAGCCCTGCAATTGATGGTATGGAATGACTCATTTGGGGCTTAGCTCCACCGTTTGTCTTCTCGTTTACTGGGGAAACGGGGACTTAATGGTAAAGGTTGGGATTGGTTGGCTTGTCACTTTGCCCCAATTCCCCAACCAAAGGATGGAGAAGGAAATTCAGTTTATAAATTATTAGACTGGGTATGAAATGCCCAATTGAAAAAAGGACGACAAATGAATAAGGAATTCAATTCAATCATGGCATAAAGAGCACAAGTTATTTTGCAAGTTTACAACCTCATTCTGGGTAGAGAATATGGCCATGACCATCATTTCAGATATTGGGTAAATATATAAAACTAGGTATACAAAGAATGTGAAAGTTAATTTGATAGCCAATGTGGCTGTGGTCAACTGAAAGAGTTCCCAACAGACAGACCTGACGATAGAAAGAATAAGAACACTCGGTTGCATCAGCAGCTTATATGTGCCCTGATGAGAGGCCTTAGAAAAGCCAGTGCCCTGAAGTGTTGCTCAGCCAAAATATCAATGGGAACTGGGCCAAAGCAATGCAGAGCAAGAGGTAGTGATGCTTGTTGGAATCATAACCCCTAGTCTCTGCAAAGAGAGTTCGCTTCAGAGTCTTCACCAGGAAGATGGCCATGCACAGACAAGTCCACAAGATTACCAGAAAGTATGCATAGCTTAGTGTGATCCGCCCTAGCACAGCTAGGCACATTCCTGTAAAAGTATAGCCAGCATATGCTACCATGTCCAGTAGTGGTGCCTCCCCACCTCCTAATGAAAGCAATGAAACCTTCAGCAGCATCACCTGGGAAGACCAGCCCACCATACCTTTGACAAATTGCCAATTTAAGGCCTCTGGGGTGAACCTGGCATGAGAAAGTGGTAAACATTAGAGAATAAAATAATCAATTAAACAAAGAATCAAGGAAAAATATTAGAGAGGCAACTGTAATCAAGACATACTTCCCAGAAATGCCCAAGGATATGCCTGCAAGAACCAAGTAGGTAGCAAATCCCATACATGGGATGTACAAGTCTGGAGCATTAATATCATTAAATGGAGGTTTATATGATAGTCTGCCTCCAACTGGCTCTGTTATCCTTGTCCAGTGCCCCTAGAAGAAGATGAGAAACAAGTCTAAAACCATTCCTTAAAATAAAAAAAAAAAAAAACAAACTTATATATCTGTTTATTTGCTACTGGAAAGCCAAATAGAAGTATGCTTACCCTATGCAGAAAAGGAAAGAGAACGATCTTCAGTTTGTTCCTAACATAATGGTCATTCACTTGGAAGTAGTATTGTGGGTCAGAAAAATATTTGCTGATCTGCTTGTTGAGAAAGAAATAAACAGCAGAGATTTAATTCTTAGTTTCCACATGTAACCAAAAAAACTAAAATGTATTTGATTCCTAGTAAACAGATTTATTGTGCGTTTACTGAAATATATGTTGGCCAAGTGAGTACACTTGTATGCCAACAGCAAACAGACTAGTGATTTCCCATTGATCAGTAAGCAACCGCTAAAAATTTCTACTGGGCCATGGCACATCCAATAAGTGAGCAGAGGCCCAAGACATGCAGAGATCAGCCAATTGTTGTGCTCTCAGGTAGAAAAGAGGGAAAAAAGAAATCTGACTAACAAATAGAAATGGAAGGTTCAAAGGGGGAATATATTTGAAGCATATGATCAAAGAGTCTGCATCACAGTCCTTTACTCTAGTTTCGTATTTCTATATGCATAGCAATTTCAACTCATGCATCAAGACTTACATTACTTTGTACATACTCAGAGCCTGACCCAAGAATTTTCTCCCCATATGCACCTAATCCTCCTCGAATCAATCCTGAACTAGCTCCGTAAAATGCATTCCCAAATGGAGTGGATGCGGGATTCATTGGTTGTCTCTGACCTCCAGCCTGAAATTCAGGAATACCCTGCATTGCTGTGGGAGACAGGAACTACTTGCTAAATTATATTGAACAGAAACAAGATAATGAATGATAACTGAATCAAAACCAACAAAGAAAATCCTCCATAACCATTCTCTAACACAGGTTTACAGAGAACTCGGGATCCCTCATGTAGTCTGCATGAAATTGATTTTAACTCCAGGATGAAGGGGGACTCATTTAATAGACCATAAATGAAATTCTCCTTTCCTGTTACAGTATTCCCGATCTACATCAGATATCTCCCGAGTTTCCCTCTTCCAATTCCTCGCGAGACCCAATTATTCGAATGAGTAACCGTGAAAAATCGAATAACCAGACTCTCAGTTTCAACACGATCTCCTCAAGGACAAGAGACTGTGGCCCAAATAGAAGCCACTCCCGTTGTACCCACATAAATACAATTTAGAACGGCCAGTGAATTCAAAATGCAGATCCAAATTTTCCCATAAATGGGACTCGTTATTTACACTTCTCTCATAAACTAAACTTTAGATTCAAAGGGGGTTCCAATGACCTTTCCTTTGCGCCCGTTAAAATGGACCCAGAAAGAACGAACGAACCTAGAATTCCAGATAAAAAGACAATTCAAACACAAGTTGAAAAACAAGAAGAAGAGAGAAGGAACCTGAAGGTTGCGCCTGTCAGCGATTACTGCTAGATGCTTATGCTGTAGAAATACCAAAGTTGTTAATTCCTTCCTCTCGATGCCTGCAGCATTCTGAGCTGAAAGCAGCTTGTTTCCGCACGTACCATATAATGCGGCACATCTGTTGGCACGTGTGCAACGGTTCTTTAGGTCTTTACCTCCACCTCACCCCACCTCTCTCTCTCTCTCTCTCTTACCCTTTTTTTTTTTTCTGTGTTGTCAATTGGTAGTACAGTTGTACCGTGAATATGTTTACAATTCTCGGTAATTATTCGAACCAGAGTTTTTTAATTAAATAATCTTTTTAGACATAATATTAGAGCCCTTTTTTTTTTTTTTAACCATTCTTTTTAATTAATTGTAATATTTCAAGTAAGAAATTGTGTTTTATTTGAATTTAATATGTGATGAACAGCTTCTTTTTTTTTGTGAGTAAAATTAAAATATATTGTTTTTGGGCGGGCGGCAATAAGTACGAAATTACCTTTTCAAAAATATACATTATGTTCCAATAAATCGCTTTTCATTGTGTGATAATTTGATTGACTGTATGGGACCTCTATTTTTTTTTAATTCACGAAGGTTTATGGACAAGAACGTCCTTTCCATTAATAACTACATGCGTCATTTAAAAATTGTATTAACACATACAAAAAAGAATTAGCAGAAAATCCTGATGTATTTGCTAAACACACTTTGAATTTTCACCATATACCCAAACAATACCTAGTAGGGTTCGTGCATTTTCATAATTGGAATTTGAATCTGTTGCATCTTTATGGGCTAAATTACCACGCAAGCTATCATCCATTTTCGGTGCTCAGGAAAGAAACATAAGATCCAAAAACTTTTTGAGGCCCTCCGTCTTGTAACTACTAACGTAATGCATGTGAGCTGCTTTTTATACTGTTTGCATGGGGAAGAGCCTATTACAAACACGGAACATGTTTTGTTAAGAGATGAAAAGAAATTAAAGAAATTGCGGGCATGTTTAATTTCTTGTTTTCACACATGACCGTTTGATTCATGTTCTCGAATAAGTGACAGATGACAACACTCCCGAGACTCTCTGCTTAAATTACTCTGTGAAGCTGGGGCATTACCTTTTGTGCGCCGTGCCGACTTGATGCAAGCAGCAAAACTCATAGCTGAAGCCAAATTGATCATCCAATCCAATCCAATCCGAGGCACAAGGGAAGAGGAAGAGTCTCCTCGGGCAGCTCGGTCACAGGTGCATCAGGTTCAACCCGTCGTTCAAAAGAAACAGCCTCAAAGATATATTGAAAGGCACACGAGCAATCTAAATAAGCAAAGGTAGGAACATCTCGGTAGGTAGATAAAGAAACTGGAATTCATAATCTGCACTTCAAATGGTAACATGAATGCCGTGATAATCAGAACACAGAAATTTTCATGACACTAGGCCCATAAAGAAGACCTGGGGCACCTACAGCAGTAGCAGACGTAAGATTCCTTCTTCCTGTCAGCCCGATTTCATTGTAGGAAGGCTTCTATATCCAGGTCCACGAGATGCCCTAATAAAGCATCGTGGAATTCACAATCTGATCACAAGCCATCATAACCAAGCATCTTATCCCAAGCCATCATAAGTACTATCTTTTGCCTTCCATTCATGCTGAAAAGGTTCGAGCATTAGTCCTTTGTTACTTTATCCTGCAGCCTCAAAACTAGGTATTCAATATTAATTTTCATGGATAATAGTAGAAACATTTGCAAGCAGCAAGGACAATTAAACATTTGTTCTTCATACATGATGCCTGGCTATACTCTTATACCTTATGAGATCAAAATCATAAGAATGCAGAAATCTTGCCTACATCAGGAGGTTAGAATCACCGGTTTGCCAGCAAACCAGGTGAAAATTTGAAAACAAGAAAAGAATCCTGATTCGGGCACATTACATGATGACAACAAGGGAGAGCAAGCTTGCACGCAGCCATGCCCCGGGCAAAATGCTAACAAGCGTGCTCTCTCTCGTCGTCAACGTATACATGTCAATGTCAGATGGAAACCTGCAAAAAGCGATGTGTCATAATTAGACACTGATCAAGACAAGAATGTTTTCAACTGCAACGAATTCCCGTTGTTTTGCTTTGGGTACCATGAATTTGAACCCAGGTTGAATAGAGTTTGAAAACTAACGACAAAGTTTCCAAAATCTTCACGTTTCCCTTTACTTTGAGATGCAAGAGGAACAACTTCAACTTGCATCAGCAAATTATCTTCCGAACTCCAAAGCTTGCCTGAAATCGGATGGATCACACATTGTAACCGCAGAAAACCACGCCAACCCATAGGTCTCTCTCACGACAAGATTCTTCTTAAACTAAATGATTCTTCTTTTATTCGACAAAGAAAAATCCCAAATACCCTCGAAAATTGAAAACATCCAATTGGATATTGTTTAAAAAAAACACTCAAAAAAAAAAAATCTTCCAATTAACAAAACAAAGCAGCAGAACAACTCCAAAAGGACTCAAGCTGTAAACGACAAGGTATCACAGACTTAAACCCTAGAGTACCGACCAAACAATATTTTCAAAGTTGAAAAAAAAAAAAAAAAAAACTCCAGAAATTGTACCTTTAGCATCGGATTGAATGTGCATCATCTTCACCAATTAGAATTTCCAGAAGAAGAAAAGAGAAGACAGATGCATTAGAGAGGACCCACAAAGAGACAGCCATGGAAACTTGCCTCGTAAAGCGGATGCGACGCCACCAGATTCAAGGTCACAGTTTTACACGTGCAAGCGGGTCTTAACTCTCATCGACGGGCCCACTGATAATTGAACGGACTCGAACCCCAATTTTTGTCCAGGACCGAACATGACACCAAAGACAACAAGAGTGTCTACGTTTCCTTTAAAACCCATTACCCTGGTCTTCTTACCATGTTCTTTTCCGGGCGACAGTGACAGATGAGCCGAGACTAATCAAGTTTTGAATTGTTCAAACCTAGTTTTGAATTTTTTATGATAAATTAATATAAAAAATTTAATTTATAAGAAATATTTTTACATATATTATTAAATTATTAAAAATATTTATTTTAATAAAAGCTAATTAATTAAAAATAAATATTTACTGTCAATGTATAATTATAATAAAAGATCCATGAAGTATTCGTTCTTTATGAACTTCGAGCACGTACCAACACCCAATAGCAGGATAGTCAACCAAACTGAGTTTCGTTCATTGGGATATAACGTGTTCCTCATTTAGTTACCTTTCGAAAAAGATTTCAGTTCTTTATTTGGGCAGTATCCTGCATGCTTTTACTGCAGTTCAAGGTTCTAGATTGTCATTGTATATATATATATATATATATATATATATATATATATATATATATATATATATATATATAAGGTTGCACTTAGCCTAATAAAACAACATTAGTTTAAATTCGCTCACATAACAAAGAAGGAAGGGCATGCAAGATATACACATTTACATACTCTAGCAACACAAATGCAGTACCAAAGTGCATGTCCTGAATGGCATATGATTTATCTATTTGCTCAATTCCCATCGTGTTAAACTGCAGAGGACATTAGCACTTAATCTTTCACCCATAGTTTGTTCGGGAATTCCATCTAGTTCCTAGAGGTCCACAGAGAGAGAGAAGGCATTTGACAAGGGACAGGCTAACTAAGTTCCAACACTAGTTAATCCATCAACAAAAATGATTCCAGGCTTAGTGAAACACGCCATTTTACATGTTTCCTCTATCATTACATTCATGCTTAATGAGGTGTACGCACAATTGCTTGCTTGTATTTAGCTTTTCTCCAAAATTTAGGGTGTCATACCACCTCACGTAGACAATGAAGCCAATGGGGAGGCCATTGCTGCTTGTACTGTAACTAGGCTACACTTGGGCACAGGCCAGTCTTGGGACAAGATTTTCTACAAGGAATGATAATTAAGTTCCTTTACACAAACTTGGTATTTTCAAGTTAGTACAGCTAGACAGATTGCAGGATGTTTTGGGCTCTCTCCCAACAAGGTGTTCCCTTGCCATCAAGGCTGTGGGCACTGAAGGTAAATAACCATATAGTGCTACTAATGGAAGTTAAGAGACTATTCAAAGGCTCCTGATCCGGTTTTGAGCTTATCATTGACAAATATGATGACAACGAAGAGTGGCCAATGACAAAAAAATTAACTGCAATCCAACACTGCATCTGCATGGAAATGTTCATAGAAAGGCCAAAAGCAAAGGTAGGTAGTTAGGGAGAGCACAGAAATGCTCTACGCCTTTGAAAGTTTCCCCAATCACATTATTTCCCTCCCCACCATCCTGAAGTCAGGCACATGTGTTGAATTTTAACATTAAAGTTCTCACGGCACAAACAAAGAGTTTTGGACCTTTTTCAAATTGTAAGAGGATATTTCCACTTCCTTACTCAAAAGAAACAAAAAGGAATTTTAACTTCATGATTGGCTCTAGTACCCACTTCAAGATCATAGGAACCTTGAATGACTCTGATATATACATTAATACTTGCATTAATAATATGTAAAAGGAATCACGTTCTTAATGATGATGAAAACAGTTGTCTAATATAATATAGGGAGTTTAAATATAAGAATTTAAAATTTTAGTTAATGATGTGCGAATAATTGTGCAAGTTTGAACTACTTAAGATTTCCGACTCACCTGCTTTCTCACATGTCTCCTTGAAGGCATATGGAGTTAAAACTATAGACCACATGCATATACAGTCATTCCCATTGCATGACTGATATGGGCTATGCTCTCTTTTGCAGCCAGCCATACTGCAAGGAAACCTATAAAAAGGGGGATTCAGTAATCAGTAATCAGTAATACACAAAAGAGTGATCTTAAGAGATAAACTTTGGAAAATGCGTTAATTTTCTTACCAAGAATAAGGCACAATAAGCTGAAACCTGATAATTGGACAGAATGGGTGGAAAAAATCTTTAGTTTTATGGTTTCTTTCCTTCCTTAGCATCTTTAATTCTTTCAAGAACAAGAATTTCGAGGCAACACAAAAGAGTATCAACAAGTGTAATAACAACCATAACATTTTCCATTAGAGGCACAAGACTACTATTTCCCTAGCATCAGATACCTAAAGGTCAAAAGAACAATATAACACTGGCACAATGATATCAACTTGTAACAAAGTTCTTGACCATCACTATCCTAAATATAACAAGCAGCAACAAACAAATGAAAGTTTATCCTTGCATAGAACCATCAAATTGATTACCAAAACTAGTTTACTAGTCACTTGCATCACTGCAACTTTTCCAAACAAAGCGAGGAACTTTGTTTTCCTGCTGAATTGTCAATAGGAGGAATAGTCATCTGTCTTAGGATTGAAACATTCTAAGTGAGTTAACAGGAATATAACAAGCAATGTTAATTGGGAAAGCACTCCATTCTTCTTAGCACCCAAAGTTAGGGAAACAAATAATGAAGGCATATTGCTACAGACATTAAGCGCAAACACAATAGCTCGGACCTTGGTGCAAAAGAGACTTTCAAGTGAGACAGACTGAAAGGCACTCAAACAAACAAGATATATGTGAGAAACCAAATGCAATAATGATATTCAAGTGCCTAAAGATAAGATCTGCAGACCAAGCTTCAATCTCCAAGAAAAACCCAGACAAGACCGGAAATATAGAATTTTCTCATAACCCTAACGCATCTTACAAAAAGATCGACTCTTTCGGAAAGCTCATATCTCAATACTCAAGACCCTGGAAACAAAGATTCAAGAACGAAGACAACGCTTCACAAAGATTTTTTTTTTTTGAGGTGGTCTTCCCTTTTTCGCCTTTTCAGTTTCCTCTGGGGCTGGAGTCTCAAGGTAATTCTCTTTAACTCCTTTTACGCAGATTTTACAGCACAAAACAATAAAATAAATAAATTAAAAAAAAAAAACAAAAAAAACAAAAACAAAACAAAACCAACCAAACAAAGAGAGATCTAAACGGTAGAGATGAAAAGGAACAGTGCTCTTCAGACCCAAAAACCACAGAAACACAGGGGCAAAGTGAAGAGGATGAAAAGCTAAGCCATTGCAGTTGTCGTCAAAGGCTTGCCAGTTCGAGCACATATACAAATCTAATTATATTAAAACAAATATAACAAAAAAAATTGACTCACTCAAAAAAAATAATAAATCAAATTAATCTAATAATATTATATGTATGAATATGTAAAAAGCGTTTATGACAAAGTTAAAACCAGTAAAATAAAAGCATCCCAGTTGAAATGTCAAACCCACACCGTACATGTCCGAATAAGAGAAACTCGGGGGGAAACCGAAGAACAACTACATACTCATCAAATCAAAGACACTCTCGCTTTGGCTTGCTAAATTGAAAACCTTCCAATTTGAGAGCCTCAACTAATGCCAATCTCGCCTTTTTTCGCACCAGGGAAGAAGAAAGAAAGAGGTTAACAAGCGTTTTACTAAAACGGGTAAGGACGCACGCAAAAAGAAAGAAAGGACAAAAGAAAATAAATCAAATTAAAACTAAATAGTAATTTTGCAGTTAATTGTAATTATCCGAGGATGTGGACCTTCCTTTTTCTCGCTATAGTTGTTTCGGCGTGCCCTTATAATTATTACCACGAGGACAAAAGTACATGTACCTTGTAGTTCACAGCCGTCCCACTCCGCGGTTAATATAAGAATTAAATCTACACATAATTTTTCTAATCCCATATTATAATATAGTTGTGGTTGATAATCTCAAAAATAAAAATTGCTTCGCCAAATGAAATATTATTTATCAAATGTAACATGCAATCTAAAGCATTATCTTTCTGTAATTCCTATTTTTACTACTTAGAATGGGCAAATTGGCACACACTTTTGCTCGAAAAAAAGAGGATTCGTCAACATATACTAGCTAGCATCAGTCCACAAACCGTGTCATTTTAACCATTAAAGTTCTTATGCTTCTCCTCGTGATTTTTCTTTATGTGCCCAGTCAGGATATAAACGAACTTAAGGGTAAAGTTTAATATAAGCTGAGTAGTAATTTACCGGACATCTTCACCCCAAAGGTCAAGTCACATGTAAGCTTATTAATTATTATCTTAATTAAGTCAGTAATTATTCTATCAAAAAGACCAAAATAAAAATAAAAATTAAAAAATCCAAAAGGTTTAAGGAAATTTTAGATGCGCAAGAGGTGACAATAAATTGCCTGATAGGCTGACAACATAATCCTCGACCTTTTAATATTGGCTTAAAATCGAGTATAGCTTCAAGAGCTCAGGGATAACTTCATAAAGAGTTAGTTCAATGTATTCAAGCAACGTTAAGAGCATGGGGAGCATTATTGTTCCTGTTGTGGTCTGGCATGAAACTTCAGCGGCTCTTCCTTCAAATATGCATCTTCTATCCTTCTAATATTTCCTTTGCATACCAGTGAATTTCCCTTGAGTTTCAGCCAACATAAAGTGAAGCCTTGTAACAAGCAGTCAAGCACATTGATGATGAGATAATGAGGTCTATTCTCCAATGTAATAATTAGTGAAGTCTCCAATCTAAAACCAGCAGGAACATAAAGTAGGGTAACTTACTGAAATGAATGCCAGGAACACCAAATGGCAGCTAGTTGTGAAGCGTCTTTGACAAAGAGACATGAAAGCCATTGACAAACGGTTTGATAACTTTAAATTTCATGTTCCTTAAGTAGCCCAGGCATGTATGCCTTCTAGACCCACAACAAATAAAAGCTTTTCACAAGACAATATTTCAGCTATTCTAGGCTTCCTTGTCATTCCACAGTAGAGAGACAGAAGGATATACCATCTCAATTACTTGAGAATTTAGTTGCATAATTGCATACATAGACAAAACCATCAGTAACTGATTGATGTCTAGACTACTCACTAAAATCTTGAATGATAAGTTGAATCAATTCTGAAAAATAGGTTTATGTAATTGTCATAAGGTGGGCAACACTTGGCATGCAGTGTGATAGAATTTATATGCTTTTATGTCTGAAAATCCACACCCTTGTTAAAGGGGGGGTTGAAAAGCATGCAGATTGATGGTCAATGTTAGTATATGACTTCACTTACAAGGTGTATTGCACCATTCCAACCAAAAAGTTGGATCATAATATTAAACTTTAACAATATTGAAGCTTTGAATTAGTTAAATTATGAGTTATTAAAGAGTAAGATCACCGTCACCTGCTTGGATGTAGCCAAATAAGCATGGAAAAAGGAGAATTCCTGCTTTTGAGCGTATCTTATGACAACGATAGAGAGCACACATGTAAGCAACCATGTGCTACTCATGAATGTTGACAAGCGTGCTCTCTCTCGTTGTCAACCAATAATATCAAAGCTAGAAGGAAATCTGCAATAAGAGGATCATAAAAACATATATATATATATGTTATAGAAGAATGGTTGAGAGATAGAGCATGTATAACAAATTCCTTGACACACCAAAGAACAAAAAAAGCAGTTCATGGCACACAGGTCTTGTGAGGCAAGAAAAGGGTGGCCAAAAATTGAACCATAAAAGCACAAGGTCCTTGCAAGGCAATCTGAATCAGTACAAGCAACAAAGTACAACAACTAAAAGCCTCTAACTAAAGATAACAAAAAAGAAAACAAATTAAAATGATGACCCTCTATATTCAATCACAAAACTAACAATCATGAAATCATAACAGTTAACAACCAACTGGAGAAAATAGGCACAAATTTTCAATGGTGCCATTGACTTGCATTGGGATGATCTAATTTTCTAGACAAATGTTGTCCTAGCCTTAACCAGCATAGCCAATTCAGCAAAAGAGCAAACTACAGATTGAATGGCAGATCTTGAACAACCTATTTATCTCCATTAATGAAATATTGCCAAAAAGTTCAAAACTTTTCAATTTTCTAATTTTCTATGCAACAGACTGGCAATGTCTTTCAGGAAAAAAAGGAATTTTAAATCACAAAACCACCAACTTGATGACCAATTACACAAGATGCTGATCACTTGCTCCAAGTGGCATAGAAAAATGAAACAGGCATGATAACCAGGGATAGATATTTAAGAAAGGGGCATATGGTTCATGTTTTATAGATCATAGTTTAGAATGGGCGATCAACCTCAGGTGGACATCCAGAATAATCACAAGGAACATGCATAATATAAGAGTTACTAATCACTTTGTATATCATAAAGGAATGCGATATTGCTATTAAAAAGGACCCAAAACGTTTACAAGGAAGACAAATCAGGCCCTTGAAAAACACATACAGATGATCTAACCTGAACATACCCCTTAAGCCATCCAATTAGTTAAAAGGGAAAGAAAACCAATGATTGAGTATCGACTTTTTTTTTGTAATTTTTTATATACATGAATATGGACAGTGCAGGAAAAGAAATTCCAGCAAATTGATATTAAGGGATATATAACTTAATTTAAGCCTTTAAGGCTTAAAGCAAGCATAAATCAATCAAATTTTTTTCTTTTTTGAATAGAATATCAAAGCGTTTAACAATAATTTGAAACTTACTGAACCTTCGGAGCATAAAATTAGGTTGAAAAATGGAAAAGAATTCAAGAACTTTATAACAATGTAAAGAGGGAGATTAGAAGGAAGAAGTCAAAAATAAACATAGAGAAATACCGCGAGTGTCAGAAGAACGCGAAACACAAATCTTAATTTCTAAAAACAAATCAACGGATTAAAAATAAAAAAAAGGAAATGAAAAAAGATTTGACAACGGTGGATTAAATAAAAAAAAAACCCCAACTTCCATGCCTCGATGACAAACTCAAACTAAGCCTCTTCTAGTTTCTTTGGGTTAGAAACCAACAGCCGAAAACGCTTCATCCTCCTATCAGCAAGAAAACAATAAGATAGTTCCATGGAAATCCTATCAATGGTTACAATAACCGGTAGACCAACACTTCTTTAATAATCAAAGCAATAAAATATAACAGCAAAAAAGAGCGTAGAACTCAAACGACTCCAAAAAACCAAACAAATCTGCCCTAAACAAACAAAATCACTAAACAAGAATGAGGACAACATTACAGGAAATAAAAGCAAAAACAAGATATCAAAGAACGATGAAGGACCCACCTACCAATAAATCGAGCCAAAAGCCATTTTAGGGTAAACTTTATTGTTGTTTATTCTTCTTTTTTTTTTTTCGTTGGGGAGGGGGAGACGGGAGGGGGAAGACCACAAGCAGAAGAGAAACTTGACAACTTGAGAAGCGTCTCGAGCGTCAGACCCAACTCAGAACCGTGTTTATGGATCCAGTTCACATCTGCACACACTCGCAATGACACAAGACAATGTACTAGGAAGGCTACAGAAGAGAACAATCAGAAAGAAGCAGAAAAGTTAGAGGTGATAAGGATAAGGAAGAACATCAAAAGTCACGACTTTAGTGGCGTTTGGCGGTGGTGTTTTGTTTTTTTTATTTATTTATTTATAAGTAAAATAAAAAGACATAGAAAGTACTCACAATTTCACTAAAAAAAAAATATTGTATTAAATACGGTAGGCCCAAAAACTGTGTAATATAAAATAAGTAAAATGGGTGTGTGGTTTTGTAATTGGTATCTTGGTATAATTTTCATGTCCCCTCCTTCTCTCCGACAACGATATGCTTATGTTATGTTCTCTCTAGTCAAATGCGGGCCGCACCCTAACATCGTCATCGTCCTATTTTTCGCCTGAGGGCGTATGGTCTTAAACCCGATCTTACCGCGTCCCAGTTTGACGCTGATTCAGGCAAAGTACTTGATTAAGTAAATTTCATCATTGTCCAGGGTAGATTCAACGTACGAAGAAAACTCAGACAGCGCGTGATTGAAAACCTCCCAAGCTTTTAAGTCAATATTGCCGGCTTTGACCCATCTCTTTTCAGTTTTCACAGTTCCCGTGGGTGTTGGACGGGCTTGGGGAGGCACTCTAGAATTGATTCGCTACGTGTACGGCGCGTGGTCTAAAAGTACTCACTAAACAATGCCTTGATTAGATGTTAACCCCATTTGGAAGCACTGTCTTCGTGCTCTTCGGGTCGGGTTGAGCCTGATTTGAGAGGTTATCTTTCCCTCTATGTCCAATTGGGGTAGCCCCAAATTCGGGCTAATGCTCATCACATCCAAAACTCGGCCATCCCAAAGAAAATCATAGCCAAGCAATAAGACACAAGCTTGCATTATGCCTCTGTCAAATACAAATAAATATAAAAATTGTAGACAGATAGGAGTTGAATTTAAACATAAATATCAAGTGCTCGGTTCAGGGCTTACTCTGTTGTTTCCTAAGTTATTTTTAACCAACATTACAAAAAAGTCGCACTTAACAAACTTAAAAAGTTCTGCGAGTTTACAAGGATGATAATTCTTTGCCGCGTACCACTTCTCACGAAGAAGAAATATGAAAAACATAACGAGTGCCAAAGCCGAAGACATGCCGCTAATAAGGAATAACCCGCTAAAGCTTTCGAATGTGAGAGGGCTCACATCATTTTCTGTGGCGTCTCCAATGCTTGTAAGTGTCGATTGGCTGCTAAGCCACGCATTTTCCATCGCAAGAAGCTTTCCTTCTTCTCTTAGTTTTGCAATTGCGCTTGACATGTCCCGAGCCAATGCCGAGCCCTTTTGGAAAACCTGAAAATGGATGTAGGCAACAGAAGAACCGGTGCACATTATTATCCAAGAGTACACAACAACACATTAGAAATAACCCAAGTTCTTAAAAAGCGTCCTCTAATATGTTATATGATATCTCTATATTTTATACGTTAAATTTATTAAATATTTAAAATGAGATGATACTAATTTAATTGTATCTGAATACTTCTAAGACAACATTCGTTACGTGCAAGAGCATAAAGAAAAAGAATAATACTTACAAAACCAAAACCGTTTGTGACAGGCTTCACGGGTCCAACCGTGTAATACTTATTGGGGTATTTAGCAAGGAGAAGCTTGATATACGGTACTTCGTCGATAACAGCAGAAACACTTCCCGTCGATAATGCTCGCGCAAAGTCCTCGACCGATATGCCGAGTGGCACAAACGAAGAATTCAGGAAATGCAAATTGTCACCGACAACTCCCAAGGAAGAATACTGTTGATGTGCTACAATAATGTGCCTAGAATTGAATTGTATCTCCCTCACAGTCAACATTGATGTGAAGGTCGCCGAATAGCTTGAAGTCAATATGAACACGATAAACACCCACACGATCACCACGAATCTCGATAAGTTGCTCACCAACCTTTCCCCTGAAACATAGAGCCAGCACATCACATGAACATGGAATCTGTCACGCCCAATAAAAAAGTTCAAATATTGAAAAAGAGAGTTGCCGTAAATAAATACGGTATAATTCGGAGAAATTTGAGAAAAAAAATTAGTGAAATATTTGTATAAAAATTATTTATTTAATTATAAAAATATTTAAATATTTAATTCGAATTATAATTTCTTAGTATATTTTTATAATTTATTGCATTTGATCTTAGCTAATTGATAATTTGTTGCATTTGAACTTAACTGAACAATTTTATAATTATTTTTAATATTTTAATAAAATTAAAATTTTAACATATATCTAATTTACTCAATTTATATAATTATAATTTAATATATATTATAATTTATCTATTATATATTAATTATTTTTTACATATACTTTAAAATCTTCTAAAAACCAAAATCATAAATTCTTCTTTTTATTTTTTTTAAATTAATAAATTCATTTTTTCTTTAAATTTTTCTTATTTTTATCTTTTGTTATCTTAAAAAAGAAAAAAAAAAAAAAAACTCTCATTATTCTCGCGTAATTTCGTGATCGCAATTTTTTTTTTTTAAACATAAATGTAGCTCGACCTGTAAAACTGGTATATATTTCTTTCAAAAGTTGTGTCCAAGATCCTGTGGGATTCAAATCAAACGGAACAGCATGATAACGGATCCAAACTAGGAAACGTCGTGATAATTAGCTAGTCCGAGTCCAAAGACATGGAATACGACTATGCTATAGATGGGTTTGAAACGATCTGTAATCTGTAGGCCATCCAATAACGGGCCGACAATTCCCTTTTTGGGTTTAAGATTCATTATTCCTATAAGTCCATGCAGTTTCTAGCCCAACCAAAAGTTCAAATTTCAGACTGCCAACAGCACAGTAACACGCCTAATCTTGACGTCCCATGGGAAAAGAAAAATAATAATCATAATAAAAATTGGAATGAGAGGTGGGTGATAGAGAGCTTCTTACCGTGAGCGAAAACGAGGGTGGAGAAAGAAAAATATAACATTGTTTCGATCTGTCGAGAAAGCGAGCCCTGTAATTCATCGTTAATGGGACGTTCTATCACCCAGACCACAAAGCCAGTCAACAGGAAAAAAGCTGCACTTGATAGCCAAAGATCTGCCGTAAAAGGCTTCAGGAAAACCCACATAGATTTCGATTTTTCTTCAGGAGCTCGCGCTACCATCCCAACACCCAAATCAGTGTACGGTAAGGTAAAGTCGACGAACAACGATCTGTTGGCTGAGATTGTTATATCTCCGACAGCACCATCATACTTCTTCTTTGCACAATTCAATTGCCCCGTCAAGTTCAAAGAATAGAATAAACAATCTCTATAGTAGTAGAAGAAGCAGCTCAAATAATGTAGTTGTCTTAAAGCGTATACCTGAAGATAGACCTGGTCGACAAGATCATTGTAAGAGCCAGCCGGCTGTCCTGCTGCAATCCACGAAAGGTACAAACTCGAAATCTACTTCGTATGGTAGAACTTCAACGGCGGCTTTAAATACATCCACGCAGAAGCCGGTGACAGTTGTTGTATTTCTTTGCACATCCAAATTCACCTTCAAGAGTTCTGTAAATCCCCGTTTCAATGGAACACCTAGTCTAAGCCTTTTACCGGTGGTTTCCAACATGTAACCCGTTGGTGTGACTGCAGATCCTCCAGGCCAAATAATGGCCTCAAGATCACCAACTTTGAGCACAGGAACTCGAGGACTGTCTTCCTTTACTCGACGACGATTGTAATTCTCTTGTGAGTTTTCCAGCAGCTGTCCAATATCCAATTGCTCTCTCTGCTTTTCCTATCACATTTACTATTTCAAATGTCTTTGAGACAAGTTTCCTGTCAATAAATTGGAAGTCACCACTTAAACCTTGAAAACTGCTCTGCAACATCTCTTTAAGCAGCATTGAACCATAATCAGATGCTGTGAATTTGTCCATGTCAGCCAAGCTCCAGTTCAATCCAGTGTCTGCCTTGACCCCGTAAGTGGAAGGAATTTCATCTTCAACTTTCTCAACTGCATTAGCTATAGTCCAGATGACATCATGTGCCCACAAACCAAGTGGACTCAGCTCCGTAACAACATCAATGTCGGGTTCATGATCCCGAGCTTTTTTTCTCCATCTTCTAGTAAAATTTTCCAGCTCCTTGGATGGGGAAACATATGACTTGAAGCCAACAACCCCTTGCATTGATCTAATAACAGATGAATCCATGGAATGGAAGTGATTCATGCTCTTTGCAGTCATAATCCAGGCATACCCTTCCTTCATCATTCCCAACCTCTTTGCATTTAAGCAGAGACGAGACAGTAGAGAATGTGACACATGAACAACAAATATTCTGTTTTGCATTGTATTGATCTTGTGAAGTTCTTCAGTAATCTGATTGTCGTCTTGTAATGAGGGGGCTATAATGCTCGTATAGGCAATTTGTATCTTCTTTTCATGAAGAGAATCAAACAAGTGCTTTATAGTCTCTCTCCCGTTATCTGTTTCCTCGTAGATAAAAACGACTTCTTTCCATTTGAATGATTCAATAAACGCAGCACAAGCTTTTGCTTGAGCGTGTTCATCTTCTGTCACTTGAACAAAATAAGGATACTTGGAAGGAAACAGAGGACTTGGTGCAGAAAAGGAAATTACCGGGACTTTAGCTTTGTCTCCTAATTCCGCGAGTAATTTTGCTTCCAGTGATGTCTGTCCACCGATGATGGCCACGGCCTTGGTGCTCATCAAAAGATCTACGGCTGCATTTGGCAAAAGTGGAAGCTGCGTTCGTAATTCCTGACTAAATACAAAGGTCTATTTGATTCTCTAGTTGCTAATTTGCCAAAGCTATACATTTCAAGCTACTTCTTCAGTCCACCAATGATTTTCAGAGGTGATATATAATGGTAATGGTAATGGTAATTCTCAGTTCATAGAAATTGCAAGTTGAAATTCCAACTAGTAATTCAACGGTAAAATGGCTTTCGTGGGAAGTTATTCTCCGGTAAAATGCCTTTATAGCCACATGTCAATGCAAATCAGAAAGGAAACGTGGAAAATTTTTTTTTTTTAAAAAAAAAAAAACTATGTTTCAAGCAAATTAGGTAAGAAACTTGAACTCACCGGCAGACAGAGCGCGCAAGGGTTCTCCTTTGGAGTCCCGCGTGTGGACAACCAGCCTAGTTCTGTACCGAACATGCCGGCTGTAGAAATCAGAAATGGCCATGGAAATGCAGCTTCGAACAACTTTCCCCTCCAAGGACGCCATGTCAAGAATCGCACCAACGTGAATCTCCTCCGTATTGATGCTATCGTTGAGTCCATTTGGGGGCTCGGCAAATGTTGAAGAACTTGGAAAGCGAAGAATGATTAGGGTCAGAAAGGAGAAACAACTGATTTTTCTCTTAATCTCCATTTATTTCCAGCTGGTCTCCTCCATATTCTTGCAAATATGTTAATAGACTAATATTTAAGGTCAACGTAAGAAAAGTAGAATATCGCGGTTACCTATTCAAAGTCCAAGGTTGACGCTGCTTTCTTGGAAACGATGGGGGACTAGAAACATGCTAATTAATCATAATTACAATAAACTAAGTCAGAATATCAAGAAAAAAAAAAATATGGCAAGATTTGCGTTATTTTTGCAAAAGAAAAAAAAAAACAAAAACGAAAAAACGAAAAAAATCATACAAATTTTTTTCTTGTTTAGCCAATCAGAATATGTATTTTGATTATTGACGGTTATGAGACCCAAAGAAAATGACAAATCTCTTTGTAAGATTTCTTTATGAATAATATATTATTTTAATAGCAGGATACATGTAAATGGAAGATCCTCTTCCCTGAATTTCTAGTTTACGGGATTCTTTGAATTGGGATCATTTGACTTCAAATCAAATGTATGAATGACTCACAATTATTGAATGTCCCATATTGCTAGCTGCTTAATCTTTGGGTGCTACATGAGTCTAAGAATTGCTGGTATAAACACAAGTCAATCAGACTGATGTGATTCCAATGTCCAGCGTACTAAACTCCTGCAATGTGGATCTTGTAGACAGTCAAATGCAATTGTATCCTTGGTTTTTTAGCAAATCAATTGTATCGAGACGCTTCAAAATATTCATCCAATTCTAAAAATAAAAAAATTAAAAGAATTATTATAAGCCAGGACCAAGTGAATATCGCAGCCTTCATGTTAGGCGTTGCGTCTTTCGTTTCCAATGTAAGATCAATGGGTGCCAACACAGTATTGGCCCATGAAAACTGAGGGAAATAGTGGGCCATGAATTCCGAGTGATAGGAAGATGTAAACTGTTGTGTGCTTGTTTCGATTTGAAGTATGGGCTACGTTATCACGCTCAATCATAACTTATTTAGGCATGGTGTTCTGGATCCGTGTTCCAACTCATGCGGCATAATTCTCATATGGAAAAGCCCGTGCCTAATTCCAACAATTTTAATTCATTCCAATCTAGGATTGCAATTCCCAATTCTCGGTGCACTTGTAATTAGGGAAAAGTAAACATGCACATACGCTGGATTCTTCGACATGAGTTCCAATTTGAGTCCCTACCCTCCAAATGATGGCGATTTATGTTAAGAATGTGTTAATAAATTCTAGACTATTTACTCTAAAAAATGAGTACAGAAAAGAAAATTATTTGAAATTAATGGCATTCAAATAATAAGTTATTTTTAAATTTTATTAAACAAAGTGATTGGCAAAATAGGCGGTTTGATAGGGCATATCCGGTCTTAGCAGCATCCCTCCTCAGATGGACAGAGCCTTTAATTAATGGTAATGGTAATGGTAATTAGGGCTTATTTATCAGGTGCACATGACATGTTAGCAGTTGCAGGGGCAGGCGAGAGAGACATATATTGACTTAAGGGAAGTCCCTTACTGCAAATTCCTCTAAAAAGGATAGGATTGATGTGGCCTGAATAGGCAGCTATTGAAGTGAAATTGAAAAAAAAAAAAAAAAAAGCCGAATTATGTACTAGCATAAAGGGCGAAAGAGCTCTTTTAGTAGGGCACTCCCTAACAAGGAAAATGACAGCAAGGGAAGGAAAAAGTCTCTGACTTGAATTTCTTTTTCCCGACCCTTTCATTCAAGGAGAAAGCAAGCCCTGGAATTCATCGTTAATGGGACGTTCTATCGCCCAGACCACAAAGCCAGTCAACAGGAAAAAAGCTGCACTTGATAGCCAAAGATCTGCCGTAAAAGGCTTCAGGAAAACCCACATAGATTTGAGGTATATAAGCTGGATACGCAGAACAATAATTGGGTTGCAACAAGAAATCTGGGTGAATATGCCTTATTTCTTGGCCGTCATCAATCATTTTATATGTTGAAGTTGGATGCGCCAGTCATCAAAGCAAATTGCATAGATGTCTTATATTCGGGTATTAATCCTGAGGCAGAGATCTTCCAGCTAGATGACTCCGGAATTGAGTGTCCAACCTAAAAGTGACGGCTGTTGTGGGTCACCCCTGTTCTATGGAGAGTTTGAACTCATTTCATGCAGCATTCGTGAAAGTAATGATTCCCTTAACATTGTGTTAACATGACATAACCCCATTGATGTGAGATATATGGTCAAAAGTAGTTTATTAGCTTAGTATAGTAGGTATGGAGACCTTGTAGCTATTGTCTAGTCCTTTTTTCTTCTTTTTTTTTTGTCAGGCTAATATATAAAAGTAAATGACCTATCAGTATATTAAACTCTTACAGTGTGAAATTTAGAAAAATGTTAAATGTAACAAACTTGAAATTGGAATTGGATTGAGATCATGAAGTTCAAATCTTTTTATTTTTTTTCTTTTGGCGTTTGTGTAAAGGAAAGTAGCTGTATATAACCTAATTGGAACAACTTAAGAAAATTCTAACTATTGTGTTCAGGGACCTAAAGGGAAGGGACGCCGAGCAAAGCCCTTACGAGAAGCCGAGAGTCGAACGAAGAAAGTGTCGAGTCAGGCAAATGCACCAAAGGATTGCCATTATTTTCAACAAATTTACTGTCTTAATTGATGATGATAATGACCAAAGTCGTAGACCAACACTTCTTTAATAATCAAAGAAATAGAATATAACGCAAATGAAAAAAAGAAAAGCGCAGAACTCAAACAATTCCAAATAACCAAACAAATCTGCCCCAAACAAACAAGATCACTAAACAAGAATGAGATAATAATATAGGAAAAAAATAAATGCAAAAACAGGATATCAAAGAACGATGAAGGACTTACCTGCCAAGAAATCGAACTGAAATCCTTTTTAGGGTAAACTTTATTGTCGTTGTTGTTATTATTTTGGGGGAGGAAAGACTACAACAAGCAGCAGAAGAGAAACTTGACAAGTTGAGAAGCGTCTCCAGAGTCAGACCCAACAAAGGACGGGGTTCCAGGATAGATTCAAGGTACGTTGAAAACTCACGCAATCTAACAGCGCGTGATTGACAACCTCCCAAGCTTTGAGGTCCATATTGCCGGCTTTGACCCACTTCTCTTATGTTTCCACAGTTCGCATGGGGTATTGGTTGGACTGCTGTGGGGGCACTCTAGAATTGATTCGCTACGTGTACGACGCGTTGCCTAAAAGTACCCACTCCCAAATTTGCGCCAGATGCTCACATTCATAACTCAGCCATTTAAAAAAAAAAATTTTAACGAAGTAATAAAATATAAGTTTACATTATATCTCCACCAAATACAAATAAATATAAAAAATTTAAATAAAAAAATTAAATTTTAAATTAATTACTCAGTTCAGGATGTATCATATTATTATTTTTAATTAATATTATAAAAAATGATCCTTAATAAATTTAAAAAATTCTTCAAACTTATAACTATAATAATTTCTTAGTTTTTTATGAAGACGAAACATGAAAGACATAACGAGTGCCAAAGCCGAGGACATGCCGCTAATAAGGAATAACCCGCGAAAGCTTTCGAATGTGAGAGGGCTCACATCATTTTCTGTGGCGTCTCCCATGCTTGTAAGTGTCGATTGGCTGCTAAACCATGCATTTTCCATCGCAAGAAGCTTTCCTTCTTCTCTTAGTTTTGCAATTGCCCTTGACATGTCCCGAGCCAATGCCGAGCCCTTTTGGAAAACCTGAAAATGGATGTAGGCAACAGAAGAACCGGTACATATTATTATCCAAGAGTACACAACAACACATTAGAAATAACCCAAGTTCTTAAAAAGCGCCCTCTAATATGTTATATGATATCTCTATATTTTATACATTAAATCTATTAAATATTTAAAATGAGATGATACTAATTTAATTATATCTGAATAGTTCTAAGACAACATTCGCTGCGTGCAAGAGCATAAAGAAAAAGAACAATACTTACAAAACCAAAACCGTTTGTGGTAGGCTTCACAGGTCCAACCGTGTAATACTTATTGGGGTATTTAGCAAGGAGAAGCTTGATATATGGTACTTCGTCGATAATAGCAGAAACACTTCCCATCGACAACGCTCGCGCAAAGTCCTCTTCAGATTTGCCTAGTGGCACAAGTGAGGAATTCAGCGAATGCAAATAGCTGTCAACAGCTCCCGTAGTAAAAGAGTGCCATTGGTATCCTATAGGAATGTTCCTCGAATTTAATTGTATATGCCTCACGGTTAACATTGAAGTTAAGGTCGCGGAATAGCTTGAAGTCAATATGAACACGATAAACACCCACACGATCACCACAAATCTCGATAAGTTGCTCACCAACCTTTCCCCTGAAACATGGAGCCAGCACATCACATGAACATCGAATCTGTCACGCCCAATAAAAAAGTTCAAAATTTGAGAATGAAACATGCTATAAATATATACGATATTGTTACAAGAGAATTAAGAAAAAAAAAAAAAGTGAAATATTTATATGATCATATTTGTTCATTTATAAAAATATTTAAATATTTAATTTTTTTAAATATATTTTCATAATTTTAAATATTTAATTTTAATATAATAATAAATTTATAATTATTTTTAATATTTTAATAAAATTAAAATTTAAAATATATTTACTTTATTTAATTTATATAATTATATTTAAATATGTATTATAATTTATTTAATATATGTCAATAATTTTTTATATATATTTAAAATTTATATAATATAAATACTTATAATTAAAAAATAATTTAAAAAAATAAAATCATAATTTTTTAATTTAAAAAAAAAAAAACAGTTACAAATTTATTTTTTCTTTTAAAAATATTCCTTTTTTTTTGGTTTAAGATTCATTATTCCTATAAGTCCATCCAGTTCTGGCCCCACCAAAAGTTCCAATTTCAGGCTTGCTAACAGCAGAGTCGGCTTTAATTCGGCCGAGTGGCCGACCCTTGGATGAATACCCCTAATATTGACAACCCATGGAAAAGAAAAATAATAATCATAATAAAAATTGGAATGAGAGGTGGGTGATAGAGAGCTTCTTACCGTGAGCGAAAACGAGGGTGGAGAAAGGAAAATATAACATTGTTCCGATCTGTCGAGAAAGCGAGCCCTGGAATTCATCGTTAATGGGACGTTCTATCACCCAGACCACAAAGCCAGTCAACAGGAAAAAAGCTGCACTTGATAGCCAAAGATCTGCCGTAAAAGGCTTCAGGAAAACCCACATAGATTTCGATTTTTCTTCAGGAGCTCGCGCTACCATCCCAACACCCAAATCAGTGTACGGTAAGGTAAAGTCGACGAACAACGATCTGTTGGCTGAGATTGTTATATCTCCGACAGCACCATCATACTTCTTCTTTGCACAATTCAATTGCCCCGTCAAGTTCAAAGAATAGAATAAACAATCTCTATAGTAGTAGAAGAAGCAGCTCAAATAATGTAGTTGTCTTAAAGCGTATACCTGAAGATAGACCTGGTCGACAAGATCATTGTAAGAGCCAGCCGGCTGTCCTGCTGCATCCACGAAAGGTACAAACTCGAAATCTACTTCGTATGGTAGAACTTCAACGGCGGCTTTAAATACATCCACGCAGAAGCCGGTGACAGTTGTTGTATTTCTTTGCACATCCAAATTCACCTTCAAGAGTTCTGTAAATCCCCGTTTCAATGGAACACCTAGTCTAAGCCTTTTACCGGTGGTTTCCAACATGTAACCCGTTGGTGTGACTGCAGATCCTCCAGGCCAAATAATGGCCTCAAGATCACCACTTTGAGCACAGGAACTCGAGGACTGTCTTCCTTTACTCGACGACGATTGTAATTCTCTTGTGAGTTTTCCAGCAGCTGTCCAATATCCAATTGCTCGCTCTGCTTTTCCTATCACATTTACTATTTCAAATGTCTTTGAGACAAGTTTCCTGTCAATAAATTGGAAGTCACCACTTAAACCTTGAAAACTGCTCTGCAACATCTCTTTAAGCAGCATTGAACCATAATCAGATGCTGTGAATTTGTCCATGTCAGCCAAGCTCCAGTTCAATCCAGTGTCTGCCTTGACCCCGTAAGTGGAAGGAATTTCATCTTCAACTTTCTCAACTGCATTAGCTATAGTCCAGATGACATCATGTGCCCACAAACCAAGTGGACTCAGCTCCGTAACAACATCAATGTCGGGTTCATGATCCCGAGCTTTTTTTCTCCATCTTCTAGTAAAATTTTCCAGCTCCTTGGATGGGGAAACATATGACTTGAAGCCAACAACCCCTTGCATTGATCTAATAACAGATGAATCCATGGAATGGAAGTGATTCATGCTCTTTGCAGTCATAATCCAGGCATACCCTTCCTTCATCATTCCCAACCTCTTTGCATTTAAGCAGAGACGAGACAGTAGAGAATGTGACACATGAACAACAAATATTCTGTTTTGCATTGTATTGATCTTGTGAAGTTCTTCAGTAATCTGATTGTCATCTTGTAATGAGGGGGCTATAATGCTCGTATAGGCAATTTGTATCTTCTTTTCAAGAAGAGAATCAAGCAAGTGCTTTATAGTCTCTCTCCCGTTATCTGTTTCCTCGTAGATAAAAACGACTTCTTTCCATTTGAATGATTCAATAAATGCAGCAATGGCTTTTGCTTGAGCGTGTTCATCTTCTGTCACTTGAACAAAATAAGGATACTTGGAAGGAAACGGAGGACTTGGGGCAGAAAAGGAAATTACCGGGACTTTAGCTTTGTCTCCTAATTCCGCGAGTAATTTTGCTTCCAGTGATGTCTGTCCACCGATGATGGCCACGGCCTTGGTGCTCATCAAAAGATCTACGGCTGCATTTGGCAAAAGTGGAAGCTGCGTTCGTAATTCCTGACTAAATACAAAGGTCTATTTGATTCTCTAGTTGCTAATTTGCCAAAGCTATACATTTCAAGCTACTTCTTCAGTCCACCAATGATTTTCAGAGGTGATATATAATGGTAATGGTAATTCTCAGTTCATAGAAATTGCAAGTTGAAATTCCAACTAGTAATTCAACGGTAAAATGGCTTTCGTGGGAAGTTATTCTCCGGTAAAATGCCTTTATAGCTACATGTCAATGCAAATCAGAAAGGAAACGTGGAAAAAAACTTAAAAAAAAAAAAAAAAAACTGAGTTTCAAGTAAATTAAGTAAGAAACTTGAACTCACCCGCAGACAGAGCGCGCAAGGGTTCTCCTTCGGAGTCCCGCGTGTGGACAACCACCCTAGTTCTGTACCGAACATGCCGGCTGTAGAAATCAGAAATGGCCATGGAAATGCAGCTTTGAACAACTTTCCCCTCCAAGGACGCCATGTCAAGAATCGCACCAACGTGAATCTCCTCCGTATTGATGCTATCGTTGAGTCCATTTGGGGGCTCGGCAAATGTTGAAGAACTTGGAAAGCGAAGAATGATTAGGGTCAGAAAGGAGAAACAACTGATTTTTCTCTTAATCTCCATTTATTTCCAGCTGGTCTCCTCCATATTCTTGCAAATATGTTAATAGACTAATATTTAAGGTCCACTTCCTAGTCTTTGACGTGAGCGTAGGTTACTGTGTTCAAAGTCCAAGGTTGACGCTTCTTTCTTGGAACGAGTCATAATTACAATGAACTAAGTCAATATAAAGAAAAAATACGGCAAGATTTTGCGTTACTTTTGCCCAAAAAAAAAAAAAAAAATCATACAAAGATTTTTCTTTTTATCAATCAAAATATGTATTTAAATTATTTATAATTCATTAAAATTATAATAAAAATTAATTTAATTTTTTAAATTATCAATTTAAATTATGGATTTAAACTATTTATAATTCATTAACTTTAACAGACGATCTCCCTCCGGTCACTTCTGAGTAGAAGTTCTATCCTATAATAGTTAGAGGGAGTATGTCCGATTTCGCGATGATATTTTGTTATTGGGGGAATACGCCTTGTTTGTCGGGCGTCATCAATCATTTTATGTATCGGAGTCGGATGTGGGGGGCTGCAAAGCAAACCACATATATTACTTATATCCGCCGGGGGGGTTGTCCTGAGTTTGAGATCTTCTGTCTAGAAAACTCCAGATTTGAGCAATTCTGTTTCAATCTCCGACGAAGTTCGTTCTGTTTCACCCCTGTTCCATGGTAATCATGAAAGTTCAAAATTATCTGTTTGTTTGTGTAAAATAGCCGTATAAGCTAATTGGGCCAAGTTAAGAGAAAAATCCAACTTTTGTTTCAGGGACCCCATGGAAAAGCATGCTGAGCATAGACCTCATGTCAAGTCAAGAGTTGCATGAAGAAAGTCTGCGGTAGTGCAAACGCACCAAAGGCTTGCTATTTCCAACAAATTTAATGCCTTAATTGATGATGTTAATGACCAAAGCAATGACAACGGTCTTGACGATGGTTCAGTTTCATCTGTCACTGCAGCTGAGATAGAAAGTGATAGGGGAGGAGGAGGAGATTCTTCTTTGGATGAGGAGTTGGTGTCAGAAGAAAATCGAAGGACAATAAGAGAAGCTGTTGAAGAATTTGACAGGGACTCGAGTTTATAAGAGAAGCAGGTTACAGAAAGCAAATATCGTGGTCATTGGTGTATCAAGAATTAGGGCTGCTTCTGCAGTCTAATAAGAGCTTGATAATAAAGCGCCAACTCTTCTCGGTAATATGATCGACAATTCATCTGGGGCATGGTGGGCATACCTCAAAATTGACACCAACACTTGATTATATTAAATCAAATATCAAGGACTCATTTGTATAAACACCTAAAGAAAAAAAAAAAAAAAATCGCTGATATCACAAACATGATAGTTTAGTTGGGATTTTCTAATGCTATTAAAAAGAGAGCCACTGTTATAAAAGAAATTAAATATTTTTGTGATTCCAATAATTTGTTAATGTAGGTCACACCATATAAGTATAATAAATATTAATACACTATACCAGAAATCAGGGATGTTACACCACTTGGTAGATATTTTATATCACATGGAGGAGAATCAATGTTATAAAAGAAATTAAATATTTGCATAATTCTAAAAAGTTTTCAAGGCTGATCAGATTATAATTATAAAATTGAAAAAAATTGATTGATTTTACTAATTCTTTCTTTTTACTTTCGAGTGCGAACTAGTTTATAAGAATTAAGTCCAAGAAGGATTTTGCTTGGCACTGAGTCCACGACGTATGCGCATGATGCCCTTCTTCAAAGATATAAAACCTGACTTTTGTAATACTGATTACTATAATGATTTGCGACGTACCTTCAAAACGGGCAGTTTCTGCCTAGAAGTCCAGAAATGATCCCTCCTAGTTCTTCACCGCAATCCTCCTGCACATGGTGCCCTGCCTTCAAAATACAACAAAGTTTAACATATTTTGGGCCAGCATAAGAAACTTAGCTACAGAAAATGGATAAAAGGCAGTCAAAAAGAGATTATGGCCACATGGTATCAAAGCAATCTGGCTGGAGTTGCAGCTTGAAGATACCAATAAACAATGTCAGGCAATGGTGGAAGCAGAAAGGAGGGCTTCAAACTGCCTGAAAACTGGAAAGGTTTGTGCAGGAGTATGAAGTACGTGAAACAAAAAGACTCGAGCCAACTTTGTCTTGTAAAAGGGATGGGAAAAAAGAAGAAGACTCAAGCCAGCTGTGTGAGAAATGGCGAGTGAGCGTAGAGATTCAGAGAAGGCATTTTGGGATGCAATTTCCATCTTTGTCCATCTTAAAGGGAAACAGATTTTTAGCATCACCAGTAGGACTAGAACATTTGAAAGGGAAAAAGAGAGAGTTGCTACCATTGGAAGCTCAATTAGTTTGTGATTTGAGTCCTCGCAGAAGTCTTCAATTCCATCATAACTCAACCAACGATCTCTCTGGCCCCAGCAAACAGTTGTTTGAACTTTCCAGCTCTTGTCTGAGAGAACTGTTCTCATATCCTCCACATATCTCTACCAGGTATACAAACCAGCATAATAACATGTACAGCACAAGAATTAGTGGTCAATTAACTCCTTCAGTTAAAGGAATCAAAATTTTGCTATCTGCACCATGCCAAATTTGGCATTTGTGGTAGAGTATGCTAAGATAAAAACTTAGACAGCACAATTTTGTTTTTTGATTTCCATAAATTATTGAAGAAAACTCGGTACAAGGATGAGCAATGAACAGAGAAAGGATGCAATAGCAGACTGGAATTAAATGAACAACGAAGAAGCAGTAGGCACATAATACTGGAGGTAGTGACAAAAAAATGCCCAAAGACCTAAACAAAGAATGAAAGATCAAGCCCACCTCTCTCTCGTTGTATTTTTTCTTTTTCACATTTTAATTTAGATTCTAGGTAAAGAGAGAAAGCTTAATCACCTTTAGCTCCTTTTTCATGGCCCTACTAATCGCATTCAAGGCAAACCCTGCAGAACCAGATGTGAGATAAGGTCTCCGATATACCATTGCATCATCTTCCTTCATCTTATAAGGACCAGAACTTGTCAGGGCTTTGTCGCTTGCCCTTAGAGGATCCTATTTGGGTGCAAGATTGAAGTCATAAGTCTTGGACCAACCAAACTGAAAATGTATATGCATCATGAAACACACAGATGTACTGTTTCCATCGGCACTTACAGACCCCAGAGCAGAAACATATAAGACCAGAAGCAAATTCTTAAAGGGAGCATTCCTACCTGAGAAAAGATTTCGCCTAGCAAGAAGTTGCTGAATATAGACAAGGCTGACGGAAGGCTGGCATGTTTAGCTGTTAACTTCAGAAAAGCAAGAAAGAGAGCATCTGTTAATTATAATTGTCTGAAGAAGAGGAAAAAAGAAAACATCTCAGATTTTTCATCATTGTAATACTATGGAAGCAGCACAATGTTCACGCACACACTATTTTTCAGGTAAAGACAACAAATCTACTCCTAAAAAACAAGTATTAGTTGGTCAAGCCTATCTGCATCATATAAAATTCCCACATATGCCAAGCATTTAAGGAGACTGATGTCCATGAAACGGGAAGGATAAGCCCCTTTTTAAGCAAAAATAAACAAATGGACGGTCAAAGGTCCCATCAAAAGCATGTCAATAGATTGATCATGCAGATGAATATAAAGCTGAGTTTAGTTTGATGAAGGCGATTGAAAAGGCATGGACAAAAGAAAGTTAAGCACTAAACGGAGAAGATCTGAAATCCTTACAGGAGGATTGAGGAGTATCAGATTACTAAGCTTCTCCTGATGATTGCTAGCATATTTAACAACCACTGGTGAAAAGAAACCCTGAAAGTGCATCAAAGAATGCTAATTACTTGTTACATGATAAATGGCATTTACTGGTACATGAATGCTCACAGATCTTACCTGAACAACCAGTGAGACCTTATCAGTGGTAATTTCATCGATAAAGGACTTCAAGGATGACAAATATTCTGCAAACCATAGAGAAACAAATGTCCAGTATTCTGCAAAGTATAACAAAACAAACTTACAAATAAGCTTCTTGTTTTATGTTTCCTATGATACCCATGAATTCACATATGCTGACCTAAGATTCATGTTTAGCTTCTATCTTGCACTTCAAGGCTAAAGCAATTACCGTCCAAGGTGTAGTCAAATCCGTAGTTAGGTTGAGGTTTATCTGAAAATCCAAACCCTGCCAAAGAAGGGCAGAAGAGGCAGAAAAGAGTTTTAAATTAGCATATTTCATTTGACTTAACTGAGAAGATGCAATCTGACGACTGAAGCACAAAAAACCATGTAGTCATTAAGTACTTGAAGAACATCTATCACAAGAAGTCCACCTTTAAAGACCATGATCAGCTTTAACAGACAACATAAAGCATTATTATTATCCTAGAATCTCACCTAGCCAATCAAAAGCAACGGCATGATAGTTCTTGGCGAGTGTGGGAAGAACTTTGCGGTAAGAGTATGCCTGTGACAGAACTAAAGCTCTTTCCATGTCAGCTGTACATACAAGATTGATCAATCAAATCATTTTTCCTTGGTAAGATGATTGTGAGGAAAGAAATATCATGTTCATGTTCATTAAACAAAATGTGTTACTGAATTTTTTGGTAATTACACGCAATGTCACAACCAACAGCAGCAAATTTTTAGACTTGAGAATTCTGTATGATAACATAACATAAACACCTCCTCTATACTTAACACAAGAGGCAATTAGCCAACATTGAAATTCATAACCTGAATCATTTGTTCTATAAGAGATTGCATGAAGATGCAGGAAAGTCGATAGGGACAAACATATGGAACCTCTAAAATCCACCAAGGAACAAAAGAAATGGACCTGTGAGGGAAAACCATGAACTAGTAAAACCGAAGGGTTATCAGCATTTCCGCTTTCAACGCAAAACCATCTGCTTGCACAAAATCACAATATGAAGCATGTTTCAAAGTATAAACCCTGCAAGTAATTCAATCTCAATTTATGCGTATGGTATACAATAAAACCTCAAGAAAAAGACGCCAGATAAACTAGTAACCCTACAAATACAGTTCAAAGTTTAAACCTGAAAAAATCATCCGAGGCTTGAGAGCCAGGACCCATTTTGAGTCCAAATATGGGGTCTTTTGCCTTCTCGCCAGAACTAACAGGGTGAGCCTTGACCTACAAAAGAAGAAAATTCATATCAGACAATATTCCTACAATAAACATGTCCGGGTAAGTAAGACTGAAAGAAAATAAAGCAAAAGAAAAGGAAGAGTGCTCACAATCTTTCCTTGTTTGAACCATTCATCCGATGGGCTAGGCTCATCCGAGTATTTCCCTGCCCCGCCAAATTCAACACCCTTATCTCAAACAATTGCTAAAAATGGATGCAAATTTTAAAACAGTGCTAAAGAATGAAAGAAGAAACAAGAAGGGCACACCTCCACTGAAAGAAAAACCGTCTCCAACAGAAGAAGGGGCATCTATCAGATAATAATCCTGTTTAAACAAGAAAACGAATTACTTTGCATTTTGGGCATCTATCGGATAACAAGAAATGTGAAAGTTTACATCTTGTCGGCCGTTGGATCGAGAGGCGAGCCGGAGAGGTGTTCTGCGGCTGTTTGGAGCCGATAGCTTGAGGTGGGTGCGAAGATGTGACAACGCGGGTGCAATAGGCGAATGGAATTGATGGGAACGAAGAACAGACAAGGGGGTCTTGGCCTGAATTGCCATGGCCGACGTCAATCTTTGAGGGGTGAGAGAGAGAGGAGGCAAGAGATGGGAATTGAAGACCGTTAATGTTGTTGGTCTTTAAATACTTTTACGTTGGATTGGCATCCTCTGGTCCTCGTTTATTTGGCAGAAAAGTAATAAATAATGGCTATGCCTATTTGAAATGGTATTAGGAGTCCCTCAATTTCTTGGATTAGCAATGATCACGCGTTACACAAAAATTAAAATTTGTCAACGGTACTTTCCCATAGTAATCCCTTTCTTTTTAGGAGTAATGGTGCAGTAATGATGATAAACCAAAAAAAAAAAGCAGCGTTGGGATCAAGCCTAACATCTCACACCTATCTCCTTGAATGTACTATTTTTCTTTTTTTCTTTTTTCTTTTTTTGTATTTTTTGGTGGGACCCTTCAATATGGACCAAGACTAATTTAATATTGTGGGCTCCTATTCCAGATCATGGTGAAGAGGCGTTTGTATGCTACCCATTCGTTCCACTTCCAGCAGTTGTTCAATGGCCCATGGAAATTGCTATTTGGGACTATTCTGCCATATAGCTGCAAATTAAGGCAGGATGTAAATTGATGTGCTTGCTGGAATTGGAATTCCGGGCTCTGTTATTAGGCCCAGCGCACATATACACAAGAATAAAATTCCGAAATTGTGGCCTACCACGGATTATTGAACTTCTTTACTCTTTTGTTTTGATGAATTTCTTTGTCTTCATTAAAATTTTTGCTTGTGGATGGCCGAGCGTCAATTAATTTGATCATGAGGATAGAAGAAACAATAAATTTCCAAGAAGATATCCCAAAGTAACATGCCACTGAGGAACCCGAACCAGAAAAGAATCCTTGAAGACCATTGTTTCAACTTCTTGAAACGTGTCCACGGAAAATTGGAAATGATAGATTTGTGGTATTCATTCGCAAACAATTATTCCAAATTTGGCAAATATACAGTGACGGAGGGCACAGAGCGGGAGTGACACATAAAATGTAGAAAATGGTGATGGCCCTTTACTTAACGTGGTAAGGAAGGTTAAGGACGTAGAGAAGAAAGCATGCCCAGATGACACCAGAAATTCCACCAAAGAAGAACCCTCCATTGAACTTAGCTCATTCATCTGCAGTTTGCAGCTGGTCAGGCTCTTTCTTCCTTCCAGTCAATGTTAGGCTTGGGGCAATAGATGGGTCTCCTTCTTTGAATGATGCAATTCCATACATGGTCAAGCAAATGCTCAAAATCACTACCAGCCCACCTGCTGCCAGTCACCCTGCTGCACCTGCTTATTCCGTGTTCCTCGGTGGACCTGTCTTGACAAATGGGCCCGCCAGGAGGAACCCGTGGGCCAGTCCGACCTCGACCCCCCTGAGAAGTGGTCCGATTGCTGTCCGATAGGCGAGTGGATTGGAAAGGTACCAAGCGATCAGTGGGCTTGATGTTATGGGGGTTTCAAGGCTACCAATGTAGGGATCACTGTTGATTGGTTGTATCACTGGGTATGTTGGCTGCACATCTAAGACGCATCCTGGTCATTTGATAGCGTCGAAGCCCACAAATGCAACTCATTTATGAGCGTGAAATATCCATGCCTTGCTAGAAAGTTGCCATTAATCTGCAATGCAATGGTACTGTGACAAACTGGGATTCTGAACCTTTAGCCAAAATATAAAGAAGTTTGTCATTGTTAGATTATCATTTCAAACGATCCCTATAAGTTGGCCCCATTGTATTAACGACAGAAGAGCAGCCAAGACAATAGGACGAGATCAGATGAGCCAATTTTACGTGATGCAACAATGACAGTCGGGTTTCCAATGCTTTTAATCAATTGCAAAACATGGAAGAAAAAATCATCAGTTGCCCATCTAGTTAATGGCGTATTCTTAAAGGTGTTGGAGCTCTGATATCACCATTAACTTTGCATTATACTGCATTCATAGCATCTAAAGCTTCAAAAGGATTGTGTACAAATAGACATCGCTTTTAGCCTGCACTGCTTAATTGGATTTGAAAAATGAGAACTAATTGCCTAAAAGCTTCAAGCTTGTTTGAAAAGTTTTTGTGCTGGATTTTCAAGGGCTCTTACCTGATGGAATGGCTTTAACAGTGAAGCGAGGGGTTCTCTTGCTGGGTGGTGAGACTCTAAATGGAGCTCCAGACATGCCCCTTGGAATGACCAGCCCCATTTTCATGGATGATGCAAAGCTGCTCTTGAGCTGACTGGCTATTGGAGAAGCAGTCGTTGTGATTTTGATTTGCTTTTGTTAACAGAACCTTGATGGTGGAACCGGAGTGGACAGATATCTATCTAGCAAAGGAAGCGATGGATTCTGTGACTAAGAACTACTTGTGGTTGTCACCGACGAGAGGTCTTTAAAACCCTTAAAAATTTTCATTGGCTAGTAATCTTCTCCATCACTCATCTGCTGCTGCAAAATTTTGATGACACGTTGCCACCAAACAAGTCCCCAGAAAATAAAAATAAAAACTGAATTGCCCGTCAAGCTTGTCCCATGGGCACTTTATTAACAAATTAACAATGATAAGCTTCTAAAACCGCCCCCCCCCCCTCCCTAAAAAAAAAAAAAAACATAAGAACAAGAAGAAGAGTAATAAAAATAAAACGGCGAAAGGGAAAAAGAAATCAAACAGAAAATGGGGCTGCAGTTCTTGAAGCTTCCAATCTTTTCACGCTGTTGTCCTATTTCAAGTTCGTTTACCCTATCCAAATCCTCTTTGGGGCTTTCAGTTAGATGGGTCACTCCTGAAATCCGTTGTTGCATCTCCAGAGGCTTTGCTGCCGCTAAGGCAACCAAGATTCAACTCCCTAAAAGGTGAGCTTCTTGATCTCCTCGTCCGAGGGTTTTACATTTTTTTTTTTTGTTAATCTTTATCTTCATATGCTTTCTTTCGGTTTTCAGACCGAATTTAAATACCCAACTCCGAAATTCCATGTGGGATAGCCCTGGCTTTTATGATGTGAATGGATGGATACAGAGAGGGAAAGACATGGGAATTCGTTGCTGTTAGTATAGAAAATTGGTCTCTTCCTTTTCCTGCATATCTGTGTGTGATAGCTGAGTTCTGTCTTCTTTTTAACATTTTCAGAAAAAAGAGGCTGGACGAAGTCTGTCTTGAGAGGTTCCAGCAGTACAGCCGAACGTTTGTACAGTCTTGGATTTTGCAAGGTTAGCTGCATTCTTGAATTGCGTCATCGAATTCTTTGTTCCATTTTGTTGTGGCTTGAGCAATTTCATGTTCTATTTTGCCAGTAAAACCAGAAAAATCTGCCATTCGCATAAATTTTTCTTGTAGGGAAAGTGTTTGTGAATGGAAAGATGGTAAACAAAGCTGGCACACCTGTCTCTGACCAAGCTGTTGTCGAGATAATGGCTGAAGTTCCAAAATACGTATGTAGGTGATTACTCTCCAAAAGAACTTTTCAACCACTGTGGATACATGAGTATAAATTTGCATTAACTTTCGTGATGTTGGAAATCCTGAATTCACTCTTTTGCACACAAATCCAGAGCTGGGTACAAGTTAGAGGCCGCAATTGAGCAGCTGGGTGTTGATGTGAAAGGCAAAGTAGCCCTAGATTCAGGTTTGTCTACCGGAGGATTTACTGACTGCTTGCTTCAGCATGGTGCATCGTTTGTGTATGGAGTTGATGTTGGCTATGGACAGGTAATGTTAATCGCTCTTTTTATTCTGGTATATACTATTTGTTATGAATGGTGGTGAAAGGTTTAATGGCTCTTGATGAAAGGTAGATGGTGACTTGTTCTTCAGGTAGCAGACAAAATTCGCCGAGATGAACGTGTTTCTGTGGTAGAAAAAACAAACTTAAGGTACCTCTCTGGGCTTCCCCAACAAGTTGATTTGGTGACTCTGGACCTCTCATTCATCTCAATTCTCTTGGTAAACCTTCAAACAAACGTTTTCATCTTATGACTTAAAAATGTGCCATTCCACTTGCGATGATATTTTACAATATACAGGTCATGCCTGCTGTTGTCAATGTTATGAAGGAGGATGCTAAATTAGTTACTCTGGTGAAACCTCAATTTGAAGCTCACAGAACACAAGTGAGAAACCGATATTCATAATCTTTTCAACTGTGGCCCAAAACAATTTATTTAATATTGAAAATCCAACATTAGAGAATACTATTCTAGTCTGCTTATCTGGAAAAGCAACCCTCAACTTCAATGGCCTGAATGGTATCCTTAATTGAGTTACAAAGAAAAACAGTTATTAATTTTTACAATGGAAATTTGTTGCAGGTGGGAAGTGGGGGGATAGTGAGAGATCAGCAAGTCCATCAGGAGGTATGCACTTTTTCTCTGATCTGCATTCACGTTGTGCCTCATTGGCCAAATCTGATTCAGATAGCTTTCTCACCAGAACATAATTATCTATCTTTTCAATTCACAACAATTTTTTTTTTCTTAAACAAGTTGAGTGTCAATAAGGGGATACTTTTTTGGTACAAGTCAAAAGGGGATATTGAATCAAGAGCCATGAAGTTGTCACAAATTGTGGTGTAACTTACAATGTATGTTTCTAGGCCTTTAGAGTAACAAATATCATGAAGGTCACTACTACTCTTTAACCATGAGAGATTTTTCCCTTGGTTCTTGCCAAGTAAGCACGATTGAAAGTGACTTTTAGAATTAAACAAAAAGCTGTATGACCGAGGTTACAATATGTAGGTTCTTGAGAAGATTATCAAGGGTGTAGAGGGCTTTGGCTTCATTAGCAATGGGTGGATTGAGTCTCCTTTAAAGGGTGCCGAGGGGAACACAGAATTTCTGGTTTACTTCAGTCAAATGGCACAGAAAAATGCTTAGTAATGTATTGATATGGAAGAAGAGACCCTTTGACTTGTAATGCCTGGAGGGCGACTGTCAGTCGAGGAAGCATCAAGTGCATTTGACATGCATTCTAACAGAAGAAGGCTTGGTGACTTCTGAGGAACTGCATCCATTTACATTTGCTACAGAATTGGAAGCACCAGAGAGGCTAGAGGAGCAATAGACTATGATGTCTGGGACTGACCTTCCATCACATGGGTTGATTAGCTTTGTGCCTGTTGATGGTGACCTCATTAAGATGATGGGTACATGGGCCACCTGTGTTTTTTTCTTCTTTTCTATGGACAAAAGGCTTGCCGTTATACTTCCATATGCAAAATCACAGAATGGTATTGATGTTTGTGGAATAATGATACAAGTATACGTTCGCAAAAGATTTTAAGTATCATCAAGCTTTAAGTTGATATGGAAGAAGTGTCTATCTTTTTCCCAATCATCCATCAAATTTTTGATAAAGATAAAAAGAGTTAATACCTTTTTTATTTTTATTTTTTGTGAAATCAAGATATTTATATTAACATGCTGTAAAAGTTACTTTATTCGAATAATTGGAGCCATGTCAATAAGAACAGGTAAGCGTTGCCTATGAGAAGAAAAAGAAACCGCACAAGTTGCCTGATCTTGGGAGATTATGTAAGTATCGAATCATTATCATCATTGATGTATTTCTTAAAAGTGGAAATTTTCAATATGCTTGCAAACCTCTGTTAACCATTTCATGATAAGTTAACACTGTTCATATATACAGATGTTAATTATACTAGATGACATTCAACATTTCTAAGGGGATCCTAAGACCAACCACCTGCCCAACAACTGAGCACCATGAAACCAAATAAAGTTCAATATCTAGACCTTTTCCAGCTGAAGCAGCATCAAGGAAAAGCAATTTCATCCACTCGCCAGTCCCACAAGGATGTAATTTGTACCACGGCCTGTTTAGGTACGGATGCTCCTAAATTGACAAGATACCAAAGTCAGCGTGACTAAGTTCCAGATAAGAATTCAACAACTGAACGAAAGTGTTCTAGAAATTTATCTGTTTCAGACTCTGAAGTAATGGTAAAAGACTTGACGAAAGTAAAAGATGATTCCATATTGAAAATGTGAGGAGACGATGAAACAAGTGGGAAAGCATGTACCTCCTGAGTGATGAAAGTCCACTTTGATTCCAGTAATGCCTTTGCGGAGCATGAAGGAAGGTCCTTTTCAATTTCATTCAACGCCAACGGCCGTCCATCTGTGCAATAAATGAAAACTCAATGCTTTCGATAAAAGGCTAATCGCCAAAAAAATATTGAGCATAGCCAACGTCTCCATGCCCAATTATGCACAACTAAAATTAACTGAAAAGAGCCCAACTTTCAAATTCTTATCCATCTGTCGAGTTATCTTTAAGATAAACAACGTTAGGTAACCTTCAAGATCACCAGCTGTAGAACTGGAATCCTATCAGGTTGTCAGATATGACCCTAAATTCTTACCATTCCACATATTCCAGACTCCATATACTTCCAATATAGATAAACATACATACCACTGCAGTATCCGCGGAAGTATAGCACAGGGACCCTGTATGAAGGACTGTAGACTACATGGAAATCATAGAAATGCTCTTCATGGTATCTACTGCTCTGGACCTTTCAAACGATAACAAGAACAAAGTTTGAACGGAAAGGGATATCAGAGTAGCCAGTAGTGACTTGGTGATCGTTGGAAAACACATCAATTTCAAAGATAAATGCGCTCAGTTACACAATCCAACTTACTGCCCCATTTAAGAGAGATCAAGAATACCAAGAAAAAGGGAAGGAAATTACCAGGGTGGCATTATCAACTACTTCCTCTTCTTGTTTTTCATCCTCAGAGAGACTTGCATCATTGACACTGTCCTGTGAAAAAGGAAATAAAAAAAAACATATACATCCACCCATATTGATTATTCCAAGAACAATTGGTGCGGCATTGTTGCGAAGAATTACAAAAGATTCTTAATTTTGCATTGTATTTAGCAAACCTCAGTTGACCCAAGAATACGCATGCTGTCCAAAGACAAGTACCCGTCCACTGCCTGGCAAAGGAGGGGTCTTTCTGGAGAGGGAACCCATAACCAAGGAGTGGAAGTTGGGTTGAGCCTTTTCCATTTATCTGCAAAAGCACGGGCCGCCACACAGAAATCAGTCGCCGACAGGGTCCCATCCCAAGATCTTACATCCATGATGATCAAGCTAGGGTTTCTGCTTTCGAGGCAGATTCTGCTTTCGGATTCCTAGTCCAACTATCCACCGACCCAATTGGCCTGTTTGTTTAATCTTTTATTTGTTTCCCTTCAAAGGAAAAATCTTGCATATCTATGTATGTATGTATGTATATGGAATAAGTTTTAAATTTTTATATACAAATATAACAATCCATCTCCAAGTGCATCAAAGGTTCCAGTATTTGATTGACTGAATGTTGTTGTTGTTGTTGTTGTTGTGTGTGTGCGTGTGTGTATCAATTATTTGAAAACATTGCTATTTTTGTAAAATTTGTTAATGAGTAGTATGGTTTTCCTTTTTGTGTTTAAAACAAGTTTTCATTGTCATGAAATTTATTAATTGAGAATATATTTAAAAAACAGTAATTAAATTGTTTTAGAAAATTATGACGGCAACAAAGATTGTTACTAATAGAACGAGATGAGCAGAGGTTCCTCGGCCTCATAAATAAAATCGCATGCGTTACGGACGACATGTGGTCGGACTCCAGTACTCCACATACCAGAGATTTTTTTTTTAACTGTGGAAGGCAAAAACTGTTGTTGAGCCATAGATGACATCATCAATAACTTGTTATACTGTTAAAAGCTAAAATTTTAAGGATGATGACAAATAGGATTTCACCTTTTAAATTTAATTTTAAATATAGATATTATATTTTATCGCTAACATATAAAAATACATATTAACAATTAATATATATCATCAAATATCAAAGAAAAAAAAACAGCTACGCAAAAATGATTTAGCTTTTAAGTTAAGGGGGGGGAAAAACTCTAATTTGAAAATTATATATCACTTGTTTTAGAACACAAAATCAAAATATAGGTATTTTTATTACTTTATACATATTTTATAACAAAGAATCATTAAAAAAATTATTTCATACGTATCCCCCAACCGTGAAAAGAAAGAAAAAAAAAAACAAAGGAACAAAGAAGTACTATGAAGGAAAATAAATCAAAAAAAGAAAAAAAGAACTATGAAGGATATACAAAAGGAACATAGTACATATATTAGACGATCACATAATATCTTGTACAATAGATTAAACATTAAAATAAAAGTTTTTTTTTTTTTGGGGGGGGGGGGAGGTTGAAGTAGGGGGGAGAGGTTCCTTACACTAAAGTTCATTCATACAACAACGAACTGCAGGGTTAAGGCTAACAGTTAAACGAGGATCATAGTCACCTTATCGCCGTCTTAACTAGCTAGTGAAGATAAGGGGTCTGGTACTGGTAGCCATTTCCGAAGTAGTTGCCGTGACCGTGAGAGAAGTTGTAACCCGTGGATCCGATAAGCTGGGGAACATGGTTATCAGCAGGGGCAGGATAAACATATTGTCTGTCATACACATACTGCGGGTACCTTTCAGCAACCCTAGGATAAAATATTTTGTCAGCAGCGGTATTGGTGGCACGAGGCCCGCATCCCACGCCACCACGTGGTCTCTTAGGCTGAGGCTTGGCATCTTCTGTTGCCCTCTTCTTGTCTGCCTTTTCCTTCTCTAGCTGAAGAAGGCGTTTCTGGAGTGGGTCTACAGGATAATGCTCCTCAAGTTTATGCTCGTCAATACACTTGATCACGGCCTTCAGGGCCGTCAGCTCTCGTTCATTGACATCATTCTGAAACAAAACAGTGTCAGTTAAAGATACCCTTCGCTGGCTATTACATACTTGCACAGACAACCCTCTTGAGGTTCAACAAAAGCCTATTTTAATAGGTCTCTGGACTGATAAACTGAAGCAAATGCATCCCCTCAACGGGGAAAGATGGAATTAGGAGCAAGAGACGTGCTTCCAGAGCAACTTGCCAGTTAAGCTGCATGATCCCCACAGAGCCTGGATGCAGCACAAAAAGCCCCAGGAGTTGCTAAATACAAGAGCAAACTCCCGGAAGACAACTAATAGGAAAAGAGCAAAGAATTGAACTAAATACACTGTGAACAGTTATTTGCCATTTAAACTATTGGAAGACAACTAATAGGGAAAGAGCAACTTAATTCCATATAAGCAAGATCACGGGCAGACACACAAGGTAGCTAGTTATTCAAAAGCCAACAACTAGATAGGCCAATCCACTTATTTTAGTCAGATGGAGAATGCAAACCTGTGCAGTGGCAGGAGAAGCATTTCCAGGCCTAGCTGGTGATGAAACCTTTCTTGCATCCTTTAAGTATGATTTCAACAAAGGTACAGGTAAGAATTGCTCAGTCAACTCAAAAGCAAAAGCCAAGTTAACTGCATCAATTTGTCTTCCATTATTTATCAATATCTCAAGTACACCTAAAGAATCCAAGGAAAAGGAAGAGAGTTAATCAGCAATTAAAAGGAGTAAACCATATGCAATCAAGTAACTTTTATGCATGACGCACTGAATCCACCCATCTTTATGTATAAAACTGACTCAGATGATTTATGCATAACGCACTGAATCCATCCATCTTTATGTATAAAAATGACTCAGATGAGTTGGCAAATGCCAAGAAAAATTTTCTCAACATTGCCTTGTGTAAGATCCAATCACATGCATGAATACAGGAACATTATTCGTTCTAGGATCACCTAAGATAAAATGAATTCTCCTACCATAATGAACTTGTATTTATCATATATTGAGCTTTCCAATGCTCTGATGCCCAAAATTTTGGACCAGTTTCTGTTCTTTTTAAGTTAAATAATGGCACCACTGCACTTTGAGATATTCCCAAAGTCTTCCATGAAACAGAACAAAAATGGCATTTGAATTATAGTGGCTCCGCAATTTTTTGGGGTTTTAGATGGATGTGACAACTTCAGAAAGATTTCCAATGAGGAAGGTGAAAAAGCCTCATTAGTGAAAGAAGGCGAACCTGGCATTTTTTCTGACAGTCCAAGGAAACGACAAAGTTCAGCTGCTTGGTGACGACGAGAAACCATTGGAATGAGCCTGGAAAGTTCTTCTGCATCAAAGTTAGAAGCAATGCCAAATGTGACCAGAAGTTGCAAAAATGCATGTGCCTCCAAAGAGTTCCCATTGCTAGCATCCACATCTAGAGCATCCAATTTTGGTTTCCATTCTTCAGCGATAGCCTTTGCACGCACCTTAGCATCCTCTGAGATAACATCAGATACAGATACAAGATCAGAATATGTCAATAAAATGCTAAGGCATTCCATCAACATGATACAAGTCCGACGGACACCCAAAAGGTTTGAATCTTTCTTTCTGTCAACATTGGGCACTTCCACGGGATAGAAATTCTCCAGAGAATTCAAGACCAATTGGGCAGGATTTGCTGCAGCCTTTAATGCAAGTGGAATCTCCTCCCTTAGGACGGCAAGATTCTTACGATTGTCTGATATGAATTTGTGCAGCCCCTCTGAGTCCATCTCTTCGCATAGTTTGCCTAGTTGGGGGTAAGATATCAGCTCCAAATTTCCATTTTCGGAAGAATCTATGGTTCCTTCTAAGTTACTTTCAGCAGCCAAGCTGTCAGGGGGTTGGTCCTCAACAGTTGGGGAATCCACCTGGTCATTGTTTTTCACAGCAACAGATTCAGCAGATATTACTTTCCTCTGCTTCTCTCGAGCACTAGCAACAGCCAACATAGCAGCATCTCTCTTCTCCTGAAGCCTCTCTAGTGAACCTTGTTCCTTGGCCATAACAGCAGCTTCCCGCTTCTCCAACATTTCTTGAGCTTTCTTTGTTTTGCTTTCATACTCCTTTTCTTGGTCCTCCAATTCATGAAATCGCCTCTTCAAGGACCTCTCAAGCCCATGAAAGTGTGCTTCGAGTTCTTTCCATTTCAAGTTAAGTGTCACAGCCCGGTGACTTTCAAGCTCAGCAAATGCTTTCTGAAGTTGCTGTATTTTGGATGTTGTGGAGTCTATTAGGGTTGCCACTGATTCTGGATCTTCCATAGCTGACAAGCTGGAGCACAAAGGAGAAGAGGAAACTGAGGGTAAAAAAGGCAAGGCCAACTTAGGTTAACTTTCTTAAGGACATGCACAAGACTATTGAATGCATCATATGAAGCCAGTGGCCTCATCTGTCATGCACTATAGTATGTCAAAATATAACTGGAAGAACAACCAACTAAAAGTGCAAGAGAATATTCAGAAGAACGCGCTTGGATAAAGTTGCATAACAGTGACAACATTTCTTTCTAGCATCTTCATATAACAAAGTAAGAAAAGATAGAGAGAAAACAACATACATCAAAAAGCCCTATAGCTTGAAACTTAATTTTCAGGCTGTTGAGTTTTGTAACAACTCGGCCACATGAACAACAGAATGCAAAAGATATAAGCCAAAACCAAACTTGCAAATCCACAGTGAACACAAAATCACAGCCATCCTCCAATCCGTAAAAATGCCAAGGCAACGGTCTCCAGGTTGCCATACAATATCAGCTTTTGTCATTGTGAGTCCTCTTACAAATAATTCAACATCAACCCGTCAATATATTGGACTTTCACACAATTTTGGGCAGCAAAATTGAGACTAGTAGAAAATGCAACCGGCAATTAATAGGAGAGAACCAAGACCCCCATAATTTCTTCAAACACAGTTTCATAGCACCCATATGGATGATCAAACTCATAACGAAATGAAAATAATTAACGAGAAAAGAGAAATATAAATTGAGAACTAAGCGCTAATAATTTAGCACGGTAATTTGGGATGCACACACACATTAACAACAACAAATAGATAAGAACCTGGTTTTAAAGTGTTACCAACAACACTCAATGGGTTTACCGGTGATTTTGAAGCTCGAATCAAAGTTTATGCTCGACCAAGAGATCACGCTGATTAGAATAACAAGGTGACGAAAAATGAGAAAAAAAAAAAAAAAAACAACGCGGAGAAACAAAGCTCGCATCACTTAAAAACCCGAATTGAACCCACAAAGAAACAACCAAACAACGCTGCATTCCATATAAAATAAAAAATAAAATCCATGACAAGGTTTTTCAACGAAAACATTCGGAGACAATGAACGGCCCGTAAGTGAATCCAAGCTCAGCCAGTAAAAATTGGAGAAGTGAAAGCGAAATGAAACAAACAGAGCCGATCTGGAACTAACATTAAACCGTCTCAAGAAATGAGAGGACAAAAAAAAGAATAAAGATAAAAAAGGAACTTACCTGCCCGCCTAGCTTGACTGGACCCACACAAACAAAGCGTGGAAAACTTAAAAAAAGGAAAAATTAGAAGAAGAAACGCATCAATCCATGGCAGCCTGAAATGGATAAGGGTTTGTGTGCTGTGGCCGCTCTCCTGCAAATCCCTAGCCAAGGAGAAAGAGAGAGAGAGAGAGAGGGAAAAAGGAAGTGCGGTATAATAGTATTAGTAGCAGTAGCAGATCCTGGGCACTCCCTTTTTTTGGCTACTTCCCGAACAGAACCGTCACGTGACTGAGTGCTTTTCAGCTTTTTCCCTGCGTCTGCGTGAGGATTCTATCAACCTGCTGAACTAAAAGGAGTACCCAGAAGAGAACCCGAAGCGGGCTCTTTATGCTGCATAATTGGACCCTGACTTAGCCCAATCCGATGAATCTTTTCTCTTTCTCTCGGCCCAAACAACCCAGCTTAACTACTATCTACGATTTCGGGCCCTGTCCTCCCACAATAAATTTTAGGGCTTTTTAACCCGGCTGGCCCACCCGCCTTTAAGCTCAATTAATGGTGACTAATTGAATACTTGCACGGGAGGGCGCAGCCGTGCCGGGAGCGGGGGGACCGGGATGCAAGCTCCTCTCGCCATCCTCCACCAGCCACCTTCCTTTCTTCTTAATGATGATATGTAACCATCAACACTGCACCACGGACCCAAAAAAATAAAAAATAGAAAAAAAATTGAATACTTGCAAGTTGCAACAAAATATTAATAAACAAGGTTTTGTAAAAAAAAAAAAAAGAAGTTAGTGAAAATAAGATTTGTAACATTTATTTGTAAAAAAAAAAAATGAAGCATTGCTGAACGGCCGATCGTGTCTAAGTGAAAAAAGTTGATCATTATAAAAGCTATGAGCCCCCCCCCCCCCCCCCCCCCCCCCCCCCCCCCCCCCCGAATCCAACTTCTGTCAAGGCGTGCAACGAGGTTCGAAATTTATTCTTCCGTACCAATTGACGGGGTCGCGTTTACAAGGAAAAGTAATTTAAAAAAAAAAATCTAAATGGTCCGCCACCGTGTCACCGTCGCTTCTTTTATTGCCTGACCGCACAATGTTTGACTAAGATCACTTGGCATTAATCTTAGCAATAGTGAATATTGACTTTTCAACAGTTAATATATATATATATATATATAGACTTGTTTAACAAATATATAAGGAAAGATGATGGACCGCAAACGATCTGATCCGTTCGTAAATCATGCCTTAATTCCTGAATTTCTTAAGTGACACAACACATAAAAAATCAAAGTCTGAAAGTCAAGGAAAGGCACTCGCCCCCGACGTTGGCTTCCCTTTTCTTCGCTTACTTTTTTTCCATTTTTTGATTTTGTTTTTTTTTGGGTCTTGGTCGTCGCTGCCTGCCCTGCCTCGCCTTGCCTTGTAGTAAAAAGATGGCTATTTTCTGCTTGGCTTGCTCGACCCGATAAGCCACGCACGCAGAAGGCAGAACAGACCCTCTTCTCTTCTTAATTTTATCAGCAAACACCTCTTATTGCTATTGCCTTTTCTTGTATTTTTCTTTTCTTTCATTTGATTTGATTGGTTTTGTGTTTTAATTATGGGTTTGATTTTGATATTCAAACCATGTTATAGACACCTTCACTTCACCGCTGCTTTCCTCTGGGTCAGCCGTGCTTTTCTTTAGATTTTCTTTCTGGCTTCAACAACCCTTTTGAAGGACTCTTAAATTGTTTGCTTTCTGGGTTCTTGTAGTCTCAGGTGGGTTTTCTTTTTCTCCCTATCTCGTTTTTTTCTTCCCCGCGGGGGACCGCCGGGGGGGAAGGGGGCAGATTCTTGTGTTTTTATGTGCGTTACTTAGATCGTTGTTGAATTTAAGTTAACTGGGTCAGGAACTGCTTTTGTCACTTAATGTTCTGCCTTTCTCTATTTCGCAAGTTTATGTCTTTGTGTTCGTGTCTCTGTGTACGGATAGACGTGTGGGGTGTTGAAAATCCTTCCGTGGGATGCTGAAATCTACTTTGTATTGTTTTTTATACTTTATTCAGGTTTTGGTGTTAATGGAATGGAAGATACTGTTGCTTTTCAACTCTAAAAGGGAAGAGGGAAGGCAAGTTTGAGAGGTTTCTTTTGACAGAATTTAATGGGATCTTTCGCGAAACTCATGTTGAGTAGTCGATTCCGTAAGGTTTTTCTGAGTTATTGTGCCGGGTTGCTGCTTAGCTTTAGTTTGTGCTATGGTACTGAAACTGATCTCGCTTGCCTAAGGAGCATAAAATCTTCACTTAAAGACCCTTATGGTTACTTGAATTCTTCATGGAACTTTAATAACGATACTGAAGGATTTATTTGTAACTTTGAGGGGGTTGAATGTTGGCATCCCAATGAGAACAAGGTATTGAATATACGTCTTTCTGATATGGGGCTCAAGGGGAAGTTCCCTCCTGGCCTCAAGAATTGCACGAGCATCACAGGGCTAGATCTGTCCAACAATGAACTGAATGGACCTATTCCTAATGATATTTGTCAGATCATTGGGTTTGTGACATTCCTTGATCTCTCATCCAACAACTTGTGGGGAGAAATTCCAGTGGATCTTGCAAACTGTAGCTATCTAAATATCCTTAAACTTGATCACAACCGGTTTACTGGTCAGATTCCTGGGGAATTGAGCTTCCTTACTCGCCTCAAAACATTTAGTGTGGCTAATAATCTTCTGACTGGTCCTGTTCCAACTTTCCCCAATGCTTCCCCTACAGCAGAAGATTATGCAAATAACCAAGGACTCTGTGGGAAGCCTTTGGACCCTTGTAAAAGCAATTCACAGGGCGCTCCCGTAGGAACTATTATTGGGGCTGCTATTGGTGGGGTGACAGTTGCAGCTATAGGTGTGGGTATTGGCATGATCTTCTATTATCGTAAGTTTGCAAAGATAAGAAAGAAGAAGGATGATGATCCCGAAGGAAATAAATGGGCAAAGAGTTTAAAGGGGGCAAAACGCAGCAAGGCAAGTTAAACTTACACCTCTTTTAAATTCCACAAAGATTCATGTCTACTTTGCTGTAATACAATTAAATTTAAATTGTTCTTCTCTGCCATGTATTTATATCAAGTACATAATGATTGTGAAAATTTGTATTTCCAGGTTTCCATGTTTGAGAAATCAATTCCTAAAATGAGATTGAATGATCTCATGAAGGCAACTAATGACTTTAACAAAGACAATATCATTGGCTCAGGAGGAACTGGGACTATGTACAAAGCAATTCTTGAGGATGGAACTCCTCTTATGGTTAAGAGGTTACAGGATTCTAAGCATTCTGAAAAAGAATTTATCTCAGAAATGGGTACTTTGGGAAGTGTGAAACATCCCAACTTGGTTCCCCTTTTAGGTTTTTGCATGGCTGGTAAGGAGAGGCTTTTGATTTATCAGTACATGGCAAATGGTAGCCTCTACAACCATCTACATATTGTGGATGAAAGCAGGGAACCAATGGGGTGGTCTCTGAGGCTCAAAATTGCAATGAGGGCAGCAAGAGGATTTGCATGGCTCCATCATAACTGCAACCCCCGAATCATCCACCGAAATGTAAGTTCTAAATGCATTTTATTGGATGCAGATTTTGAGCCCAAAATATCTGATTTTGGTCTTGCCAGATTAATGAATCCAATTGAAACTCATTTGAGTACTTTTGTGAATGGAGAATTTGGGGATTTGGGCTATGTTGCTCCAGAGTACGCAAGAACTCTAGTGGCTACACTAAAGGGGGATGTTTACAGCTTTGGAACATTACTTCTTGAGATGGTGACTGGTGAGAAACCGAATCATGTGGCTAAAGCTCCCGAAGGCTTCAAGGGAAATTTGGTTGAATGGATTATGCAGTTATCAAGCAACTCGCAACTTCAAGATGCCATAGACAAATCATTGGTTGGGAAAGGTGTTGATAATGAACTTTTCCAGTTCCTCAAAGTTGCATGTAGTTGCATATTGCCTGCACCCAAGGAGAGGCCCACCATGTTTGAAGTATACCAGCTTTTGAGAGCTGTTGGAGAGCAGTACCATTTTACCACAGAGGATGAGGTTTTGATGCCTTCAGACACTGGTGATAACAATTATGTAGAGGAGCTTATTGTTGCTCAAGAAGTTAAGTGGAACAATTGAAAAGGTATTATGTAGGTTATGTCTCTTGCCATATCTATGTAATTATCTATTTTTTGTGCATTTTCAAATATTGTCAACATTATATGTAAACATTATAGTTCACTTCTGCAATGAGTAATCCCTGCAATGGCATCATAATCATCAGGAATCTATATTTAGCTGTCCCTATGTCTTGTAACAATAATTTTCTTAACGTTTGAACCCACAGATTTCTCTTACTTGGATAAACCTTTAATGTTGCTGACAGGTTACTCGTGCATGCTTTTCCACCCTTCGTGTGTTCCTGGGGAGATGTATTGACTTGATGTTTATTCTTGATCACCGATATTGGTGACAAGAACACCGAGTCAATTTTTCCATGCATCCATTTACCAAATTATGGGGATGGTGGAAATACCAATAGTAAGCATATATAATCCAAATAACCAAGTATGCTTGGAATGCACTGAATACTGCTTTGTGTCAATTTCGATGGTGAGGTTGTTACTTTGACTTGAATAAAATGCGTATCAATTTGTTAGAAATCACTGCAATAAATGGCCACCATGGACGCTGTACAACTGTTTTCCCAGGAGAGATTGCCTTGTTGCATGATACCTTAGAAGCTTCTTGATGGAACCTTGTGAAGCTCGTTTATGTTGATGGGATGGTAGTTGAAATTATAGGAAACAGTCCCTCAAGCATATGTTGTCTTTACTGCTGCCTTGAAGAGCATTTCAAATGAAATTGAGGTGAATATTTGGACTACTTTTGGCTATTTGCCAAAAGCGGGATTCATTGAATCATTGCTAGCTGTCCCCTACTGCTCAAGATTATCGTACTTTGGTCCTTGTGATAATAATGGATGCCAACTGTTTGAACGGAACACTTACCTGTTATCAAACTAGGAAGCATGTATGATACACTCATGATCCATGGAACCGAAACTGCAGTTAATCTCCTCGTTTGGGGACCAATTGTTGTTTCCATTCTTGTGATCCCTCAGCTTCCCTCAAATAGTTTACGTGATTAATGTGGAGCCTCTTGTCATGCATGACTGCAACTCTGCAGACTTTTGGTGTGTTATTGGTTTGACTGGTTAGTTGTCAACTTCGCTCCGGGGCGTACAAATGCATACAAGTGCACATTCATGGTAAGCCATGTGCTTTGAAATGGGCTAAATAAGCGATTTGCTTGTACATATATCTCTAACTGCAGGCTGCGGAGTAAATGCTTCCATATATTGCTTTAACTCGGATTCGCTTTGCCACTGTGGACAACTGCTATGATGTTGGTAGCCAAACTGGAATCAATACGCTAGCCGAAAAGAAGAAAAAAAATAAAACATTGGTCAACAACGTTGGATTTTAAACTATTTTTCGCAGAACGGGAGGTGTTTAAGATGAAATATAACGTGCAAAGGCTGTCATCAGCTCTTAAACACCTCCCGTTCTGTGAAAATAAGCATAGGATAGGCACATTTGTGACACTAATGAAAGAAAGCTGCTAGCATGTGATTTGATTGTACGTGTTCCCGCTTGACAAGAAATATTAAGAAGCAGCCAGGAAATGGCGTGGTTAGAAAGTCCCCGTCAGCAGAAGTCACGCTGGAAAGCTCTGCTCTATGTTTTATCATTTGCACCGCTGCTGTAGACAGGTTCCAAGGCGTATGTCCCGACTTCTTGAATAGGCCAACTAGGAACTTTTGTGGGTTACAATCTAGTTTGGGGAAGTGTTAAGGTGAACATGAGTCTATAAAAAAAATGCATTTGGGATTGTTGAGTTGCACACTCTCTTATTTTTTTGAACAATCTAACAGTGCTAATTACACTTTCTTGCGTACTCAGGATTGCTTTGCGTCAACCCCTGTGTCGCATCCATGTAATAAAACCGCATTTGGAAAAACGTTAGGTGTGGCGAGATGCTGTTCTCTTCGTGAGTGATAAATATACAGCTAAACAATTGCTTCAGATTCCCATATTCAAAGAAGATGAGCTACAGTAATATTAAGGTTTTCATAATCAAATTAAGCATTAAATTAAAAAATTTCAGAGATTTAAAATTTAACAAATTTAATTAATATTAAATTAATATTTAATATAAAAAAATTTAATATCTATATATTATATAAAATATATAATTATTATATATATATATATATATTATAATTGATGATATTTTAATTTTATTTTATATTTTTTAAAAAATAAAATAATTTAATATAAATAAAATAATTTAAATTTTAAAAAATAAATATTAATATAATAAAAACGTAAATGAATATACTATATAAATATATATATTTTTTAATTTCTATAATTTATTATTTAAAAAAATTATAAAATATTGTGTCTTTTACTTCTAAAAAAAATTAAAATATTTTAAAAACTTTTTACAAATTTTTAAAATTAATCAAACTAAAAAAAATTTTAATAGTCATTAATATATAATTTAATTGTCTAATTTATATTTAAAATTAATATTTTTAAAAATAAATTAAATTAAATTATAATTTAATTTTAAATTTTATTAATATAATTAATCGATTTAATTTAATTTTAAAAATATTGAATAATATATATCAACAAGTCGTATACAAATCACACACTTTCTCCGTAATCAAACCAATAAAATGAGGAATACACAAGCCAATTCACACTTTGTATAGAAATCAATCATTTTTTTTTTTTTTTTCATAAATATCATATTCCCTTAATTTAAAATAAAATTTAAATACTTAATTATTAAGATATTTGCTTACTGACAATAAATTTAAATTTTAAATTCCCGTAAATGTTAATAATTATTAGAATCCATGCGCTATAATTCCTTAATTTAGAGGATGATATAATACAGCAATGGGACGCTCTCCCCCGTCCGGGGCCTTGAGAAACCGGAGGCGGATGGGCGCCCAAACTACTGGTGCGATCGGGAAAATGATCAGATTCGAATTCGACAAAAGAGGATTCATCCAGGCCACGCAATATGGCCCAGCCAGGAAGAGGATGTGTTCTGTGTCAGTTCTGCAAAATAGGACAAATGACACGTAATCAGTTCGCCGATGGTTCGCGGAACCTGTCCAAAAAGAATCTCGGTCAACCGACTGGCTGTCTAGTCCACCCGAAGATTGGTTCTGCCGAGACGTCAAATCGGTGTGAAATTTTGCCAAAAAAAAAAGGAATGCATACGGTTTCCTTTCCTTTAGAGCTTTAAAATCTGAAGGAGAAAATCAAGAGCTCTGAGAATATGTGTTGGAAAAGAAGTATAAAATCAGCCAAGAGCAGATCAATTAGCATTAGGCTAATCCACGGGTGAATCGAAAGGCTTTTACTTGAATAATTATAAATTTTACCCAAAAAAAAAACAAGAAGAACAACTTGCGATTTGCACGTGCAGTGTTCACGTACGGTTCAGTGCCTAGATGCGTGCGAGTGTCCAACGGGGCTCCGTTTGCTACACTGAGGAGTAAATTTTTTTTTGTTTTTTTGGGGCGTACGGTCATTGGAATGTCGTGTTCTAAAATTGTGTGCCACTTACTTTTTGGCGATAAAAGCTTAGCCCCATTAGTCAAAATCCGTACCAAATAAGAAGTTAAAATTAAATTTTAATTATTAAATTAACTTATATTGAATTGAATTAAATTTTATCAAAATCTCTTGATTCCAAACAAATTTTTAGCCAATTTTTTCCCATGTTATTGTGCGTATTCATTTATTTATTTATTTTCTTCTTCTTTTTTTTTTAGAATTTTAGTTTTATAGTGATGCGGTACCACGCATGGGGTTTCGCGTATAATTTCATTGAGTTGGACTGCGACAAGTTCTACAGCTCAGGACGGACGGTCAAGAATGATTTTAGACACAAAATCAATAATTTAGGAGTTACAGGAAATTACTTTCCTGACCTGGATTCAATAATGTAACGTGATTTCCCCGGGGGAAGCCGTGCACAAATTGTGCTCTTCCATTGAACCATCAAACATTAAAAGCACAGAAAGAGAGCTCAATCGTTCTCTCAAAGGCCAGCAATGGAGGAGAGGGAACAGAAGAAACACCTGAGAGCTCATTGTTTAGTCCTAACCTATCCAACCCAGGGCCATATAAACCCCCTGCTCCAATTCTCCAAGCGTTTGGAGCACAAAGGTGTCAAAGTCACGTTTGTTACTACTCGTTTTATCTCCAAGACCTTCTTTCGCAGAGAATCACCGTCCACTTCCTTTGCACTAGAGGCCATATCGGATGGCTACGATGAGGGAGGCAGCAGCCAGGCAGAAAGCGCCATGGCCTACCTGGACAGCTACAGGAAGTTTGGCTCCCAAACACTTGCTGGTCTCATTGAGAAGCTGAAGACTTCTGGGTCCTCTGTTGACTGCATTGTCTACGATGCATTTCTGCCTTGGGTTCATGATGTAGCCAAGCTGTTTGGTTTAGTTGCTGCCCCTCTTTTCACTCAAGCTTCTGCTGTTAACAGCATATACTACCACGTGCATCGGGGATTGATCAAACTTCCTGTTACAGAGGAACAAGTTTTGGTTCCTGGAATGCCACCACTAGAACGTCGAGATTTGCCTTCTTCTATTGATGATCTGGAGTCCTATCCTGGATTCCATCAAATGGTTATGGAACAATTCTCCAATATTGATAAAGCGGATTGGGTCCTTTGCAACACATTTTATGAGCTGGAACAAGAGGTTAGTCGTAACCAATGATGAATCTGATCTGCCCTCTCAATTCTGATTTACATTGATCTTGCATTGACAACCCTTCAATGTTCTGAATCCGTTTATTTAATCACTTAAAATAGTTTAAAAGTTTCTTGTAGGTTGCTGATTTTTTGGCAAAGCTTTTTCCTTGGAAGACAATAGGGCCAACTCTGCCATCAATGTACTTAGACAAGCAAGTAAAAGATGATGTAGGCTACAGCTTCAACATGTTCAAGCCAAACAATGATGCTTACATGAAGTGGCTAGACGAGAAACCAAAAGGGTCAGTTGCATACATCTCGTTTGGAAGCCTAGCGAATTTGGGCATTGACCAAATGGAAGAACTTTGCTGGGGTCTGAAAAACGGCAACACTTACTTCTTGTGGGTATTAAGGGAATCAGAAGAAGCTAAACTCCCACAAAATTTTGTGATTGACACAAAAGAGAAGGGATTATTAGTGTCATGGTGCTCACAGCTAGAGGTTCTTGCACACGAGGCAGTAGGATGCTTTATTACACATTGTGGCTGGAACTCGACTCTGGAGGCCTTGAGCTTGGGCGTGCCACTGGTGGCGATGCCACAATGGACTGACCAGCCTACGAATGCAAAATACGTCATGGATGTTTGGAAAATGGGACTTAGAGTTCCAGTGGATGAAAAAGGATTGGTCAAGCAAGAAGGTATAATGCATTGCATAACTGAAATAATGCAGGGAGAGAAAGGGAGAGAGATCAAAATGAATGCAGAGAAATGGAAGAAGTTGGCCAAAGACGCATTGAAGTTGGGGGGAAGCTCGGATAAGAGCATTGATGAATTTATTGCCAATTTGGCTCTCTCCTAAAAGCCTTTTAATTTTTTTTGTTGGAACAGCTCCTAAAAGCTCTTTTCGCAATGTTTCTTTCTGCCTCTACAATAAATTAATGTCAGTCCCCCTTTGTTTTTAAATCAGCAAGCGTCAAAAAATGCCCCAGATTTAATTTATCTAGAACATCCTGTGGTTTCCGCATTTGCCATTTTTTTGGCAACGGCAACAACTCTTTTCCAGCAACGGCCTCCCACAATTCTAAGACCCGAAGGCCCATAGCTTTATGGCCTGGATGTGTCGATCACCGGTGACCAATGCTTTGTGGGAAGGAAACAATGTCCAACATCTTTGAGAATATCCTTGACCCAGATAAAGACGCAGTGATTTCCAATGCAACAGCGAAAAGCCTTGTAAAAATGAAACAACCGCTTTTATCATACCAATTCAGTGCAATGTATTCTCATGCAACAGGGACGAGGCCCTATTGAAAAACGAAACAAATGCTGACATTTCCGTAACAAAATTATTCAATTAAGCTATGACGCAGATCCGGATAGTTTTCCTCGGAATATCCTCGCTGACCAGACAAAAAAATTTATAATCCGGAGCCTTGTATAGAACAGCAAAGACATGTATACACTACCATTTCCTTACATAAATTATAGCTGAACAGCCTTCCTATAATCAAAGTCTGTGACAGGCTTTGCACCATGTCACTGGTAGTTCCACATACTACATCGCTCTTCCCCAGAAAAAGAAAAAAAAAAAACTATCTATAGGACAAAGAGAAATTCCAAAATCTATTTCAGCTATTTTTACAAAGTATTGAAAATAAATTACATCCGTCCAGTAGCCAGCCTCCGCAAACCCCCAATTTTGGGTTGTTTCTGGTTGCATTCGCACGGATAAGAGCCCCGTATGCTAAGGAGACGCGCTCTCATCGTCAGAGGAGCTGTACTCCCTTCTAGGATTGGATACAGAAAATAACTGTGGTAGTGTTGGATTTACCGGAACTGGCAATGTTGGATTTACCGGAACTGGAAATTTATGAGCAGAACTAACCATCGTTCGTTCATTAATCATACCAACTTCTTTGCAGACTCTGTCAAGGACAGCAAGAAAGTCCCTCACAACCATGAAGATTCTGAAGGGGTGAGCTTCTTCCTTTGCCGAATTCCCATGGAAGTACTCTGTAATTTCCTTCACTAGAGATAATGCAACACTCTCCTGCGCCTGAATCCTTATAATCTCTTCCTCAGCCATTTTCATGTACCTGCACATTGACTCTGAAAATTTCTGTCCGCTTTCATCTAATCCCATTGACTTGTTCAATTGCACAACCTCAGCAATTTTCTCAATGCCTCTGGATAGCTTAAAGACTTCGCTGCTAAGCACATCAGAATCCATAGCAGCAGCTTTCTTCACATTGGTGAGCTCCAAACTGAGTCCAGAAACAACTTGGAGGCCTAGCTTCCTACATTTGGCATCGTCGCTTAAAGTGGAGTTTGGAGTTTGGCTGGAACCAGAAAGACGAGCACCTTCAGTTCTTATTATTTCCTGTACAACAAAATGCAAAAGCGTGGTCTTTCCATCTGCTCCCTTGACATCAATAAGCTTGAGGAGTGTATCGAGCTTGAAGGCAAGTGCATCACCACGGTTGGTCCCAACATTCATGCGGTTCCCTGTCTTGAGCACAGCTTCTAAAAGTTTCAGAAACATTCTACTACTTCTCAGTTCTTCACAGGCTGCCTGTAGAAGGGAGAAAAAAAAAAAGGAAAACCAATGAGGCATGTGGAACTAGAATTTTACCTGTAGAGGGATCCATTGCTTTACGTAAACAGTCAAGTTCAAAAAGGTTATTGGCTTGAGAACTACAAATTTCAGCAAAACCCCACAGAAAAGCAGCCAAAAGGGTGTCCAGCAGAGATGATAGAAAAGATTTCATTTACCTCTAGAGTTTCAAAAGATCTTTTGAGGTACTCAACCTCAGATTCAAAATTAGCTATGTAAAGCATCGCATCCACTCGTTTAAATGCAAAAGGTACATCGAGCACTGCCTTCAGGAACTTCTCTGCATGACCGAGTCTTGTTGGTGAATCATCTTTGTACTCCTTCAGTTTTCGTTCTTCTTCCTTGGTAGGAGCCATCTTTATTAAACTTTCTAGAAGTTCACTACCAAGCATATCAACATTGCCTGCACAGGTGTGACTTACTTTATTTTCATGCTCCACAATTCAAAAGCACACTTAGAGCACAGAACTTCCCAGTTAATGATTGATCCTAGTACGTATGATGGCATTTTAGCAATCCATTTCTATTTGAAGCAAAATAAAATTAGCTTGATAGCAATTAGGTTGGATTCAGTTGAAGTGAATGGCCAGAGGTCAACATATTCAGCACATAGCCCAAATATGAATTTTACTATATCTTAGTTATTAGTCATTATTTGCAAGAAAAGGAGGCCTAAACAGTTAGAACCAAATAATATATATGATCCTAAGGTAGAAGCCAAGACATCAGATGAATTGAACATGCAGCAAAGAAATTTAAGTGCGGCTGGGCCATTTTTACCAAACAGAATCGGGTAGTTTTACCTTCTAAAAGAGCTTCACATACTTCCTCAATGGTCACATTAAGTGCTCTAAGCAAGATTGCAATATTCTGTGCCTTCTTGGGATCAAGCACCCTATTTTCTTGGTTCGGTGATGGAATAACCGAACGTGGAGTTGTTTGATGTGGCTTTGGCTGTGGGGTATTTACAACAAATAATGTTTCGATCATTTCCTCGTTCAATCTGCAAAATAGCCAAAAACTTGGGATGATCAAGAAAGCATACTCACCCACTTGAACAAGTATCCAGAAAAACATATAAAATATCAAACACAAGATGGATAATCACAGAGAGGTTTAGAATCTCACTTAAAGGAGCTTGATCTCAGATGATCCCACACCATCTCACGATCAGAGCTCGCTCTAACTTTATCCCAGTGCAAAGGTTTTAACTTTGGTTTTGGGGTCTCCTCAACATTTTCCATTGATTTGGAACTGGGCGGCAAATCAATAGGAGATACCTCGGCTGCGCTTTGAATTACAAAAGGCCTTGAAGGTGGCTTTAAAATTGGCTGGTCTTTGGGTGTTGATTCAATGGAGGAGTCCCCATATCTTTGCAGCGACGGTGGTGGCATTGGCGGTGGTGGAGGTGGAAGAGGAGGACGAGAACGAGGTGGTAATGGTGAAACTGAAAAAGGCTGCTCCAAAACACTACTAATTTTGGCATTTAAACTCGAAATTCTGGATGATACTGTCGGTGATGCATCTGGGCTCTTTCCAAAACCTCTGTCCGGAGATGTAGAAGCCAGAGAAGCTGGAGGAGATTTCCGACTCGGATCTGAAACATTTGATATCCTCGGTGATACGATTGCGTTCTCCTCCAAACACGTTTCCGGTGACGTTGGAGCCGAAAACAATGAAAAGGATCGCACATTTTGATCCAATTCAAGGGGCAATACGGGCGATTGGCTCTTCTCCGCTAGTCTAGCTGGTGATGTAGAAGTAGAAGATGGCGACAGAGACCGAGCATTTCCATCCAAATCACTCAATTTCCCGGGAGAAGCAGAGGATTGTGAACTAGACTTCCTGTTATGATCAAAAGCACTCGATATTCTCGCCGGAGATAATGACGGAGACAATACATTTCGATCCGAATCATTGAATGTCGGTGGAAACTGCAGCTTACTATCCAAATTAAAAGATATTGTTGGCGATTGCTCTGAAGATGAACCAGACAGAGATGGCGATGGAGCTTTTCGTTCGTCGAGGAGAGGCATAGATTGTGGAGGTGGTGATGGCGGTGGTGAAGGAGACGCCGTAAAAGTTTGAACTACGCTGGATTCCGGCGATTTGGGCCTTGGACTCACACTTACTGGCGGAGAAATGCTTATGGACTGCGACCGTGCAGGCGAAGCCGAACTGGAAGATGTGTAAGAGCTGGAATCACTGGTTCTTGCTTCAAAAACGCCACCGCCCACGGCTGCGAACATCCTTCTGGACCCAGATCCCGTCCCGCTGGAGCTCTCTCTGCCTCCAAGAGAGCCTCTTGGCGAGTAAAACTCCTCTTCCTCGTCATCCCCAGTTGAACCCACATCGCCATTCGCATAATTCTGCCTGGAAACCTGTCTATTAAGCGGCGGAAGCGGGCGGAGCTCCGGGGAATCCAGCTTCGGGGGATCCGGCCCTTGATTGTTGGCGCTTTCATCAATGCTGCGAGAGTTTACCAGAGTGCCCAAATAGAGAAACTCCGAACTCGCTGAATTGGTAGTCCTGTGCTTGTTCCTTGAATCTGCATTATTCACTGGGTATCGTCTGCTACTGTTGTCTGATCTGTAGGTCTTGTCGTCGGCGAACCTGCGGTTTCTTCTCCGCCGGGAGTGGTAAAAGACGATGATGCCCAAGACAATGAGGGCGGAGACAACAGATGAGATGGCAAGCGCGAGGAGTTTTTTGGAACTGGGTTTGGATTTAGGAGACTTTGGGACGATAAGGGAAGAGATATTGGCGGGGAAAGAGGCAAATGTGGCAGGGGACGGAGGCGGCGAAGGGTTCGGGTAAGAAGGGAAAAAGGGAGATTGCTTAGGGGTAGAAGCGGAAAATGGGATTTTGGGAGTTGTCGATGAAGGAGAAGGCGGAGATGGAGAAGGAGGCGGAGAGGGCGGAGAGGCATCCTGAGGGAAAAATGGCTCGTGAAGAATCCTACGGCTGGTAGTAGGGGCGCCGCAGGATAAGTGGTGGGAAGCGCAGGATAAGATCAAGAATGTGATCAAGAAAGCGGTGACGGTGGAAGAAGAGGAAGAGCTGGTGGGCATTGTGGCTCCTTGTCAGCTCCTTTCATTCAAAAGACTAGGAAAGAACTGAGAGGCATGTGATGGTGTGTGTGTGAATGTCAATGCAACTCGAGAGTGAGAGTGAGAGAGAGAGAGAGAGAGAGAGAGAGAGAGAGAGAGAGATGGAGACTGTGAGTGTGTCCGCATGCGCGTGTGAAAGAGAGAGAGAGAGGTCTCTTGTATTTTTTGTATTTTTTATTTATTTTTCTTGGTTTTCCTTGGGAAAGGGTTGAATTAGAGTTGGGAATGGAAGATGCATCCAGCTAAGCTGCTGCTGGGGGACGGGGTGTGGGCGTCGTCGTCTGTTCCAATGCTGCCTATCAAATGACGTGGGCCGAAGTTACCATTTGCCTACACGCGTATGCTTCAGCTTTTTGAGTCGCCCAATGCTTCTGCAACTGGGGCTTCTTCTTTCTGTTTGCGACCATTGACACGTGGGGAAGGGGAGGCAAGGGAAGGCAAGGGAAGTACTGTACTGCTAACGTTGTTTCCATCCGCTACTTCCCGTTGAGGTCTGGGGGAAATTGTGTTCGTCAGATAAAAAGTCCATTTTGATCACAAGGAACTTGGTCTGGACCCATGTGTGGGTGGGCCCCAACTGACCCGGTTGGGTCTGCAAACACCGACGTTGCATGAGAATTACCATTATTTAATTTATAAGAACTAGGCCTTTGTCCTCCTAATTTGGGTATCACAGCAATTGCTACATAAGCGCATGTAGTTAACGGCGCGGCGGTTTAAATTCATTGACCCCCGTAACAAAAAGTTTATGAGTGGCCAATGGGAGTGCGTCAACGTCCAAAGTTTTCTTCCCGTTCAAATCGAGGGGGGGGAATACGAACGCCCAACTGTCGTGGGCCAAGTGCAACTGAGGGTCGGTCACCGGGTGCTAGTTTGATCATTTGCTAGGAAGACGTTGCACAAACGGACGGAGAGATATTTCTTGCATTTATTTTCTTTTTCTTTTTTTTTTTTCTATCAAAAATAATGTGTAAGAAGAATAATGAAATGTGAATATAACAATTAAAAAGTATTAAATGTACATTATTGATGCTTATTTGTACAAATTATCTTAAAAGTCGTGAAAAAAATTACGTTATCATATTTAAAACTTCTTGTAATAATTTTTTTCTGTTAATATCTAATTATTTAGTGGCCACATAGCGGATTAGTTATGCCTTTCAAAAAAAGAACAAAAAACAAAAACAAAATAAAAGAGGAAAAGAGAATGTATTTTTAATTTGAGATGTTTTCTATTCAAAAAGGCATAACCTTCTCTTTGCAGTCATTTAATGGTTTTTTTGTTTTTTTTTCTTTGCACGAACATGAAAAAAGGGGAAGTGGCCAAGCGGGATCCGGCTCGTTTACCGCAAATTACGGTGACGACTGGAGGACAAGGAACGGGGCCTCCTGAATATTGTGCCGACACGAAAAAACTTCAAAGAGTCTTGAAGTTGGCTACTTCGCATTTTCAAACCGTAAATTTTTGACAAATCAGAAGGGAAATTTGTGGAAATTCGTGTGGACAACGAGGAACCGACACCGTGGATGTTTTGTCAAGTGTCTTATTCTCCCTTTTCCTCGTCCTTACAACGGCAATTATTTCGCAATACAGTGACCAAAAATAAAAAATTAAAAGAAAAAGAAAAAAAGGGTACCCAATGAAATAAAAAAGCCCCTCGCAACTTTACGAAATCCTTTTTTCATACCAACGTAGTTGCATTGCATTGATGCTTGGACTCTGATTCACCAAAAAGAGAGACGATTACTTTATTTATCCCTTTTTTGATAGAAAATAATTATTACTTTATTTACTATGTGCATCATTGTATCCGCGATTGATCCCACCTAACGATCCTCCATTATTTCAATAATCAACGCCAACACTCAATTGCCATTGCCCCGTCCAAAAACAACCTTCCAACTTACACCCATATAACAGCAATAGACAAATGCTGCTACGTATCCAGAATCACAGTTATAATAATCAGATAATAATTGTAATCCTGACAACAATCGTACATTGACTCGACGCTTTGTTTAATCCATTTGGTACGAGCACCAGGGAGACTGTTTCTTATTACACACTTGATTTGAAAATTTAATTTTTCATCCGGTACTCCATATGACGGTCGTGTGTATGAACTTTTCTTTTTGGAACTTCTTTATGGTTGTGTTTCCCTGATAAAATGTCGCGGCTTAGGTTCATGTCTCCGCCATCCCGCACGCTTACCCACTCTCTGTGATCTGCCCCATTCTTTAGAGGGAAAAGGTGCTTGAAAATCTCCACCCGCTACTTTTTTTTGTGTGGGTTTTAAATGGAGCTTTATGCTTTGCCAAAGGATTCTTTGGAACAAAGGGTGTTTCTACTGCTAATTCATTGTTGTTTTATATGTGAAAGGCATCATCACTTTGAGGATGATTTTCTTCTTCCAGATGTAACCCCTAAATAGCTTTTCATGCCTAAGCCCATGGATGATAAGATGGTATAACTTAGAATAAGCCTGTAAAGATCGCTAGAATCCAAGGGGTGTTCATGGAGAAACCATGATATCTCGTTGGTTAATATCTATATATTTTACAAAAATAAAAAATAAAAATAAATGGTAACAACCTGATAAAAATAAGACAATAAGTGTATATTAATATGACATAATTTGATAAAGAATATATTATTTTTTTAAAAAAATAATATGTAAATTATTAAATAAATTATATATATATATATATATTTGCGGGGTATTAGTACATATATTTAATTTTATATTTTAAATAAATGAACTGTTAGCTTTCTGGCATTAATTTTCAGATCTACATGACCATCAATTCATGATTTGGACTTTCAAATCTAAGAAAGCACTAAAACTTTTTTATTAAAAAATAAAAGTGAGAACTGCACCATGGAAAGAATCTAGATTTTGGAAAGCGACTGCGGCTTGAAGGGGCAAATTTTATTTTCTTTTATCCTGTGCTTGCCCCTCCCTGAGTTTTGAAGGGTTGGTTTGCTTTTTGAACCAACATGAGCTGAGAATCCCATCTACCAAAAATCACAGAGTTTACCAATATTTTACTCAGTAACAAAACATTGCTGCACGTACCATCAAACCAGTATTAATAGGCCTTTCTCGGGGTTACTATTTCCATTGGAATTTGTTATTGTCCAGCACGTCTCACCCTATCTTGGATCTGGCAATAGCATCTTCAGGAAAACCGACTTTATGGGATACCCACAAAAAGAGGATAAAAAGGTCAAAAAAAAAAAAAAAAAAGGAAAAGCAAAGCGGAATAAAATTCTTGGGCCACAGCATAATTCGGTCTCCATCTTTGATGTGCAGTAAACAACAAAAGGAGAGCCGTAAACTGCTACCAAGTGAGAAAAAAGGAACATGGGCCACGGAGCGATAGAAAAGAAATTGCAAAGTTCCTAAAGATATGGGGCATTTACTCGATTGCTGTTAAAAATCATGGATAGATTCACACCACAACTATTCATGTCTAATGATCATGAAACAAGTATATGATGTGTTTCGTCAGCAATTGGTTGGATAAAGGATCTAAAGATTGAACAATTTCTTTGAGTGGATTCATGACCCTATTAATCGTGTACACTTGAGTATCCTTCTTAAATCTCTGTCTGTTGTCAAATGCGATGATAATTTTCAGGAAAAGAGAAGGGTAGATGCGCGCCACAAATGATTTTCAAATAGAATTCTTTAAAAAGCAGATCGATGTTGCTTGAAAATGATCCTAAAGACTATGATTAGGGTGTCCGTTTGAGAAGAGGGTCAGAAGTTAAATATTGCACTTGAAATCAAACCGTGTCGAACTACAAAAAGCTGAAACATATGCATTTTGGGGTTCACAATTATATCAGTCTTGACCGTTTATCCTCCAACGTTGGTAAAATAATCATTAGAGGGACATTTTCTTCACATGGGCAGCTGCTGGTCTCTTTTTTCATGCATTATGTACCGAAAACTTGTCTGACTCTTTCTCTGCTTGTTTGTCATTACATTCCTCCAGATGAGTGGAGGCACATTGCTCAATAAAATGTTATCGTATACGGAATCAAAATATTTCCGGCTCCAGAGAACTTTCCATTCTTGGGGTTCGCGGCGTTGCCTTCAAAAAGCCATGAAATACATATAGACGTTTTCCTCGGCCATGCGTTGGGTGGGGTCAATTTTCTTGACTCCTACTTGAATATGTCGAATTGCTTTAAATAATTTACTCGCAGAACTAACCATCGCGCTTAACATTTTCCTCGAAATCAATATACGTAAGCTTCACGATCGTGTGGTTTTTTATTCCCAAATGTGTTCAGAAAAATCTCTATTCCAAATTCAAACATTTCCATACGATTACGTTCTCGGCTTGTCTTCACCCGAGATTACCAAGTTGAAATTCCTGGAGAAAGAGAGGCCTGGAATTGGGGGAGACCGAATGCCGAACCCTGAATTCCTTTTCCAAAAGTGTTTCTTTCGAGAGCCTAGTGGGCTTTCTAGTTTCTGGGCTGCAAACTGAGGCTGGACTGGGAGAAAAACGCGTACAACACGAGGGCAACACAAACGATCAGGCAAAACACAGCAAGAAATGCTGTAGACAGCGACACCGGCCCTAAGTTTTCCTATTCCGACCCTCAACTATCAAAGGCGATTTAATAACTATTTGGGGGCAGGGGTGCTTGTTATTTTGATTCACTTCTTTTAGTGGGCCAAAATAATTGATCACAAAAAGTAGCAATGCATACAATTACACCATTTAAAGCGTATACCCGAAATTGCCACTATGAAAAGTGAAAACCCCTCCGAGATGCCTAAGACCTCAAAACTGAACAGCTTGCGGCGCGTAATGCAAGATCAAGTAGGCTAACAAAATAACAGCAGTTCGGTCGCGAGTTTCCCGCAATACAACTGGGTTAGAACTACCTGAAATTCCTTGGACTCCATTTTTATCTTTGGCCTTAAAAAATGGAACGCATAACACCCCAAATCCTCCATTGAAATTTTAGCGACACCCCAAGTTAAAACGAGGAAGCACTACACAAAACCCAAAATCATTTCGTTGCCAACATTTTGCAGGACTTATTCAATTGATCACGGATCATAAATATGCTCAATCAACCCCATCAATACAATTTTTGGAATTTGGAGAGTTTCCATGCGAGCAAAATGTGCCCCTGAGGAACTATAGCAATTAGAACTATGATCATTTCTATCACTAAAAGCGAGTACCGGCAACAACGAATCCCCACTTTACAAAATCACCGCTTCTCTGTTTCTTAAATACAAAAAGCATATCTTCCAAAACTTAGATAATTTAACCAGGAGAGACAAAGCTTTGGGGCTTACAATCTTTTTCAGGAGCTAAAACTGCTTTGGTTGTTGACCAAGTAATGTGGAAGAAGAGATTTAATATACACAGCCCCTCCTCAAACATGATCTTCCTACCACTCAAAGCCACTATTCTGATTGAAACTGACATATGAGACAAAGCTTTGAGCCTAAAACGGACAAATTGTTACAATAATGCGTACATGCTGAAATATCCAATGCGCCAATATACTGAGGAAAAAAGAAACAATTAAAAGTTTTGCCTATTATCAATACCTATAATATAACACTGTTATGATACAAAGTTCGTATCTTAAAATCCTTACCCTGCATCCTCATGTCCCATGTCAGTTGAATTCACCATCTTCACATTTTTTCAGTCAGTTCATAACCAACCTACTCTGCACAAAAAGGAGATGACATTATGGTAGAGTATTAAAAACGTTTGTAATATCAAGTCAACACAGGTGATCCAAAGAGCTGAAGAAACTTTTGCACCAAGTTACAAACAGAAGAGTCTTAAAAAGATTGGAAGTCCTAAGCATCATGAAGCAGGAAAGTCCCCTTGCCTTTGACTAATACATAATTGTATCATCATCCAAGCCTAACTTAGCACATAAATCAACTTTCATAGAATATGAGGTCAATCAAAGAAAAATAAAAACAGGTGTTCACCTCAAAACACCTTGACAGCTTTAAGTTCCCTCCAAATTCACAACACCAACCGTTTCAGAAAAAAAATGAACAGCAGTATACCAAATGCCCTAGCCTGCTACCTTTATCACACCAATTTCATCAATTTTCGAGCTCTTATGCTGCAAAAGTAGATAGACAACAAGATTAAAGAAAAAGAGATGTCAAGTCAGAATAAAGGTAATGAACAGGAAGTTGTAACGCCCTCCACAATGTATGTCAGATTTAGGGAGTTAGTAATAAACATGAGGGACAAATATCCCTTATGCAGAGATTTCTTTATTACCTTACTTTTTTTGTGCCTATGAACATCATTAAGATCTTCTTCTCCATCATGCTTCCTTTTCTGAAAATACAAGTATAAAGGTCCAATCAGCATAGCATTGGAAATTCAAATGCATGCATTTAGAGAAAACATAAAAGCATTAGATATAAAAATATGCAACCTTGAAGTCACAAACAACAAAAGTTCACTCCTGCCCATTGGCAAAATTAGTCAGCAGACAAAAGTGTCAAGCAATGTTTACAAGGAGACGGAAGAAGTCACCCTGTTGTCAACAATGTCATACACCATGTTATAGAAATGATGGTCATAGAAATTTCACAGATTTCCCACCAAAGACAAAGTTCACCACTCATTCAAGCAGCAGCTAAACAAAGTGATGATATTCAACCTTCTCATGGTGTTTTTTTGAGTGGTCAGCAGTAGAATCATGATGTCCACTTCTATCCTTCTTCTTCTCCTTATCTTTGTCTTTATTTTGATCCTTGTCCTTATGACGGTGTTTGTGCTTCTTATGCTCTTTATCCTTCTCCTTGTCTCTATCTTTATGCTTTTTATGCTTCCTCTCCTTGTCCTTGGATTCACTTTTTGATTTACCAGCAACTGTAGGCATCCCCTTCTCTCCCTGCAGAAAGGGAAACGAAGAAAGCAAAAAATAAATCAACTTATAAGTAATGATGAAGAACTGAAGAATATATAGCTCTATGAACTAATGCTGCACATTTTTCATCGGGTTACATGTGACAGACTAAAGTAAAAGAAAGCATTAAAGAGAAAATTAATCACAGTAGCCATCTTACAGGAGGCAAATCTATGCGAGTGGTTTCCTTCAGTTGGAAGGCCTCCCTAAGAACATCTAGGTCAAATTGCTGTATACGTGAATTACCATCTCTGGAATAGGAGGCATCCTGAATAAGTTGATCCAATTGCATCCCTTCTCCTTTTCTAATTTCAGTATCTCCCACCACATTATGGAGATAATGAGTATCTGAAATTGATAGGGGAAGTGACCGCTTGCAGAAAAATTCATGGTGGGCCAATAATTTGAACTGATTTATAAGATCAACTGCACCAGTCAGCTCTCTTGGTCCTGAACTTCCAGATGATAAAGCACTGATCAGTATAAACAAGAAAAATATTGGCAGAACAATGCAGTCAAATGAATATTTGAGTAGAGAATGGATGTATCTGCTAATTATGGTTTTGGATAAACAAGAGAGTGACATTTGTAGATTAAAGGAGGGACAAAGCACAACTAGGAAGAAATATTGACACTACCAATCCTTACCTCTTCCAAACTTCTTGCTTTCAGGGTCCATGGTTCAATGCTTCACATAAAAATGAATTGCTAGCTGCAATTTGAAGAAAACAGAAAAACAAGATTGCTAACTATCAACCCAACCTTAGAAATCAAATTTCAAGAAATAACAAAACAAAACCTATCAACAGACTCCCTACAATGCTGTACAGCAAGTTAACATAATTAGATGGATAGACGCAGCAATTTCCAAGGAACTGCATTCATATAACCGATGTCACTAAAGGCCCCATATTCTCTTCAACCATACAGGCACCATAATCAAACGATTTGATATCTAGCGTCACGCACGCCAGTGACCCCAAAAGAAAAGCAGCAGCAGCAGTCTCGAATTAAAAAGATTTGGGAAAAACAAGTGTTAGGAGAAGCAAACTACCATCAATCCTAAAGAAAGAGAAAGAGCAACGAGCAACGAGTTTCACGAAAACTGCGTACGAGTAACGTTAGGTCAAAACTAAAACACACCTCTGACATGGATCCCAAAAAATTTCAACTAGCCCTGGGGAGGGAAGGGGGGGGGGCTCTTTCAATATCACGGGGACAAAATGGTAAATTTGGAGTCGCCTGTCTTCTTCTCTCTCGCGACTAGAGTCCTCTCCCGCACAATCCCTCCACAAACACCGAAGGCGCCAAATTTCTCCAAATCAGCACAACTCACACGCGCGCACACGCACACGCGCACACACTCTCGTGCTTCTCTTTGAATGGATTACAAAGCTCCAAAGAAATCGACGGCGAGAAAGATAGGGCCAGCGAGAGGGCGAAATAGGTAAATTCACCAGCGAAATGGCTACGGTAAAGTATTCGGACTCGACTTCGCCGGAATTGGGGACGGCGGGGAAGAGGAGGAGGTGGATTGAACGAATCAACAAGAACGTTACAGAAGGAAATGTGTTGGGCGTGCGTGTGCAGAAAGAGACACGGGGAGAGAGAGAGAGAGAGAGAGAGAGAGAGATTCAATCAGCCGCGAAAGTGGTTTTCGATCTTTTTCACTAGGGTTTGTGGCTTTGGGCTTACTTTGGGTGGGTCCTCTCTTAATAGAGAGTTGAGGACGATCCTATTAGAACGTATCACATGCCAGCAACGCAAGGAATCAAAATTATATTATTATTATTATCACTCGAATAAATTTAAACATATCTTGGAAAAATACGGTATATTTTTTTTTTTTTTTGACGATATAATACATTCACTTCATTCTGTTAATATTTTTTTATGATCCCTTTTATTTCTGCAGGAGGGGACTAATTGTTGGGAGGAACATCCGAAGCAGGCTTTCGGAGGAGGAAGAGACGAAGCACTGGAATACTTGTTGCTACCAGTCCCTTGAACCCCGACCTCTGGCAACAAATGAAAAAATGGATCGCCAACAAGCCGATAAGAGGAATGACGAATTATTCTTCCTACAAACTTAAATCAAAACTACTCCGTAGTATTTCAATTCAACCTCCTCCTTGTATAGAAAATTCAAAACTCAACGGTATATTAACCATAAATTTCCATATTTCTCACAGAATTAAGAGACTACATTGTCGAGTGAATTTAAATTCAAGTCAATTGGAAGAATGACGACCCGCGAAATCACTAAAAAATTCTTAAGAGGATGATACTGTTACTAGATTACTTGCTTCGTGATACATTACAATAAGTAATTTTTAGTTAGGCCGATCGCTCGTGAGAGCAAAGTGGTGCTTGGCATGTGAATGGAATGGCAGTGTCTCTACTCTGTACAAACATTAATAGCTAGAAGCCTTTAACGCTCTTGTGTTTGCTATAGGCATTTGGCGGGCTCCCCGACTGATTATTTCTTACTTCTCCATAACTCGATAACCAATACTTGAATCTGCATTTCTCTCCGTGACTTTGAAAATCAGTCCGCTTCCTCCATCTTGTACTAATCAATTTGCAGTCCTCATCTCTGAAACCCAACTAGACAAATGAAAATTACTAAAAGCTAATCATAAAAGTCATGTTCTTTCATTTAGATGGGAGTCAAACCTTATACCATTTAACATTATTGATGACCTCTTTTCTGGCCATGTTTGAAACCCCAAATGCCCTGATATGTCCATCGGAATTCAGAAATCCACAAGTTCATCAGAGTGGACATTACTCATATTTTTGGAGAAAGCTCACTTTTCTAAATAAAATCCTTGACAATACGGAATGCAAGTAGTTGGTAAAATTGTTAAAAATGCAAATATTATTAAAACACGAAAACCTTCCACTGCATACCTATTCTGTTCAAAATAGGGCAAAAGCAGTAGGGACGGGAGAAACAGGGTTGACTCTACCACTGGACAAATGGGTGATGATCTCGGCTACCCAAATTAAGCCCCATCATGCCATTTATGGAAGTACCACTTGATCGACGTAGAAAAGCAAAGCTTTGAGAGGTATTCAGGCAAATCTGCCTGCATAATACAGCAAGACTCAGATGACATGTTGAACAAAGTTTTACCTACCAAAAGCAGTAAGGGCAAGGGTAGGATATATGCAAATAGTTCCAAATGATTAGAAAGATGTAGCTTTGGAACAAGCTTCAGGCTACCTGTTAAACAACTTGAGTATTAAAGAAGCGGCAGTTGGTAAGAAAGTCTCAAAGTCTACTTGACTAACACTAATAACCCATCAAAGCTGCTGCTTGTTTCTTTTAAGCTATCTCAAAGAACATAGAACCACAAGCAATGCTCATATGTAGTTATCCTGTATTAGTGTAAGATTCATATGTGAAAATATGTCAATACATTGAAAAAGATTTACCAAGATTTATGGTGTAGATGTCCCATATTGAAATAGTCAATGGCATGTGTTTTGCTCACTGATTTGTAAGCTCACAAGTTCATTAAAGTTCTTCAAAAAATTGTGCAAGTGCAGTGATAAAAAGAATCAAACAACTCTCGTATGACAAGTACCGAACTTACATTGGTCCATGTAGAAGAAAACCCATCAGTAGAGAGCAACCAACTTCCATCCCCAGGCTGTAGATCCAACCTATTATTTGATGTTTCAAACTCCTGCAAGTCATACCCATCATCATTATCAAAGTTGCTTCTCTTTTTTTTCCTGCTTTTCTTTGTTTTTCTATGCTTTCTTTTGGTTGACACTCTATAATCCAAATCAGAATCATTTCCTTCTGACCATCCTTCATGATCTAGCAGTGAATATCTATCAGATTTTCTGAAACTTATTTTATTAACCGAAAATAAAGATTCCCAAGATTCTGGAGTTCGGCATTCCTCAGATAATGTATAGTGAACAACCCAAGACTGAAGCCCCAAAAACTTAATTGCTTCTGAAGTTTTCATCTTCAGGCACTCATTCAGCATGGGGAACAAGCTATCAAGACTATTAGATATTGAGCAGATCTGCAACATGATATCTTTGATTTTTGCTGTCTCCTCCTGGGATGCTTCATTGTGCACTAGCCGCAGCAGCTGACGTCCTTGACTGATAACCGCACTTAACAAAAGGAACTGATCAATAGATTCAAAACCGCTGCTTCTAGAAAGCACAAGCTCAAGCCAGACAGATGATTTGTCAAAATCATCTAGTTCCAATTTTGGGTTTATATATTTACGAAGCATTCCCAGAACACAAAACAATTCCTTCTCATCAAGAGCAATAAGAAAGTGATGACACAAAAAGGAGTAAGATTCCTCCATAAGAAACTCACCAATGACTTCCCATACATCTCTTGAATCCTCTTCGTACATCAAGCCAACAAAAAATTCTTCAAAAAATTTTGTATCAATGGACAAAATGTCACCATCTTTTAGTGACTCAGCAAACTCACTAGATGACCAAAACTCAGGCACATTGTCAATGAAATTTTCCACCGTCCGTTGTACATCCAAATCCATAAAATAATGAGGCTTAGTAGCAACCACAGCAGGTGACTGCCCATGTTTTCCCTTCCACTCAAGCTCCTCCCAACAAGTATCACGATTTACAAAAGCAAATTGAGACAACGTTTTAGCACCCTTTTTACGATCCACTCCACCATGAGCACTGCCAGCCGCAGCAAAGCAAGAAAACCATTGCAATATACGATTTGGGTGTCCTGATTACAATTTAAAAAAATCGTGCTCTTTTACCATTAACGCTAACAGAAGTATATGATTCAGGTTAAATGTGAGCAAAAATAAAAAGATTCATGATAGAAAAAAGAGACTTGCCTTCAAAGAACTTTTCAAGCACAGAACTTCTCTTGGCAATAATTGCCCCTGCTTTATTTGGCCTTCTCTCAAATATCATTTGCAACAGCTGTGACGCTAGAGCTCTGTTTCTGGGTTTGGCTCTCAACAAGCTCTCAAATAAGTCCCGTTTCCGGTTGGGGGCAATCGAACTGATGCCGGATATGGTATTGCAAAGCCATAGACGTGCTTCTGATCGACCTCCGGCAGCCATCAAAGACCAGAAAACTGATTCAAATTCTTTCAAAAGCAATATCCACCGGTTCCCGAAGCCAGTGTCCTCGCCGCCGGCATCTTTTTCCCAGTTGGGCTTTGACAGAAACAAGCGAACCATTGCAACTAAAAAATAAAAAAAAAAATAGTATACCGACAGTAACTATCAAAGGGCTGGACCTGAGAATGAATATTCAATCCTAGCCGGAAAAATTCACCGTGAACGGAGCGACTCTGCACTTCCGATGTAGCTCTCGCTCTGTCGCAGCCAATCCGTACCCTTGCTGACAGCATCCAATTCCAAGGGCTATCAAATCAAAAGTGAACCAACCGGGGGTACATTTGCAAACGACCTGTCGCATAGAGTTCAAAGTGATTAACAAAAATGCTCCGTTTCGGTAATTAGGGTTTATCCTTGACAGATGCTGCTTTGTTAGGGTTTGTAGGGGATTCTAGACGAGGTCGATAGAGTCTTATCGTCTTCAAGACTACACAATCAAACATTATTATTCTCTCTTTTGTTTGGTGTCTTTATTATTATTATTTTTTCTTAATTACAGAATTATTCTTTCCATTTTTATAATTAATTTTATATTTTAGTATTTATTAAAGTTTTTATCAATTTTTTTTTTTTTAATTTCTGTTTGTGATTATGGGGCAGAGGCTCTGAGCTAAGGTATTATTATTATTATTATTATTGAATTAAATCATCATCTTCTTCAAGTCCATCCTTTTGATGACAAAAAATACGTGCATATAAGGTAAGTTTTGGTGATTGCTTAAGCATAGGGTTCACCGGAAGAAGGCGTTTTGAGGGTATGTAGACTTCATTCATGGATTAAATTGAAGACCTCGCGGGCTTTGATCTAAGAATTTTTATGGCCCGATAATCTTAGCATGGCCCAATCGGTTGGATGATCGGCCGGGCCCATTCGATCGGCCGTTCGGTAGAAACATTATTTTGTGGGTGGGGTGCGGTGAGGTGGTCCGCCGTCACAAAAGGGTCGCACCGTAAGGACTCACATTTCTCACTCGATCCTTCGATTCCCCTTTTGCTTGGGTATTTAACATACTTCCGCCACTGCTGCGGCGCTCACCGCATTACGGTTGATTCATGACTCTTCTTCGCATTCTATTTTATTCAATTATTCAAACATCATGGTAGGCTGTTAAGAAGCCCTCTTGGGCTCTGTTCTTTTTTTTTTTGCCCCCTTTTTAATTTTGTCATTATTAATTAGAGTTTTAGAAATGATTGAGTTGTGATTTCTCTTTCTCTCGCTTTTTTTCCCCCGTTTCGTTTCTTGGCTTTTTTTGAGCACTGCTCAGCTGGTTCCTTTTTTTTTTTTTTTATTTCGGGTGGTCTAATGTTGTGTGTCTCTGTCCCTATCTCCACGGGTGGTGTTGTTTATGGCATCCTCCGTTGATGGTCTGACACTGTTGTTCGCGGTCGGCGTTTGGTTCACTGCTTATATCACCGTCGCCATCCTCTCTTCTCTCCGGATTTTTAGTTCTCTCTGTCGTTTCTGAATTCTTCTGCTTAGCTACTATATACATATATATATAAGAAAAAAGCCGCATAACAACGTTGCCATGGGCTACGCACAGATTGTCATCGGCCCCGCCGGCAGCGGCAAGGTAATAATTTACTTCACAAATTACTTGGGTATTCTTTTGTGGGACTCTTAAATTTTGCTCTCTTTATTTTTAATGCAATGCTTCCTTTTTCTTTAACCTCTTTCTGCTTCGTTTATATGTCTTTCTTGGTTCAGTCGACTTATTGCTCCAGTTTGTACCAACACTGCGAGACTGTCGGCCGCTCGATTCATGTTGTGAACCTGGATCCTGCCGCTGAAAGTTTTGATTATCCTGTGGCTATGGGTGAGTTGAATCCGCCTGCTACTCCCCCTTTTGATATCTTTTGTGGGTGTTATCTATGATTCGGAGTCCTGACTATTGTTAGCTTGCAGATATTAGGGAGCTCATTTCTTTGGATGATGTCATGGAGGAACTTGGGCTTGGTCCCAATGGTGCTCTTATCTACTGTATGGAGTATCCTTTTGTGTTAATGGTTGGAAGTTGCTTCCCCCTCCCCCACCACCCCCTCCCAAAAAAAAAAAAGGAAGGGTTATTACTGAACTGAAGGGATGCAAAAGCATGTGCTCTCAGTACGTGGCCTGAGGCAAGAGGCATGAATCTCAATGAAGTCACAAGATGTGCACTTTACTGCGCCTGATAATTCTGGTTGTGAATATGGTGATTGCCTTGAGATCAGAATCGATTTTTTTTTTTTTTTTTTTTATGCTTTTGATGTTGGGATGATTCTTTTCATTCTCATCTTGAATATTGCCTTAATTTCAATGATTAGAGAACTTGAAAACAGTTTGGATGATTGGTTAACAGAAGAGCTGGACAACTACCTTGATGATGACTATCTAGTATTTGACTGCCCAGGTGCCTGTGCTTTTCTATCATTTGCAGTATTTATATTTTGATGGATAATAGATGCAGATGCTTATATGAATCTGTATGGAAGTAAGTTTATATGCACTTGTAGTTATTGAATAGTCAGTCAAAATCAGACAATTTTGCTCCACTGGACATAGACATGCTAGGACAATGGTACATGCAAGCTTGTCAACACAGACACAGTGATTGGAATAGGGCCTGCTGGCTTCATGAGAATGATTCCTTCTAATAACTTCCCTTTTTTGAATAAAATAAAGAAGCGAATGGCTTTTCATTAATAGAACAATGCACAGTTTTTCTGTCATACTTATTTTTCCTTCCATCTTACATGGATACAACATGGAATTCAGTGCAATGGAAATCAAATGGTATATTGACTGGTTCAATTTTTTGTGCATTGCAAACACTTGATGATGTAAAATTTGAGAAATTCCCAATGTTTCTCTATGCCATTTTCACTTGTATGTTTGTTCAACTGAAATATGTCCTTCAAATCTGTTTAATCTCTCTATGTTTTGTAGGCCAGATAGAACTTTTTTCGCATGTGCCAGTTCTTAAGAACTTTGTGGAACATTTGAAGCGTAAAAATTTCAATGTTTGTGCCGTATATCTGCTTGATTCCCAGGTTTGTAAAAGTTTTATTTGTTTCTGTTCTTTACCTTTGACATGCACAGGTGTTGCTATATCACCTATTGTTTAGCACTTAAAAACACTTATTTTTAATCTTTCAACAGTTCATCAGTGATGCAACCAAGTTTATTAGTGGGTGTATGGCGTCTCTTTCTGCAATGATACAACTTGAATTGCCGCATGTTAATATTCTCTCCAAAATGGACCTGGTAACCAACAAACGGGACCTTGAAGAGTGAGTTCCTCAATTCTTTATTTCTCTTTTATTATGCAGCCAGTCTTCCAAGGTTCAACGTTCTGATTTTTTATCCTTATGAGCTCTAGTTACTTGAATCCGGATCCTCGAGTTTTGTTGTCAGAACTGAATCAGTCCATGGCTCCTCAATTTGTAAAGCTAAACAAGGCTTTGATTGAATTGGTAAGCCACTCAGCACTTAAGTTACCTTATTGTGATTCATGTGGTTTCAATGATTATTTTTTCTTTTACCAGACCACTGTACTCTTTCTTTCCCCTTTTTGGTCTCCAATTCAGGTGGATGAATATAGCATGGTCAGCTTTGTGCCACTTGACTTGAGGAAGGAGAGCAGGTATTATTTTTCACACACCGTATATTTTAGAGTGTTTTTATGATGAAAATAACAAGATTCATATTTAATAATTGAGATTTTGGTAATGGAATAATGAATGGTTTCAGAAGTATCTGCTGTTCTTTGTTTTATTATAAGGGGGAGCACTGACCAGTATAATAGTTAGCTTTAGCACCAAATTGCTGACTTTGATAAATGGAAGTCCAATTTTTTAACAATAAATGGGCTTGTGAATGCAAGAGTCTCTAATGAACTCAGAAATATTCCAAGGATTTTAATTTGTGGAAATCATGAATGAAAGACAGCTGTTGGGATTTGATTTGGAAACCTACTGTGATTAGTAGCCAAAAATTTGACTATTGGTCAGAACTTGGCTTCTGCCGAGCCATGAATGCTGGGCCTTTTCTTTTTATACAGATAGAATGTTGTTTTTATTGCCAATATCCCACAGTTATTGACCTTGTGCCTGTTTTTTATGCAGTATACAATACGTATTGTCTCAAATTGACAACTGTATTCAATATGGAGAAGATGCAGAAGTGAAGGTCAAGGACTTTGATCCGGAGGACAATGAGTAGGACCATCTTCTCTTCTTTGTGTTGCCGGGTATGCTGACCACGTGATAGATTCATGCTTATGAAAGTGACCAACCTGTGGATATGTTGAGGAAAGACTAGTAAATTGTGAGTTTGAGTAAACTAGATTAAAGGAACGCTTGGGGTACTTGGTTGATTGCCACATATCAAGTTTCTTTCACATTTTAATCCTCAAGAACTGCCTCTGGCCAAATTGATTGATAGCCACGTTAACATAAAGACATGACTGGAAAATTCCAAGCTAGGGACTCAGAATTAGGGTGAGCTCCAGTGGTTGGTAAGCAGTAATGTTTCTGTGATAATGATCCCTTAATCTTGTTGAAACCCGGTTTTATATTTGAGCGGAGCCATGCTGTTAGCGCAAGACAATTGGTGTTTATGGCGTAAGTTTCCAAGTGATGTACTAGTGGGGCATAAGAAAACCCATCAACAAATCAAGCACTGAGCTTCATACTTTAACTTTTTATTATTTTATACAAATGGAATAATCTCCCTCTTTCATGTTCAAGACATATTTTAAATAATAATGGTGATTTTGGCTGAAGGGAACGTTTAAATATGACTCGTCTGTTACGATGTGAAGTTCATGGTCCATTATTAATGTGGATTGTGTCGAGCTTACAGCCTCTGCCAGAACAGTTTGCTGAATGGGCCTTGAAGATTGGAAATGCTGGATGGCTATATGTTGCAATACTAATGTTTGTGCAATTCTAAGGTAAAAGTGTCCAGCCGATGAGGAGTATAAATCCCAATTGAGCAAGCGAAACATGGGTGAGGGTGATCTGATCCGGAACGTGAAAATTTACTTTGGTGGAATAAGGGGTTACCTGAGAAGAAGTCCTTATTAAGTTTCATGTTAATGTACAAGAATTCTTGTTGTCTTCCTCATGGTATGTTGAATTCAAGTGTAGTTTTTGAGAAAATGAGAAATTTCAAGTTCATGAATGATTATTGCTCGGCCCAAATTGCAACAGGCTTGAGGAACGAAAGGGAAAGGAGCCGCATTGTAACGGTATTCAGGCTGGGCCATGATGGGCCGACGAGCATCAAAATAAGGCCCAAGTTTTTTACGGTCACACACTCCGATAGTTAAGATTGGACCAGGGAAAAGAACGAAAAAAAGTCCGTACGGTCATGTTCTGGTAGTTAAGATTTTACTTTTTGAGGGGGCTTTGCATTCTAAAAAAGGATTTTAATTTAAAAAATTACTTATCACATATAACTCATAATAAATTTTTTAATTAAAAAAAGTCAGTGCAATTTAATTAAATTTGCATTCAATTTAATTACGTAATCAAGTCCACCTAATTATTGCAAGGAAATCAGAACATGACGTCATTTTGTCTAATATTTTTTACCGGCGAGAATTATAACATAAATAAATAAATAAATTGGGTTGACCTTTTATTTTTCGAAAAAGCAAGGAATAAGGAAAACAAAATTGTCTTGGCGAAAATGCAGCAGAAGAAACATCTACAGCAGCAGGGGCCGCTCTCTGTGGGGCCGGCAATTCCCATGTCAACTCCTTTATTGCAACTGAATATCCTGACCTGAATAAAAGCAACAGAAAATATATTATAATCAAATCGCAATTTCTTCTTTTTAATTGGCTTTCGACTTGGAGGAGAGTGAGACAGATTGCCAATACTCTTGTCCAAGTAACCGAAAAGCAAAACCCCACTTTCCACCGACAACGATTGTGTGTTCATGACTTGGAAGTCAAATGGAAACTCGGATGAGAAGCTAAATCCGATTAGATGAAACCGAGGATATGTCCCAAGCTGACGTCTCTTACAGGTAAATCTGATAAAAGGGTCCTCTTTCTCTATCTTTCTTTTGCCTAAAAGCATCGTTGATGATTGCTTTGAGTGGGATGTTGGCGTTCTGTTTTGTAAACTTGGTCTGGGTTTTGCGTGCATTTTCTGTAATTCGAGTTTGGTTGATGGTCTTATTATTATTTTATTATTGTTGTTGTTGTTGTTATTGCTGCCTTTTTAATCCTACTGTGGGTCTTAGTTCATGCTTCGAATACATCTAGTGTGCGGAATCCCCTCCTTTTCTATATTGGGTTTGGAGCTAAAGGTAATAATTTCCCGTGTTTCGTAGAGCTTAAACGTAAAAAGGGCTGGAAAGAGCCACCTCTGTGCAGATCCTGCAATTGGGGTTTGGAAAAGTTTGCTCTTTTTTTTGTTAACTGCAGTCGAAATCGATTGATTGTACTGATTTGGTAATTGGACAAAGAGGTTAATGGTAAATGAATAAAACATCCTGCATTATTAGTTGGATCATGTTGTTTTCTAGATGATCTATTGTTGATCAACTTTGCTGGGATGAATTGATGGGATATATGTACCCAAGTTACAAGTTTTTCCGTCATTTGACCAACTTCCTGCTGCTACCCTTTTATTGGTAGTTGTCTGATGAGTCTTTCAAGGTTCAAGGTATTCAGTGTAGGATCAATATAAACCTATTAGATAACGTGCCATGCTTATTCTACTGCAATTGACTCTCTTTGAAGAATGGAGCTGGGGGTTGGGTGGTTATGTTGCCAAATGAGGAATTGATATTGGATATCTGAATGAGTACTAAGGGATCTCTAATTGACATAATCTACAACTACTGGGCTTCTTATTCAACCTGAATCAAAACATGAAAATCATTAGACTGATATAACTGCAAATTGTTTTAGATTTATCTGGTCTTATGCTCACCAACTTGGATATCTAGGTTGTTAAAGAAAAGTCAATAAAGAAATGCCATAGCAGTGGTGACCCAATTCTGAGATTGAGTGATTGTGTATAGAAAAGTTTCCTTATTGGCCAATGTATGTCTTGCCTCGTTTCAAATCAGTGCTAATGCATTCTGAAATCCAGTCAGCGCACTTTCTGACACCTCATACCTAACATTTTTTCATTTGCAAGAAACTCATGTTGGGAAGATGCCGACTAAATTGATGAGGGAGAAGTACTCTTTGTTCTTTCTCTGTTGATCTCATTATGCACACTGCTTGTATGCATGGTCAATAGAGTCTTCAGCTCATACAGTGTTGCTTCTCTATTTTGCAACAATAGCACCTTTTGAGGAATCTTGTCCTATTCTGAAGGAGCCAGGACACCATGCTTAGCAAATTTACTTTGCATACAAACCCTTGACATTCCTATCTGTACTAGGCATGTTTTTTGTCAGTCATAATGCATATTGTGAGTTTTTATGGTATGCTATGGCTTCAACAGCACTGACCATTTGCAATTTCTCCTTTATTATGCAGTTGTGGGTCTTGTGGATACCCTTTGAACCTCGTATCTTCTAATCGAATCACATCTACCATAGCTTCTGAATATCAGAAATCAATAAAGAAAGGTAGCATCTCCTTCCTTTCTGTTGATCTTAGTAGATTTACACAAGTTGATGAAGTAAACTGCCTTCCTGTGCCCTGGAGTCGATATCGTTTGAAAACTAAACTCCTTTGTCGTAAATGCGGGGCTCACATAGGCTATGGACATGGAGATTCATCTGTTATTTGTGGTTTTGACTCCCCAAACTCATCTACATCAGATTATAAAAAGTTCACTGTAAAAACCAAAGCTTTACAGGCTTCAGAAGACTGCCAACAAAGTTGACATGGACAATCCTTGGAGTGATGGTCATATCTCTATCATGAACCTCCCTGATGATTGCCTCTCTATGATTTTCCAATGCCTTGACTCTAGTTCTGATCAAGATTCATTTGGCTTGACTTGTCATCGCTGGCTCAATATTCAAAATTTAAGCCGTCGATCTCTACAGTTTCAATGTTCTTTTTCATTTAGCCTACTAAGACTTTCTTTATTATCTTGGACCAGCCCTGTTATTAATTCCTACCATCTTCATAGGCTGCTCACCCGTTTTCAGAAATTGGAGCATCTTTCCCTTTCTGGTTGTACTGAGCTATCTGATTCAGGCCTGACACCATTGCTTATCTATGGTGGAAATTTGTGTTCTCTTCATCTTGATTGTTGTTTTGGAATCACCGACAGCGGACTTTTTGCAGTTGCCAAGGGTTGCTCCTTCCTAACAGTTATTAGTCTTTACAGAAGCAATGTCACTGATGTCGGGTTAGAAACTTTAGCTAATGGCTGCTTGGATCTGAAGCACATAAATCTTTCTTACTGTGCACTTGTTTCTGACCGTGGGCTGAGGGCTCTTTCTCTAGCTTGCCGTCAACTTGTGGCAATCAAGATATCTAATTGCAGGGAAGTAACTGGTTCTGGACTTAGTGGCTGTTCACCAACTTTGACTTATGTAGATGTTGAATCCTGTATGCTTCAACCAGAAGGAATTGTTGGCATTGTTAGCGGAGGTGGCCTAAACTATTTAAATATTTCCAATGCAACCTGCTCGATACTGGGAGGTGGATTGGCAACAATAGGTAATGGTTTGGCCACAAAGCTTAAAATTCTGAACTTAAGATTGTGCAGAACTATTGGTGATGAATCTATTGTGGCGATAGCAAAGGGTTGCCCACTGCTTCAAGAATTGAATGTAGCACTCTGCCACGAGATCAGGATATTGGGGTGGGAATCAATTGGGATGAACTGCCATAAACTGGAGAAGCTTCATGTGAACCGGTGTCGGAATTTTTGCGACCATGCGCTACAGGCTGTGAGAGAGGGATGCAAAAGGCTAATGGTTTTGTACATTAGCCGGAATTCTCCCTTATCTCCCACTGCAATGGAGTTGTTTAAATTTTACAGATGTGGTGTTGAGATCAAGGGAGAAGAAATAATGATTATAGGGCCCGATTGGACGACGTGATAATTACGGGTGAGAACAAGCACAACACTTTTTAGTTTTTACTGATATGAAACTCTCATTAATATGAAAATTGTAGAACTTTTAGGATACTTGCAGCACACTGTTAAGGGAAAATAATTTTCCTGGTTTCTGAAAAAAGAGTCCAACATTTCAGCGTGTTTGTTTGCATTGGTAAATGCGTAATTGTGAATGTGAGACTTATTAACACTGTATACCTCATATTGTACTTCACTTTCCAAACGGATTCTTGTTTTTATTTTTGCTTGAACTGTGGCTAAGGCTGACTTTATCTGAGAGAAGCCATGGAAAAGGCTTCGTAGGACAGTTCTATGGACATTATTACTCCCTGGCCAAGAAGATGTTAAAGGATGTTGAAAGAAGATTAAGAGTGTTATATTGCATATTTGACTTTTGGATCCTTGCACGTTTACCAAATTTCTTCATCCTAGCTCGAGTGAATTTCTCTCAGCTTAATAATTGGTCACCAGAGCCAAACTCCCAACGAACACTAAGGATTTCTCTATGTTTCTTTCTCCCTCAGATGGAGAGTTTGAGCGGCACAAGTTTCATGCTTATTAAAAATGTATATAAAAAAAAAAAAAAAAAAAAACCCAAAAACCACAATAATGGTTTAAATTTTAATGAACGAATGCATCTTTGCTTAGACTTTTAATTCGATTTTTCTGCTACAAACCCTGTCAATACACCTCAATGAAACCTACCGACAAGAACTCGCCAAACCAATCGGCATTCTCGAGGGAATATTTGAAACACAATAATGTTAGAAGTAGAAACACAATAATGTTAGAAGTAGAGACACAGAACGTTATTCTGTAGCAGCACAATCATGAAAGACGAGAAACCAATCGGCAATGGCTTTCTGAACTGTTCAATCTTACAACCCCAGATGGGTTTATTGCATACACACAAAAAGGGGCCAATGTTTTTGTTCCAGTACATGGACAGTACATGAACCCGAAGGAAGAATTTGATAAAATTCCTCGTTGAAGTTACATTTTGCCAACAACCCCAATTCCAATCACGATATAAATCCCGTGTTTCTACACTGTGCGCTCTGACAATAGGGGGTCCTTTTGCATAGAATCACCGTGTGTACTAGGTTCTCTCCCAACACTATTGTGCAGAGTATGGCAGCACGCCACACTTCTTTCAGGAGACTACGAGAGAAGCGAGGATACGTCATTTCAAGCAACCAAACAAGCTTTGTGAGAAAAGAGAGTGGCATTGCATCCACCTCCTATTGCATAGCTCTCAATTCTGGAATGTTTGTGAGAGCAAAATTGCCGTGAAATGGAAATTGTCAGCTTTAACTGCTTGCATTGTTTCCCTGCACATTATCCCATGCACCATTGGGAGCAGCCTTAGACCCCTCAATGTAGTTCTGATTCCCGTGGGGGTTGTGGGGAGCAGGAAGTCCATCGGGTCTGGGTCTTTCAACCTTCCTGGGCTTGGTTTCGGCTCCCAGCAGTCTCAAAACAAATCTGGCCAACTCTCTGTACAATAAACCAGTGCGATCGAAAAGCTGCAGAAAGAAATTTCTTGATTGGTTAGTTGATACATGATATTTGGGCTGCAGCATGGCTGCATTGTATCATGGTTTCACCAATCAACAAGGAATGATCTACATTCTAGTTCAGCTCTATCATAGCAAATAGAGAGGTAAAATCTTTACGAACCAAACCTGCAGAAAAGCAGACATAAACATGTGAAATGCTTGGGTGTTCTGATCTATCAAAATTGAAATTCTGACCAAAAAAGTTCACGACACCATCCATCTGCCACCGGTAGAAAACGAAAGAATCAATACGATATTACCAAATAGAACAAATCTAGAGATTGTGGAAAAATTATTTACTCCAAGAAAGCAAATATGCAAAACTGTATATATATATATATATATTCAAATAAACTGTATATTTAGTTAATTATTTTGCGAGTTTTAAATGATTCCTCATCCAATATAATTGAGAAACTATGCAATTCAGTAAGCATCCAATTCATGCTTCTCCACCAAAGTCCTATTCCACTTAAGCTTTCACTTGATTTTACCAGCTTCTGGTTTCATTACACAGTGATGGTAACCAAGGCATATGCCACAGGATGAAAAAACTTTTTACCATATTGTAAGAGTGGCTAGAAAAGGAACTGCGACCAAATATCTGGGAAAGACAAGAAAATACTCGTAAGCATACAAGGAGTCTGAATGAAGACACCTGTGGAGCTATTTTATGGGCGACATGACTATGAGCTACAATTTGAAATTTTCTAGGCATTCAAGATGAGAAAACAAGAGAAAAACCACCATTTTTAGGAGCATTTTTCCTCACCAATCGAAGGAAAGAAATCCAAAAGCCAGGAGGAGATGGTGGACCACCATAAGGATTATTTGGATCTTGATTACCGAAAGGAACCAAGCCCATTCCATAACCACCCATTGGCCCACCAAAGCTGCCATTATACATCCCACCTCCATACAATCCACCAAAACCTCCTCCATGCACGTTGTTTCCATACAGCCCACTACCGTAAGACCCTCTAAATCCGCCATATGAAGAACCATACATTCCAGAACCGTATCCAGAATTATGGCCTAGACCAGATCCATACCCTGCAGCACATAGACAAGAATTGTGCTCCATTATAAACAAGCACGTACACAAACAATAGCAAGCACATTCTCACAAGTCAAAGCACATGGATAAGCATACTTGAAGAGACCAACCAATGCCTCCATAAATGCTACCATAAGCCTGCTGCTCCCAAGGCCTAGCAGGCAAAGGCCTACCTGTAGAGTTTCTGTTTAAACCTGTATTTGCTTCAGAGGTTGAGACGATTTCACCTGGTCTCGCTGTTTCAGATGCCTTTACTACATCACTAGTGCCGCCAGATGTGTGGGGCCAGATGACGAAGTCCCTGCTCGTTCCCAAGGTTTAGCCGGGGGATCACTACGTGCAAAGGGAGTTTTAAGAGTTTAAAAGCAGTCATAAATATCAACTAGCATACTCGCAGACTCTTCCCGATCAATAGGGTTGCAAATAATCGAAAGCAGTGGCTTCTATTTTTGGTACGCAGAGCCTCCATGGGTTTCCTCAAATTCAGTGAGAGTGAGAATGCGAATCATAATCAGCACTCCTAGGTACAATCATAATCAAAATAAAAATTAAAAACACGAACAGAACAGTTACATGCAACAGCAACAAAACCCAGGTAAATTGAGTCAAAAGTTCTAGACCTCAAGCACGCGCCAAGCCGGACCACTAGAATCTGAGACAGGAGTCAGCAAATCGCAACCAAACTGGCAGGTAAAGGGCGAAGCAAATAACAAGCCCTATAATGCTTCATGGGAAAAATCGAAACTGACATAACAGAGAAACCATAATAAACGCTACATCGGAAGGATCAATCCCGCGGTAACAGACAACTTTTGGACAAGGACAAATAGAGGGAAAAAAGAAAAAGAAAAACAGAAAACTTCTTCTTCAATTAAGCAAGGGATTAACACTTCAGGAAGGGAAAAACAAAGAAAGAAAGAAACTGATTGTCGTCGGGAATTGGAGTCCCGCAGACACAGACACAGAGACAGAGAGCGGCGTTGGGTCAATAAAATCGCTGTTAAACAGCAGATAATTATGACTTTTTTTTTCCCCCTTTTTTTTTTCCTCCTTCCTAATAATTCTTCTTATTTTCATTTAAATCGAAAATTATGCTTCGACCGTTGGAGGAACGTAAAAGTTTAATTAATCACACATTAATTTAGTCTGGCATTATTGTAAGATTTATTATCTAAAAATATTATTAGTATTATCCTTACCGCTCCACAACCACAACAGCCAATACATCAATCGCACCTCCGACTGGGAAGAAGACAAAAGAGAAGATTACTCGTGTCGTGTTCGTTAAGCTGCGCTGCAATAATGGCCACCAATCAATCAAACAAGATTCGAATTTTTGAAACCACTAAAGGTTAAACAAATTCTCTGTTTTAAATTTCTCGGTTTCGATTCTTATTTCGGCGAGTCATGAAACGGCCGTGGAGTCTTTGTCAGAAAACGAAAAGAAATCCATTCGCTGAGTTTTGAGATTTTTCGAAAGGAGTTGCAGGGTTGTGAGTCACCCCTGCAAACACAACACGATCTTTAACGTTAATGAATGAAATCATTATTTGTTCTTAGCGCATTGACAGTAACAGCGTCAATCTAATCCTACTTGCTGGCCGGATGTGGAAGCGTGAAATCCTCAAACCCCTCGCCATCCGATATAATAATAATAATAATGTAATTGATAATTTATTTTTTTTTTTTTTATTAAATCAATTTCAACTCTTCTCAATGATATCCATAAATCTAAAATTTAAGCATGATAAGAATTTATTCATTTTGAATAATACTTAAATGGTTGACTTTTTTTTTTTTTATTTGGAGGATTTATAATTGAAATATATATTTTTTCTTTAATGAAAAAAGAAAAATGGAAGCCCCTCCGTTACAAAACGGAACAGGAAAAATTAAAGTGAGATTCATTCTTCTTAAAAAAAAGAAAGAAAAAAAGAAAAAGAAAAAGAAAAAGAAAAAGAAAAGAAAAACGCGTGGTAAGAAAGGAAAGGCGAAAGGCATCTTTTAGAAAAGCGCAAAGATATCCAAAGCACTAAAAACAAATAATAATAAGGTTAAAAAAGGCACTAAAAATCTCTAAATCACTGAAATTAGTAACAGAAACAACAGCTCTTTCCTCTTCACAACCTCTCTACGCGTGTGAGCTAGCTAATACACAGATTCTATACATATAAAATATTCCTAAATTCAATCTCTCGGAGTTGTGAACTGTAATCGTGCGCACGAGAGTGAAGTTTTGTTACAGTCGAATTGGCTGTTTCTGATGGCTGCCAGCGCGAATCCGCCGTCGGGGAACAATCACGTAGGAGCCTCGGCTCAGAAAGTCCCGTCGGCTTCCTCTGCGGAGACGGCGAACGGCGGTCCTGTGAATTCGAGCAACAACGGCGTTGTTAGCAATAGTAATCCAGGGGTGGCTGATAGTTCGGCCACGCAGGCTGCTTTGAGGCACCGCACCGGTATTTCCGTTGAGTGGACTGCTGACGAGCAATCGATTCTCGATGATTTGCTCGTTAAGTAAGCGAGCTTCTTCAACCTTTGTTTTTGCAGACTGTGTGGTGTGTGTGTTGTTGCGTTCTCTTTTCTTTATTTTTTAAAGAAAAAAAAAAATCCTTATCCCTGTTATTGGTTCAGGTTCTTGAGAATAACTGGAGAAATATATTGGTGACGGAAAAATGTTTAAATATGTCTTTGTAAATCTTATTTGTTGATTTATCATTTTTCAATTTTTTTGGTAAAAGTTTATCTTTGGAGTTTTGGGAGTTTTTTTTTCTGGGGGCTTAACTTCCAGCCTAGTGGTGTGAAATTCTCAAAAATAAATCTATTTATGTATCCACCGTGTTGTTATGAATGGCAAATGAGAAGATAACTATATTTATTCGTATTACAATAGAAGCTTTGATTTCGAATTTGCCTAGCAATTTGTTAATCACACAAATAGCATGAAAATATCCTCTATTTTGTTATTGTCTCTGGTAGGTTTGCATCGGAATCAATCATACTCAAGTATGCTAAGATTGCGATGCAGTTAAAAGACAAAACTGTCCGGGATGTGGCGCTGCGTTGCAGATGGATGAGTGTAAGTGTCTGTTGTCTTGTGGCTGATTTTTGGCTGCTGAATATTCTGCTTGTTTCTTTCCTCAATCTATTGCCCTTACATGAATACTGGCTACATAATCACTATATTTAAAGAGTGAAAGAAAAGACGTGGAAATGGAGGTCTATTGCTCTAGCCAATTGTTATTGGCATTTCGTAGAAACTCCTGTTGATATGTGTACTATGCCATAAAGTAAGGGAAGGGCCATCAAGGTCGTGGCCCTCTATGGATTGTAGCTTTGAGGAATAATGGAGTCTGTACTAAAGCAAGAGGGTTATGGCAACTAGTTATGCTTCTAATTGAGTCTTCTTTTTGAATAGCTGTTAGTATCTTTCTCTGTTCTACTCTCCCATTTAATTTTAAATTGATATTCTTAATAAAAGACGGCATTCATTATTAGTGATTTGACTATGAGCAACTGTGTTATATGCATATGATAACAGTACACCTTGTATAGTTAGAGTAAGCAGCGGTCAAGTCATATGCATACATAGTGGCACTCTGTGTATGGAAGTGTACGGTAAATATTCTAACCGGCTTCTACTTAATTTTCAGAAAAAAGAAAATGGCAAGCGGAGGAAAGAGGATCATTCATCCAGGAAAAATAAGGACAGAAAGGTATGCTATACCTGTCAGCTAAGTCTCTTGTTGTATTTAATTACTAGGCAATGCTGAGAATGATGTGCTAGAGATGGACATATTGGCTTGAGAAAATGCAGATGGCGGCACACAAACATGATGATAAATTCTTATGCTGTGGTAGATCAATTCATTAAAAATTAGTTGGCAGATTCTGAATTCCACAGAGACCAGTCTTGATTTTATTTAATCTTAGCATTTAAAAGTGAGAAAGATATTCAAAGAAGTCGGTCATGGGTAGCTAGAAACAATCACAGACTTTGTCTTCTGTTGCATAAATGGGGCCATGGGCACAGTCAAATGCTCACTAGTCGAATGCAGATCCATTTTCTGTTAACTAATGTCAGCCCACGTGTGTGCAAGTGCCCAGTGTGTGCACGCGGAATAGTGGCCATGTCCTGTGCCTAGAGTTTGATGGAGGTGCATCAGCCCATGGACATGTGTCTGGCTTGGACAGTGACCATGGCATAGCATTTTGTGCCATGTGGAATTATAGTCTTAAACAGCTTCATTGTCTGTTTGAGGTTTTCAGGAGTGCGGCATATCATTATTCTGACTTGGTCTGATGATGGGGCTTTTACCATTGCTTTCTTTGAAATGATTCTGCCTTCTGGTTTTATTCCTTCCCCAGTCCTTCTCTGCTATATGAAGCAATTTGTAAATTACTGATTTTGTTGAATTTGTTATGCACACATTCTCCTAGTGTGATTTACAGTTCTCTACAGCCTAATAATCTATGCACACCTGTTTAACAGGAAAAGGCTGGAGATTCTTCAGCAAAGTCATCATCTCATTTAACTCGCACCAATGGGCCATCATATAACCTGTCAATGATCCCCTTGGATAATGATGATGGCATCTCCTTCAAAGGTTTGTGTCCCTTGTAGAAAGAGACTAGGAGAAGCAGGCAACTAGTATACTGATATTGTTTTTGTTAGTTCAGATGGCATCAGTCTCTTATAGATCTCAGGATTAATGATTCATACTACACTATTTCTCAAATAATATGAACTTGAAATATGATACACAAGTCGGAACCATAATGAGGAGGTCCAATGCCCTCAAAATTATGGAGATTTCAAGATTGGAAGTTAGGTCACAAATTTGTTACTGTGGGCATGATTTATCTGAAGCATCCTTTGATTTGCTGAAACACAGGGCCTCTATGGTGTATTGTGCTGTAGCTGCTACTAAGAAGTTATGCTGTTTAATTTTTTATGATTTTCACTGCTTTGATACTGGTAGATCATGTCTATATTTTGCAGACATTGGAGGTGTGACAGGAAAGCTTTTGGAGCAGAATGCTCAGATTTTAAGTCAAATCTCAGCAAATTTTACATCCTTTCAGGTGATCTATTGAGTCTGTATGTGGGGCATGTTTTATTGGATCAACAATAGCAACTGTTTAATAGGCTGGCCCATACACCCATCCCCCTGTAGACACCCTCAAGAAAAAGAAAAAACCAAAAAATAAATAATAAATAAATAAATAATATATATATATATATATGCACTGGTACAGCCATCATTTAATGGATGAATTATAGTAACATTTTACCTGTTTCTGGCAGATACATGACAACATCAATCTTCTAAGCAAAACTCGGGACAACATTGTTACTATCTTGAATGAGTACGTTGTTACTATTCTTGATTTTTTCTTTTATGGGGACATTTCATTTGTGGCATAGATTACATGTCTTTTGTGCTTGTGTACTTATCTTGACCTTTTAGTGTTTATCATTTCTGCACTGTAATATTCAGAACGTTTCTCATACTCATTGTTAATAGTGAACCTTTTTTTTCACATCATTAGGCCATTGTCACATTTTTAAATTATATTTTTCAAGGTGCGGGTAGTCCATGATATGAAAGAACTTTTTTTTTATTATTATTTTTAATACGGAAAAGTTTTGGGTTAACAAGACTTTGGTTTTACAACTTTATATAGAGGGAAAGGGCCATGTATGGCTGCAACAAACTAGCAGGACCCGGTCATTAGATTGAAATTAAAATATGTTTTCTTCGAGGCTGGCTTCAGTTGAGTTGAAAGACTCAATAAAACATTAACTCTTTGAATTTGAATGGGCCGTTCGCTGTTGACAAATGGCTTCTTGAATCTTGATTGACTAATTTGTACTTGTTTAGGTGGCAAGAACCATGTGTACCTTTCTATTTACTGTTTTTGGGTATGAAAGAGAATACTTACATAGAGAATCAGATGGATATTAGCCTCATGTAAAGCATGGTAGAAGACTTGTGAGGAAGGATGATAATAAAAGCATCAAAATTTTTCCAACCAGCTGAAATATCTAGAAAATTTTTCAGTCATCCTTGATTATCCATTTGCAGAGGCAAAAACCCTATTTATCATAGAGACAGTTTCTTGTTGATTGATAAATTTTCAGAGTCTTGGTGAAATTGTTCTGAGTATCCCTTAAAGATCACAATGGTACAGCAGATATTATTTAGGTATGGAAATTGATTTATGCTTGTTATTCAATTATTACTTCACAGCTTGAAAGATGTGCCAGAGATAATGAAGCAAATGCCCCCTCTTCCTGTTAAGATGCACGAAAAGCTTGCCAAGTCCATTCTTCACCCAGTGTCTCGTCAAATGAAATCATGACTCATGCTTGCCGATAGTTACTCTGACCTTGGCCCAGAATCCAGGGCCTTCTGCCCAAGCTGAACCTTCTACTCAATTTAAAGAGTATGCTAATTTATTTTATATGCTTGAATAGATAGTCAAGTGTATGCTGTATCCACTATGCATAGTGCTCAGACTCTTAGTGGTTTATTGACTATTGATCTCAATTGGTTGGAGTATTGTTTTAGGAAACTTGTTCTTGTAGTGTGTGAATAGGGGGCAATTATGACTGTTCAAGCTAATGGAATAAAATTGGTAGTTTGATAGATTGACTTGCTTTCTTTTCTACCAATTTCATTGGCTGTTCGCACATCGCATGAAGAGTAGTATACTCTATTTTCAAGAATGTGCTTCAAAAAAATTTTCGGATCAAGAAATCGTCCCTCACAAACACGCGTTGCGCCCGTCAAATCGGTGCTAAACGAATGAATTGCACATTGGCACTGCCTTAAAATGAAAAAATCACGGTGGGTTTTCAGTGGCCATCAAGGATTTATTGTTGCGTTTGTACTGATTAATTCCTAACTTCATCTCCAGGTGTGATGTCTTGTGTATTTAAAAGCTATTCAATGTTTTAAATCGAAGCAAGTGCTTTGAGTTTTTCCTTTTAATGCTTCGGTGGAAGAACATTCAGATCCTACCCTAAAAATCAAGCATACATTTTCGTTCCCCTCCATAACTGCAACCAAATGTTTGATATATTAGAGATAAAGAATAAAATAGCTTTGGAATTATCTCAATCTGAACACATCCAGATGAAAACTGTAATTTTTGTTCTTTACATCTCAAAAACTCGCTGTGCTGGGCATCAAACTACCACGGAACATTCATGGCACGATCTACCCTTCAAGCTGCAAGATATGAAAATAAAAAGGCAATCAATAAACATCTCGACTCTTAACCCATGGCAAAACACATGAAAAATGAAAACCCGTAGAAAAGGAAGCTCCATTTTTTACAGTCAGGGCTGTGCAGCGACCGTGTAACTGGCTCCCAGACCACAATATCAAGAACCAGGTTATCAAACCTGTTCGTGTCTAAGCAGTTCAAAGATACCGTAAAACACTAAGCAAAAGTTAGGAAACAACCATAAAATCCCTTTGCTCGTAATTTTGCATATATCAGTATCCGAGGATTGATGGGAAAGCACACACAAAAAGCAACAAAGTGTGAAACCATGAAGTCCGACCCCTCTCCAACAAGTGACACCTTCACAAGCATTGCTACTGTTTTCTCAATTCACTTCTTTTTGTGATGAATTCTCAATTCACTTTGTAAGACTTCTGTCATCCGTAACATCATTTAATGATACTCAACCCAATTCTTGTCCGTATTGTCGACTCTTTCTCGACTCAAATCCAAGTTATTGGCTACTTGGTGGGATTGGGGCATTAAACCCAAACCCCACCCAAAGTACCGATCCAATCATGGTCCATTCAACACAATCGTCAGGCTGAAATAAAAGGTGAGCTAACCTCAAAATTTCACAACTTGCATCTCATAATTTTCACTAAACCAATAAATAAAGAGAACAAACCAAATCATTATTTCTCACATTCATGCCAGGAAAAAAACAAAAATGCATAAAAAAAGTGAAACCCACAAAGTAACTTTGTTCTCCAGTTCATGAAATGTTCCACTCTTTTTAAACATACAAATGACACACAGAACTGTAAAATGGCTGGAAAATCAAGAATTAATAATCTAAATGGCAAGAACACAAAAGGCGAGCAGAAAAACAAACAAAACCTGGGCTGGGTTCGGGTTCTGGGAAGGTATAGACTCCAGATTTGCGACTCTAGCTTCAAGGGCATCAAATTTCTGCTTCGCCTATCATACAATCAAAGGATTTAAAAAATCAATAACAGGTGAAACATTCTTTAAAAAAAAAAAACCCAAATATCACCGGAAGGACTTAGAGAGAGAGAGAGAGAGAGAGAGAGAGAGATAGAAGGTTAGACAAACATCGGAAGAAAGGGAGAGTCTTTCAGCCCAAAGGTCCCTCCAAGCGAACTGGGCAATTGCAGCCGCTGTCACCGTAAACCCCACCGTGAACCATAGCAACCGCGTCCTCAACATTTTGCCCACTGACCGACCTTCCTCAATCCTGTTGCTGCTTTTTGGATGGGTACCAACAGGCGAGGGGGACCGCCGTGATCAAATCAAAGCACTGATCATTGATCGATGCAGTCCTTCATTACCGATGATATGGACAAGGCCCGACATAGACTAGGCCCAAGAGGCTGTGAGCCCGTTCGCTCCTCCATAACTCTTTCTTTCTATTACAGGTACTCGATCTGGGAGATGTCTACGTGAATGGGGTTAAAGCGGTTTCTTTTTTTAACCAAATATAAATATAGTTTTTATACGATTATAATCATCATATAATATAATTTGCACGGTCCATAAATTTATTTGGATTTGGTGGGTCTTACCATACCAAAATTTAATATTACTTTATAAAATATTTTAATAATTAAAAATTAAAATTTTTCTTTTTTAAAATCTTGAATTTTAATATTTGAAAAAGAGCGAGATTGTGTAGCTGACAGCAGGAGGGAAAGGCAAAAAGAGAAGGAAAGGAAGATGAAACTGCCGTACAAACACGCAAAACCCACCAAAATTTGGTATATTTGGGTTCTCTCTCTCTCTCGCCTTTGGTTTTTAAAATCAATGATTTTCTCTTATTACACACAATATACCAAAAAAAAAAAAAACAAGAAAGAAAATAAAAAGTCGAGTATAGTCTTATACTAATACTAATTTATTACACAGAAATAATTATTATAATTCAAATTTAATACATAAATACGATAATCCGTATAACTTATGCTTTCTTTCAAATCGTCCCCCCTTTCCCGTCCTCAGTACGTTGTTTTTAGCAATTAGCACCCATCACCACCACCACGACCTCCTCCGCAGGCACCACCGCCACCGCTCTTTCCCCCGCGGAGAATTGATTTATTGTCTAGCTTCTTCATCTTCTTCGTTTTTTTTTTTTTTTTTTTTGTGTTTTGATCTGTAAAGTTTCAAATTCACGAATTAGCCCCACCGTCGAACAATCTTGTAGATCCAAACATTAGCCGAGAAATTGTTATCACCGATGGATGATTTTCCTGTATTCATGGGCCGCGACTTCGGGTTCAAGCCCCAAGGTAGGTCCGCCCCGATGGCACCGCCCCGCGCCACTGTCAACAACATCAGCTCTTCCATTAACTACGGATCCGCTGCCCGATCTTCCTCCCATCCTATTTTCGACGATCAAGATCACCGCGGCGGCGGCGGTGCCGCCGATGGGCTCTTGTTCAAGGACGTCTTCGGCGGACCTCCTAAGTATGCAGAATCACGCGTTGGCGGTGGCGGTGGTGGTGGAGGCGGGAGTACTGCTACTGCATCCTCGACCGCATTCGATTACGATTCCATTTTCAAAGACCAGAATGCGAAGTCGGCGTCGCTGCCGGTCTTTGATAAGCCAGTCTACGATGAGGATATTTTCGATGGGTTGCCTGGACTGAAGAGCGTGTCTTCGGTCTCCTCGTCGTCGGCGGCCAAGTTTGACGATGTTTTTGCTTCGATCGGGAAAAGTTCTTCGCCAAATCATAAGGCACAAAGCAGCTCGCCGTTCGACGATCTGTTAGGGAATTTAGGCAAAAAGGACAGGGAATCGAAGAAAGAGGCTTCCAAAGTGGAGAAGGATTCACCATTATTCGATGATTTGCTTCCTGGATTTGGTCGCAGTAGTTCCCCTAGTATAAGCAGGTATCTATTGTTACTTACTGAACTATTAATTCATTTAATCCAGTGTGTGAAGAAAATGTTTATATTTAATTTTCTTGTTGGTTGGATCAGTAATCCATACGACTATGTTAGGCATTGCATTTCTTGGGATAATTCATGAAAAAGTCAACTTCCAGTGCTTTTTCCATCATGATATGGCATTTCTATGGAAATGTGTGAAGTGGGAAAATTTTCGTGGAAAAGGGTGTATCTTATCTACATGAATGAATTATATATACTTATTTGCTATTCCTCGTGTTGAACTCAGAAATAAATTGGCATTGATGTGTTTTTATCATAGTTTTGTGCAACAACTGTTTTGTCATTGGTGCAAACTTCAGTTGCAACTTTGGTTTTACACTTTGGACAGATATTAATACCAAATACATGCTTTTTTGTAATAATGCATAAACTACGTTCCTTTCATTCTACTTGTCTAGACTTGAACAAATTATGGAGTAACTACAAGGGTCAACCCATAAGGCCAATTTTGTTTGTTATTTAAGGACTTTTATGATTTCATTCTTCAAGTTACTATATTTTGATGATAAATTATTTTGGTTTGAAACTGGCATATATAAGGATTTGCAATGAGAAACAGCAGGATGTTTATTGTTGCTAGTGATGGCATTTCACCTGGATTAGCTCCATTTGGTTGTATTCATCACATAAATGTGTCAAGTGATAGCTTTAGCTTGGATGGAGAAAAAAAAAAGCAGAAAAAGAAAAGAAAAAAGAAAACACTCATTTGGAGTTAAAATAGATTCTAAGTCACAAATTGTGATAATTTTGACATGTATTATAATTCATTTTCCATCCAAAGCTTTACAATTATTCTTGTACCATGTATGATGCCATGTTAGATATGACATGATGAAGTTTTGATCTCTAAAATTTGGCTAGTTGTTATTACATTGTGATAATTCTTCTTATTGGGGGTCAAGTCAAGCCCTTCTATGCATTTATCTTTTTAATATTGGTTCCACTTTCATTGTCTGGTTAGCTACTTTATTTTTGACATGTATCATTTTTGGAAGGATTTGGCTATGTATTCAAAGCTACAAACCCTGTCCCTGGTTTAGCATTTGAAAGAGGAAGACAATGTCATTATTGTTAGCCATGCTTGGTAACAGCCCAGCAAAACTGTTAAACCATGTTCCCTAGGAAGAAAATTTTAGTCTTAAGCATGTTTGTGCAGAGGCTTTGAAAATTTTCATGATTCATTTACATTCCTTGTTTGTGTGATAAACATCAGTTGATATGTATATACTCTAGTGGAATCTACTCTCCACAGGTCAAATCCAGAGTCCACTCAATACCAAAAGCCATCTTCAAATTTGGTGAATACAGCTTCCAGTGTGATAGAAGACCCCTTTGTAGTAGTAGAATCAACTTCAACTCCTGTAACTTCGTCCTCAGGGATGCATGCAGACCCTAGTATTTATGGGAATGCAAAGGTTGATAGTTCATCTGGAAATAGGGGAGTATTTGATGAAATGGATCCCCTTGACAATCTTGGGAAATCTGTACCTCCAGTTTTTCCAGAGAACTACAAGCGAGGGAAGGATAGGAGCCCTTTAAGGACTGAGCAAAGCATGCGTGGGACTTATTCTAGTAGTAAAGAATCGGTTGACAAATACCCTGTAGAGAATTCTGAGGGGAATTCACAAAAGAAGATGCCTACGAATGATTTTCAGGATTCTCGTGAAACTCTATTTGATATGCCTACTACTGCTTCAACAGATCTTCCTAAATTTGCTGGTCAAGCTGTTTCCCCACCTTCATATGCAAATGCCAGTCCTAGTGAGACAATTTCATCCCCTAGATATGGAGAGATATTAGAATCTTCTGATGATGTATGGCTTACAGTATCTGAAATTCCTCTTTTTACTCAACCAACAACTGTTCCACCACCTTCAAGACCCCCACCTCCAAGACCACCACGGATCTTGAAGTCAGAAATAGGTTCCTTTTCTTCCACAGACTCTAGAAAGAAGGGGGACTATTCTCTTTTCTCAAATTCCAATTTGTATCCTCAAAGCCCTATAGCTGCACATGCAGCTAGAAGTTCAATGGCATCTCAAATAGATGAACTTGAGGATTTTGCTATGGGTAGGGCCCAAAGTAACAATAATGAACAAAAAGTTCTTTCTGGGGAGGAAGTTGATGTGAATTTCTCTGCAGCTGCAGCATCTGCTGCTGCCATGAAGGAAGCTATGGATAAAGCAGAGGCTAAATTCAGGCAAATGAGGGAGAGAGAGCATCTTAAGGCTGCCAGAAATATAGATGCTCAGCAAAGAGAGCTACGAGAAAGGCAGGAGAGATTGGACCATGAAAGGCGACAAAAGGAAAGGGAGGAGCAAGAGAGAGAACAGAGGAGACTTAAGGAGGAAAGGGAGAGAGCTCGTGAAATTGAGAGGGAAAGGGAGGAGAAAGAAAGAGAGCAAAGGAGGCTTGAGAAAGAGAGGGAGCGAGCAAGGGAGATTGAGAGAGAGAGGGAAAAGGCAAGACAAGCAGTTGAAAGAGCTACTAGAGAGGCACGTGAAAGAGCAGCTGCTGAAGCTCGCCTAAAAGCTGAAAGGGCTGCAGTAGACAAGGCAGCTGCTGAGGCTCGAGAGAGAGCAGAAAGGGCTGCAGTTCAGAGAGCACAAGCAGAAGCCCGTGAAAGGGCTGCAGCAGAGGCACGAGAAAGAGCTGAAAAGGCTGCTGCTGAAGCCCGGGAAAGAGCAAATTCAGAAGCAAGGGAAAGAGAAGCACATGAGAAAGCTGCTGAGGCTCGACTAAAAGCAGAACGAGCAGCTGTAGAAAGGGCTGCCACAGAGGCTCGAGAAAGAGTAGCTGCTGCAGCTAGAGCAAAACAACAAAAGGACGAAAATGATCTTGAATCTTTTTTCAGTTCTCGTGCTAGCGGTGCCCCAAAAGCTAGGGAAAATACCTTGGTTCGCATGAAAGGCCATATTTACTTTGTGCCATCCATGAACTTCTTGCTGTAGAGTTAATGAGTTAATGAGTTAATTTTATGAAACTTTATTGCAGGATCCTTTCTTTGATGCCCAGAGCAAGGCAAGGCCTGAAGCAGCTAGAAGAACATCTGCTGGAGATTCATCTAATATGAGAAAAGCATCTTCAACTGCCAATATTGTTGATGATTTATCTTCAATCTTTGGAGGTAGCTGCATTTTGGATGACTGGCTTCAATTAAAATAATATATTTCTTCATTCAGTTCTGAATTGTCTATTTTGCTTGCAACAGCTGCTTCTTCTCCTGGAGAATTCCAAGAAATTGATGGGGAAAGTGAAGATCGGCGAAGAGCAAGACTGGAGCGCCATCAGAGGACGCAAGAGCGTGCGGTGTGTGATTTGCACTGCATAATTTGTTGTTGTTGCTTCCTCATGACATGAATTTCATTTCCTTAAAATACAATAATTTATTGTATGTTATATCCTCAGGTTGCTTTGATTGTATGTACATTAATTAGATGGGGTTCAATTGTTGAGTTTTTCTGTTCAGGCAAAAGCATTAGCTGAGAAGAATGAGCGTGACCTTCAGGCTCAGAGGGAACAAGCAGAGAGACATGTAAGCTGAATGTCATTGATATCCTTACTTCTTTCTATCTTCTTACATGCTCATTCCTTTTTATGTGGTGTTTTTGGGTCTCCAGCAGCAAGTGCCTGGGTGGGGGTGGGGGATTGGGGGTGGCCAGTTAGACCTTTATTGTGAGGCTTTTAGCACTTGCTTGCTGGAGCCTGGATTTCTGTGGTTATTGAGGGTGCCCAAGCTAGATTTTAGATTAGTGTAAGCAATGGGTAGTACCAAATAGGTTGTAGCTATGTCTAGTTTCTATGTATGTGCCCAACATCTCTTGACCGATGCTCAAAGTGAGAGTAGCATGAATGGCAGTTGCACTTTTGGTTTATGACTGGACCTTGGTGGTTAGTGCTATATAATAATAAAACATATTATTTCATTTTCAAACAAACTGCATACATAGGAGTCTTGTTTTTTCATTGAAATGTGTGCTGTCCAAGTTTGGTAGATGGTTGTTTATATGGTGTTTCACTCTGAAATCATGAAAGCCTCTTGTTCAGTCCTTTGCTTCTGATCTAGGAACGAGTTTAGCTGAATTTTAGTTGGGCTATTCTTGTTTCTGTTGTGCTGATGAAAATTTCGACACATTAATGCAGCCAAAAGATGCTAGTTGTCATGTTTAAATGTTTAATTTTGTGGATATTTTTGTTCTGATTCATTTCACCTGTTGTCATCTGTTTGATATTAATTTATTTTGATTTTACAGAGGATTGCAGAAACACTAGATGTTGAGATAAAGCGTTGGGCTGCAGGGAAAGAAGGGAACCTACGTGCCCTGCTATCAACATTGCAATATGTGTGTATCAGCTGCTATGTATCATATATCATCTCTTGCATCATGCTTATGTAGAGAATGGATTCTACACTTTGATTCATGCAACATCCTGTGATTGATCTTGCTTAGCAGCTTCTGCATTAGCTTTGTAGGAATATTTTATATTGCAGTAGGCACACAATGCTATGGAATCATGTGCAAGGTTCAAACATGGATCTGCATGACAAATCTTTGAAGGGAACTTAACTTTGGATCCTTCATACAGATTGGAGACGGAGTTGCTTGAATTTGTTGTTTGTGCTTTTGCCATTGTCTGTTACCACTAGCATGCTTGACAAAGTATGGTTATGCAATAAGTATCATGGAGCATTTAGCCACAAATTAGCACGCCTGGAGTCAGGATGTAATTTTTGGGATTGCTAATTAATTTAAGACCTTTGTCAGTTAAACCACTTGAGGAACACAGTTGTGGCCATGTGGCTTAATGCTTTCAAGCCTGTGTTGCTAGATGCATCTTTGACTTGTGAAAATGAGCATTCACTGCAGTTTGGTGTATCTTTTGACAATGTAACCTGTATAGCGTGGTCCCAGCTACAAATAATGTTAGTCTGGAATCACTTTTGTTATGGCTACTCACATGTGAGACTTGTCTTGTTACAGACACAAATTAAGAAGATACATTGTTTTATTAATTTTGTGCTTGAAAATATTGAGCTGCCTTGCTATGTCAGAACTCTCTCTCTCTCATGTGCATGCATGCATGCATTCTGTTTTGATGGTTTTAAATTCTTCTGGCCTGGGAAATACCTAAGGTTTGCCACTGGTCTAAATTTAGTAATGGAAGTATGAAAATCCATGGAACATGTAACATGCGTAAGACCTTAACCCATTTCTGTGTTGTCATATTGACCAATGTGTCTTCTGAGGAAATTGTTCCATAAACTCTTGATTTATAGGTGTTGGGTCATTTGAAATGGTATTATTGTTTTTACTAATGCCTGCTAAATCAACCATACAATAATCAGGTGCTCTGGCCTGAATGTGGGTGGCAGCCTGTTTCATTGACTGATTTGATTACTGCTGCTGCGGTTAAGAAAGTGTACAGGAAGGCAACATTATGTATTCATCCTGACAAAGTGCAACAAAAGGGTGCTAATCTTCAACAGAAGTATATTGCTGAGAAGATGTTTGACTTACTTAAGGTACTTCTGAGCCCCTGATACTTCCAAGGAATCCAGACCTGGAATCTTCTCCTCTTAGTGATCTTGGGGTCTGTTCTGTTGTGTCAGCTTGTATTCATCTTAAGCTTATTTTTCATAAAATAGGAAGCATGGAACAAATTCAATGCTGAGGAGCTGTTTTGAGTCCTGGAGATTATGTTGCCTTAAGGTAGTTGATGTGGCAATCATTGCAAATTGAAATGCCAAGGCTTCCAGCTGCTGCATTCTCATTTCTGCTGCAGTCGCATGCTTTGGCAAATTTGCTTCATATCAGCTGATTTTAAAAAAAGGGGATTAGGAGGCTTTGTGCAGCTGAATGTGCTTTGACCTTGAGTGTAAAGTGACCCCTTAATCCAAAAGACGTGAACTAATGTCCTCCAGCGTACGGCATACGGCTGAGATTGGTCTTCTGTGGGGAGAGCATCAACCGACTTATTCGGCGCATTCGATTATCCGGCCCATTTGCATGGGATCTTAAGGAGGTGGTCTTTTTGTCTTCATTCTTTTTTGGGTGATTATTCTTTTGTTTTCAAGCTTAGTGAGTAAAGCCTCATATCTTTGAGAGCGTACCGACGGGTTATTGACGTGGAAAGAAAGAAATTTTCAAGCTGTGTATGATGTTGAGCTCTGTAACTTCGAGCTCTGCATTTTATATGTGCATGATTTTTTGTGACGTTGTCATTATTATTGCTGGCATAGATTCTTCTTCTGTACGAGATACTCAGATAGGTTGATATCCAACTTCGGCCTGCTACTTTGCAGATCCTTTGCTTTGCACAGGACAGGACAGGACAGGACATCAGATGGGGCTAAAAAGGCTAAAAATGACAACTAAAATTGTTGGCCTTTTTCTGTAAATGCTGATCAAACTGATGAAACAAAAATAAATCCCCTTAGATGTGCTGGTAATTTTGTTTACCCAAGCAAAGCTTAAGACGACTCTGATTCTTCGGCCTGCAAGTCTGCGGATCATTTTATTGCAGTATCAATTTTTAAAATAATTTTATCAGTATGTTATTTTTTTAATGTTTTAACATATGTAAATGGAAGAAAAATAATAATGATAAAATTACTGATATGTATAAATCAAATCACCGATATGCACTCAAATGTGATAGGGAAAAACTTGGTAAATTTAGCAGCGAGACATCAAGTCTCCGTTAGAAATGACATTCATCAATGTAGCGATAATCAATAACAATCGAGTTGAAATCATAATTTGTTCAGACGGGGTGAAAACATGGATGCCATTCCATAAATTCCTGAGGAAAGGTTGCACCTTCACACCACCTGCGATGGGCTGATGGCTGTAGTAAATATTGGTAAAGAACTGAATAACTACTTAAAAATTTAGGTTATATTTCGGAGAAGGTACTCTAGACTTAAATTAACACTGCAAGTCGAATTCACTTGGCTGCGTTGCTGAGGTGTTCGTCGTTCATGTGTATGTTGTTTTGAGGCACACCCCCGGGTGTCTATCGGACGGTCAGGATTCTTTTGTCAGGGTTCAAAACGCACAATCCAAATTCCAGATGGATTTGGTCTAGCCCTCGTATTCTCAACCCAGGCGGCAGCCCGATTAGACGGTCAGGATTTTCCCAGAATTAGAGGGATTGGGCCTTGATGATCTATCCCAATTGCGTGCGGATTGCGCCCATGCGCATTCTTGACAATCGCACCGTTAGGATTTGTCTTCGAGGTCCGAACTCTCATTTACGAGGGGGTTGGGCCTTGAGGCCCAATTTCTGCAAAATTCAAAGAAGTTGACGTGGGTCTGGCGACCTAATAGATATTTTGTGATGAAAAGAATAAAAGGAGAAGAAAAAAAAAATTGTTGACAAAAACATTAAAAATTTAATACCCAAAACCCTCCAGTTTTTACCCAAAATCTCTTTGACTCGAGTCAACCCAACCCCTTTGCCTCTCCGCTCCTGAATCCTTTCGTTTTCTTCTCCGTTTCCATCTCCCTCTCCGGTATTTAAATCTCGCGCACCAATTTGATTTGCTAATTGCTAAGCGTGATATTGATGTATTGCTTGTTAATGCATATAATATGGGGTAATTCTTGTGAATAAATGGCGTAAGAGACTTGGACAAGATGATAATACCGCAACAGCTATTTTTATATTTTCTTTCAATTCCTTGTGATTAGATGATTCATTCATGAAGTTTCCTGGTAGGCGCATACATAGAGTGAGAAATGCCCGAGTTGCAGCAATCAGTTGTGGAAAAAGCGAAAATGCTGTTTTTCTTCCTGTTAGAAATCTTTTTTCCCTTCACACATCGTCCTTCCACAGACACCAGATTATGCAGAATCATATGGAGTTTTAACAGTTGCACTGGCTTGAACCAAGAATGAAATGTTGTACAGTCGAACCTAAAAATTTTCTGTGAGAATTGTGAATGATGAATAGGCGTTGGTTGGTGCTTGACAGGATTCATTCTAAACCTTCACGTCATCTGTTACAGCGTGAAGCAGCTCATCCGGAGTTGCAGCCGGATCTAGATCCCAACGCTTGTCGGACAAATTACTTGCTTCTCCTTCAAGCGACCAAGATGGCACTTGGTGAGAGAAGCGAAGCATCTCTTTCCTAGGAATCCATCTAATTGCGTCCTTGTTAGTGTTCCTTTGGTACACCGTCTTGAAACCTGCCAATTTAATCAGGGGAGTAACACAAACTCCAAGCCCCTCAGAATAATTGTCAAGAATCTCCACCATCTCATACCGGTGCCTCACATCATCTGGGGTGGATTTGTTCCAATCTGACGACCAGTTTCGATAAACTGCCCAAACATCTCCACTTTTTGGGAATATCCGGACACAACCACCCTTGCCAGCCTTCTCACCTTTTAAGACATGAGAGAAAATGTTCACCTGATCAACAATATCAGAATTCCTTGCCCGGAAGAGGCCACAAGACTTGGTAAAACCAGAATCTATCCAATTTACAGAACTGAATTCACTATCAGTTTTGGAGTTCAAGTAAGTGACGTGGATCTTGAAGGGATTAACTGAGATGACCTCGCGGATTAAACAGTACAAACGTGGCATACCATCATCTTCATCATATATAGCCCATATTTGCTTTGGCTTGAAGCATTCCTCTGATCTATCTTCATCAAAATCATGGAAGTCAGGGTCAGGGACTGTTATAGAGATACCATTTCTAGTTGGCTTGCTCTGACAACCAGAGACTTCAGAGCCCAATTTTTCTTTGGATTGATCCTCCACATTCTCCTCGACTGCTGCAGCAGCCAACCTCATCTCTTCCAATTTCTTCCAGACATCATTCCTTGCCTTGTCCATCAACAACTTTCTTGCGTCAAAAGCAGGTGCAATGGAGCTCCGTCTTGTTGGAAGTTCGTTTGGATTAGAAAGGTTGCTGTTGTTCTCAACAGCTGAATTTCCATGAGTGGCCCCTACTTCTGAAGCACACTTTGATCTCTTATCTTCGGCCCCATTTCTAAAACTGGTTCCAACAACAACTTTCCTTTTCTTATCAGGTGTACTGACCATGGAATATGAAGATTCATTACAGCTAGAAGATAGATTTACATTTATGCCAAGTATTGTGTCTTTCATGGAACACTGTCTGTTGGCTGCTGATTTGACTTTTGCTCTTGTTTCGCCAAAATTTTCATTCACCTGATAAAATGCATCAGCAGATACAGTGGATAATCCACTGTGACTAACAACACCAATAGAAGTTCCAGAGAATGAATTCCACTGAAATGGTACACTTGAAGCATATTCATATCCATGCACTGAATGTAAATTTGAGACCCCATTATCAGCGAACAAGGTAGTGCCAGATGGCACATATGCAACCCCATCATATCCATGATTTGTGTACCCATTACTAGGAACATATGACCAAGGACTGTATTGGAAAGAACCATTAGAAGGAGCAGTCCCAGTTTCAACTGCTATGAAGGTACCACGACAGTTCTTGCATGAAAGTTTCTTATTCACATACTTCCGGAGATATTCATACTGAACTTTACAAGAAGTGCAGACAGTCCAAAAGCTATCAAGTCTGTGAGATGTTGACAGATTAGAACAGATGTTGTACGAAGCAAATCCAGTAGTGTGGAATGAGGAAAGGTTTGTCTGAACAACATGGGACTCCACCTGTTTCTTTCTTTTTACATCATAAGATCTTCTTTTAAGAATATCTGACAACATGGTCCATGCTTCAGATACAAGTTTGAATGCACCATCAGCTCCCACAGTTTTATTCTTATCGGGGTGAAGCAACACGGCCAACTTTTTGTACTGCTTTTTCACTGCATCTCTATCTGCGGAAGGCTTCAGTCCAAGAACCGAATAATAATCAATTCCACCATTGCATTTGACCTCAGAAGCAATATAGACTTCAAAAGTAGCCACCATCTGAGATATTCCCTCCAGCCCAGGATACAGAGTTTTAGCCTTCAAAGCATAATTTTTCGCACTGGCAAAGTCTTTCTCAGTAAATCTCTTTTCAGCAATCTCTTTTGCCCTGAGAGCCTCTTGTATATTCGCTTCCATGTAGTTATTCAAACCAACGATGAACACAAAATCTTGAAACAAAAGCTATGGCCAGCCTAGGATGCCAAACAACACAAGACACCCAGTTCATGTACAAACCCCATTTCACCATCTGCATATATTTTGCAAGATATTTCAGTCCTTACGTGCATCATGCTTCAAGAAAATAAGAACTAGAACTCTCTATTGACCAGGTCAAAAAAAAAAACTTGACTTAAAAGTAACTTGATTCTAGTGACAACAATACATTTATAAACTACTAACCTTTTCTGGGAATTTCAAATTGGGTCTTGAAAAACAAATTAATCATTTAGCTTCGAGCTCTGGTTAGCTACCGAGTAATGTAACGAGTGCACATTCAAAAAGTTTCAATTTTTATCCTATTTTCCTTCATTTTCCCCAACGTTCTCGGTAAACAAACAGTATAACGGTTCCACCAGTAATTAATAACCATTCCCTCATACACGCTTATAAATCAAGAGCCAGTTCACCATGAAAGCACAAAATTTCAAATCAAATCCCCATGTTATCAAAATCTCAAAATCGCCATGAAAAGGTAAAGCTTTAAATTAACGTCAAAGTGCGCAGAAAGAGAAATGAAAAAATATAAGAAAATTTTTTTAAAAAGAGGGAGGAAGGGAGAGAGAGAGAAAGAGAGAGAGAGAGGGAAAAAAAAAAAAAGGGAGAGAAAAAGACAAAGAACGGACTGAAATTTCAACATGAAAATGAGAAGCTGAACAAGAACCAGATCGCCACGTGTGCTTGAGAGCTCGAGCACAGCGAAACACTGACCCAATTTCGTAAATCTCAGCCAACAGTTACGCTCTCAAAAGCCACGTGCCCGCTACTTCGAAATCGTAACGTTTTTTGCCCTTCCGTGGAAGATTATACACCAAAGCGGAGGGAGGGACCCGGGAGTTTGCCAGTTATCGGGTCGGATTTCAGGGGGATCGGCAGCGTGGAATCAGAGGTTCCCGCCGCCGGCCGATGGAGAAGATTAATAAAATTAAAATGATAATATTCGGCGGAGGTAAACAGTGTTAATACTACTAGCTAAAGGCAGGAGCTTGCTATCCTGCGCACAGGTGCGTATTGTCCCTCCTCTTCCGCCCACTTTTTTTTTTTTTTTTTTCTAACTTGCAAATAAATATATTTATTATTGTTTTGGTTAACTTTTAGATGATGTGATTATTACGCTTTTGTCTATGCGACATTCAAAATATCATATTAAAGGAATACGTGCATGCCTAATGCTCTCGCTACTCACGTACCACAAAACATTTTTAAGGAACACATCGTTAATGTCAAATCGGGGTTAGTTTGGATAATTTTGAGCCTATTATTTTAATAATTAATTAATTTATTTATTTATAGTAACTAAAACCAACTTTTTACCCCCACCAAAAAAATAAAAAATAAAAAATAAAAGGGGCATTGAAGCTAGCTTTAAGTATGATTTGTGTGCATATGGATTATTCATTTTATCGTTCGAAAGTGGTGTCGACTTCACCCGGTACAAAGAATAATTTCTTTGCAGGCAGATGTGACCATCCATTTCCCTTTCGATGCGATCGTGTTGAGTTATCTTATACCTTCTCACCGTGTACTTTCTTCCCCCCCCCCGGCGTTTTTATTATTATTATTTTTTTTTTGTAGTGGCTTACTTTCAACGTGTAACTTAGTTCATACTACAAGTTTCAGTGTACCTAAAATTAAAAATTAAAATATTCAATGTGACTACGTTAAGATAATAATTTAATTAATAATATTTTATTTTTTTATTAAATTAAGATTGAATCTCTTCATCATTATATATTTTAAAAATTTTGATATTTTTATTAAATTTTAAATTTATTAATATTACAATTAAATGTTAGGTTATTTATTTATATTTAATAATATTTGATGGTAAATTTTACATTTTTCATTATTATTATTTTGGTTTAAAAAAATTCCTAAAAAGCTATTGGTATCTAAATAACAAAAAATAATAACTTCAATTAATTATTCATTGACCAATGTTATTTCCGTATATGATCGTGACAAAGAATGATATTAGTGCTAAAACATACAAATAATGAACCAAGATTTCTCAAAAGATTTTATATGAAAAATAATAATAATAATAAATCACAGTTAATTAATTTGACTTTCCATTATTTGCCATGGGCCATAAATTAATAATCTCTGTCTGGAAGAGAGAAAAAAAAAAAAAAAGTCAAACCAGTTAAAGGAAAAGTCATTGAAATCAGACGTTAAGGGGCTTGCATAGGAACATCAGGGAAGACGATCCGGACGTGGACGCGTCTCCACTTCCGCCGCCGTTTCTCCCAAGTTTCTCGTAGTAATCAACGCAGAAGAGAGAGAGGGAGAGCTGAAGCTCGTCCCGAGTCCTTACCCTTCTGATCCGGTCAGAGTTTCTTAACCCGCTGCCGTATAGCCGACTCAGAACGGGCCGCACGCAGGCCATGTAGAGCCGCCTGTAGCCTCCGAGGGAGGCGACGACGGGACGGATGCCAGAGCAGGAAGGGGGAGGGGAGACGTGGGCTGCGGGAGGTGGGAAGCAGAGGTCCTCCCACAGAGAATCGTTACGGGCAATGGTGCACCACAGGCGGCAGACACAGGCGGCGGCGCAGAGGGAGCGGCCGTCGAGGCGTTTGAGGATCTCTATGAGGATGTCAAAGTGGTCGTTGATGCAGAACTTCGGCCGTCTCCTCTTGTCTTTCTCTTGAAAGATGGACATGTCTACAGACGGAGTGAGAGAGAGAGAGAGAGGGGGGGGGAGGGGGGCGCAGAGAGAAATGTGATAGTTAAAGCGAGGTTCAGCGAAGTGTTAAAAGGGAGTGTATATGTAACTGTGGAAGAATGGTAACGTGAAAGTTCACTATTCCTGTGATTTGACTTGACAGAGAAAGTATTATTATGAATACAATTTAACTGTAAATGACTTTTTTCTTATGTACATTAATTAATTAATATGAATCCGAAGCCTTTGTTTTTTCTTATGTTTAAGTTGTTAACACGACTATTTTTTATTTTTTATTATTTTTTCGCAATTCTGGTGAAATTTTCGGTGCATGGCAGTAGAAACATATATAAGCTAAACAGTAAGGCAGCTTTGCCGCTGCTCTACGTTCAGAACATTTTTATTTTAAGTACCTTGTGGACAATATAAAATTGTCACAGCTGTTGCAATTCAAGCGGCCCATTTACTAGAGTCTTTTCCCTCACGAGTTCGATTAAGGGAAGCAATATCAATTTGACTTTTTGTCTAATTTATGAACAAGAGAGATGAGGGATTGTGGTTGGGACAACTCTCCCTAGTTCATACGAGTTTTGTGTGTGCGTGAGGGGTGGGGGGCAGGTGGGGGAAGAGGGAGAGAGAGAGAGAGAGAGAGAGAGAGAGAGAGGGAGAAAAGGAGAGAGTATCGAGGGAAGGGAGGAAAGGGCCAAGAGGAAAATGTCCAAAGGGTAAAAGAACTAGAAACGATGCTTTGATTTTTCCTGCATTTGCATTTGCATGTTCAGCATTGACGCGGAGTTAAAAGACGATTTGTTGGTTGTTGTTTTTGTTGTTTTGATTATCGTTGTTGTTGTTGTTGTTGTTGCTGTTGTTTGCATATTCCGAGAGACTTTTTGCTTCGGGAGGCTGACACGGGGCGGTTGTGAGATCACTAACTTCTGAGACTGCATGACACGCGCCCCTTTTTCATTAGTTCGTTCACATTTCCTTGCTACACGGGACGTGACTGTGAATCGTGAAATCACTATGGGAGTGGACCGTTGAACAGGGGCCTAGATGCGTAAGGGCGTGTCGTATTTAACCCTTCCTCAGTGCCGAGAATTACTGTTGAGTATCTCTTTTGACTCAATGCTATCTAAAGGTGACTCCATTCCTGATGCTGTGTTGATCAATGAGAGATATCAAATGTTTATGAGATGATCCGTGGCAATTGCTTGTTCACCTTCAGGCTTGACAATCCACAAAAAGCTTGACTCTGGTTTAACAGCCAATCAATTCACTTGCGCCCTTCATTTCAGAACCAGCAACCTGTGTTCATCTAACATTTCCGATGTAACCTAAAATGTAAGAATCACAGGCCTTGTTCAGGATTGACATGCGGGGAGGGGATGGGGAGTCCATGCATGAAATTCCATAAACTTTTAGATGAATCTGGAAATATTTTAATGACCGGGGAACCAAATAATCATATTAGAAGTATATATCTTATATTTCTTCTTCAAAATGATAATGTATCATGGCATGGGCACCAACCTGTGCAAAAGTGAGACTTCAAAGATCCAGTTGAGAAAGAAAGAAAGAAGAAAAAAAAAAAAAAGAAAAAAACGAAGTAACAATTGAAATTTAAAGATCGTGATCAGTTGGTGCCTACATGTTTGTCTTATGGGGTTGGATTGTGGCTCAGAAAGGAAACCCCCAAGTCCATTGAGACAGAAAGCACATAATATAATATCACCGGGACAGCGTTGAAATTGACATTAGATTTCTGAAAGGCTTGTGGAGATAAGTACTTTACCCCACATTACATTTCTGAAAGGCTCGCGGAGATAAGTCCACCGGGATGGACTTGTTTGTTGGCACATTTGAGAGACTGAACTGTTTCCCATTCTTTTTCTCAGGAATTCGATAATTGCTAAGTTACAAGGAGAAACCTGTAAACTGCGCAAAAATTTTCACAATTTTCACTTATTCGCTCAGCGACTATCGTTTGCACCTTGTTGTTGTAAAGTATGTGCCAGAGAAGTAGCAAGTCAGCAATCAATGTATGCAGAGATTTTATTGACATACACTGTGTTCATTAATGTATTGGCGCTTCGAATATGCTTAGTTAGATTCCAGCTAAAATTGAATATGATAATAAATTCCGTATTATAGGTACTTCCCATGCATGTGGAGAATAACATGACCCTGTCAATCTAGGCCTAATTAGACTTCCATGATATGAATAGATTTAACCCTTTTGGAACAAGAAAATAAAAAAACAAAAATAACTAGCTTATCTGGATTATTTCGGGATTTTTTTTTTTCCCCCAAAAAGATTGAATCTCGGCCTTCGATTTCAAAATCAATGGCCTAAATATGCCTAACTTGGAATATGTTATTTGGTGGTACACATCATGGTATTCTTATGTGAGAGAAGCCATCTAAATTCATATCCTGTGTGTTAACTTTGTTGCTTCTATCAAATAGTTAATAAAGGTTTTTTTTATTGAGACTGCAGTTAGATCATGTATTTAGTGGGGGGTGTTGGGGTTTCCCCCAAAAACTTCTGACCATTTACATTGACCATGCATTGGAAAGTTCTCTGGCCACTTGCCCAAATATTTGGAATTTTCTTCCCCACATGACTCTCTTGTATCTTGCAGCCGCGTCAGGTTTGGGATCATATGGCAATACATAAGTGGTTAATTGGTGAAACCAAGGCATCCTTTTTTCTTTCCCCCACTCTTTTTCCTTTCTTTTCTCCAACAACGTTACGAAACCTGGCAGTAAAGCTTTCTGTTCAGACTTATTTGTATGTCCTGGTCCATTTTTGATCTTTCCTGCCAGCACCATTTACTATCAATGCGATTCAACGGGCCACTTTGTCAAAAATGAGAAATTGTTGTTGGCATTAAGGGAAGGTCAAAGAGGAGACATATTGTCTTCCAAACACAAAATTATGAAGGGATAAGAGAACAGGACCAATAATTAGAAACAATGTTAATTACGGCAAAGAGGGCCCTGAATCAATCCGATGCACGTATGACACCATTTCCCAACTGCTCTCTAAGCTTGAAGTGAGTGAGTGGAATCTAGAGTTTCTCGCTTGCCTTAAACCCTGAAAAAGTTTCAGCCACAGATTACCAAGGCTCTTTCGGGGTGTTTTTGGGAAGAAAATTCTAATTTCAGCTTACAAAGTAGTTCTAACAAGCTGCCGAGTATTACTGTTTTTATAGGCTCTGACAAGAATGCCCCGTCTTTGACCCAATTACAAGACACTTCCCCCCTTTCCCCGATGCAATTATACATAGTCTATACAGGTAGGGATGCCTTAACCGCGACGAGCAAATGTGGGGGCGTGACAAAGTACATAGCAATGGGTACTTAAATAATAAGTAAGAACATTGGCCTTGGACTATATTCCCTCTACTGTTGTTGGTGCATGCGGCTTTCAACTGTTTATGTTCATGTACCAATAAAAATTCGTAGAAAAATAGGAAAGAAAAACAGTACATAATTTTGGAACCTCACAGACCTCCACAGAAAAAAAAATAATAATAATAAATTAACCGAAGACATATGATGGCAGATTTATAACTAAACTGATAACAATTTACATGAGTGAAAAAATATACATTTATAGTTAACTTAAATAAATAAATTTTTAGGTGTCTCAAAAAAAAAAAAAAAAAAAAAAAGGGGGGGGCGCAAAAGTTGAGGAGCCGCCGTGGTACTGCTTCAAGAGGTTGCTTAAAACCTACATTGGGCTTAGCTTATATAAGAGATGGGCCCAATTAGGTGGGCTTCCCGAGTTCCGTAGAATCAAAGGCACTCGGTCTGCTCTACAAGTCCAGATAAAAGCGACCTCCTTAATACTAAGTCAAAAATTATTTGGGCTGCATTCCGTTCCTTTATCGCCCCAGTCGGCCTGTCATCTCAAAGCCCATATGGTCGCGGACTCTTTCGCTTGGGCCTATGTTGTTTATAAATGGAACAAAATGAAAATGACGTTTGGAGGAGCCCAAAGCCCATATGGTCGTGGACTCTTCCAAACGTCTATGTCTAGACTCTTTATCAATGAGGCATCCTTAGGTAGTAGATACGGGAATTTTTGGAAAAAGAGAAGATTCTCCAATTGCGTAATGACACATAATAAATATTCAATCACAGCCACTCATTTTTTGATTTTTCTGTAAATCAATAATAATAATAATCTTACCTTATCGTGCGAGTGATTCACATTCGAAAAACTACTAATTAATCGCTTGATTACAAATTTGATTACTTTAGATGGTACAATTATTATAAATTAGAGCATACACATTGGATTGGATTAACTATAATACATCTTTAATTTTATATAGTATCTGAAAATAATTAATAATTTTTGTTGGGTGTCATAGATTATACTCATTCCTAAATTTAAGAGGATATCCCAATTTAACTGTGTGTTATTATCTAATATAATTTTTTTTTTTTATAAAATTATAGGGTATTATTTATGTTTTTTATTTTCTCAGAAAAAAAAAAGTTTATGACCTGTTGATGTGACGTGATGTGATGTGATCTGTTGCGCGTGCCAAATAATAAAAGATTCAATTGACAAAAGCCATGAGTGTGTTCTTGTGACAAAAAGTGTGCATGCAGACTAGTCTCGACGAGGGACCCCACACCACAAATACATACAGTCATCGGTTCGTGCGCCAGGAGAAAGTGCCAAACCGGCTGAGGCTAGGTCCAGCGTCCATTTTCTCCTACCACGTGTTGTCGGGTTTGGTCTTGAATGGGCAGTCAACTCTCAAACCATTGCCAGCCGACAAGTTCGGAAATACCTTGCTATTTAACAAGGTAAAAACGAAGTTTGAAGAATTTAGCAATGGGTCGTCGTGTACCCAAAAGAAAAAAAGTCATGGGTGAGTCCGGGTCTCAGACGTGTAAAGTTTATCGCATCTGTGTAACTTTTTTCTATAAAAAAAAATAATAAAATAAACAAAGAGATATATCATTTTTTGGCATTTTGTGGGGGGGGGGGGGGGGCGGAGGTGAGTCCAACTCTTTTCTCCTTGGCCAAGGCCCCTTTTTTGGGGGATCGCCCAAGCCAACTTTACTAGTTAAAAGGAGTTTCGAGAATCTCGGCGAGAGTTAACTAGTTAAAATAACATTAAGATAATGGAAGTTATCTGCTAAATCTATCATAATAATAATTAAAAAAAAAAAAGATTTTAAAAATATCCGCCATCCAAACTCGAAACCCATTTTTGAAACAGAAATATGCAATTCAATTCAATGTGCAAATTTAAAAGCCTCGGTTGTCGTGCAGCCGAAACTGTATAATAACTAGTGTGCAATTTGCTACGAAGTTCCGGCGCGTGACTTACTCCTGATCGAAGCATTTGAATACAAAAGCAACCAATCTCAGACCATCTATTCCTCGCAACTTCTCTGCAGTTTATGGTGTGCGGCTAAGAAATTACCGTGGCCGATCATTTTAGAAAGTTAACATGAATAGGGTCGTTGACTGACTCTATTTCAGACACGAAACATCCACAGAAGTTGCAATCAGAGAGCCTGCGGTTTCATGGGTGTTTCTTCAGAGAATGGTACCACTAGTAAGAGAGACCGCAACTAAACTAATTTGAGCTTGTATCCCAAAAGTGACCTCACGGTAGACCGGTAAGAGATCTGGAAGCTTTACCCTCTATGACTTGGTCCATTTTCAATATCACCCATATTTCTAAACGTACGTTTTTCTGACAGTGTTCTGTCAAATCGAGAACGTGGGGTTTAGTATTCAATACCAAAGGCTATACCCTGAGGAAACTCTATAAATACCTCTTATCTCTCTCTCTCTCTCTCGTTGTAAACTACATGCTTCATACCTTTTGCCAAGCCAAAAGCTCCTTTTTCTGTCTCCAAGCAAATGGAGCCAGTCAAGCATCAAAACCACCAACCTCTGTACCGATTCATCAATTCCCAATACTCAGCCTCTCTCAAGCTATCTGCCAAGTTTATAGCTCCGATGTTATTTTTTTCTCTCGTGCTTTCTTGTTCTTCACTACTTCATTTTATACCTGATTTTAGGCAGTTCTTTAGCAGCAACAATGCCAAAAACTACATGTTCCTTCTTTGCAATGGGATTCTAGTTTTCCTAGTCAAGAATTCCGGCCTCTTCAGCAATTCCCATGAAGAGTCTAGCTTAACAGGTGAAGTCAAGGCAAAAAATGGGAACAATTTTAATCCAAAAAAAGTGGGTGAATTACCAGAGGTAAAAGAGGTAGTTAATGCAGAGGAGAAAGTTATTGAGGAAGTCCAGGAAGTGGAAGAAATGGAAGCCGAGTATTTGATTGATGTAGGAGAAGAAGATGAACAACTCGAATTGGTTGGGCAAGGAAATGGGGCAGCTTATCCTGATGAAGATGGAGAAGAAGAAGCAATTGAATTGCTCAGTGCGGAGGAGCTGAAGAAGAAATGCGATGATTTTATCAGAAAGATGAAAGAAGGAATCAAACTTGAAGCTCAACAATTCATTATTAATTGAAGAATGACGTGAAAGAAAAATGTTGAGACCAACTAACTCAGATGTCTGTGACTTTTGTCTTTGATCTTGGTTTGATTTTGGTCCATCCGACTTTGGATTGTGTGCAGAATTCTCCTGCAATTCCCCTCTGTTAATGGATTCTGGTTATGTAAATTGTAACTAAAGTTTAATTATACCTGACCCTCTATTAATGTGGGCCATTAATCTTTCAACGAGGGCCTACCGCAAGTTTTAAGCGACACAAAAGGACATAAGATGTCGGTGGAAAGTTGCCAATCAGCAGAGTAGTAGAGCAATAGTTCACTGATATTAAAATTATTTTTAAAATTAAAATTCTCGAATTTAAATTCGATAAATGAGAAATTTTCAAAATACAAACAAGACATAATATCTCGTGAAGGTCTATTTTATAATTTTGTGAAGGTCTATACGCCTTTTGTGCAAGTGGTGGTTGTCTTTTTGTTTGATCCACATGCATATTTTGCTCCACAGCCTGGCCTGGGGTCCCCTCGTTCACACACCAAAGGTTCCAGAAAGATTTAATCTTTTTCTTTTTTTTTTTTTTTCTGGGTATATTCTTTAAGTAGATTGGAGACATTGGACACGTTGACACTTGACAGCTACATTCCTAAAGCTTGGTACCACCAACGAGGTGGGTCACTATCCCAGTGCTGCCTGCTGAGAACTTTCTGTTTGGATTCCATATGTAGCACTCAGGATTCTATCTTTGGAAGGGTATGCGGGTGACTTATTCCAGGCTTAATTAAATAGACAACATCCATTGCAGATTAGGGATGTTGTGATTTGCCATATGGATCCCTAAATCTAATTGTTGTCACGCCCAAGCACACACCTTTCAGGATTATGCAAATTATGCACAATCACTCTGTAGTCTTATCTATAGATAGGCCAATTAATGGGCCCGAAGGGACAATTTCCAACCAGACTGGGGGATCCTCGCATGGTGTGTTCACTTAAAGTTAAAAGAGAGTATTTAACCGCACAATGGGCTGCCCAACATTCTCTGATGCGATCTCTCTGTTGCGCATGGAACAAAACAAACACACAAACCCCACCCCCATATCAATGTGGGTTTTTCTTTTGGGGGGGGAGGGGGGGGGGGAGGAGGGAGGGGGCAAAGGATTAAGCAAGACCGAGCCTGTGTACATATTACTACATACAGCATAATTAAAGTAGAAGCAAAGGTGAAAGTGAGATTAATGACAAAATTGGGTGGACATATGTCATCGCTTCCTAGTTGCTCAGGCCTGTCTGCAGGCTGCAACCCAAGCCAAACTCACGAAAAATAGAGAGACAATCAAATTTACACCTAGAAAAACAGAAGTGGCCGACATGAAATTTGGTCGGATTTGATCAACCTACCAAATCGACGGACCCCAGAATGCGATTTCGACATTTCGTCGTCTATGGATGACAATATACAGACAGGAACAGTATAGATTCAATCGAATACTTGGTTAAGCTCTCCCTTAACAGGATCTAAGCAAAGTGAGGAGTGCACCGCACAGTCGAAAGCTGGCATGTTTTCTCAGGTGCCACGGGATAACCCATGTCCGTGTTGCTTAAATCATGGCTTTATATTACTGCTCATTTCCTTGTCTGGTATCTACGTTATTGCCCATGAAACTGCCCGTCTTTCCTTTTCAACACCGGTACTTAAAGAGTAATCACATAATCGTACCATTTCCGAATCAGAAGGAAGAAGAAAACAACATTTCCAGTACTTTAACAACATTTCCAGCACTTTTCCTTTACTCCTACACCATTTGTAAAATGATACGTATATGTTACAAAGTATAAAATACAAAAAAAATACCTCTTGCACTACTGGAAAGCAGCTGAGCAACTAACAAGAATGTCTACTCAAAACAAATATGAAAGGGTAAAAAGAAATTTTTCTGAGCCCAGTCAAGAATTCTAAGAGGGGTCTATAGCCATCGATCATTATGTCAATATCAAGGGTGGAAATTACAAATGTCAGCAATCAGTCATCTTTCTATCTCTGCCATTCTTTGTGTGTTTTCTTATGTATTCTGACTTTTGCTTAGGTAGATTTGCCCTCTTCCCAAGACTAAGATTCACTGACATGGTTATTGGCCATGTTCAGAGAGAATTCCTGTGTCACTGGCATGCTTTTAACATCCTCAAGCACCCTTGATAGTTCTCTATGAACATAATCAAAGCGTTGTTTGCATAACATCGATTCTGTCAACAGAGTTGCAGCAACGGAATGAAAATCCTGAGCACACTCGTCACTGTAACTTCGGGCATTTTGGTCCCCTGTAGCAACCAATGTACATTCTTGCCGCCATCTAAATGGAAAATATTTTTCTGGGAGCTGAAAACAATTCTTCATAACAAGCACTCTAATTGCATGCCTACATAAAACTCCCATGCGTTCGAATTCCTTGCATGAACAGTGAACTTGCTCATCTTCCACTATCCAAAATACAAGATATTCCCCATCCAATTTCTTGAAGTGTTGCACGAGATAAGATCCATCTGCCATTTCTTGCATACCATACTGCATGGACAGCACCATTTCATGCTGTAATAGACTGAAAGAATAAGGCGTAAGAATAGTACGTGCATGTTCTTCAATAGGCATACATGTCTTGATAGGCAGATATGGAATAGTATCAGTAGTTTGATTTTGGAAGCTGGCAGCAACACTAACCTGCAAGGCCAAGAAACACAGCTTAGAATGTAGTTGGTCTGATGGGAGAAACCTAAAAATAATCTGGAGTAAATGGAATGAATACCTGCTCAAAGAACACCTGCAAACATGTTTGCCCACTCAAAATTCTTTTCAAAAATGCATCTGTAGATTGCAAAAATTCTGCTGTCATTGTACAAGCCACAAAGTAACGTTTGATGTAGGAAAGAGACCAGCACTGTCGAGATGAAAATAGTAGAGATATATGCTTATCTGAAACAAGTCCAAACCTAGAAACCAGATGATTCCATTGCTGTTCAAAATCTTCTATATTTTCCAGGTGACACAAGATGTCAAATTCAGCTCTAAAATCTACATATTGAGATCCAATGGGCCAAGAGAACCAGCTGGGTAATTTGGACAGAATGTGCCATATACTTATTACATGATTTGTATTTGGCAATTCCCTTGCCATAGCATCCCTAAGACTTGGATCTATATCTGTTAAAACTGTCTGTGGACATCTTCCTCTCATAAAGCGAACAAACGTCTGTTGAAAAGGAGAAAATCAGAAAAAGGATATGAAGATATGCACAGACTGATCACAAGAATTTGTATCCACAAACCTGTAAAGCCCATCCAAAAGATTGAGAGCTTTCATCTTGCAGCAAAACACATCCAAAGAGGATTGACTTTCCATGATTATCCATGCCGAACCACAGTCCTAGAAGCAAGCCATAAGTGATAGAACGGTAAGTGGTATCAAAAGTAACCGCATCACCAAAAAGACTATAAGCACGGACAGAGTCTCCATATGACCATGCAATATTTTCAAGCTTTTCACTTTGGTCAGTGGTATAATCATAAGCAAAATCTGCATCCCTCTCCGCCATTCCCTTGCAGACCTCAATGAGTTCCACTGTGTCATTATCTCTTTTGTCAGAGAGCAAAGCATCATTCTCTTGAACAGTCTTCTTACAAGTCCGAACAAAATTTCTAACATCCTTCTCTATAAACGGCAACTGTCCTGGTTGCACTCCTTTTTCTAATTCCAATACCTTCACTATCTGATTCACTGGGAATCCTGCCTTACATAGCAGAAGAATGCGCTCTTGATCAGCCTCATGTATTTTTCGATACGCTGGCAACAGACGCACTTGATCATCTTCCAACAATTCGTGATTGTGAACATTGCTAAACTGTGAAACATACCATTGAGTGACACCATCCACGATTTCCTTTGTCAAATACATTTTTGCATCACATCCACATCGTACTGATTTGCGGTCACGGGGATGTTCCACGTTAGCCTTTTTCCTTGGTTGATTGAACCCAGAACGATAGCAAACAAAGTCTCGCCTGTAAATGCCTAAATTCTGGCTTTCAGTTGAGCGTGCCTTTCTAATTGAAAACCCACTCTTCCGAGCAAAATTACTGTAGTAGTCAAAAGCATCATCATCACTTTTAAAAATTTGACCAACATATGGCATAAAGACAGCCTCATTTGCTGACATCATTGCTGTAGTCTCGTTCTTTACCATCTGAGAGCTTACTGTCATCCGATCATCCCCTTCATACTTTATATAGCATTTCCAATCTCCACAAGGGCACTGCTGACGTCGAATCCATATGTTATTGGATGGCTTCATCTGCCAGAACTTGGTATAGTCTATAAGCAAAAGGAGAGCGTAGCAAAGTTGAGATTCAATTCAGCCCTCGTTTCACTTTAGTCCTAATTAGGAAAGAAAAGACCATTAATTAACAATAAAGTTAGCTGTTAATCACTAAACGCAAAGGCAACGACTTCCTTTCCTGTTTTTGACAACAAAGAAGAACCCTTCAATACTGAAGTAATTCGCAAACTACAAAAATACGCCGCACACAACTTGCCACTAAAAATGGAAGCAGACCCAATTGCAGTCAGAACCTAAAGCGATTAACAAAGGGCTGAAGATTCCAAATTGATCTAAAACAAAAATTAAGGTTAAAAAAAAAAAAGGAAAAAAAAGAAAAAAGGATCATCCATGATTTAGCAACAAATTGAGTTAAAACTTCTAAAATCCAAAGTGTTAGAATAGCAAGAATTAGCACTTACCAGCCACGAGTGAACAAAAGGAAGCCTCAAGATTGATTCTTGTTTATCCAGCCTTCGACCATGGTGGCGAGTTGGCAATTTTAACTAAAAACCACCTGAATTCAGAGGCGTAGAAGAATTGACTGAAAGTAATAAATAAAAGCATTTCCTACCCACTGATGAAGATGTAAATTAGAATCGCAAGATCTTACTTAAGACAGAAAATGATAATATTAGACCCATTCTTTCTTCGGCTTTTTGGATTCTTGTTCTTCTTCCTCCTCTCCGCGCACAGCTTTTTAATGGAAGTAAACCCAGAAGATGCTGTGGGGGTGGGTGAAATGGAAGCCCAACTTATCAAGGGGCTTCAGATCTTGGCCCAATGGGCCTCTTCTTATCAATACTAATGAGTTATATATATATTTAAATAAGTAGATTGGGGGCTATTATTAGTTCACTAATTCATGCCTGCAGGTCGACTTAATTCACAATCGTGGCCTCTCTTTTTTTTTATTTCTCCCTCACTACCAACGAAAAATAATAAAAAACTGTTTTCATTAATTCATGTCAGCAATTAAAAAGGGTCTTTTCTTTTTTTTCGATTTTTCGTGACAATTGCCTATGCAGTTTAAAATAACGATACTAGGAGACAAGAAGTTGCTACCGCATTGGGACTGTTTTATTGCTGTTAGTGACCATAAATATTTCACTAAAAAAAAAAAAGGGTCATGTTACAAGTATACGTCACAGTCCAAAACAGCATCAGAAGGACATCCTCCATCGATGCCCTTCAGGAGATTGTTAGTCTTCTAGACTTGGGCCTCAAGAACACAACTTTCCAGCAAGTCAAATTACCAGTAGTCCCCACATGAACAGTCACCATCCTCAAAATGATGAAACCTGTTTGAATCTCTCAAAACTATTTGACGGCCAACGATCTTTGATATATACTTGAAGGCAGAGTGGCAGTCACCACAGACTCTAAGGTTCTTCATGATCCTGATTGGCAATTGTGAATTGCGGGTGAGAACAAAGGCAACTGCTATTTTCTCACTGTGGTAGCTCAGGAGTTCTTCCTTACTCTCATGATCAAGATCATATAAAGCAAACTTTGTCTGGGGCACATATCCAGCATCCCTCATTTTCCTGTTAAGTTCCTTGAGTTTTTCATAGATCATATCTTTTTCTGGGTGTAAATTATCTCCAGCCACAAACACATAGACACCATCCTTCATGGTTACCCAACTACATCCAGTTTCCTTCTTCACTGCTGCCTCTCTCATTGCCTTCCTAGCCTTTGCCATATCCTTCCACTTGCCTCCTGATGCATACATGTTAGCAAGAAGCACGTAATTTACAGCATTTTGAGGCTCCATTTCAAAAAGCATTTCAGCTGCCCTCTGGCCTAATTCAGTCCTGCCACCATTCACTCGGCAGCAAGCTCCCAAAATTGTCCTCCAAGTAAGAACATTTGGCTTCATGGGCATTTCATCAATGAAACTCTCTATCCTATCAAGCTTACCTGCCCGTCCCAGGAGGTCCACCATACATGAATAGTGCTCCACCCGAGGGGCCAACCCATATGCTCCAGTCATGGATTTGAAGTGCTCAAAACCTTCATCAACCAATCCAACATGGCTACAAGCTGATAAGACCCCAACAAAGGTTACAGGATCTGGCAATGGACCATCAAGCTTCATTTGTGCAAAGAGCTTCAAAGCTTTCTCGCCATGTCCATGACGGGCATAGCCAGATATCATGGAATTCCATGAGTAAACATTTCTCATTGGCATTGTATTGAAAAATCTTGATGCATAATCGATTCTACCACACTTTGAGTACATGTCAACAAGTGCACTACCAATTACAACATCTGTTTCTAAATGAACTCTCAATGCACAAGCATGAACTTCCATGCCACGCTCTAATGTTGCAACAGATGCACAAGCACTGAGAACAGTGGCTAAGGTAAAACGGTCTAATTGTCGACCTGTCTGCATCATTAACCAGACCAAATCCATCGCCTTGGAGAAGTATTCATTATGTATATAACTGGAAATCATAGAATTCCAGGTAACTTCATCTTTTCTGTCATACATTCTAGAAAATAGCTTCTCGCAGTTATCCATCTCTCCACACTTGCCATAGCAAGCCAAAAGTGCATTCTCAATGACACTGTCTTCTCCAATGTTGTATTTCAACATCAGTGCGTGTATCTGCTGGCTCAATTTGCTCAGTGAAATGGATGACACAGCTGCAAGGACATTTAAGAATGTTACTCTATTAGGATTCCATCCACTACGCATCATACTGGAGAAAATGACCACAGCTCTATAAATTAAAGCCTCTGAATTAGCCAATGCTCCAATCACAGTGTTCCATGATATTTTATCATATTCCAGCATTGCAGAGAAAACCTTCTGACATTCTGCAAGATATCCAGTTTCACCGTATAAAGCAAGAAGGGCATTTGAAACTGATATATCTGAATCAAGTCCCAATTTGAACCCCTCTCCATGCACTTGCTGTCCTAGGATGACCCAACCCAGGCTTGCACATGAACTCAAAGTACTTATCAAAGTGAAATTGGAAGGCATCAATCCACTTCTCCTCATTCCATGGTAGCAGTTGGCTGCACCTTCAAAACACTCATTCTGGTCAAGTCCGGAGATCATGGAATTCCATGAGACTGAATCTTTCTTGACCATGAGCCTAAATACTGACCTAGCATCATCAATAGAATGGCATTTAGCATACATATTTATGAGTGCATTTCCAATTGCAACCTTGACATCATTCAATCCAGATCGGAGCAAATGTCCATGGACCTCTCTACCCTTGCTTCTCCCCTCCTCCAACTGAGTAAATTCAGGAAAAGAACTTAACAAAATTGTATACGAATCAAAATTAATGTCAACCAAGTTTCTCATCTCCACAAATGCTTCAGCAGCTTCCTCTCCACATTTCTGCCCTACTAATCCAACCATCAAGCCATTCATTGAGACTGCATTCCGTGTAGTCATTTGTTCAAAGATCTTCTTAGCGTAAGCAATCAATCCAAACCTTGCAAATCCACTAATGAATGCACTTCCCACATAGATATCCACAAGGAATCCAGATTTTTTAACCCTTGTAAGCATCTGTTCCATCAAACATATACCAGAATCAACAGAAGAGCAAGCAGCAGTTACTAAACTCCCAAAAGTATACTCGTTAGGTTTTAAACTGAACCCCAGACTCTCTTTCTGCATGCTTGAGAATAGGCCAAAAGCAGAAACTGCATCTCCTCTTTGTGCATAAACCGATATGAGAGAATTCCATGATATGGAATTCCTAATCTCCATCTCATGAAAAACACGACGAGCATTGTCAATATAGCCCAAAAAATTCCCATACATTGAAATCAACGCATTACACAAAGCCACATGATTTGCATAAGTGGACTTCAAAATCAAACCATGAATTTGCATCCCAAGCGTAAGCCCACAGTGGGAAAACACCTGGCAAGCTCGAAGAGCACTGCCAAAAGCAAAATGATTGGGCAAAAACCCCTCATCAAGCATCCTTTTGAAGACCCCAACCGCCTTCTCTGGCATCCCACCTTGGTTATAGCCCGAAATCAAGCACGCCCACGTAACACTATTCTTCTCCGGCATTTCATCGAACAGTTTACTAGCAGAGCCCGGATCACCACCCCTTACATACACATTTATAAGGGTATTACACAAAAACAAATCAAAATCAAACCCATATTTGAAAATCTGCAAATGAAACAGTTTGGCATCATTTAGGCAACAAGAATCTTTATATCTGCGAGCCAAATGTTCGTATACGTCAAAAGAATCCGAATCCGAAACAGGTGATGAAATGGGTGAGGCATTCAGGCAAGACTGGGATGATATGTAGTGATTGGTCGAGTCAAGCAATGGGACAACAACAGGAGATTGTCTGATCGGGGACGGGGACCTGAGGTTTTGAGGTTCGAAGACAAAAAGGTGGCTGTTTGTGTTTGCGTGCTGCGGCGGTGACGGTGAAAGTGAGGCAGCCGCGAGAGTAGCGAAACTATTGGGGCATGAATTGGAAAGTAGTCGCTTGTTGTTGTGGGTGGATGCAACAAAACATCGAAACATAGTCCAACTGTAACTAAGTAAGGATGCTTTTGCTTACTTTGGTTCATTGCCGTCGGCGCCGTTATTCCAACGGTTCAATTGATATCTCGACGAGGGAGACGTTGAATGATAGAAAAAATTACTAGTGATATCGGATCTAACACATCACTTGTAGACCCGACCCGACCCACGTAATGTCATAATGCCACCTAGTTACAAGAAATTTTATTTTTAACTTTTTTTTTTAATATAACTATTACAGAATAAGTGAAATTGATTTAAAATTTAAAAAAAAAAAAAGAAATAATTTATTCGAAATAAAATTATAAATAAAAAATACTATAAAAAAAAAAAAGCATAAAATGTGCCTATTTATTAATGCAGCCGACGCTGGCTGTAGCTGATGATGGGTCAGAACCACGTGTGTGATTCTGAGGGTCGGAGATGAGCCACTCGGGGCATGGTGATTTTGGGAGGAGATGGAGAACTCAAGGTGCCGGCAAGGGAAATTTTTGTTGAGAACTGGGGGCACCTATCGCTGCATTCATGACATGGTCTGCATGCTCTGATCTTGTATAATCCAATCATACGAGTCCTTCAGATATAAGCTTGCAGCTGTATCAATCATGGGGTTATTCATTTGTTGACTTCCAGGAAAACTACCGCACAATGACAACGAGATCACAGTGTTTTTGCTTTAGCAAAGTTGGTAGACTTCCAAGTTGGCGACGAAATATCAGAAATGCAGACCCAAGGAACCATTTTGTTGGCATTAGCCCAATCTAGAATATATTGACTTGAATGTGCATTTTACCTATCATGAACAAGAGAATGAGCTCAAAGACGCAAAGCAAAGGAAAATTTTCAGTGTGAATCAGCAAGTTGCTTAGCAAAGAATTTTTGACTTTTAACCTATCCTAACCCTGTTCTGCACTCACTATTCTCACGAGCTTGGACATTTATCTTGTAATGCCATGACTGAAGATCGTTCGTCCATGGCAGGTTTAATTTTGAAGCCGTGGGTCGATCCCTGCTGCAAGTTTGTTGATACGGGTCAGCCGTGTGTGGTGGGCCATAGAAGCCCAAATCAACTTGTAACGTTGTAAAGCCCCTCTCTCAAATCCAGCTAAGGCCTCAGCGTCCGTAAGTCTACTATTGTACAGATAGTGTCCGCCTCTTAAGCCACCCACGAATCTGGGTCAGGATTGTGCACTGTGGTCATCGTCCAAGTTGTATATGAAAATTAGAGTTCTATATAAATTTGCTGGGTCAAACATGTCTGGCCCGACCAATGAAGAAATCTGCCGGTGGCCTTCCTCAGAAAGAAGCACGATATAAGCAAATCCCGGGTGGCCCTTTTTCAGATCGCTAAGGACAAATTTGGAGTTAAAAACAAGAAGTCTTTGGCTCACGATTCAATGCAGAGATTATTATTATCGTACCCAAAAATGGCAGCTGCTACAATGAAACATTCATCAAGATTTATACATGGTCCCCTCCTGGGCTCTTTCTCCCATGAATCGACATTCACAGCTAAAACATTCCTTAATGCCACGCTCGCCTCAACACCCCATTTCTTCCTTCGAGACAAATGCTTCTCAAACGCGGAGAAGTTTCCGTGTAAAATATCCTGGCAATGCTTGTTTTCAGTTTCCCTTGTAGCCAAGATGTAGAGCAGACGGCAACCCAGCTAAGGTTTCATGTGGCGCTCCTCAATTTGTGCAGCTTATCACCCTAGCAACTGGCCGACAAGTGGCAACATCTTTTCTCGCATCCCCTTTTTTCTCATCCCACAATTTCAAAGAATTATTTTTTGCTCTTCCCATGAGGATTTCTTTTTTGGTTCCCAACGATGAACTCTACTTGTGGGCATGAGAGTAAAAAGCTGAAACCTTCTTTCTATCACTTTTAACTGGATCTGTTTACTCGTGTGGACGCCCACCCCACGCGCACACGACTTCAAATTACGTGTCTTAAATAAGTCGTGAAGCTGCCCTCGACGAAATTAAGATTTACTAATTAGCAGTGGGATGTAAATTTGTGAAGAAAATGGCACCAAAATACGTCGTACGGTAACGCGGGGTTGACAAACGACAAGGACAGGAGGATAGAAAAGGAATCATAGTAAGACCACAGAATGCAGGCAGCAGGCAGCAGGCAGGCGCCACTGGGCCAATGGCCGGCAGCAATACATGATTATAATGGCAATATTGATTACTTTCGATTTATATTATTTTTATTTGGATACTTTAGCAATCAAAAGGCCTATGATAACAACCACAACTCGAGTCAGGTTCTTCAAGTATCCGTATCTTTGCAATAATGGGAATGATTTCACGAAATGGAGGGTCAAACATTAAGCTAAGGCCACGCACACTGAAGATTGGTAAAAAGGACTTTATAGATAGTATTTATACAACCTATCCATCATTTAACGCCAACCTCCGGGTGGGCTGCATTGCACCCGCTTTCAGTAAGCGTGGGGCTGACATTTGAGGTGGGTGGAGACATTTTAATGATGCCCAATATGCTTAAAGCAATTTGAAGGCATCATTAGAGGCGCACCCAAGATGCAAAAGAGCGTGAAATGAAACAGCATTTTAATCTCCTTACGGATTAACCTTTTTAATCAACTCAGAGAAACATTCCCAAGCGACCCCCCCCCACCACCAAAAAAAAAAAAAAAGAAAGAAAGAAAACTTCTTCAATGCTAATGTGACTCTAACGAATATGTTTTGAAACCTAAGATTTTCGTTGTGTAATGTTTTGAGCAGTTCCATGTGCTTCTAACATTGATGAACTCTACTCACAATTTCTAGCAATTGTAACTCACAACCCAGTTAACTATAATTTACGACACTCCCCAGAAAGAAAACTCTTTTAGGTTTTCTAAACATGATTTTCTCGCTAACCATGATTTTCCCAGCGTAATTAAGTTGCAATCAGGCCTAAATAATGTCAGAAACAACACGCATATACGCAGAGCATCTAATTAGCGCAGATTTATCGTCTGATTCAATCAATAACAACAACAGCAAACTGCACACAAATCCACCGGCTGCAATAATTAACTTTTATCTTCATTCGCCTGCCTTGGCTATTTAATTAAGCCTTAAAAATTATTTTATGTCTAATTATAAGCGGGAGCTGAATTGACAAACATTTGTCTTTGAGTTTTACGAACTGGATTAATTTTTGGTTTCAAGCAGAGATTTTCGCTTGTTCTTTTCAATAATTAAAAAAAAAAAAAAATGGTCCTTTAATTTACTTGATTGGTTTTTGAGGATGACTCTGTGTTTTATAAAAGGCAGATCAATGGATTGGCTGCTACCAGTGTGCTACAGAAGGCATGTGAATACAATTCGTTCGTTTGAGTTCCATGTATTCCTAACAGACGAGAAAGAAGATCTCTTCTTTCCTTAGTAGATCAAACATGGTCTTTTTGCTCAGCTGATTCTCAATTGATGAGATGAGACAAATGGTTTGCATATGAGGAATTAAGGGCAAAAGGTGCTATCGGGTAGTGTTTCTTATGTAAATTATTCAATGAAGCTTCAAATATGGTTTTGATAATAGGGTTTTGAGGAGGGGGTGCAGAGCAATGGCTGAAGGAGAAGGTTATTATAATATATAACCGGCATTGGGTTCTGGTGTTCTCTGTTTATTTTTATGTGTTTTTTTCTCATTGAAATTGGAGGCGCAGCGCCATGTGGTGCGCTCAGGTGTCTGCACATGGCTTCTCAAGTATCCAGTCTCTGAAACTGTGAATCGGTACAGGAAAACCTGGGGGTTTTAGGTTTTCTAAGAGAATCAGTTGCAGAGAAAGACCATCTCAAGGGTGCTAGATAAGAAAACCCCCCCCCCCCTTTTTTTTTTAGGAGCAAGCAGAACTTGGGAGCTGTGAATCTCCAGCACAAGTCTAGAAATACAATAAAAAACGAAGAACAGGAGTTGCAGTACAGAAAAATGGTCAGGTAGTATCCGTTCCTCAAAACCTTCAAGTACAATTCTTCGATGTGTAGACGAAGAACAGGAGTAGCAGTACAGAAAAATGGTACTTCTGAGGCTACGTGCTCTTTTTATGCTACTTGTGCTGATACAATAGCAAAGAATATAAAAGCTGCTTGTCATTGTTTTGCTTTCTCCGTATGCTCACAGGTCACAATAACATATTGGAGTTTGAATCCATAACTTACCCGCCTTTTTTTTTTTTTTTTCCATCTCCAGATCTTGCAATTCAGTGGGAGGGATAGAATAATAATCTGTGAAGGGGGCTTCTTGATTAAGTTGACCAACAGAATTGAGGTCAAATGACTTCTCTGGGCTGTTTCTTCATCAGAAGCCCTCTGTTTTGGACATTTGTTCTGGGTGCACTGCTGGTAGTAGCTGGGTTTCTGGGATATGGATTCTTGTCCGTCCTCCTCACGTCCGTGGTATTAATTTTATCTACTCTCATTTTCACATTCTCAAGGAGGAAACCTGGGCTGGCGGAGAAATCAGAGAAGGATGAGATTCTCAGGCCGGATCAGGAAAGTTCAGCTGATCACGTAAAATATGTTGCACCAGAAGCACAAGTGCCCGAAGATGTACCCAAAACAACAAAGAATGAATCCCAAGAAGATCAAGGAAGTGGTCAGGTTGATGGTTGCTCAGCTGGGTCATCATCTGCTTTTCTATCAGGAAGTGACTGCCTTGGTCGCTCATCAACTAGTGAGGATTCAGAAGTGGACTGGCCCTTTCTGGACAACACGTCTCACAGCCGGGAATGCTCCGACGGTTCAATTTCCGACGAGGATAGTCTCATTGAAATTTCGCTTCCAAGTGGCCATTATCTCAGTCATAATAACGAAGTAGAGCTCCAGCTCAGTCCGCAGAAAAAAATGCCAGGCTTTGCGACAGGTCCAATCCTTAAGCAGCAATGCGGTATAAGAGACCTTTTGGCAGAATTCAATGAAATGAACGATGAGGAAAACTTCATTGAGATTGACATTTCTGTGGGCTCCATAAAGTGTCCGAGGTTTGAGATTGAAGCTTAAGTTAGTCCTTATTATAATGTTTATTACGCTCGTCTTCAAGTTTTTGTTCCTTTTGGATAGAAACTTCGTATTGAAGTTTTCCCTGTTGCTGGTTTGTATGGCATTTTGAACCGTGGAGCTTCTAACCTTATTGTTCAATCCAGCACTTTCACAAACTTTGGTTTGGATTGCCCCATCCAAGGGCCAGAGCTGTGGGCCTTTTTATTTTTTTCCCCTCTCTTAATGTAAGATAAAGTGTTAAAAAGTATGAAGGGCAAGGCCAATTGATGGAATTTCACTCCCATTTCCTTCTCTTTTTTTTTTTTTTTTTAAAAAAGAAAACACTGCATTGATCAAGACTCGATCTTTTTAATTTCTAGACGATTTAACAGTATCTTACCTATCAGTTTTAACATTATGCTGGCCCTACGAGATAAATCAGGCCAAATTACAGCCCTTTTTCAATTGTTAAGTGATTGTGATAGGCCTTCACAATTTGTTACTTTGCAAATATGATTGGTGTGACGCTTACCCGAAGTGGTTATTTGTGTATTTTGTTTTAGTTCTCTTTAAAAAAACCAAAAAAAAAAGAAAAGAAAAGGGGTGATTGAAATAGGGTCTAAAGGAAAAAGGAAACAAAGAATTTGACTATGGTCTAAGGATGAAGCTGACAGTTAAATTTGTAATTAAATTGGAGTCAGAAAGTCAATCATCTGCTTTCTGCTTCCTGCTTCATTATCGTCTTTCTCCCACTTGGCACAAATGGTTTTCTTTAACGTTACTCCATGGGTAGGAAGGCAGATTGTACCTAAGTCTAAGCCAGCCAGTTGCCGTTTAAACCGGCCAAGTAAGGAGTAGATCCTCAAATCACAGCCCAGCTATTGATTATTCCAATACACGGGTTGGCTCAAAGGGGCACTCCGAATGATTAAAGTCGGAATACCTAATAATTTAAAATAATCTTACAGCCAAATAAAAGAAGAAATTTGTTTATACGTGGCACACCCGCATGGCGCCACTAGCTGAGCAGAGAGAGTGGCATCGCCGGTAGCAAAGGTTCCAAAAAATAATAAAAAATTTGAATTGAACCAAACTAAAAGATTTAAGCATTAAAAATTAAAAAAAAAAAAATCAAATTAATGGAAAGAAAAAACAGTAAAATAGTAGATGACTACCAAATTGAAAATTTTAGATGAACAACTCACATCACTAATTCACCTTTAATTAGGCTCAATTAGGCAAATTGAGTTTTCTCAAAGTCGTTGCGGCACCGCAACACAACTCAGAGCCGAGCTGAACGAATTGAACTTGCAAGCTGAATGATACATATTCAAAACGAAAAGCCCCCAAACGACACATACAGCAGCCCCATGTTAGGTTTCCATCAGTTCCCACTCGTCTCCTTACGTAAGCAACCAAATGTGTAGGTTGCATGCGACTGTCTCAATGTTACTGTTTTTTTTTTTTATTTTTTTCATCAATCGAGTCTACTGAGCTTCTAGTTCAAAAATATTCTTCCCATTTTTTGGGTTACAGTACGCCGAGTCACGCGCAAAAACGATCAATTTTACAATTGAAAGTTGGTATTTGATTTACGAGTACGAACTAGCAATTCGAATGATTTTACAGTTGGATAAATTGCATGAATCTGTTTATGTTCGTCTCCACTCGTTTACTTTCTTAATCTAGTTCTGGGGCCAGTTATTTCGATTTAAAATCAAATACAAATTGCAAGGCTCCTTATAGTGCTGTTTAAATAGTTTTTTTTTTTTTTTTCTTCGAAAAAAATTTCTTTCGGCCTAGTTGGATTGGGAAGGAGGGTGTTAAATTCTTTTGTTGGGGGACTTGTGGGGAAATTTCCCTGGTAATTCAGGGGACCCAACTCCTCCACAGACAGATCCTGCTCCGAGCTCAGGCTGAGTAATACGTGACCCAGTTGACCCATACCTGTAATGATGGTAGTTATAATTGGCCCATCTGGCTCCAAACAGGCGGAGACGCATATATACGCCTCCAGTAGCCACCGGATGGACGTGGTGCAAGGTGCCATGTGCGGAATGGAACCTATACTCCCCATACTTTGTCCTGTCGGCACGTTTACAGAGACCCGTGTTAAATAACGTCTTGAAAATCGAGATGTTTTAGTCAGAAATTTGTGGATATCTTTAGAGTTTGATCAAGTCTTTCTATTTATTCGCTAATTATTGTTGCATTTTTAACATCCTGGAGACCGTGTTAAATTAATTGAATTTACCTTATGATCTTCTGATACAATTGCCCTTCCGCGCTGCTGGAGTTGAGCAAGTACTACTCAATTTCGTAATTCATCTTATTTTTCGTTTTAGTACATTTTATTTGCATATAATAATGATTTTCTGACAAACGAAAAGGACAAAGAAAGACACAAAATCTTTTCTTTGCAGCCAATGTCGATGGTCCAAACTGTGCCACGTTTGCCGACGGCAAATATCAATGAGCCAACGGCTCGGCACAAGCCCGGCTATACCCGGCTGGCGCCAAAGCCGCAGTAGACCACCCGAGATTCTTCCGTTCAAAAAGTTTTGAAAGCGCGTATTCGCCACGTGTCAATATATTCACCGTTAGATTTTCGGGCCCACTTACAATCCAACCCTCGACAATGCCCTGCGACGCACCACTCTTATCGTGAAATAAACGGCCAGGAAAGACCCACGTAACGTCCCCGATTCCTTATTAGTCCCCGAATCCAACGGACCTTAACAATCTCTCCTCCTGCAGCGCCCCTCGTCGTTGGCTACGTTAGTCCTCCTTCTTCCTCATTCCGGCGAACTTTTCTGTTTTCCCAATTTGCCCTTTCCCGTTATCTGCTCCCAAAGAAAATTCTCAGATTTTGGAATTTCAATTTGGTTTTTGTGTCATCTTTTTTTTCTCTTTTTTTGATTAATGGCGGATTCGGACAATGAATCTGGAGGACATAACAGCAACAACGCCAACAGCGAGCTGTCGGCGCGGGAACAGGACAGGTTCTTGCCTATCGCCAACGTTAGCCGTATAATGAAGAAAGCGCTGCCGGCCAACGCGAAAATCTCGAAAGACGCGAAGGAGACGGTGCAGGAGTGCGTGTCGGAGTTCATCAGCTTCATCACCGGCGAGGCATCCGACAAGTGTCAGCGCGAGAAGAGGAAGACGATCAACGGCGACGACCTTCTGTGGGCCATGACCACTCTTGGGTTCGAGGATTATGTGGAGCCCCTCAAGTTTTACTTGCAGAAGTACAGGGAGATGGAGGGTGAGAAGAGCTCCATGGGGAGGCAGGGAGAGAAGGACGGTGCTGATGGGTCCGGAGGTGGGGGGGCTGCCTCTGGCGGTGGTGGCTCGGGTGGCGGGGTTATCCCCGGGGGAGGGTTTAATGGTGCTCCTGGTCAGGGGATTTATGGCGGGGTGATGATGATGGGGCATCACCAGGGACACATGTACGGCTCCGGTGGGTTTCATCATCAGATGGGAGTAGGGAAAGGTGGCTCTGGTAATTCAAGGTAGGTCTTTTGTTTCCCCCCCCCCCCCATTTTCTAGTATTACTATTGTTACTACTCAGGATTAACTTTGTTAGGCCTTTTGTTAACTTTTTTTTTTTTTTTTTCTCTTTTCGTTTCGCTTAAGGTTGCTAAAGGGGTTATAATTATATGTATAATTGAGGAAAACAGAGGGATCAATGTAATGCACAGCAAGATAATTATATGGCTGTAAGATAATTGAGGGCCTTCCCTTGTAATGAGAGAGGTTGTTTCTTGCCCTCCTCTTGTTGTTACTGTTGTTGTTGTCGTCGTTGTTTTAATGAGAATAGAATTCAGTTGTTTCGTGCTTTTCAAGTGCTAAAAGTCAAGTCAAGCGGGAAAATATCTTCGTGTTCCATGAAATTGCGAGTTGGGAATTTTGGGAAATGGTGGAAGGACAGGCTGTGTGTTCTGACATATTGCAAAGAAAGAAAGAAAAGGGTGCCTTTCGTTGGACTTGCTCTTTTCGGGAAAGATGGGGATTGGATTTTATCTCCTAAGATTGCCATTTGTCACTTCTCTGTAAGTTTAAACTTCTGCAGTGTCTCTAAATGGAGATACCTTTACATGGATTTTTCAGACAATGTACTTTGCTCTGGTAGCTCCATTTGGAGGCTGTGCTTGCAGTTTCTGGGTCAACCTTGTAAAGACTCGGACTTTACGTATATGACTGCTGGACAGAGATGGCGTAAGATAATAGGCCATAACCCAGCCTCTCTTAGCGTCATATGCGTGAAAATTAAAACTGAAAAGAAGAGTCATCACTGACTGAGCTTGGTCAACGCGCATGGGAGCGGAAATGTTGGCACTTGGCGGTTGGCACGCCTCCTTTCAATCGGAGATGACAGGGGGACTGAGCACGGACCTGACATGGACCCGTTTGAAATGACGTTGTCATGACGCTATTTTATTAAATTATTTTTTAAAAAAAGAAATTAAATATTTTTAACAAAAATTATTGAATATAAATAAAAATTAAGAAAAGATACATAAAAATTAGTAAAAAGTATAAAATTTTTAAATATTATCTTTTTATATTTTTCACCACTCTGTATGTACACTTTATTTAGTTCATTCTTAGACTCATTTATTAATTATTGTTAAAAAAATAAATTTTAAAAAATATATGTATAATTTAAATTTTTGTCAAGCTTTCGGCAACTTCACCTTACGCGTTTCTTATCTTCCACTAGGCAACTTTATTTGACTCAGATTGTATGGAAATTGGAAAAGAAAATAAAATGGAAATTAAAAATTTAAGGAAACATTCTTAAATGGAAATCTTGCACCTCTAGTTTATTAGATTCTGTATGAGTGATCACAGAAGGCGTACATAATTCTTCAATTCAAGAAGTGAGTTTGAAAGGACGCCTTAGTGGCGGATCCAATGTGTGGGAAGATAGGCCCTTGTCGACTCTCATTCACTGCTGTTCCATCGGGCCGTCAAGAGGACACCGTATGCCGTGGATAGTGCCACACTGTCACTTCCGGGTAGTAAGTGGGCACGTAGAAGTAAAGCATTGACTTGAGAGACCTTTACTTTTACGCGGTGCGTTCAATTTCATGGTAGGCTTCTTAGGGTGCTTTAATGGCGATTTATGTTCTCACTATGATATACGAACAAGGAGTCACTCTCACATATCATATTGCCGCAACCAAAGGCAAGTCTCTTGTTGATGAGATAAGTGGAATCTTAAACTTTTTTGTTTTAATTAAATTTTAATTTTTTTTTTTAACTTTTTAAACGAGTTTTAAATTTTAAATTTTTATTTCATTCGAATTTTTTTGGGATGAAATTTAGTCAAAACATTATTTAGGCTGATTGACCTATAATACCTAAACATATCCATAAAAACGTTAAAAAAAATTAGAGAAATACAGAAATCTGCGTATTTCTTCTATGAGTCTCCCTCCTATTTAATTTTTTTAAAAAAAGGAATAATCGCCTGAGAATAAAGTACAGTCCAAAAACTATTCTATAGACACGGACGGAGGCGAGGGTACTGAAGTCGGAGAATGCTTCGAAGAGCTGGGCGTCGGTGACGTCGGGCTGCATGTCCCCGGCGTACAGCAACTTCGTCGCCGTCAGGGTCGATACCGTCGAAAGACGAGGCGCCTTTATCCAAGAATGCAGTCACAAGTGAGAAAAAAAAGAAAACAGAGAGAGAGAGAGAGAGAAAGGAAACAAACCAAACAGGTAAACCCTAGAGCGTGAATCATAATGCCCAATACCGTTTCCTTATTTGAGATAAAAAGGTAGAAAAAGATAGAAGGATTAGCGTTTTGATTGCAGTTTTCTTTCATCCCTTTTAGGTTTTTTTTTGAGTTATTAACGAGTAATGAGATGAGAAAGGAAATTCTTTGGGAACTTGAGATAGAGAGGAATGGAGAGAGAGAGGAATGAGGAACGAGGTGGGGCCATTCCGTTTTTCTGAAGTGTACCTTATTTCCAGGCCATTCTTTCTTTTTGAAAAAAAAAAAAAAAATTTATATATATATATATATATTGAATAGTAGGGAAACTTGTAGAAATACTGAAATAGGCACACGATTTTTTAACGTATTTTTTTAGCATTTCTATGGATTTATTTGAGAGAGACATAATGTGTTAACTAGCTTAGATAACGGTTTAACTAATTTCTATAAAAAAAATTTCCGGGTGAAATAAAAAACAAAGATTTAGAATTCATTTAAAAAGTCAAAATGATTTAAGATTTAATTGAAAGAATTTTCAAAAGGGACTTATCTCCTCGGTGATGCGTCACATTCGTCATTGTCACTTTTCTTTTTTATTTGCCGACGCTTGAAGAGAAATGCAGCCAAAAGTCGGCCCCTGGAGGAAGCGAAACAGGGAATAAGTTATTTTCAACGAGCAAATTGGTGGCCTTGCTAAGTTGAGAAACTTGGAAAGGAACATGGCAGTGATGATCAGTTCTTTGAAGCGGGAGGAAACCGATACAGAACTAGATAGAAGTTTGCAAACCATATTTAGAAAATTTCTCTAAGCCCAGTAAGGCTAACAAAAAGAAAAAAAAAATTAGAGATTGGAGAGGGTAGGTATGTGCGTGGACAGCTTTCAATTGTTGAGGGCTTGAAGACGCTGCACCAGTCAAATGTTGAACTTCTACTGAGAGGCTGATATGTAAATTATGTATTAGTACGAAACCAAAAAAAAAAAAAAAAAAAACCCCACAAATGAAATAAAAGAGAAAATAAATTAAAGAAAGGAGAGAGGCTAATCGAGTAGATGAATAAAAAAAAAAACAACAAAAGAGACCATGGCAGCAGAGACAAAAAGACCGGCTGGGTCTAAATATCAATAATGGTGGGTGCAAAAATAAATTGAAAAGAAAATCTTTACCGTCAGATTATTGGAACCTGGCGATGTTGGAATCGTCGGTGAGAGTAACACCAAACCGTCGCTGTCCACGTGGCCCCAGTCCAGTTTTGTTTTTCTGTTTTTTTTTTTTTTTTTTTAATCACCACGATAAACTTGGAAAAGATTGGATTGTATATGGACTTTGTGTTGCTTGTCTTCGTCCGTTTCATTAGACTCACAGTAAATTAAAGACATTGTTTAGGGTACTGTCTGTAGAAAGTCACATGCGTTCAAAAAGATTGCTTATTCAATTGAATACCAACAGCGAGAAAGTACAAGTGCGTCTAAATTCACAATTAGATCCTCTTGTCTTCACTGCCAAACATTAATCGACAATCAGCAACCCACATCATCGCCCCACATCGGTACTAATCGGCGGCATCAAAGCAAGGAGTGAAAAGGAAGATCTCATCAAGCCTGTCATTGCTAGGAGAGTTGCCACCGTACACCAAGAGCCCCTGCTTGCCATTCAAGCAACCTGCACCAAACGCACACCATCCACGCGGGCCAGGGTGATGGTCAGAAACCGGACCATCATCCATCCCCTGCCAAACCCAAGTCTCAGTGTCCAATGCATAGGCTTCGCTGGTGAATTTCCCAGCACCTAGGTGGCCCAAGTCACTGGGGTCTACTTCCCCGCCATATATGATTATGTACTTTCCAATCCCTACAATAGAAAATACGCTTCGGGCTGTTGGATTTTCACCACCGGTCTCCACCTGAACCCAGGTTTCTTGGGCCGGATCAAAACAATGCGCGTCATCCATCTCGACTCGAGAGAAACCGTAAACAACCCATATCTTTCCTTGGGTTACAGCAAGTCCAGGCCCGCCTCTGCCCTTCAAGTTGTCCCCTGGTGTCGGATATTTGATCCACTTTTGTTCACCCACGTCGTAGGCCCACAGATCATTAAGCCGCCCACCGACCCCACACCCACCAAAGATATACACGTGGCGATCGTCGCATGTGATTGAATGGTAGCTCCGGCAAGCGGGCCCTTCATCACCATTTGATAGTAGGGTCCATTTATTAGTAATTGTGTCGAAAGAATACAGCTCGTTAAGCTCTTTACGTGCAGCATCCCTGCCACCAAACACATAGATTGTTTGCCCAACAGCGGCCATTGCTACGCCAACACGTGGCAGAGGAATGTCACCGGAGACATCAGCAACGGACCGCGTTGAGGTTTCAAGATCCAACACATGGAGCCAAAAGCATATGCCTTACCTTATGTCCTACCAGAGTTATGGCATGTGAGCTTCTGGCTCCAGGCCCATTTCCTTTCTGGACAAGTTGATACAAAAAAAATTGGCAGAAGCACAGATAATAAAGTCCATGTTAAAATGGGAAGTGGTCCAACAGAACTAGGAAGAGAATCGAAAACAGAGCGCACTGGCACGAGAAAATCCAACCAAAGGACCAGACCGCTGGCGCTGTACGTATAATCCACATACAAAACGGATCCAGAAAACAAAACTGAACAGAGATTAAAAAGCGAACAAACCTTGGTCCATTTGCCCTGCGAAGGAGACATCAATCTCGACTGTAGTAGGCCGCTAATCAGGATGTTATTATTATTTAATAATTAATTATTGATATTTTATGCATTTGGTGGGGGTAATAGGATTAGAACAGAGCCCTATTGAGAAATCCCTTACATTTTTAATAATTAATTTTACTTTCGCCGAGGTATCGTGTCGCGCGCACCCAGTTTTGAGACCCTCTGTTGTCCTTTTTCGAGCAACAATTGTAATGTATGTTTTCAACTTACCTGGAGGATAACGATCAGGATATTTTATTTCGGTTGTGACATGAAAACACAAGGCCGGGTTGGTGGTGACGACGAGGGCAATGTTAACATAATGCAGATTAAGGCTTTCTCACGTATTACATATATTACAACAATATTTACTTTGAATTGCTGACATGAGTGCTTTGGGAACCTAATGGGCAAGTTCATACCAAAAAAATACTACTGTTGACATCAAATTTACAATAAAAGTCCCGATCCCATCCCCATCTTAGCCCCCCGGGATTGCAATTTATTATAAAGGCCGAGTCATTTAATAGATAAATGCTAACACCAAGTGTCGTTATACTTAGACATGGGATAGCTCATCACAACGGTGCTACAAGGAAAAAGGACATGTCACCGGGAAAGAAAAAACAAGTAAATTCAAAACATTTTTAATTTAAAGAGCGAGTCGAATTAATTTAATATTATATTAAAAAATAAAAAATTAAATAATATTTAACTAAAATAAATAAAATAAATTTTTGTTAAATATTAAAAAAATTATATTAAAATAAAAATAAGTAAATGTGAAATAATATGTAATTAAAGGCCTATTTTTTTAATGACATATTAGATAAATATACAACTAATAAATGAAAAACAAATATTTTCTAAAAAATCAAAATAAAAAAAAAAAAAAGAAAATAAGTACACGTTTAAAATCCCCACCCCAAAAAGGAACGATCAATGTTTTATTGATATTCATCAATTATTATTACTCTTTTAGCGAACTACAACAAAGTCATGGAAGCATACCGCACAAAAATGGAGAACGGCAGCTTCTTTTTGGGCTTGTTGGGCCTCGACATTGAGTCCCGCAGAGTAATTACAATCAAACTTCGGGCCAGAAGTTCCACCATATGCATAGAGTGTCCAAACGGATTGAAGATTTTGTGAAGCAATTTGATGCAAGAGCTTCAAACACTGAGCTTGGATGCCTAAGGTACTCACCTTCTATTAGTGTCCATAGAATAAGTTTACCAGTAATTTAGACTTAACAATAAAGATAAAATCTTCGCTTCAGCAGTCAGAAAGAAAGATCACAGCAAGGAAAGCAATAATACTACAGATGGTAAACCATGCATGCAGCCTTGGAAGGTACCCTAACAAACCTTGGAGAAATCTTTAGCATTCGACGGAACAGAGTTATTTCGAATGGATCATTTATTGGTGCAGGTTACCATTTTCTTCATGTTAGCTCCTACATATCACAATGTTTGTAGCTTTTACATTACAAATTGAACCATATCATTGTTCTTCTACATTTGCTGTGGCACAGAATCTTGAATTCGTGAAAATTATGGAGTTTTCCTGACACTGTTCCTATGGTCAATGCGACGAGTGAAGAAACTTGATAAATTCGCGAAGATTTTTTTTTTTTTTTTTCTAATAAGTCAGATCAAATTTTATTAAGAAGACAGATACAAGTCTAATTTTGCAAAGATGATATGAATATGATCCTGAACTTTACAACAAAACCTCTCGTGCATTCTGTTCTTCAATTCATTTGTCAAGTTTTCAATATCCTTACAAGCCCTTTTTTGTTAATATCCATAGAAAGCTCCAACAAATTGCATTCGCAACATAGATTTGGATTGTCCTCCACTTTCCTGCTAGGAAAATATGAGCTTCGTGCGCTGTAACAGGATCCCGGAAAAGGGAATGTGGCTGCATTTAAGGAAGATATTTCTGTGAATGTATAAAGTTTTCCATTGTTTTTCCTTCGTAACACAGAATCATTGTTTGACTGATGGCAAATGTAACGAAGGTTTCAACAGTTACTGACGTCCATATATTCCAAAGATCCCGATTCAATTCAAGCGCATCAGGGCAAGGCTCAAGGCACTAAATTGGGCTAGCGCTGAGACGGCGCTTAACAGCCATATTAAATCTCGGAACCGTGTATGGCAATAAGCCTGTAGCTCTATGTAGTTGGTAGTTGGGTAGGGGCGAAGGGGACTGCCTTTTTCCAGTCTGCGTCGCATTCCTATCATTAATGATGCAAGTTTGGCTTCATCTAGACCCCAATAGCTTTTAGTCTCCATCCCTTTCTCATTCGCCAGAATTCAATTATTTAGATGATATTACATTAAATTGATTCATTGTTGATCTCCCTATTTGACTCTCTAAAATGCCTTTGTAAAGGACCAAAAAGAAAAAACGCAATTTAATTTTGACAAATTTTCAAGATTTTGTTTTGACTTGACGTAGATATTTCATCGATCTCCTCAACTACCAACCACCAGGCGTGGGGAGTGGCAGCTAATACTTGATGCAGACATTTCCAACGCAGTCTCTGCTGACAACTATAAACCAACTGTTTGAGTCCAATCTAACATCCTCGATCTGATTTTAGTTTTCTTCCGTGATGCAAATTTTGATGACGATGAGAGGTGCAATTTCTACGTAAATGGGCGCTGAATTGTCAACAAATAATATGTCTATTGTTTATCTGTGCACTTGCACTGCATTGCATTGCATTGCATTGCATAGGTTGGTTGAGATTCGAATGGCGAGCAGCCCCAAAAAAATAAGGAGAATGAAATAAAACTTTTCCCCCGTGAATTGCACTAACTTTACTCGCCCGGCGGCTAAAGAACTCGACAAAGTCAATCAAATTAGTTACACGGCCATCCTGACTCCATTACAGGGTCAACTTTGGGACCTTGATTGCTCTGAGCTCGCCATTAATGCTATTGTTTTTAGGTGCATGCCATCAACGCCATGCGTGATGGATACAACACCAATCTTTTTTTTTTTTTCTTGGATTGGATTGCAATTCACGTTCAGGCTATAACCGACCTATTCTTAAATAATGCTTTCGCTGGCCCATAATCTTCGGGGATGCGGAAGTACTCCGTCACGCGATGCACTTACCGTTGTACTTATTATTCCCGGTCCCACTTGCCAAACACTTGCCATGCACTTGCCGTGCACACAATCGCCATTTTCTTTTACTCGCTGTTCTTGTATTTTATGCCTTGTTTCAGTTGAACTGTGAAAGGATGCGGTTAGGGAGAGTTGCTAATAAAATTCACCAAAGCCTACAAAAAATTAGAGTGATTCAAGATATAATTTATTTTAAAAAATTATTTAAAAATAAATTATTTTTTATTATTTAATTATATTGTTAAAAATATATATTTTTTATTTTAATTAAAGAGAGTATAATCAAAATAATAAAATTAATAATTTTAATATTAATTAATTATTATTCTTATAAATAAAATATTTTTAAAAATTACGATTAATTTTTGATAAATAAAATAGACGGTAAAATTAAATAGATTAAAAAGTAACTATTTTAATGTTTGTAAAATAATATTTTTTTTGTTTATTTTGAGTATATGTTATTTTTTAAAAAAATTATTATTTTTTATTAATTTTATAATTATTTTTATTAATTATATCTTTTTAATTTATTAAATAAAAAAATTTTAAAAATATTTTATCCAAAATAAATCTGACGTAGATACATAATTTTTTTTTCTTTATTTCTTTTCTTTTTTATTTTCTCTATTTTTTCCCCTCTTTCATTTTTCTTTCTTTCTTTTTTTTTTTTTTTCATCTTCGTTTCATTGTTTACACTACTACGTGACGAAATTCTGATTTTAAAATTACACTCTCCCACATCGGTTTGGTTAATTGAGACGAAATTAATCGCGATTTACAAGGTCTGGTCAAAATTTTATTATTTTTTTTTAAATTAAGAATATTTGGTGGTAAAGTGCCTCGTGGCACGTGGCTGGGCAATCCATCGGTCAACATTTTCGTTTTAAGGTGGATTGAATTACGTTAAAAGATTATTCAAGTTAATTTCATATTCTTAGTATTCAAGTTAATTAATCAAGCAATTAATCAGAGAATAAATTAAAAGGAATTCATCTGCAAAGTTATCCTCGAAAATTGGGCCGATGCTTTGAGCACAATTATAAATTTAAATTTTTGTTTTTTTTTCAACTCTTGAGTTATTTGTTTAATTATGAAAAAAAATGTGAAATTTATACAAATTATAAAAAATAATTTTTATTGTAAAATTTATAAAACTGATAAATTTTAATTTATTGATATTTAAGTTGTTTTTAAAATTTAAAATTTTGAATTGAAAATTCAGTCAAAATTAACTAAAAAAAAATAAATTGTGCAAATGCTCCCAATTAAAAAGAAAAAAAATTGTTCCTGCTTGCGAGGCCAACCACATCTTCAAATTTTCAACATTATAAAGAAACAAAAAAAAAAAAAATGAAAAGCCGCCCACGCCATTGCATCCAGCTTCCTCTATGTTTCTTTTTCTATAAAGGCACACAGCAGGTAACAGAAACATTTGACAACGGTGATCGGTCTCCACATTTCTCTCTCGAGAGCATTCATTCCAAACTCCCTAAAGCAAATGTAATCCATGTTTCTCTGTCATCTCACTTCACCTTTGCTTTTGTCTTAGATCTAATGTTTTGTTTTCTATGTTTCAATGCCGTGTTTTTTCTCGGCTTCCTTTGATTGGTTGCCGAGAAAGTTTCTCTGGCGGAGGCAAATTGATAGCATGCCTTTTGTTTTTGAACCTTGCCGCTACTGTCTTTTCTTGAAATAACGGGTTGTTAAATTTGAAACTGTGTGTGTCAGATCATAAGCATAGCGAGAGTAATTGGAGGGTTGTCTCAATTGCTAGAGCTCTGTGTGTGTTTTTGGAAATTTTTGTTGTGTTTATCGGTGCCCATGTGATTGGCTTTGAGTAAACCCAAAGGGGTAATTCTGTTTTCGATTTCCGCAGATTTGTATTATTTGTAGTTCTCCATGGCTCCAGCTGCGGCAACTTCATCAGAATTAAAGCCTAGAGGTTCTTTGCTTTCTCCATTTCGATATATCCGAGCATTTGTTTCGTTTTTTTTTATTGCACCGATGCAGTATTCCAAGATTTGAATTCTAGGTTGTTGTGTTCTTTTTTTTCGGTTATGGTGGATTTTCTATTAATAAAAAGGTCTTTCTGCGTGCCAGTTTTTGAACTTAATAATGGCATCAATAGGATGCTGTTGTCCTCATTGTTCACTCTTGTTCATTTGTGTTTTGTGTAGATGTTTGCATTGTTGGTGTTGCTCGTACACCGATGGGTGGATTTCTTGGTACACTATCATCTTTGTCTGCAATCAAGCTTGGATCCATTGCTATTGAAGGTCTGAATACAGCCTAAGCTGTTGGGAGTGTCATGGTGGAATTATCTCTGCTTTTATGAGATTCATAATTTCCTTTTCTCTTTACATTTTCCTCTTTATCAACTTGTAGCTGCTCTCAAAAGGGCCAATGTTGACCCATCACTTGTACAAGAGGTTTATTTTGGAAACGTTCTTAGTGCAAATTTGGGGCAGGCTCCTGCTAGGCAGGCTGCTTTAGCTGCTGGAATTCCTAATTCAGTTATTTCCACCACCGTTAACAAAGTTTGTGCTTCTGGGATGAAAGGTGTGAACCTAACTGGTAACATCATTTGCTTATTATCTTTAAGGAATCATAATTAAACTGTGTTGGTGTTCTTTTTTTTTTTTTTTTTGTTTTTTTGTGTTTTTCTTTTTCTTTTGTCTCTCTTGGGGATATTGCAGCTACCATGATTGCAGCACAGAGTATACAGTTGGGCATCAACGATGTTGTTGTTGCTGGGGGCATGGAGAGCATGTCAAATGTGCCTAAATACTTGGCAGAAGCAAGGTTAGAGTCACAATTCACTAATAGCTATATGATTTGAAAATTTTGTTTCAGATTTTCTCATTCGATCATTATAAGCAGGAAGGGATCTCGACTTGGCCATGATACACTTGTTGATGGAATGATGAAAGATGGCTTGTGGGATGTTTATAATGATTTTGGAATGGGAAATTGTGCTGAAATATGTGCAGATAATCATTCAATAACGAGGGAGGAGCAGGTACTATGAAATGCTTGTTAATTATAGTATTTTTGGACCATGTCTTCTCCTATGCTTAACCATATTCCGCTATCCCTCCTGTATCTGGGCAGCCCAGGGACACCGTAGTCAGACATGCCTCCCTGGGAACACAGTGATAGTAGTTAAACCTTGAAGTATTTGGACTTATTTCTGCTGCCAATGTCTTTAACCTCAAACCATAAATCTTCCCTCCTCTATTAACCTTTACTACAAAACCATCACCACACAATAATTGTCTTTCTTAGATTGTCTGCAGAGAGTAAATCATAAGGTTTCTCTTTTGAACTCGACCACAAAGTTATTTTTCTTCTCTTCCTAGTAATTTTTGAAGAGTATTTTGGGGGTTTTTGCAGGACAACTATGCTGTTCAGAGCTTTGAGCGTGGTATTGCTGCTCAAGGCAGTGGTGCTTTTGCATGGGAAATTGTTCCAGTTAGGCATCTAGTATTAATTCTGTTGATTCTACCATTGTCTGCTGTTTTGGATATCTTATATCTAAAATTCATGTCATGCAGGTCGAAGTTTCTGGAGGAAGAGGAAAACCTTCAACAATTGTTGATAAGGATGAAGGTTTAGGAAAGGTACTTGTTTTTTCTTTGAATCACTCACACAAATTTCTAGGTACATGTATTCTTCAGTTTGTCAACATTAGTTGCTTATTGATAATGTAGAGGCGTAATGAAGAAAATACAAGCTTGTTCACAAGATTAATGTTTAGCATTACTTGAAAGTTAACTTTTTTCTTTTACTTCAAGATCTAAAGAAAGTGGAGAATTTATGTACTTTTTTTGCAACTTCATTTTAGATTATCCACCCAATTTCTTCTCCATCCATTTGCAAAGTGTTCTCTCTTCATCCACCCTCCTTTCTTCTGAGTTCTGTAACTTGTGAATTTTATCCTGTGTCAGTTTGATGCTGCAAAATTACGGAAGCTCCGACCAAGTTTCAAAGAGAATGGGGGCACAGTTACAGCCGGCAATGCCTCTAGCATAAGGTGCTAATCTTTTGCTATTGCTAATCAAATCAAGCAGAGTCTGTCATGATCTCCATGGACATCTTAATCACTAGATGTTTAATGGATTTTCTTGGCTGTCACCATTCTTTGATTGACATTTTTTTACTCAATGAATTAGAATTTTTGTTATGTAAATGGTTAAGTTGTTTGTTACATGTCAATTTGTTAAGTGGCTTTTGTGTTGATTTTCTGGGTGGCTTTTATGCTGTTTCATTAACAGTGACGGTGCAGCTGCTTTAGTTCTAGTAAGTGGAGAGAAAGCAGTTAAACTTGGACTGCAGGTGATTGCAAGAATCACAGGATATGGTGATGCAGCTCAGGTAAATCCATATACAGGTAGAATTCCAAAGTATGCAGGGGGGCCTTCTGAACATTTAAATTGAGGGAAAGGGATCTCATCTTATTTTTCCATGCCATTTAACTTCTTCTGGGTTCTCACTTTTTGATGACCATGTCATTCACTGTACAGGCACCAGAGTTATTTACAACCTCTCCTGCCCTAGCAATTCCTAAAGCTATTTCAAATGCCAGCTTGAATGCTTCACAAATAGATTACTATGAAATAAATGAAGCATTTTCTGTAAGCTATCTCTGCACTGCTTCTGGTATGATATAATTAGCAGTCTATGAGATTAAAGCTGCTCAATTATGACATTGCGTGCAGGTTGTGGCTCTTGCAAATCAGAGGCTGCTGGGAATTAATCCAGTGAGTTATTCAGCTTAACTTCTCCATTTCCCCCCTTCCCCATCCCCACTCTCTGCACTTACACATCTGTGCAAGCATTTTGTGTGTTTCGAGATCTTGACATATGCCAATATGCTGATTAAATGCACAGAATGGGCTGCATTTGCAGTTTCGTTTCTCAACCTCACCTACAATGTCCTGTTCAAGTTTTATCAGCATTGTACAAGACCTTTAATGCAGAATATTAAAGAAGCACTTTTAACTGCTTACAGGAGAAGATTAATGTACATGGTGGAGCTGTATCCTTGGGACATCCACTTGGTTGCAGTGGAGCTCGTATTTTGGTCTCACTTTTGGGGGTATGTTCTGCTGGATCTCTGGATCTTATGCAAATTTACTACTTTGTTCCATTAAATAAATTATTCTGTGTCTCCAGTATTTATGCATACACATGTGTGTACTTGTGGTATTTTAGGTACTGAGGCAGAAAAAGGGGAAATACGGTGTTGGTGGTGTTTGCAATGGGGGAGGAGGTGCCTCCGCGCTAGTTGTGGAGCTTCTGTAGGGCTTCTTATGTTGGGTAAGTAACAAATCTTATGCACACGATATTGTTGTGAGTTGCATCTCTACATGATACAGGGTCACTCGGCCAGGACACCACAGCAGCAATGGCATTTATACCATAATAATTATATTGGTGCATTTGCCTTCTTCACTTGGTCTATTTCTTCACATGAAAAATGTAGGGCTAAAAATGTTTGTATTTTACTATGCATCAAGAAAAGCAAAAGCTGCAACGTTTTATTTCTGCAATGAAGATTTCATTCATACCAAGCTTTAAACACTTATTCCGTTCTTGTGACTGTTTATGCTTCTGTTCTTCAGGCTTTCACTCGAGGGTGGGTCCTTGTATAAGATGCGTCTCTTTTCGTCATTCAATAAACTAGATGTGTTTTCTTTTTTTATTTAAATAGCTATCAATAGAAAATATCACCCCACCCCCTTTCAAAAAAAAAAAAAAGAATTTTGTTCAGAGTCTTGCATTTGTTCCTTCAGAGTTTCCCCCAAGTGCAACACGCTCTGTTGTATCCAATTGTGCTACAATTTAATGGTGCTTACAAGTAGCTTCATTCTTTTTGACGTGTGTGGGTCGATGATGCAGACCCAGCAAGCATCCAAATGAAAAGAGCACAGCTTGCCACGACTACCGCAACGTGGTGGTGAAATTGTGTGCAAGGCTCAGTCAATTTCGCTCGGTGGCATTGTCGCTTTGCAGACGCGCGCGTTGGTCCGGCCCATCGGTAGTTTTCCGTTGGGATTCTTGAAATAAAAAAATAATATTTGGGATTCTTTATATCCAATGCTACGTCGAGATTTCTTGTTTTTTTTTCCTAACACTTTTGAAAGCGCAGTCCCACAATATTTTCACTTAAAAAACTTTACCGTTGGGACTTGGGATTCATCAATAAAAAGAAATAATGTTGAAATTCCCTGGATAAGATTTTTCAATCGCCTTCCGAAATATTTAATCTCACTTTTTCGCCATTATGTACCAACAATTTACTCAAAACTTTTACATCTACCGTTAGGATCTATAAATAAAAATAAAAGGTAGTCTTAGAGATACGTTGGAGATCACTCTTAGCCTCTTATTTGTTTTCCCTCTTCTTTTCCGCTCTCGAAGTTATAATCCCACAATTTATTGAACATGGATTAAAATTTTACCGTAGAATTCATAAATAATGATTCTAAAAGCACATTTTTCATTTTTTCGAATTGAAGTGCTAGAATATATCTGAGATTCCATGGAATTATGTTGATTTTTTAATTTTCTTTTTGCACTCTCGAAATTATAGTTACATTTCACGAGTAACGGAGCTGTCACGGGTTAATATCTTGACTTTTGTCTGGAAGTATTTCCGAGAAGTACGAGAAATACTTTTAAGCATTGTCGAAAAATCATTCACTCTCATACGTTGTTGTCTTGTTGGAGGAGATTTTTAAAATAAATAGCATATTAAACTCTAATGTGTTGATTTACCTATAAGTATAATGGGTTAAAAGTACTAATAAATCTTATTTTTTTCTCTTGTACCTAATTTTACAATTAAGCGAAGGTAATGTAAAAAGAGTAGAAAATAATGTATTCCACAATATAGAATTATGCATAACTAGATAAATAAATATTTTACAATAATTGCAAAATGAAAAACCCCCGAGAAAACATTGTGATGGTAAAGAGATTGCATTAATCTCTTGTATCAATATATAATTCAATCAGTTTTTTCGATGATGGGATTTATTTTGCTAATAAATAAATAAATAAATAAAAAGCCTGAAAAGGAACTGACAAAGGAATGAAAGTGGGAGAGATTGAAAGAGTGGTTCAAAAATAAAGATGTGTATTAATTAATTAAAACTAAAATTCAAATGCCATGAGTTTTATGTTTCCGAGTCGTCAGCATACGCTTTCGGTGTGGGTTGTGGTGGCGGTGCCGTCTGCTTCTGCCCATCCGAAAACAAAACGGCGAGCACCGTCATTAACGAGCAAGCCCGTTTTAAATTCCTGTGGGGCCCATTTCTTCTCAAGGTACACGCACGGTCAGCTCCTCTTCTTTTTAGCACCCCTCCCCCCGTTGATCGCACTTCTCTCCAGCACCGGTCCGCCACCTCTCTCTACGGAGGCGAAAGAGTTGGCGACGACGACTCCCCCTTTCCATAGTTTCCCGCAGAACATCTCTCCCTCGAAATCATGGCGGTACGGGTTCACATTGTATTGCACTTCCACATGTTGTATAATTTAATGGCCATTGTGTCCCTGGAGGTGCCGTGGCTTGTAGATTTAGGACTTCAATTTTGTGCGTTTGTGCGTGTCTTTGTGTGTGTGTGTGTGTTTTTTTTTTTTTTTGGGGGGGGGGGGGAGCGTTCGCTTTGCTTGGGAATCTGCTTTCGAATGTTGCTGTTGGCGTTCCTAATAAAATTTTGTTGAAAAGGATTGATATTGCTTTGGAAAACTGCAATTTTCCGATTAAATTTCTGTTTCGAATTGGTCTCAATGTTTGCCAAAAGCGGTAGTGGGAAAACCATTTGTGACGCTATTGGATTTTTTTCAATTTGTTTGTGGATGGGGGTTTTAAAAGAATTACATAAACAATAATGCGATTGCTAACTGCTGGCACAAGGCTCAATTCAAACTATTGGGCAGTCCTGCAACTGTTAACTGCTAGCACCATCTTTTGTAGTCAAGAAACTATTAGTTATGAAACAGCAAGGAGTTCAGTTTGGTGAAGATTTATCTGATAGATGGATCAGGTTTATTTTCTTACCTATGTGGCCTTACAGGATTCAGCTGGGAACCATAAAGCATTGCTCTTTTTTTGAGAAAAAAAAAAAATTACCTGGTTTTCTTCCTGAATTTCGCTTGATTTTATAAGTCAATTGGAGTCAGTTTTCTCTCATCACTGATTCCCCTTTGGCTATGATTTTTGCCTGTCCTTGGACGAACCCTTCTTGCAATTGTGGTTTGTTCAGGAAAATTGCCAAATCTTGCCAATAATCCTGTATGCTCACTTGATGTTTCTTGCTAATGGTCGTGGTTTGTTCTGGAACCCTTCCATAGAGTTACCATTTGATATAAATCTTGAGGCAGTGTATCTTAAAGGTGAAATGAAGTAGTTGATTGATCTGTTTTACTTTGATTTATATAATCAAAGCTTAGGTCAAAGGCTTTATTTTTAATGTTTTTTTATTTTTCTCTTTATATATAATGTCTTGAAAGCGTCCACTTGTCTACACGGCATGCATCATAATATTGAAATTGGTTCACTTTTATGTCAGCCATGTCCAGTTTCATGGACCTGCATCACCTTTATAGGTCCATATAAATGCCCTCATCTTCTTTGTTATACCACTTATTCTCAACATCAAACAAGAGTTTTAGCTTTCTGAAAGAAGCCATTTTTCCTTGCATTATATGATTGTGTTGCTATTGTTACCTGTGATGACTGACTTTTTGAGTGACTTCCCACAGGAGAAGGGTCAGCCATTGCCAAAGTTTGGTGAGTGGGATGTCAATGACCCTGCATCAGCTGAGGGATTCACATTTATATTCAACAAGGCTAGGAATGAAAAAAAGACTGGTGGCAAGCCAGACTCACCAACAAAAAATAATTCCACAGTAAAGCAGGGCGCCCCTGCTACTCTTGTAAAGCCACCATCTGTAAGTTGCAGCCTTCATATAACTTACATTGGTTGCCTTTTTGTTTGCATAAATGCTGTGCATGCATTTATTTTTTCGCATTTTTGTTTCTATGCCCTAATGTGCACAGGAGGTGAGATAGATTCTTCTATTCAAGTGATACAACTAACTAAAGAGAAAAATATTTGTGTTATTGAGAACTAGTGCATTATCTTCTCATACACTAGTGTTTAAGTATTTCTTTGTGCTGACCCATTGACTCTGCTTGTTTGATGATATTTGGGAATTTCTTCTGCTATTAATGACATCAACTTGTCTCAGCCAAACATTATTCGGTTGCTTTTCTATGCTTCTTGAATTCTTTTATGTTCTTTAGGACGTATCTGAATTTATAACTCTCATTGAATCTTTGTAAATTATGTCCTCCTATAATGTGACTTCCAGCCTGCTAGCCTGCTTTTCATCATTTTATCACTTTGAGCCTAGACTATTTCTTCTCTGCTTCTTAAGTAATAGGGATTCCTTTAACTTGTTCGACTTTTCCAGCAGAGGAAGAGAGACGGAAAAATTATCATTCCTTTTAAGCACTTGTATGTCCCCTCTTTGCATCAAAACTAAACACCATTTTATTCCCCTGCTCATGTCTTAAGTGGATATCTATGTGTTTACCGATGAATATTTTCTTTTATGTGGAATGCTAAATTAATGCTACTTACCATGCCAAGAGTTCCCTGGCAGATTATAAACCACACATTGCTGTTTGTAATACCCATATTTAGTGAAGGCTGATGCTTTTATTTGACATTGATAAATGCTTGATTGGTTTGCAGAGAAAATGGTGTTGCTGCATAACAATTGGTCGTGCAGATTAATGGGATGTCTCTTACCTTGTAAGACCTTTATGGAAGAATTTGATTCAACTACACCTGGCCTCCCCACATATAACCCCAGAAGACTGGAGCTGTATTCAGAAGCTATGATGGGTTCTACTTGAATTTGTTTGTTTGTTGTGACTTAGGCATTGGTGATGGTGTGGGCCTGGGGAATTAAAGGTGATGAAACCACAATGTTGTTTTCTGTTTTCCCATACCCATGGATTATCACCGAGCGCTCTGTTTCATTCTGATATGTGCTATGAGTTGAAAACATTTCTTCAAGCAGCTTGCCCCATCATTTCTTTTGAGTGATGCAATTTTCTCGTTTGTATCAACTTGCTAATATCTAATGAATAAAGGCGTCTCCAAGGAACATTGATGTTTTATTCCACCAAAATTCTCACACAAAAAGTAACAGTACAAAATTCTGAGGTTGTGAAGGAGCAAGCAATGAATAAATAGACAATCAACAAGTAAGTGGAACATGCCAACTTCACTTCACTAACAGAGACTTCGAAGGCTGCGTGGATGACAGGAAGCGGAAAACAATTTCTGCTGAGACTCTACGGCTAGCAATATTGCCTGATCATTGGAAGCCGTTGCGCCCATCTATGAGGAAGTCTAAACTCTGGGTAACCCAAGCTTTCTTTCGAACAGGCGTTGCAGCAGGTAGACTTGGAGGGCACTGGCCCCAATTAACGCAGCTGATTCAAACATTGCCTTGTGGATTGCTCTCCGGCTCATGTTATCGTTCACTGCGTTCAAGGCAGAATGCAAGGCATAATTGCTGCCGGGCTTTGATTCCATTGCACATAAAATGGAAGAATTTTATGTTTAACTTTCGGAAAGGAAAGGAGCTTAGCTATTATTAAGTCTGACCTATTGCCTGGCGTTCTGTCTGAGCTTCAATCCAATGCTGCTCGAACTGGATGTTGGAAAGAGCTTCCTCCAGCTTTGCTATCTGCTCCATCAAAGGGGCAAAATGCTCTGCACAAATCCTACGAGTAGTTAGTTCTATTTCAGTTAGTTGGAGACTGTAACCAGGGCTTGTGGACTACGTTGTTTGCATGTATTTGAAGGATTAATTATGCCAAAAATATTTGGCGGAATCAAAGAGTAAAAGAATGGAAGCCTCGCTCACCATCTCTTGCATGCTGATCCCTGTGGGAGATATGAGCGGCATGCACGTCAAAATCAATGGTTTCATGATACGGAGACTTGTTGGCAAAACAAAAACGGTATAGGCCTTTTCTGCTAGCCACGAAATCAAACTTTTCACTCGTCTTATCACGCATTTCTCGAATCTGTTCTCCAGAAGGTCCCTTTATCTGATCACCTCAATCAAACCAAGTTCATGAAATCAAATGATTGATATTTCCTTTTCTAGAGTAAACATAAAGCAGTGTGATTCATGGGGTCCATGGATTAGCAGGTTAGGAGACAATGAGGATATACCAGGAGATCAACGCCCTCATCAGCGAAATGCCAGGGGGTGTCAGCCTTGATGACGACGAAAGAGACATGAAGATTGGTGTTGCCATCATGTTCCAGATTGTGGGACAGGCACTCTTCTCTGTCTATTACAAATCTGATCCCATTTGTCCCCCTCATGAAAACGGCCATTATTGTTGTTGCAATCACTAAATATCTCCCTTCCCATATCTCCATTCCTTTCCTGCAATGCAATGAATCCCATTTGCAATTGGAAACTATATGTCGCAATTATAGCTTGAATCATGCTCACACGGATGCACACACACACAGAGTTCAGATCCAGATATCAACGGTAGATGTAACATAGAAGAGAAGACTACCTTTGGGCCTTTGTAATGTCGACAGATAGATCAAATGAGGAGTGAATTCTGATTAATGAAGGGTGTCAAAGAAAATCTTAGAACTCTGTTACACGAAAAAAGTGAGAAGTGGAATTGGGTTTGGTTTGTGCCTCTGTTGTTCTCTTCTTCGATTGGTTGAGTTTTTTAACCGTTCGCCAAACTAACTTCTTTTTTTTTTTTTTGTTTCATTTGAGGTTCAGAAATTGACGTTGGCATCTTGAAGATGCACAGAGATTGGCAAAAACGACGTCAACTAGGTCCGTAGTGCCAAACATTAACAACCAAAGCCCGACCCACTCAACAAGGAAAAAAAAAAAAAAAGGGAATACCAAAGTGCCTTAACATGGAGATCATAATCCATGGCAGCTCCAAACTAAGGAATAACATCGATGAAACAATAGTAAAATGATAAACTGGATGGCAAGAGATTCATGATATATGCAGAAGTTTCACTTTCCACGGCTTCGAGGACTCCTATTAGAGTAAGGTATCATTCATGGTAGCACAACCAACTCGCCCCAGAAACCAAAAACGCATGCTTAAATGCAAAACACTGCAGGATTTTCCTTTGGAAAAGCTGCGCTAGATAGGAGACTGAAATATCTCCTTCTTGGTCATAGCTAGCCTCTTGTGCAACAGATGATGATGCTCAGCAAATTCCACAAACACATCTCTCAGCTGTTTTGCCATTCCATATTCCTTGGACTGAGAACGAACAACTTTCAAGTCATTGCGAGTTCTGGCACACATACCCTGTAACTTGATCTGCACAACATAAATGCCAAATCAAGGAAGATGAATTGCATATAGAAGTCCAGTACATAGAATCTAGGTAGTAGGAACTGTGATCAAAACACTACGAGAGAGTTGCACAATCTGCTGACTGATTTGAAGCGATAATAGGAGCATTGTACTAAGCCATGACTACGAAATTGCCTCTATTACTCGGGTGGCACCATCTTACTATGTTAAACTATTGAAGAAATCTACTACGGAGAATCAACACAAATAATGGTACATTATTGAAACAGATAAGTGAAATTTGCCCGATACTTAAGCTTCAATGTCCCAGTTGGCACTTTAACAATCGCATGCCCACACAACTTTTCAGTCACCATCCATGGCCATCAAAGAATTAACAGCAATCATTTGATGAAATAACAGACACACAATAATCCAAAGTGCCAAAACAGGGACGCATTCATTTAGTAAAATTTTAACAAGAAAGTCAGCAAGAGAATACAGTCAGGTTTTGCATCAATGATTAAAGAACCATTAACGAACTTGAAGATTCAAAACGGATAAATACACCAATTGGACCAAGTAACTGCTAAGTCTGTTATAAGCAAGTTTAAGATCCTGAATATCAAAAAAGTACCTCCCATTGCTGGACATGACAATGTGATTGGGGCTATCCAAAAATTCACGTAACTTTCCAAGATTCTTCCTGGAATCCAGCACAATTGCCCCCTTCTGTGTATGTCTCAAGCGGCAAAATTGGTAAGACAAGTGCCTCAACTGAGACTGAAGTTTGTCCATGCATGAACTCCACAATAGTTGAAGGGGATGGTTCTTTGTCAAGGTTGTCAATCAGCAGAACACAACGACTGCTTTCCCCTCCAAAATCACTCTCTTCCGTTTTGCTTTTTCTATAATCATCAATCCTCTTTGCCACCAGAAAAACAAAAGAAAAGGACACAGAATTTAAAAAAAAAAAAAATAGAGGGAGAAAAGGAAAGGAACTAGAAACAACGAGGAATAAATCCTTAACCTTCAGATGAGCAAATATTTTAGGAAGACCACCTAACACACTTTGTTTTCTGCAGAGAGGCAAACTTAGTATCAATCATCTGAGTCTTTCATCCCTACACAAAGAAATCTAGAGCTATATTACGTCTATCAACTTGCACAGGCCCAGCGCTGAGCAAAGGTTGAGATGAGCTCCATAGGCAAGGTAGCAAATTTTACCAGGTGAGAGTGCCGTTGTTGACAGCAGAAACATTGGCGTTACCAGGCGAATGAGGACTTTGAGAAGCAGCTCCAAATTTTTTCCTTGCTATCTTTGAAAAGGAGGCAACTATGGGATCAAGCTTGTCATCAAATTCGACAAGGCATATGTTTTTCAACGTGTAATGAAAGATTCAATGAGGCAAGCGCGTCTCTTGAGTTATCATTGTTTTTCAACACGTGACAAAATCCTACTCGTGGGAGACTATCTTGTTGATTAATTGAATTAAATGGGATTTTTCTAGCCTGTTAAGCAGCCAATCCAAATTAATTAATTTTAATTCACATATGTAAAACCAGTAATACTATGATAGAATACTCTGCCTGTTGCCCCTTCTCTCTTTTTGTTAATACTATGCTTGGGTCCTATTTTTATAAAAAAATGAACGGGCATGCTTAGACCTTGCATATAAAGTGGGTTGCTTTTTCTTCAGGATATTTGGAAGGTTCAAACCCTTAAGAGCCAATTCAATGAAAGCATCTCCCATTTTTCCGTAGGCTTTATGTTAATGATGCCATCACCATTCACCACCATTGGCCTGTGTTTACAACAATTCGGTCTCTATGAACCTCTAGAACCAGAGGGCTTTAAAAACCTTACAGGAAAAAGATCGTGTTCTCATGTGTCTTCTAACTCTCATATTTCTAGTACAATTAATTTGGATAATACCCTAGTTGAAGCCTCTTAGTTTCATATTCTAACCCTAGCAACTATGTTCTCTTTTTTTGGGATTTCAATTTGTAACCCAAAAAAAAAAAAAAAAAAAAAAAACAGAGAGAGGGAAGGTGCAAACATTGCAATGTTCTTTTCTAACATGTTCGTATTATTAATTTCTATAATAGGTAAATTTTCTGGTACATTGTTGAAAATTGGCAAAAACCAATGCTGCTTGAGCCAACTTCACCTTATGGCAAAAACCACAACAACAACACTCCTAACTCCCCTATTTTGAACTCAAATGGAAATGTCTTTACCAAAGAGTCCGGTTATTCCCTTCCCAGGATCAGATTGTTTCACGATTGACTCACCAACCAATACCTGCAGCACATTAGAACAAGTTAAGGCAATTTTAATACGCACAAAATGTCAACGACATTTTCCTGTTAAACCATGTTTTAGGATAGATTTACATAAAATGTAGTCCAATGCTTGGTGATACAGAAATCCTAACCCTACTAGTGAATTGAGCACAAGTGATGAGAAGCGATTAAATTCATTTGTTTTTCATATGGGACATCTAGGGTAGCCCACTGACAGGATGTGTGCAGAGCTTCCAACGTGGAATTTAAGTTACTGGAGCTTACCGCTTTAACACCAGCTTCTTGGACATAAGCAATATCGTCAGGAGTGAAAAGCCCAGACTCCCCGACCACCTGCGATGTCCATGACATGACCCAACAAGATAAGCTTTTGTAATCAAAAGAGAATTAAAGGCATATTTTCCCTTTAGCAGTTCATCTTAAGATAGAACCACATACAATTATGCCTCTTTGAGAGATAAGTTGGCCACGTTCGCCTTGAAGAAGCTTCTTTGTGTTACCAATATCGACTTCAAATGTCTCTAGAGTTAATAAAAGTATAAAAATTGAGCATCATACATAACTTTCGAATAATAAACCAATTTATAAATGTTAAGGACAATGAGATTGTTGCCTATTGAGTTTAGCAAGTATATTCATGAATGATAGCAAAGCATACCAAGGTTACGATTGTTAATCCCAATTAACTCAACTCCCTCTATTCCAAGAACACGATCCATCTCCCTTTCATCGTGCACCTATGGATTAAACAAAAAAAAATGGTTAAGTAGTTCACACTGGAAGCCCATGGGACATCCCTATATAAAAGTGCATTTATTCAATGCTAAGAAAACTTATCTGGCTGTTGAACAATAACTCATAAACTTTTATAAACTAGAGCAACCGACAAATTTTGGCCAAAACCATATAATCAATAAATGGTAATTATTTTTCATTGCGCAGAAGCAAAAGGATTCTTTGAAACATTTTATGTCAAAAATATGTATTAACAATGAAAGAAGCAACATTCAGACCTCCACAAGGGCTGCCAAACCAAGCATCTTGCAGATCTTGATCATGTATCTGATATCGAGATCAGGCAAAACAGCAGCTATTAAAAGAATTGCATCTGCACCTTTAATCCGGGCTTGGTAGATCTGCCATGCATCTATGATAAATTCTTTGCACAGCAGAGGGCACTGCATTATTTTCTAACATTAGAATGATGCTTTTCGTTTGCCATTATCACTAAAAATAAAAAAGTGCAAAAGAAATTATTAATAGAGTAAAACCAGAATTCACAAAGCAAACCTTCACTCCAGCATTTCTTATTGCTTCCAAATTTTCAAAGCTCCCCTTAAATTTGCACAAAAAGAAAAAGGAGATCAGAGGAAACTAACTAATTGCTTTCGCTGCAGTAAATTCACATTCCACAATCATAAAAAGATGAAAGTGTATATACAAACACATTTTCACGGGGCATGCACAAAAAGGATTGTCCAGAAAGATAACCTGATGTGTTTACCTTAAAAAACTTTTCATCAGCCAAAACACTGAGGCATGCAGCTCCACCTTTTTCATAGGCTCGAGCAATTTCAACCTATCACAAGAAACATTAGGTTGATGATGACAACTGTAAAGAGCTAATGCAGCCAATAATGAATTCAGAAAGTAGATAGATAAATTTCTTTATTAAAAAAAAAAAAACAGCTAATTTGAGATGACACTAGTCATCTGCATAAGCATATCTCAAATCCAGTAACCATCCAACTTTCCTGATTGCAGAAAAGATCCCTAATCTCTGTTATTCATAATATCTGAAACCCACATGCCTCAGTTATAAGCATTTTGAAAGGACTTGTGAATTTAAAATGAGGAAGTGCAAGACTCATTTTTGGAGCAGATACATGGGTGCCTACATAACAAAGACCTTGTTCTATGTCACCATTCTATTCAGAAAACATCTTGAAGAATAACAGAGCACTGAAAGCTGCCAAATTTAGATCACAAATGCACTGCAAACAAAATAACACCAACTATATAAAGAGTAAGAATGCAATAACCGGATCAAAATCCTCTCTCAAGATTCCTCTACTTGGAGAAGCTTTCTTCACTTCTGCAATCAAACCAGGCAATCCAGTTCGACGACTGGCTTCCTTGAGAGCCCCAATGAAGTCTCTGGTGGGAGGAGCATTCTCCAGGGTTTCCTTCAGCACAGAAAGTGGTCTTCTCTCTTTCAACTGCCAAACGAGCACCATTAAAGCTATAAACCTATATTCTTTACCGAAAATTTACAAATTACTAAAAATTTTTAAAACAAAAGCCCAGAGGAAGGGAGAGAAAGAATCTACTTGTGAGACTTCCATGTCCTTGTGCCAAATGATTTGCTCAAGAATGCTCCGGGGAGTATTGCCCTCGTTTTGAATCCGGAACTCAAAAGGACCCACATAATGCAACGGCGGCCCGGTCGGCGGCCGCCTCCTAATTCTGATTCCTTGGCTGGTAGCAATCTCTTCTCGAAGCATATCCACTTCCCATTCTTTAGCCTTAAGCGCCGCACTTTCTCCATCTCCCACACCAGCCATCGAAACCGTCCCCGACTTAGTTCTTGTCGCCGGCTATTTTGTCACAATTTTCAGACCCAAGAAGGACCAATTCACTCACAATCATCAAGTTTCGATAAACAAATATCAAAAAGAAATCGACTTGAAACAATGGCGAAGAGACTTACTTGCTCGGCTCGAACGGAGGTAACAAAGACATGATTCCGATCCCCTGCAGGCGAGTTCATAGACGGTCTGACTGAGAAGTTGGGTCTGTGGCAGAGAGACGGGGCGACCCGGAAGGAAACTCTAGGTGTTGATTTCAATGACATTAGTCCCTCCATATATTCTTATTTCCAATATCGAATTGGGGCTTAAGCCTCCTCTGAGTGCACAGCTCTTTCTTCTTCTTCTTCCTCTTCTATCTTGTGGTGCAGGTGTTTGTAGCCCTTCTGGGTACATGGCTCGGTGCCGTTTCGGAAAGTTGGCCGTTACATGTTTATTTTCTCCGCGTGCGATTATGTCAAGAGTACTTCTGATATTGTTTACTTATTTTGTATGCGTGTGTAATAATTTATTTATAATTTTATATTATATAAATTTATGTGTAAATTATATTTATATAAAAAATTAAAATAATTTTTTTATATTAAATTAGAAGTAATTTAATTGTCATTCAATGTTCATGTTCATGCATTGACTGGGATTTAAATTTTTTATTCTCTTTTGTTTCTTAAATAAAAAAATTACATAAAAAGAATAATTTTAAATTTTAAATTTATTAATATTAAAATTAAACATAAATAATATTTATTTAAATTTAAAAATATTTGAACTACTTAGACAAAAACGACTATTAATTTTGATCCATAAATATAATTAGATATGTATCTGCAAAGAGAATTATCAAACACTGAAGGTTAATATGACCCAAATTTCTTTCCTTAGAGGGATGGCAACGGTGGACCCGGGTGAATGAGGCTATTTCACGGCACCGTTTCTCGTCAATAACCCTTATTACAATCCAGGGGAGATTATGCAAAAATCTCTATATTTTGTTAATAAAATGTGATTATAGGAGTAATACTCTATCAATTTGTAAAAAAAAATAAAAAATAAAAATTACCCTAGAGACATCGGATAAAATTGAACCAAACATACCTCAAAATCGGTGGGACACACTTTTTTGCAGAGGTGGGGGCCTACAGTTTGAGCAATCTTCAAATTCATGACATTAAAGTATGAACAGATCGTTCGGACCACCCAACTGCCGTCTCGAGGATTAGGAACCGTACAGGATGTTGGCGAACTCCAGCCTCGTATCTTGCAACTACGCTTCTTCTCTTGCTTTCCACAGCCCAGGACCCAGATTCCCAATCCAAACCCAAACCTCTAATCCCAAGTTCTCGCCTTTGCTTCTCAAAGCAAGCTTTACTTCACTTGAAGCCACTCGTTTCCCGTTTCCTAAGAAGGGTGATCTTCTAGTGTCGTGTCATGGTGTCTTGAATGATTCCGAGAAAGACGAAGTCTTGGAAGGCGAAGCCAATGGGAAAGAGGGACGGGACTGGACAACCTCGATTTTGCTTTTGGCTTTCTGGGTTGCTGTCCTGTACTACGTTTTCTTCCTCACTCCTAACCAGACCCCGGTACTTCATGACATCCACTTCTTTTTGTTGATTTTTGTTTTCTTTGTTTTTTTTTTTTGGATTATTTCCTGTCTGCTTTTTTGGTTTTATTGGCTTGAAAATCAGCAAGCAATTGTTGTGCTTAAGTTAATGGAGTCCGTTAGTTCATCGTTTGTGAATTGAAAGCATTAATTGTACTGCCGATCGTAGTCCTTTAGACCTTTTTGCCAATTCATAGTTCTTTATCTGCATCATTAGATATGATGTCGTTTCCATCATTGAGCTATTACATTTTGCAGTCCAGAGACATGTATTTCTTGCAAAAACTGCTTAATTTGAAAGGAGATGATGGCTTTTTAATGAACGAAGTACTTGTATCTTTGTGGTACATCATGGGTTTGTGGCCTTTGGTGTACAGTATGCTCCTACTGCCAACTGGCAGAAGGTAAATTCAACTCTTTATCCTTGAATTTGATCTTGTTTAGCTACAAGGATTTTTTCTCTCAAAGTGTACTTCTCTTCGTTTTGATTACTTAAAGTTCAGTCGGATTGTCGTTATTAATGGTTGCAATGGGTGGGAGAAGTAGAAGGACAAGGGGTGTAACTCGTACAGACTGGGGCCTCTTGCCACATATATATAAAAAAAATGATAAAGGCTGCAATATGCTTCTACTGGCATGAATGACAAATGCAGTGATTCTGTGTTTGGATTGAAGGAGAAATGGCAAAATGTACCAGTATGAAAAATTTTGTAGCTTTATATGCTTAAGGGAGAATACCATTAATCTGTATTCGACACATGCAGTTCAAAAGGCAAGATTCCCGTCTGGCCATTCCTTGTGCTTTCCTGCTTTGGTGGTGCGTACACGCTTCTGCCCTATTTTGTTCTGTGGATACCGCCTCCACCTCCTGTTGAAGAAAATGAACTTGGAAAATGGCCTCTTAACTTTTTGGAATCAAAGTTCACTGCTTGGGTAAGTGTTTTCCTTTTTGGGCCTCTTTCATTTTGTTCTTACTGTCTGTTTAATGGTGAGGTTTTTGGTCCCCAAATAACATTGTGTTGTGGTGTATCAGCTACATGTCTAGTCATTCTGTTTGGTATTTTGCTTGCTATAGTGATATTGCAAGGCGTTGTTAGGTGACTAGTCCTTTGAATGAGGACATTGGTTGGAGAAGTTATTTGTAGATTTAGACTACCTTAGAACATTGCAACCGAAGCAGTTGGGGTCAATGACACTATCCTGTCACTACGAAAACTGCCATGATTTACATGAAAGGATAACAAAGAGAGTTCTTGTTAAATTGAAAAATACTGTTGAAACTGGTCCCATCACTTTTCCCTTTTTAGTATCATCAATTGAATCAGTGATGTTTATGACTTGTTCTTCCTGAAGAAGACAATGACTCTTTGATCAAAGATTAAAAAGAAGCCCATTACACTTACTGGCAGAATTGATATCAACTTATTATACTGTTCTGTTTATACTCCATTAAGATGTCTAAAGTCTACCAAACACAATGGTATGTTAGCTTTCGTTTGAAAGCATCCAACTTAATTCCATTACACAACAGGTATCACTGGCCGCAGGGCTAGGCATTGTCCTCCATGCATGTTTAGCAAATGGTGATGTTTGGAACGAATTCTACCAGTACTTCAGGGAAAGCAAATTTGTAAGTGTTACAACTCCTAAGTATACATGTTTGCTATAATCCAAGAGTCATTAGTTTGATATCTGCCACACCCCGATCTCATCTCCTGGAACTTGTGGTGCCTGTGCTGGTCATCGCCTATGTTGCAGATCCATGTCACCTGCCTTGATTTTTCTCTGCTATCAGCATTCGCTCCTTTTTGGGTTTACAACGATATGACTTCCAGGAAATGGTGAGATTTTAGAATCAAATGACATTGTTCTCGTTTGATCAGATTGAAGCCCTGTAAATGTTGTGTTGTTTCCATGGCATAACATTAGCACCTCGTTATGGTTGGTTTTCGCAGGTATGAGAAAGGCTCCTGGCTTCTTCCCATATCTCTGGTGCCATTCTTGGGCCCTTCATTGTACTTGGTTCTTCGGCCATCACTTTCAGAGTTGCCTGCCTCAACTGTGTCCGACCTCATCAGAACAGAAGTCCTAGACAGAAAGGCCAAAACCGACGACGTCAAAAACAAATAAGAAGTGAAAAAAGTAATAATCCTTGGTCCGTGAGGATATATGGAAACAAGCACTGAAGGTAGGTAGATTCCAAAGAGTTTGGAATCTTTATTTTCCAAAAACAATAAAAATTACAAAAGAGGGGTAGGTCTTAAACTTTGAAATATTGATTTTGAAAAAGAAAATGATTATGGTAGGCTTCTGTGCCGTTGGAAAATTTTCAATTTTGAATTAAAATAAAAAAGAAATGCTAATCCTGGTCGCTCGAGAATTAATGGATACAAAACACCGAGTCTAAATAGATTTTTCAACCGTTGACTATCTTTCTTTTGGAAAAACAGAAAAAGATTACACCGGCTTGTTAACGGTTAGAGATCTTTGATTATGGGGGTATAGGAAAAGAGACGAGACGTCGATCTGAAGTAGGTCTTCGGAACCGTTCTGATAAAGAAAGTCAGATCTTTAGAACCGTTTTGTTTTATTTTTAAAAAGTAGATGTAGCCTATGATATGACTCCACCACGTGAAATGACAACTAAAGTATTTATAGCCTTAGTTTTCCAACGCAAGTTTCACTACAAAAACTTTTGAGAAAGTACATATGATTTCACCGAAGACACAAGCTCGGCCCGAAATTCCCACTTTCAGTTTGGAATTATATGAAAAGGCACTAATCCTTGCAAGCATTCTTGACATGTTGGAAACGATTATGGGTTATAACACTCGCAGAATCGCGCCGGCGGGAAACACAACTTTGCCACAATCAGAAATCGGTGATTTCCATTACTCAATACTTTTGGTAAGTCGAAAAACAAATAACCATAATTTGCAATGTGTCCCTCAAAATAAAATTTACACAGAAAAACCTTGGTTCAGTTTTTCCTATGTCGATGGTTCTGTTCCCTACATTCGAAAAGCTAGAGAATTCAGAGAATCACACCAGGTATATTAGAAGGACCTAACGCATTGCCCAAATTATACCAGAGGATGTTCTCGTAGATTTACAGAAAAACACGAATCTCTGAAATCAGTGAATCCATGCAGCCCTTCTCACTAGCCATCTAATCTAACAGATCCCACCATGCTCTTCAACACAAAATTTTTTTTTAAAAAAAAATAAAACACAAAAGAAAAGAAAAGAAAAAGAAAGTTCAAACTGTGTCCTGTCATTCAATAACCATCAGTAAGGAAAGCCCAAATTACTAAATTTTGTGTTGTGCATTTCCAATCCTTGAGGTGTTACTTATTCTCTTCCCTCCCCAGTTGTTTGCCCAAGGAGCCTTCCCACACAGAGTAAAGTGTATACTTCAGCAAATAAACAAAACAGGTGCATGAAAGTCAATGGCAAACTTTCTAACACCTGAATTAAATTCTCAATTCGCTCCTTATTTTTCAATATAATAATATATTGACACAATCAGAAAAATATAACAGAAGAAATTTTACTACATGAGAAAAAAAAAAAAAAAAACACAAACATGCATTCAAGAAACGTATCTTGTTGGTACCACTAGCTGCATCTTCTAGTGGTAGATCGACTAGGCTCTTGCTTCCAGCAAACAAGATTCAAATCCTAACATTAATAGACTTGAAAAATTAAAAAAAAAAAAAAAAATACATGCACCTCATGCTAGCATTTCACCACAATATCCTGCTTATCGATCCACCCATTAATACAACTCATAAAATTAGAGTGTATACTGTAAATAAACTGGCAATTGGGTCAAAATCAGAAAAGGGAGAACATAATGCAAGCAAAGAAAGCAGGCGGATAATTCTCCAAGTGCAACAACCTTCATCCTATGATGTTGTCTTGGATTACTTCGCCAAATTACATGAATGGAAGTTTGTAAGTGGGAACTAAATCAAACCAATATGGGTGAGATCTGATCTATGTGTGCTACATTACTAACAGGAGAGGACAGCAAATAATAAAGCACTAATCAGTAAAAGGCCATCCAGACTTATGTCCTAATTGCATGCCGTATCAAGTAATAGCACATAAATATAAGCTATCTATCGAGAAATGTGATTACCTAAATAACAGTCATAACTTCCATACAAATCTAACTAGATGATGTCTCATAACAATAAAGCAAATTCAAACCACAGTGGACTGATACTGATAGATATAGAGCATAAATCTCTAGTTGGAACCATGCTGCTCAATTGACAAAAGCTCTAGGTTGAAGCTCCTCTAACTTGGGTTGTCTAAGCCATAGAATGAAGGCAGGAAACTAAAGGTTCTTCTGATCTTCTAGATAGTGGCCACTTGCAGTAGGGACTGTGTCTACTGATCCTTGAGATGCAACACTCTGAAAATTAATAAACCTGCAAGCAACTTCTACGAGAAAACTTAAGCATATATGTCTACCTTGCATAAGGATGGTAACGACTACCGCTACCATACCCTGTTCTATTACCATACAGTCCTCCTGGACCAGGGTAACTGGTCCCAGGGCCTGATTCATAACCAGCACCAGTGCCCGAAACACCATAACCTCCATAAACCCCACCTCCACGCCCATATGCACCTAAACTGCTTCCACCAAACCCTCCAGCATAGGAACCAAAACGACTAGAATAACCAAATGATGCCTCTCCACGATAGCCACCAAGGCCACCTCCACCAAAAGGCCCATAACTTCCACCAAACTCAGCAGCACCACCATACCCACCATAATTCAGCCTACTGCTATAGCCTCCTAGTGACCTATATGAAGAAGGTCCAAAACTGCCAGTACCATAACCACCATAGTCACCAAACCGGTACCCACCATCATATGAGCGTGACCTAGAGTCACTACCAAATGGAGGACCAGATGCAGGGTTTGAGGCTTTCTTTGGTTCAGCCTTCTTGATTTCAACCTACAACAAAGAAGTGTATTAACCTAGGTCCTGCAAACAAATTATTTTTTGACATCCTTCCGTGAGAAAATAGAAGCCTATGATGAACTTCAACAAAGGGGGAAGTTTTAACATGGTGTAAAGCCCATGAATCAACGGATGGAACTCTCCGTCTTACTTCTTTCTCAATGGAAAAATGATGAAACTTATGAAAACAACAAAAAACAAAAGAATAATCCTTGTCATTCTTTTGACTGGAAGAACAAATTGAAGTGCAACATGATCTTGCTATCTTGAGGATGACAATGGTATCTCTGCACACATTTAAATTTATGCATACCCATGAACCTGAACTCACCTGAGTGCCTGCCATATCAATCATATTCCCATCAGCAAGCATATTATCAACTACCTTTTCACTATCAAACACTATAAACCCAAATCCCCGAGAGCGCTTGGTGGCATGATCGCATATTATCTCATGTTCCAGCACTTTCCCATACTTTGAGAAGAAGGACTTGAATTCATCTGACATTCATAACAATGGGAAGAAAACACACCTTTAGTCAATAAAATAAACCACATAATAGAACATCAGAAGAATCATTGTTGAAAAAACAATTACTAGTTTATACCTTCGGTGACTGATGTTGGAATCCCACCAACAAATATTTTCCTGGTTTTGAAGTCGCTGGTTTGTGCAGCACCTTTTGGTATAGTTCGCTTGATCTCAACCTGATCAAAGACACAATCCATGAGTCACAAAATCTATCCAAGGAACCAAAATACACACACACACACACACACACATGCAACTAAGCATTACAAACGGAAAGGAACAAAATAAAGGGGCACGAAAGAGACAGAACATACTTGTTTGCCATTGATGATGTGTTCAACTTGAATAACAGTGTCAACAACAGAAGGATCTGCATATGTAATAAACCCAAATCCCCTGGGTCGACCTGTGTGTCGATCCTTCATGATGACATAGTCGGTTATCTCTCCGTACTTCTCAAAGTGCTTAACAAATGTATCTTAGAAAAAGAAAAGAAAATTCAAAACAAAAAAGAGATCCATCAACAATAGTCATCTTCTCTAAATTAAAAAGCAACTAATAGTCCCGATCGTAACTACAGACGGAAAATAAATTTAAAAAAAAAACAAAAACAAAAACACATGTGAAGAGAGCTTACTTATAGTTGTGTCCTTAGCCAATCCTCCGATGAAGATCTTCCTGCGCACCGAAAAAACCAAAAAAAAAAAAATTAATAAAGAAGCTGAAATCCATCAAAACCCACTAAATCCCAGATTCAAACAACGCATAAATATATTTATATCAACAAACTAACCCAGGGCTTGCACCGTCATCGGATAGGTGGTCTCCCCTCCTAGAACCCATTGATATTGTGTTAATGAGAGCTTCTTAGAGATCGAAACCAGAAATCTTAAACGATTTTTGGATCTGTAAGCAGAAATCCTTAACCACAGCTAGGTTTCGGAATCGGAAGAAACGAGAGAAATTTCCCGATAATTTGGTGGCCATTTGTGTCAAGAACTATATATAAAGGGTTAAAAGTCGGCTCTTCTTTCCAACAAAAAAGTAAAATATAATATAATATAATATAATATATAGGACAATTGGGCTTTACCCAATAACTATTCCTTAAGCCCACATTCTCCCTCAAAACCCAAAAGGACTAATATCATCCCAGGAAATATCCGCTAATCAAACTTATATTTTTATTTTTCAAAACTCTAATTCTGAAAATGAGTGTAAAATTTATAATAATAAAAAAATTATTATATTATATTATTTATAATTTAATAAATTTAATAATGTGTAAAAAATATAAAAAAAAAATTATAATTTTATATTCAGATCTCAAATTTTATTTTTATAAATAAATTTTTTTAAAAAAATTATTTTATTATTTTATCTTAATTTTTATGTTATTTCAAGGAAAAAAATCGTCAAAATATGTATATATGATATGAAAAAAACAAAACATTATTAACATTTGTTATTAGGGACTAGGTGCTTAAACATTATGTAGTGTGAAACTCTCTAATCCTGTCCCTAGCCTAAGGTTTCCATTAATCAGGGCAACCTGGCATGATTAAAGATTAAGTCATTTATTATCCGGAATTTATTATTCAATTCAAATGCATAAGTTCGACTAGTTGTTATCAGCTCAGATTTTAGAAATTCTGAAAGCCGCCGCCTTTTCGGAAAGGTTACATAACGTAAAAATTGGATGCATCTCAGAAGCTCATTAAATATTATATTATTACGAAACAAATTACATATTTTATTATTATAATAATTAGTGGCATATTTTTTATCGTAATTAACACAGAAATTACAATAATAATAATTTTAATAAGATTATATAAATTTACGTGTAAAACGCATTCCTCACTTAATTGAATGGTGCCGTTCTAAAGACCCGGAGTCTTTGGTCGTACAAAATTGCCAAAAGTATTTGGTGGGCAAACGGGAGCAAAATATCAGGCTAATACGGTACAGTTTTTAGCCGCTAGAACCTGAAAAATGGCAGGAGTCTGCATTCTGCGCTGGTCAGGCGCACGTGGATGCTGACAAACACCGGAACTGCAAGAACGTATGCTTGTTGTCAGGTTGAAGTAAAAATAAAAAAAGGCCAGAAATCACCAACTTCTCGAACACGATCGGAGGGCCGAGGTTATAAATGTGGGAGCATGTCTCTCTGCGAGGCCCATGATTGACGAAGACTTTTGTGATCAAATTGTGTGCATACACATCAAATTCCTGCCTATTTCATTACTTGTAAAGTTGTAACCTTTTTATGTTTTGTCTATTTTAAGTTGGGCCTTTAGATCACAAGTGGCGAACTCTGTCCCACCCAGGTATGTAGCGCATGTGATCTGCGAACTGGAAAATAAATAAATAAATAAAGAAACAAAAGAAAAGGAAAATAAAAAATGTTGTAGGTGGAAGATGGGACGTGCCTAATTTGGTAAATACGGCGTAAAAGGTAATTTAGTTAAGAAATTTGAATGGGATGGACGTGATATTTAATGAGTATTAAGTGTGTTAAAAAAAAATAATAAAAAAATACATATTCACTGACAAGATGTGTGAATGCACAGACCGAGGAGAATGGTACGAAAACCGGCAGCCAGGACAAGCAAGTCCATGGAACAATCATGCAGCCGAAACCAGCGAAGTACGGCGCTCCCGGGAGCGCACGAAGTCTAAAAGAGACTCCGAGAGCTGCAGGAAACGAGACCCAAGAAGAAGTAGAACAAGTAGTTGGTAATGGTTCGCTCCAACAATATATCCTGTAATTTAATTATTGGAACCAAGAAAATAAAATGTATCAAAGAAGGAAAAAATAAAAAAGAAAATTAAAAATAAAAATAATCAAAAATAAAGGAAAACAACGAATAAAAAAAGATAATTTGACTATGCAATGAAATGCAGATGAAAAACTCGTAATTTATTTAATGATTTATATATTAATTTTATGTTGTAGCGTTTATTTCACTGTATTATTATTAAAAAAAAAAAAAAAACCTGTGCATAAAAACACACTGCCATGTGCCTCCTTCCCGTTGTCCCTCCTCTCTATTGCGTCTCTCCTCTCCGTTTCCCATAGAGATCAATAAAAATTTATTATTATTATTATTAAGAAAAAAAAAAAAAAACCATCAATAACAAAATCATACTTCTTTCAACTCTCATTATCTCTCTCTCTCTCCAGCTCCCTTGTGTACATATATAAGTGAAAATTTTATAATATTTTAAGGTAAGAAGGGAAGGCGGGGGGAGAGAGTTGTGGGAGAGTGAAGATGAGCGGTACTGGGGCCAAGCTTTCAATTCCGAGCAACACAAGGAAGATGATCCAGGCCTTAAAGGAGATCAACAGCGGTCACAGTGATGAAGAAATCTATGCAATGCTTAAGGAGTGTTCCATGGATCCCAATGAAACTGCTCAAAGGCTTCTCCTTCAGGGTGACCCTCTCTTTTGCCATAATCAATCTTGATAATCTTTTTTCTCCCGTTGTCGTTTATTGCGCTAGCTTCAAGCTTTGAGTTCATTGGTTCTTGCTCGCATGGGGTTTCGTTGGGTTGTTTCGATTGTTGATTATACAATTTTAATAGACTCTTTTTTGCTGGGTTTGTTTTGATTTGGGTTTTTGAACATGGGCTGCGTGACGTGGGATTGAATTCGGTTTTTGATTTCCTTTGATGGTTTTTTTTTTTTTTTTTTCTATCTGTGCTTATTTCTGTGTTTTCTTTTTTGAGGGGGATGCTTTTTATTTTTATTTTTTTGATTGGTGGGTTAAATTTAGATTTTGCAGTTAGTGACCCCTCTTTATATATATCTGGAAGCAGAACTTTTTTTTTTTCCCTTTTTTTTATTCTAAGAAAATTTACTCAAATAACTCTGTTTGAAGTTCTTTTGTGATGTTCTAGATTAGAATAATATGGGTAAGAAGTGGGTTTTTAGCGCATATTGCATCACTTTTTGGTTGTATAGTTGCAATGAGTTGATTGTGATATCACAGTTAAATTGTTTAAGTAGGGAGCAAGAATCGCAAAAGGATTAAAGTGTAATTGACACTTTTTGAGTACTGAATCTCCTTTTGGAAAACTATAAAATCTTCGTTCACCTTATTTTGAGAAATAATAGTATTTACATTGTTTTGTAGATCCGTTTCATGAAGTCAAAAGAAAACAGAACAAGAAAAAAGAGGTAAATTCTTCTTTTTTTTATTTTTTTCCTTGAAACTTGGCATAAGATATTGCTTTGGAGGGCATGTACAGTCATGCATCTCTGGTTTGCTTTCTTATTTTGTATGTGTGGTCTTTAAAAATTTTGTTAAAGGACAAGGAGATAGAATGAGGGGTTATAGGGGGTCAGTTATGTGATGAAGAGGTTGGTGATAGAGACTGGGGCTTTTCCTATGAAGAGAAGCAGAACAGATTCCTTCTTTAATTTGATTTTCCAATATGTCGTCATTTTCGATGTGTCATTATGCGTGAATGCATGTGGAGTAATAAATTGCTTTTATTTTGTTCAAATTTGCATTGATTTTTTAATATCACATCAATTAATAAAATTGGATTGTTGCAGAATGTGAATAGCAAGGAATCTGGGGATTCTCGGCGGAAACCTGGCACACAAGTGCGAGGGAATAGGGGTGGTCGGGCAAATTTTTCACCTCGCCACTCATTAAATGGTAAAGAACTCATACTAAAGCACAGCTTATCAAGAGTGACAATTGCTTTATTGCTCCTTTCTTAGATATTGTGCAGTTTTATTTGTGTTCTTTGATTCTCCCTATTTGTGTACACTTGCATGTTGAATACACCTTATAAAATGCTAATGATACCTCTTTGCTGAGTTTTTCCTGAACCAGCATTGTTACAAGAGTGCCTGAGGTTGTATGATTAATGTGGCTTTGGCAACCTAGGGGAGGCACATTCACGTCAGGGATAAGCTGTGTGCCATTACTTAGAGCTTCAGGCACATGGCTTACATTTGAGCAGAGTGGAGCACACATTTTGAAATGAAATGTATCGTGGCTAGAATGAATGATACTTTTAGCACATATTATGAGAAAAACATAAATAAACACCATGAAGATGTAGTTTCCTTGCCATGCTATTTGGGCTGGAAGGCTTAAGAGACAAATGGCAACCACAACTAAGACTTGCATCGGTTATTAGGCAACTAAGCTTTAATCCCAAAGGTTTTCCTTATGATACGGATAAAAAGGGCATCCCAGTGTATGAGACTCCCACATTGTGGGGTTTAGGGAATTGTGAAGTGAGAAGTGGGAAAGATATAATCCTCATTAATCTGTAAATGTTGTAACTTAGTGCTATGTCTGTGGTTGCCATACTAATTACATAGCTAATTACCGTCATTTCAATATTTTATCCTTGTTATGTCCCTTCAATAACCTATATATAAGCCACAAGAAGAAGTTTGATTTAGAAACATGTGCATTTGACTGTGCTGAGGTGCATCTGGTCCTTGTGCCTAAGGGCTGAGATTTGCACACAAAGCTCTTAACAGCATTAAATCGACCTCCTGTTTCTGAAACTGTTGTGACTCAGAACATGAAAACACTAGACTTGCCTGTTGTTATTGTCTGATTGCAAGTATTTTGTTCTATGACTAAGGTCCACTGTAGTCATTTAGCTGACTGTTGAAGGTGAGCTTTTGTCAGATGCAAGTGGTAATAAGAATTCTGGCCCTGGAAAGGAAAGCGGTACAAATCAGACAGCAGGGAAGGATGCTGGTTCTTCTCTGCTAGCCTCTCACAAGAAAAGTAAAGAAGCAGCACTGTCTGCAAGGTGAGTGAAATTTTCAAATTCAACTAGCTTTTATGGTATTGCCTGTAGGAGGTTGTGGTGTATGCAATAATTACCTTAATTTTCTTTCAGCTCTGGTGCTATTGTTGCCAATGGTTCCTCCAATGTAGCAGCTGCAACTCCTTATGAATTACATGCCACCAGTTTACCTGAAGGAAGTGGAATACAACAACATGAAGCAACTTCATCACCTATTGGTGTTGGTATGTTAGGAGGTGCAATGCCCCCTGTTGATGCTGACAAAACTCTCCCCATGCAATGTGGAACAGGGGACACTCATGTAGAGCTTGTGCCAGGTTCCAGTAATTCCTCAGTGTCTGTCACTCCAGCATCTTCTTCAGCAGTCTGTTTCTCATCATCAGATCCTGTACTAGTGCCATCTAATGATTTGCGGGTCCCTGGTGCAGTGGGCACAATCAAACGAGAAGTGGGAAATCATCGAACTGCTGGTGAATTGCATCCAGCAAGTGCTGCTGAGAAATCAGGTCAGGAATTTGAGAAAGTTATGTCAACTTATTCATTGTTTTTTGTTGTGTACTGTGTAGTTCATACTTTGTTGGTGACTAACTGCAGCTCAGGAGATGGGTGCCACTGTGGTGCAAGGGAAGATGGCAAGTAAATCCCAAGGAGTTGGGAAGAGTCAGCTCACAGACTCTTCACAACCCTCATCCACATCAGGTCATGGAGGCTCTTCTGGTAGTAGGCCTTCTTCTAACTACAGTAACAGGTCACAACAGACAGGTGCTCCCCAGAAGGGTATGAATGTATATTAACTTTTGTATTGAATTGGTCTTCTGTTGTTATGAAATTATTGATGTGCTTGTGTGACAACTCCATTAAAGGTGAAATTTTAAGAACCAAGTAAAGCATTGGATATTGTTCTAGAATTCCAATTGTAGCGCATGATTAGGTTTTGTTTCAGCTGATTGTCTTGAGATTATCATGTTCTGTGAGATTTTTTCTTTTCATCTGAAATTGAACTTGGGAAAAGGAGTTCCTTTGGGAACAGTCAGTTTTATGTGATAAATATATTTAATCTCTGCAACTATGATACTTGTTTCCAGTTATTGCCCCTCTGTCTATTTTATTGCTGGCTTCAGGGCATAGGTTTTTTTTCCCCTTCTTCTTGTGAGGAAAACATTGAAGTGGAGCTAAATTGTGGTTGTCTAAACTGTGAACTGAAAACCTAACAATGTAGCATTGGAATCTTTGGAGTTTGGGATGTATGATTCTAAGATTGAGCATGCTCGATATTCCATTTTTGTTGCTTGCTGTAGAACTAGGAATGTTCTTGGACATACAATTAGTTGTGGAAATGTGATGCATCTGGGAAAAAATAAAAAAATGGAGTTTGGAAGGCAAGATTTTCAGAACATGGCAGCTTTTTGTTGATTCTTCAGTTTGTCATTGGTATCCATGCTTTTTCTGGCTTGGGATACAAACAATGAATGATCCCTCTCTCTTTGACAGTCGGTCTCAATAAGGAGTGGAAACCAAAGCCAACAAGCAGTAATATGCCTCAGGGGGCTGGAACAGCAGGTTCATCTGACGTTCCTACTGCTACAGCTGGACCCAGTGCAGAGTCAAGGCCCACATCAACTGTTCTTGACTCAGAAGATTCAACTTCTAAGCTGCAGAAGAAGCTGGAGGAGTTGCATCTTCCACAGCGTCAACATGTTATTATTCCAAATCACATCCATGTCCCTGAATCTGAAAGAAGCAAGTTGAGTTTTGGAAGTTTTGATGCTACTTTTGGGGTGTCACCCAGCTATGTTAATGGGCCAGAGAGTGACAAGACTTCTACACCTCCATCTGAAAAATCTCAAGGCGGAGAAGAAAATGTTGAGGATCAGGCTGCAAGGTAGGTTTTCAGGCATTTTTTGGCCCAGCAGTTCTAGCATTGGATCTTAAAAATTGGTACCATCGTCTATCCAAGTGATGAGATTTTATTTGTACTCCCCCATCCTGTATTGTGTATGCATATATTCCACAAGTTTATAATGGTCATTAAATAATGGTGATCAGTTTAAGTGGAATTTAGGACCTGTTGTTTACTATAAATTTATTCATTGTTTTCTTTAGTTAGTGAATCTTCCAAGAATAATTTCTTGACAAGTTCTGTGTTTTACCTGGTTAAAAGAACCTTTTTGCCCCCACAATTTGGGCAGTGTGTTACAGCAAAAACAACCTTTGTTTAATGTCTGACTGGCTTATAACTCTATTTACCGCATATAACATTCAGAGAATCATGTGTTTCTTTTGCCATTTTCCTTATAAATACATAAACATCCTATCATATATTGGAATGCAGAAATCACAATCCATTGTTGACTCCTGAGGAGGAGGCTTATCCTAATCATCCACAGTCCACATCGCAATTACCCGGAAATTTAGCAGCTGAGGGCGACATCTCATCCAACCCAATGCTGGAATACCATGAGTCCAAGCAGGAGACTACACTGTTGGCTGGAGGCTATCAACACTCAGTGGTCCATACTTCTCCAAGCTTCAGCTTTGGTTTTGTACCTTCAATGTTAGGTGGCCAGGTTGTACCATTTGAAAACTCAGAATCTCCATCACATGATGTTTCTCGCCTTCCTAGCTTTGTGGTAAGCTTTGAAACCTATTTTGTTCATTTATTTTATTTAGTTCCTTGGCTATGTTGCAGTCATTCATTTATATATCAACCATCTTTCTAATTTCATCATGATGCACTGTATATACCTTGTTTTCATTTAAATTTTTTGTTGCGGCTGTAATTTTGAACTATATGGTCTAAATCTTTTCTTGTAATTTGGATGTTGATGTTGTCAGCATAACTATTTCCTTGGGCATCTCTATGAACTATTGTTCTTCTGTGACAGAAATGGTTTTGAGACTGTTTACTGGTGGGTAATTTGATGATTTCTTTGTCTAGGTTCAGCAACCTGTTGATCCCATGAGTTATTATGTGCAATTTTACCGTCCTGTGTCTGAGAGTGATGGTCGTGTTTCCCCCTTCCCTTTGCCTGGAGTTGCTGCCAAGTATAATGGGAATGTTGCTATATTGCCTTCACATACTTCCCAGACTCCACAAGAGGTCTTGATTGTTTAACTGCTCTTTCTAATCATTTGATTTATTATAAAGTTTAGGATTTAGTGTTCAGTTATAGTATTACTGTCTAGTCATGGTGTGTTCAGTTTAAATTCCCGGTCTTTAGGACATCATACTATACTGACCATGCACATGCATGCCCAAACACAGTTCTGTTCTTTCAAGTATCCTTAAGAGAATTTTTCTCCTGAAACTTTTTAAGTGGTGACAAGTTCTGTGTATTATACATGATCCTTGTAAATGTCTACTTGCAGGCTGGGAATTCTTTCGTTCTGTCTGCAGCAGGTCCTACTCCAATCACAAATCAAACTACTGGTCTCATGCAAAGCTCCATGGCTATGACTCAGCAACCAGTCCCTGTCTTTCGTCCACCAGCTGGGATGCACATACCCCATTATCTCCCAAACTACATTCCTTATGGCCATTTCTTCTCTCCATTCTATGTTCCACCTCCAGGAATACATCAATTTTTAGGCAATGGTGCATTTCCCCATCAGTCACAGGCTGGCAGTGCATATCCATCTCCACCAATTGCAGCTGGTACAGGGGTCAAATATTCGCTTCCGCAATTCAAACCTGGAACTTATACTGGGAACACAACCCATATCGGAGTGCCAAGTGGCTATGGCCCATATGGATCCTCTCCAGCTGGTAATAATCCCACTTCAGCATCAGCAGGAGGAAATTCAACATCAAATGAGGATCTTGGTGCATCCCAATTCAAAGAAAACAATGTCTACACCACTGGGCAGCAGGTAGGCCTATAATTTTTATTTTCATATTTCTTTGTGATTAGTTTACCCTGCTATTGAAATGACCCCTATGACATTCTTTATAGAAATCATGAAATTCTTTGTCAAAACCAGATCCCAAGAGCAATAATTCAGGCTTTTAGGTTTTATGGTTTTCTTTGAGTTTTGATCTTCCTCCCTGGTTCGCGGCCATTATTGGCTTCTCTTTGAGTTCTCTTACTGAAAATTGTCTAAGCTTCTATATTTACAATACCTTAAGAGTTCTAGTTTCAGTGCAATTGAGATTTATTTTGGTGACCTTCAAATAAATTTTCAACTCAAGTTGTTATTTGGAACAACTTTAGTGGCAGCACCGAGGGTTGCAAGAAGTTTTTTATTTTTTGGTCATAGATTTTCTTCCATTTGTCAATGTGGGGTACCTATTGAATCAGCAGTGCTGTTCAATGCTGTGATGGTAGTGAACTGGCAGTAGAGATGGCCTGATTATAAGATGGTAATGACAGTAACAGTGCCTGAAAAGGGAGTTGTGGTGGTACTGTTTGTGGGTCTAGAAGTGTGATTGCCATTGCTGATGTGGAAGATGCAATTTATTATTACATCCATGATAATATTTGCATGTCTACTTTGCTAGGAACCTGCAGATGCTAGTAGCCATTTCTCCAATTTTCTTTTTCCTGTGTGTTTTGCCATTATGTTTTTGATTAGGTTTTGAATTTGTCATGATGTAGCCTAATAATTTATAATATGGATTCCATCAAATGGTCTTGACTTTGATCAATGAATTACTAGGTAGAATATTGTATTCTTATTGAGCTTTGTTTTTGCCCTCATCATTTTGGTTCTGCATGGCAAAAGTTTTGATCTTTTCTGTTTGACCAGTTCTAGAGATATTTTGTGTAGCTGAAAAAAAATCTACTCCATTTACCAAATGCCACCAAATACCAGTTTGAGATACCAGTAATGTGTGCTCAATGCTGGTTGTCTGAAGATTTGTAGTACCAAAGTTTTATCCTGGGTTTTCCGGCCATGTTTCATTATGATTTTGTCATGTAGCTCTTTGTTTGTCTTGTAGTTGTAGGAAGGGGTATTTGACAGTAACAACAGTGGATTTGCTTTTTCTGCAGAGTGAGGGTTTGGCCATGTGGATGACTGGTCCTGGTCAAGATATGTCTAGCTTGCCAGCAGGTTCTTTGCACAACCTTCCTCCTCAAGATCAGCGTGTGACTTTCACCCCAACACAGACTGGCCATGGCACCTTTTCCAGTGTCTATCACCCTGCACAGGCTGTAACAGCAACAGCAACAGTTCATCCTCTTCTGCAACAGTCTCAGGCAATGGTGGGTGCTGCTGATATGGTGGGATCCACAGCCAGTGTTTACCAGCAGCCACAGCATCAACAGATCAATTGGCCGAGCAATTACTAAGGATAAACTTTATTCATTTTTCTAATCCAAGGAAACAAGGTCCAATCTTGGGAGTTGGGATATTTTTTGGGAACAACAAGCAGTTTGGATAGAGTGGGGAAATGCAAGAAGATATGACACTGGCTGGATTTTAGTGGAAATTGAGAAGAGGAAGCTAAAAATTGCCAATAGTATCATCTACTTGCTCTGCCTTGAGGGCATAACTGGTGCAGTTCAACTGAAACTGCTGTTAACCATCTTTAAGTTAGTTGAGGCAGGCATGGATGGAGACATTAATTCTCTTGCTGCTGTCTTTTTGGTGTTACCCTTTTTCCATTTTGTCATCTCAAGCCCTTTTTCCTCATTCTCATTTGAATAGTCTTTGAATTCTCGTAGGTTTCACGGTTAATTGGTGAGAATCTTTTCCATTCTTTTCCATGTTGAGGTTTTATTAAGGGATTATGAAGGGTAAGATATAGGTTGGTGGAGAATTTACCAGTCCCTTTCTTCTGTCTTTCCGCAGCCTTACCTGTAAAGGGAACTTTGATAGCAAGAAAAGCATGTACTGCGCTGTTGTAATTGGTATAAGCAAAAGCGGAACATTGCAATTGTTTTTAGTTGACAGATTGATGAATGCATCTAGTTCTAGTGGGATATAGGTTCTGGGACAAAAGTAACCCTTGAATCGTGACGAATATTTTTTTGTCTCTAATGCTCCTGGCGAGTGGGATTTGAGTGGGAAAACTCCCCTTTTCATCTTTCTCCTCTTGTCGTTTTATTTCTTGATGTTATTTCAATCTGCTCCTTGGGGAGCTTATATCAGTATTTTGTAATCTTCATTCAAATGTGAGCGGAATGTGAGTGCTTCTTACAAAATCATATGTCAGAGTTCCCCAAGGCATGGCTGTTCGCCACATTAGATGAATTGAAACTCAAAGTATAAACTCTAATGTTGAAGCAAGGTAGGAGAGAGAGAGAGAGAGAGAGAGATAGTTGGGGGATAAGAGCACACGACAGCATCCTCCAATGTAGAGTTAACTTGTCTCGACCCTAATATTTGCATATTTTGCCACCCCATTATCATTCAACGCCCCCGACTAATGGACGGTCTGTTGGCCGACCACTGTCACCCGCTATTCCAAGCCCACCAGACGCCAGTCCCATACTTGCATCGAAGGGCCAATCTGTGATTGAAAAGACTGCTGTGACCATTACTTGTCCTTTTTCTAATCATAAAGGTGGATTGCACGACGCAGGGTAATATAGGCAATGCAAGTTTTAACATGTAAAAAGAATGCTTTTAAAGCCAGCCAACTAGAGGAAAGACCAAGTTTCCCTTCGTGGGTGGCCCGAAGAAAGGTGCCCCAATTGCTAACCACGCACACCATCAACAATCCCCAACAACCCAAATATAAATAATAATTTTTTTAAAAAAGAACTTGATGACTTGATCTGTTTCTCATCCTTGATTCCACTTTTCCAAGGTACTCAAAGCGGTCAATATTGTGTTAAAGTAAATGTCACAGAAAGTAGTGATCGATTTAAGCTGACTCAAGTACATCAGTTTATGTATGTTACGTTTGGGCGGTGATTGACAATCCTCCCCCCCCCCCCCCCCCAAGAAAAAAAACCCGAAAAAAAAAAAAAAGAAAGGGGTTCTCCTGGGCAACACTGTATGATACGGTAAGTTAATGTTTGTTCAAACTCCATACACGTTCATAGTAAATACAAACATTCAGAGAGGGGAGAGGGGAGAGGGGAGAGCATTCTTGGGTCCATTTGCATTGAATAAAGTTAAACCAGAGCTTCGGTGACTTTCAGCATCACTTTGGTAAAAGAATGACTCCCCTCGTTTGTCCTTACTTATCAAAGGAAATGGTGTTCGCTAATTTGTAAGAAGCTTAAAGGGAAAATAACCAACGGAGTTTTAGGTTGGCAGAACATTGTATTAATCGAAACAATAGCGATTGATGATGCCACATGCGCCTGGAAACTCAGAAAAATAAACGGGGTTTTGGGGACATCTTGACGGGCAATAGGTGGCTGAAGCTTGACGGGAGATGGGTGTCACAGACTGCATATTTAATATAAGCTTGTTTTCACATTACAAAATAGTAGAAGATTAAAAAAAAAAGTTGCTTTGTTTAGAGATTAGTGAAAAGATGAAAGTATAAAAAATGGTATCTGGTAAAGAAATTGGAAGTAAAAGTAATATTATTTGTATATTAGACATCAAAATAATAGTGATATTCAATCCTGATGTCTGGAAATCAAATGGATCGGTGTAGATGATGACAATAAACCAGCCAAAAGGGGGTTTTTTTTTTTTTTTTTTCCCTTTTTTTTTCCCAATAGGTATATAAGTAAAGAATGGGAGGAGGAGCAACCTCTTCCCTATTATCAGAAGGCAAAACAAACCCCTTAAAAACACCCTCTTCTCTTCTCTTCATTTCCGTTTTAGCCTTCCACTGCAAACATAAAATCCCCCCCCCCCCCTCCAAGAAAAAAAAAGAAAAAAAAAGGAAAAAGGAATCTAAATTCTAAAAATATAGACAAAAGAGAAAAATAAAAGAAAAATAAAAGAAAAGGGAAATCGGCTCCTTCCATCTGGGTTTATTACTCTATCTTCCTGTGTCTCCTCTCTTTGTTTATGAATTGCAATCTGTTTGGTGAATGAATTTTTATTGGCTGATCAAAGGAAATTAAAATCTCAATTCAAATAAGAAGAGGGCATATTATAGAGGAGGATGGGCATGCCCTCTGATATTTATCCTTATTTTTGCCTCCTCTCAGATCTCAATTCTTAATTTTTGAGCAGATTTGCCATCTGGGTTTTTCCCCAATCGGTGCGTTTTTACAGGATTTTGAATTTGGATCTTTGTCAACTTTTGTCACTTTTGAACCTTTATTGGATTTTCTAGCTGTGTATGTTTCTGGTTGCTTTCCTTCTTTGAGTTTTTCATTTTTATTTTTATTTTTTTTTGCCATCCTACAGGTTTTTTTTTTTTTTTTTTTAAATTCGGAGTTGGTTGGTTGATTGATGATTGGAGGATCCGTTAATTTTTGTCAAATGGTTTGTGTTAATTGTCTTCAGACCAGGTATCTTTTAGATTGCTAAATCTGCTGTTCTATGACTCTTTCTCTTCATAAGAACAGTAACTTGTGTCTGATGGATTCTATAATTGAATGTTAACTATGTTATTGATTGGATCCAGTTCAAAACGTTACCGAGTTGACGCCACCATCTGATTCTGAGTGAAAGACTGCTCTTTTTGAATCGAATTGACTTGCAGTGTAATTTGCATTTGTGAAATTCTGGGCTCGGTATTGATTGAGCTAAAAACTTCACCAATTTGAGGTAAAAAGGAAGGAAACAAAGAAAAAATGCAATCTGATAATGGCAAACTATTCATTGGTGGAATTTCGTGGGATACCAATGAAGAACGACTCAAGGAGTATTTTGGGTCTTTTGGGGAGGTGGTGGAGGCTGTGATAATGAAGGATCGGACTACAGGGCGTGCCCGTGGATTTGGTTTTGTTGTTTTTGCTGACCCAGCAGTTGCAGACAGAGTCATCAAGGAAAAGCATAACATTGATGGCAGGATGGTAAGTTTCTCTAATACTAAAACTAAATGACTAAGATCATGTACGTCTATGAGTACCATTTGTGGCTTCATTGCAAGTTTTTGCTAAACTCAGCAATCCTGTTTTCTACTTGCAGCATTTTAGATGATCTGAAATTGTACCAAGACTAAAGTCCGGCCCTAATTTCTGCTTGCTGCAATCCTTTCAATTTTTTTGTTGCTTTTGCCAATGTATTATAAATTCTATTTTGGTGCACATCAGTTGAGTTTCGGCATTTATGTATCTCTTGCCGTTTGAACTTAGTTTTATTAATTGGTGAATGTCTGACCCAGGTGGAAGCAAAAAAGGCTGTTCCAAGGGATGACCAGAACATCCTGACACGAGGCAGTAGCAGTAGCACCCATGGTTCTCCTGTTCCAGGCCGCACAAGAAAGATTTTTGTTGGAGGATTACCATCAACTGTTACAGAGCGTGATTTCAAGAAGTATTTTGATCAGTTTGGAACAATAACAGATGTTGTGGTCATGTATGATCATAACACCCAGAGACCAAGAGGGTTTGGTTTCATCACTTATGATTTGGAGGAGGCAGTGGAGAGAGTTTTGACAAAGACATTTCATGAACTGAATGGCAAAATGGTTGAGGTTAAGCGAGCAGTTCCCAAAGAGTCATCTCCTGGTCCTAATCGCAGCCCATTTGGTGGCTATAACTTTGGTCTAACTAGGGTCAATGGCTTCCTTAAGGGCTACACACAGGGATATAATCAGAGTGCAGTTGGAGGCTATGGACTTAGGATGGATGGTAGATTCAGTCCTGTTGCTGGTGGCCGAAGTGGGTTTCCACAATTTGGTTCTGGTTATGGAATGAGTATGAATTTTGAGCCAGCATTGAGCCCTACCTATGGGGGGAGTGCAACATTTAGTAGCAATCTCAGCTATGGACGAGGATTGAGTCCCTACTATATTGGTAATACAAATAGATTTGCTAGTCCTATACGATACGATGGAGGGAATGGAAGCAATACTTCATTTTTCAGTTCAGTGAGCAGGAATTTGTGGGGAAATGGGAGTGTTAATTACAGTACCAGCTCTGGAAGTTCAAATGCATATGTGGGATCTGGGAGTGAAGGCATTGGAGGAAGCAACTTTGGAAACAGTGGAGTTAATTGGGGTTCTTTGTCACTATCAGGTCAAGTTCAAGAAAATGTCTCCAACAACAGTCTGAATTTTGGGTATGGTGGTGGCGAAAACAGTTTTGGCTTGGGCACAGGTGGGTATCCAAGAAATAGTGGGAACAATGTGAACCAAACATTACCGTATGCTGCATCAAATGGGGTTTTTGATGCAAGCTTGGCTGACCTTTATGGTGGAGGCTCTGATTATGGAGACCCCACTTGGCGATCCTCAAATTCTGAGCAAGAGGGGTCTGGTTCATTTGGTCATAGCCTTGGAAATGCCACTTCTGATGTTTCAGTTAAAAATTCTCCTGGTTTTGTTGGTGGTTACAGTGTTAATAAAAGACAGTCAAATAGAGGTAAGAGCTCCTTTCTATCATGTTCATCAACGACTTACTTTGTTTCTTTGAAATCTCTTTTAAAGTATTTTCTCTGTTTCTTTAAAATCTCTTTCTAAGTATTTCTAATGTTTTGCACCATTGAGTTTTAAAAATAACAGTTTACTGTATGGGCCATAAGCTTCCTGTACACCCAAAAAAAAAAAAAAGTGCAAAGTGTGTTTGAAGAACATGGTGTGCTATGCTTGGCTATTCTCAGTCTTCTGTTATAATCATCAATGTGCATTGAGTGGACTGAAGTTAGTAGTTTAATGGGTTGAAGAACCCAATATCCTGCACGCATTCATCTCTCAATGCGCTTATGCTTCTATAATGCTGAAACCAAGTTCTGAGTACAGTTCCTCCTTCAAATGTCACCTTTTCTCTTAGTGAACTTAAGCACAAAAAACATAGTTGTAAAGGATTTGGAGACATGGATGCACAAATCATACCAGTGCTTAATGATTTAGAACCCAGTTAATTAGACATACAGGCTGTTAATGGTGAAACCTTGTGGGGATTCCATTTCTCTAAATGCACATTTTCGTCTTATACTTGCATGATCTATCAGTGATCTGATCCTCTGCTTTCATAGTTATAATTTGTATGTGAGATCACTTCAAATTAAATGTTCTAAATTTCATATAGCTGACACTGGAAAGTTCTGTGTCACATCAACTCTTAAATTCTGGTCCATTAGAAAGTTGAACAAGAAAAAAGAAAAAAAAAGAATAGAGTTTGTGGCATGAAGAATAAATACTTAACTCCTGAATGCTACTTTCAGCATCCTGCTGATGTTGAAGTTGCATTGCCATTTATTGCAGCTGAGGGCCACTTAGCAAATTATGGTTCTGAATTTCATCGTTATGATGAAGTAAATGATGTTCTTAGCTTGTACCCATGGATTTTTAAGCAGCATGTGAATCTAAATTTTAATTAAAGTTTCAGATAATTATGTTACCATACTTATGTTGTGCCATACTGCCCAAAGGAAGCAGAATGTACCAGCCCTTTTACAATTGCATGTTTGCCAACAACTAAACAAGTGATATGAGCTTTTTTTTTTCCTGTTATTTTCTAATGGCTCAAGTTTTGGTTCTAATGCATTATTGTTTTAAAATTGCCTTAGGAATTGCTACCTAGAAGATCATTTTGGTACTTACAATAGGTGAAGATAATCTGATGGAGCAGGTGAACTGTGAATTTCTGCACTTCCCTTCATTAGCATTTTTTCTCTTTTGGGCTAAGAGAAATTGGTTATCTATAGCTAACCGGAGTGCCTGTTTTGAAGAATTATGTTTAGGGATAGAAGTTACAAGGGATTTTGTGTCAAGGTTTGATTTTTCGGTTACCCTTCTAGGTTTTCTTCTTTTTCACTTCCTTTTTCTTTAGTATTTGAGTGAGATGTAAAATCAGCTTGCGGGATATAGTCAGAAATGTATCATGCATCTCTGTTGTGGTGGTGATAAAAAAAGCTTATAGACTACTCTCCCGCCCCCCACTGCCTCTCTGAGTTTTGTATGGCCTGTAAAATGTGGCAGAATTTGCAGATTAGTGTCAGGTAAACTTTATTTTTCCCATTGTTCCATGGTTGAGTTTGTTTTCAACAGATTGTACTTGAGGTTCTCGTTGATTTTATTAGTGTGAGGTGTTTAAGGGGATACCCATCTAGGGTTCCCATGAATAAGTTACAACACATTCTGTCCATTTTAAAATCGTTTGCCACATTATAGAACTTTGTGTAGAGAACCTTTGGAGATTTCTTGTCATAAAGTTACAAGATCATGTTAATGACTCGAGATATTGTGTTCATCGCTGCCTTCTGATGTCTCATTGTCATCAAGCAGTTGCCATGGTGCAATAGTTTGGTATGCATTGGAAGACTCTTAAATAATCTTTACCGGTGGTCTTTATGGTTTTGCGGAAAACTAAGTTCTTACTCCTGCTTCAATGCTGAAGTTGTAGAGTCAGCAATCATGCAGATGATTCAGTTTACCATGCATGGAGTATTTAGTTTGGTATGCATTCACTTTTTGAACCCACAAATGAAGCCTAATTTCTGGGTTTATCTTTAGATATTTTGGATTAATTTTAATTTTTCAGGTTTAGTTGTGGTTGACCTTAAGAGCTGGAGAAAGAAATCAGACCGCAGAAGCAGCATAAACTAACGCTAGAAACACACAGAAATATGTACTTGATCAAATTGGAGGAGTTCGAAACTTGCAAGTAATCAACTTTCCAACTTTTGTAGGCTGTGAATGTCCAACACCCATCAGGCATCAGCTATTCTAACCAACATGTTGTTGGCTATAAATTGACATGATAGAACACAAAATTGGCTAGTGATCCCAATTGCGACTTCATGATAGTTAATCAACATCAATGTGAAAGAAAAATGAAAGCCATTTTAATGTCTGTTCGTTCACAACCGAACACCATTTCTATCACTCTTCTTGCTTCTACATGACAATTCCGTTAGCTGTGGATGCCACTCCCTTTCTCGGAACCCCCAATCAATCCTTCTCTTCTCATCTTCTCTTCTTTGGATTTCCGACAGAAGATGACCCATGAATTCACCTCCAAAGCTATGCATGCCCCCATCAATGTAGAGAGGCATAAACAATAACACAACATAGCATATGATCTTCCCTCTCCCATTACTTCAAATCCTTGGAAGACATTCACTACTCCTATCACCACACAAGCATACCCTACGAAATGGTGGTAAGATTTCCAATACTTCCTGTATTTGTTCGTTGTCTTTGGCCTAAACAACAATGCTAGTGTCTGGAGGGCACCTAGACAAAAGGCCGCGAAGCCGAGCTTCCTGTGGACACTGTAAACCAATCCTGTTGATAATTCCCCAAGCCTTATCCCAATGGAAAATCCCGCCGTTCCTAGAAAAAATGCTGAAAGTTGTATTCCTGAATGCGCGTAAAACCAAGATGGCCCTACTGCTTGTATGTGCCTCAAATAGCGCGCAGTGACAACCCCAGTAGGAAGCAGAACACCCCATGAGAGCGCGTTGATAATCCCGTGAACTATTTTTAATGTTCTGGTTTCATCTTTGTTGGCAGAAGTGAAACCAGACAAGACATTGATGGTGGCAGTTGAAGAAAGGTCGTTGGAAGTTGTTGGATGGATGGTTGGTGAATAACCTTGGACATATAGGCCACGGTTCCAAACAAAGTGAATCTTGGTTTTATTTGATGCTAGTCTTACCTTGGCATAAATTTGGACCGCTGCACCATTGTGTATAGTGGCCATTTTACCGCCGTATAAAGTGGCGGAGTTGGAGACAAGGCGAATGTCAAGTGGGCGGGAGAGAAGTGGCTGCTTTTGGAGCTTGACAGTTGGATCTAAAATAAAAGGCAATAGGACCAGTTGGCCTGAATTTGGATCCGGAAAGGCAATCAAGGCACGAGTGCCTGTCATTTCCGCGGAGGATGGATTGATACCAAATCCTACCCACCCGGAAGGCGAAATAAATGTGCCAAAGAAAACGAGGTCCAAGGTGGCGTTTCGTGGGTCAAAGGTCCATGCTATTGAGGCTTGTTGGGTAGGAAGTGTCATGCATCTATCGAAGGTTTTTGTGGCTGTTACGGCCGTGCAGTGACCGGAAAGTCCACCGCGGAAATGGGCTGAGAAGAGGAAGAAGAGGGGGAGAAGCATTATGGTTGTTGAAGAAGAAACAAGGTGAAGGGACAGAAGAGGAGTGCAAGTGGCAGCAAGCCTTTGTGAACATTTTAAGTGTTGGGTAATGATGCACTTTGAGGAAAGAGTGACCCAATATGATGACAATGATCAAATTGTGTGGGAACAAAGGTGCTAGTAACGTTTTGCTTAGCTTTAAAGGGAAGACAATTTTTTATTGCCGGGTTGGTGGATGTGGATTGTGAATTCCAGGAATTTGCTCGTTTTTGGCCCTGGAGAGTTGCATTGCCGCGAGCCCTGTCCTGCAAGGTATCGATCCTGGCCTCAACTTCATCAAATTTCTCTCAAAATAAGGACTTTAATTTTAATGTACCCATGAAAAAAAAGAAAGAAAGAAAGAAAGAAAGAAAGTGGGAAACTAAATGATGCTGGTATCTTGGATCGTGCTGCTTGGCTTTGAAGCCAAGCCATTGACCTTGAATCTTGATCTAAAGAATGGCTACTTCGGTTACAGGATGACTAATGAGTAGGGGCTTTCATACCGTCACCAATCCATCTTTAAACATCGGAAGACGTGTGTTGTATAACAAAACAAAAATCAAAACTCGATGCCGGGGGTTCAAATCGATCATTGGACGACCCAACACCATTTTCTACCGGTTCATCATGCAAATTTGAGTGGGCATTAATTGAAATCAAACTTCACGGGCACCAACAAATCTAAGTGGCTCGTTTCCCATCCATGGATAATGGTATTAACTATCCAAGAATGGGCCCACGCAACACGTAGAGCGCAAGCATGCGTAATTACTAGGCCTCCGCATTTTCTTTTCTATGCCGTGATGGATTGGCGAACGAAACATTTCGTATCTTTTAACCTTGTTCACCTACAAATTTTAAGCACGGTCCCACAAATCATGTTTTTTTTTTTTTTTTTTTTTTTTTTTTAAGATTATTAACAAAAGTTCATGCTTTCTACCACCAATTAGCAAATAGAGAGAACATACAAAATAAATATATATATATTCTCAAAATATCCTTTTTATTTGTTTATGATTAATTTCTTTGAGATTGAAATATTTTCATATAAAGAAAATGAAACATGTAAGTTCACGAGACTTATTTTCATAAATAAAAATTAAATTAAATATTATCTAAATATAAAGATGAAATTAATAATTCAAAATAAGTTTATGGGTCAAAAAATGGTTTAATCTTTTATTTTAATACAAAATATATTGCTTCTTTTTGACGCTACAAGTGAAAATAAGAACAAAATGGGTGGCTCAATGGGTTGAAAAGGAATTAGCCGTTGGGTTTGGATTTGAATTGTAGGTTGAAGAAATAGCCGTTATCTCAAGGGTTAAAAGTCAAAACTGATGACCTTTTGCGTCATTTTTTATTGGGCCAGTCGGACAGTAGGGGCAGCGTCTCTGCTGTGCTGGTCAACCCATGAAAAAATTGATGGGGAGGAAAAAACAAAGGCACAAAAAAAAAAAAATAAAGGAAAAAATTGAAAATAAAAAAAAAAAGCATTAAATTGGGATTTTCTAAGAATAATAGAGTCGAGAGGGAAAAATCAAGAATCAGGTCAAAATTCACAATCAACAGGGAAAAAGAAAATCAATCATAAAAAATCCACGAGGAAAAGGAAAATCAATCTTAACAAATCAAGAATCAGATCGAATTCCACAATTGATAGGTAAAGGGAAAATTGAATCTTTAATAAATTCACAATTAACAGGAAAAAATGAAAATCGATTATGAGAAAAACCCAAAAAAGAAATTTAAATGGAAAACCCCATAAGGAACTAAAAGTAAATGACTCGAAAAAAAAACAAAAAAAAAAAAACACTATATTTATTGGAGAAGCTTTGAAGAAGAGAAAGGAAGAGAGAGAAAATGGCGGCGGAGGTGGAGGTGGAGGTGGAGGTGGAGGTGAAGGTGAGCTTGGAAGGAGAGAAGGCAATACTGGTTCCCTACATGGGGGCCCACGTTCCCAAGTACCACGAATGGATGCAAGACCCGGCCTTGCTCCAAGCCACCGGGTCGGATCCCCTCTCTCTGGAACAGGAGTATCAAATGCAGCTCTCCTGGTCTCAAGACCCTCTCAGTACCTTTCCTTCTCTCTCTTTGTCCTTTTATTTTGTTTAGTGTCTCCGTGAATGAATCAATTTCAATTGTATTGGGCAATTTCGGGTCTGTCTGCGTGACACTGAGAGTCCGGTAACTGGGTCTGACGGTGTTGTTGGGGGGTCATTCAGCGATCTTGATGATTGGGGAGTCCCCGTTGTGTTTTTGCAGAGCGGACTTTTATTGTATTGGACAAAGACTTGTTGGATGGAGATTTCGTTCATGGAGACCCCCACGTGGAAGGTTAGTTCTTTTTGTTCTTTTTTTTTTTTTTTTTCCATTCTTTTTTTATTTGAACGAGAGATGTGTTTGTTGAGGTTTGTATTCAGAAACCCACCATATGGAAATGATGTTTTAATCTGTGTACCCAGAACCATTTGAATGATTTATTCATCTGCATTGTTTTTACAGGATTTTTTCTTTTTTTTTTTATTTGTTTTTTTTTTTTTTTTAATTCTGAGTTCAAACTTTCAATTGTACTTGCCAAGTAAATAACAGTAAATGCCTTATTACTAAAAAGCTCTTGAGGAAATAAAAATGTGCTTTTTCCAGCTATGGTAGGTGATGTAAACATCTACATGAATGACTTGGATGATCCTCAAACGGCAGAGATTGAGATAATGATAGCTGAACCCAAAAGGTGCCCACTTTGTTTTTGTTTCTTTGTTTACATGTACAAGGCTGAGCTTCATTTCCTGCATCTAGTGCAAAAGGATTGTTTTTGAATCTATTGGTTTGATTATGGGAAGGAACACATCATGAAAAGAAGTGTGTATGATTTTGTGATATCTTGAATTAGCTCGTTTTGAAGTTCTCTATTAATCATATTTTGTTCTTCCTAGCATAGCCGTGGCAAAGGACTTGGCAAAGAATCTGTATTGATGATGATGGCCTTTGCTACCGAGAAAATTGGGATCCACACTTTCCGTGCTAAAATTGGAGAGTCAAATGGAGCATCTCTTAAACTGTTTCAAAAAATGGTCTCTTACTGTCTTGTTCTCTCTCTCTCTCTCTCTCTCTCTCTCTCTCCATACACGCAGGGGTGCATATAGATAAGCTTTTTTTTCTTTACTGGCAACCATTTACAATTGGAAATGTATCCATGGTCCTGCTTGTGAGTAAGAATTTCCAGGCTTGCATCAGTAGATGGTCGTACTCTTACTTTTATGTCTCTTTATCAGGCTGACTTAGTTCTTCTACTGTTGTTGCAGGGATTTAAGGAGGTTTATTATAGTGAGGTTTTCAAAGAGGTGAGTGATCTTATCTTTACAAGGACCAAAGAAAATGGCTGTTTCATGTTTACATAAGCGCGTTTGCAGACTTCTGTTTCCTTTTGTAGTGTATAAACTGCCTCACTTTGATTGTTTTGATTTTGGAAAGATTTGTCCCTCTCATCTATTGCTGTTTTGGCTGTAGTTAATAGACTATACGGGGAAGGGTCTGATCCATGTCTCCTGCTTTTCCCATCTTTCTTAAGTTTCTTCCTCTAGAATAACAGTGTTAATTGAAGCTCAGTGTCAACTCAAGTGTGTTAGACTAGCTTTAATTTGATTAATTGGTTGTAGAATTTGACTTTAACTAAATGAATTGCCTAATCATTAACAAGCAGGCCATCAGTTATACTAATCTGGGTCTGCTGTATTTCTCATTTTTCTCGTCAATTTTTATTGATTGCATGGAGTTGTATACTCATGGGGCAGAATCCTAAGGTGAGCTGTGACATACTTATTAGTTGCATTTCTCAGCTTCTACAGTTCACTTTATTCCAATTAGTACGGTGTTCTCATTGTCAGTGTTGGCTGGATCATTTGCCTTTTTGGTTGTCTGATCTATGAGAAATTTTGATTCTAACAAATTGAACAGGTAACATTGGAATTGCCCCTGACAAATCCCAAGCACGAGGAGATTTTGAAGACTTTTAGTAGTGTGGTTGTGCATAGGTAGTCCTCGAAATGTGCTTCACAGTTACGTTCAAGTAAAGGTATTAAATGAAAGATCAAAGATGAGGCAGCCAATTCAGCAGTTAATTTGCATTTCTTGTTTATATTTCACTCTTCCCTCTTTCATACACTGATACTTAGCCGACAAACATTATTTAGGTGTGCTCCTGCTATCACGAGGAGGATTTGAGAAACCATTCATGGGATAAGAATATATGATGACAAGTATGCTAATAGTTGTGAGCTTGATCTGCCAGGTTATCTGTTTCCCTGATAACAGTGTCATTTACTGGAAGGCAAGGACTGCGAGCTGGGTGGCTGTTTCAGTATATGCTGAATGTGTGTTTTTCCATGGGAAGTGTATACCCTCTTTTTCTTTTTCTTTTTCTTTTTTCTTCTTTCTATTAAGAAACACATTGGACCGTGAGTTTCATAGATGGATAGTTTTCTTCGTCTTCATAAACCTTAGAATTTGAGACTCTCAGCATGGAAGCCTTAAAAGTTTTGGGATATCCCATTAGTCTGAGGTTGAAATTAGCGTGATTATATGAAATGGGCTTCAAAAATTGTCTGTGACATGCTCGTGCTTGAGGCCCAAAAGAGTTAAACTAGCGTCTCAGCACCCCTGGATACGCTCGATGTCAATCCAGTTGCTATTAACTAATCCACTCACAAATGGATCCGCATGCACGACTGTTCAAATTATCAGTAAAACCCCTTGCAATGGTATGTAATATCTTGACCTAAATGAACAACAAATTAAAAAAAAAAAAAAGGCTCAAACCCTTTAATGCACCGGAAAAGTGAAGTAAGCGCTCCAATTTGGCAAGTATCTATCAGTTTATTAAATTTTGTGGGGGAGGGGGGGGGGTGGAGGTGGAGGTGGAGGACCGCACCGGCACCCATTAACTAACAGGTGATGTCTTTTTCTGGGTGGGACTTGATGACTCCGTTGCCCCCAAAAAACAAGTTGGAAAATTCAGAGCGAGATTTTGTTGAGCCCTGTGGTCTTGGAATCCAACGGCCACTTTACTCTTTGCCATTGTCGGTGTATTTCCAACCGTAAACAAGTCACCTTGTCGAGATGCTTCGTCGTTACCAGCTAATTCACAAACATACTTGTCCCGTCGGAAAAGATTTTTTTTTTTTTTAACAAAAAGAGAGAAAAGGAAAAAAATAAAAACCTACGCTACAATACACACACCGGTATACGGTTTGGACGACAACCCATCACCAATAAAGGGTTTCCACGTGTCCCGACATGAACGTGGCAGCATCACGAGTGGTAATGTGCACTGCGCTCCCCTGGGTTCACTTTATCAAGATTCCGCGTTGTTCTGTAATAAAATCATCGTCCTCATCAATCATACCGCAAACCGTGTGTGTGACTTGACTTAGCATCCATCGTAGACATTCTTTTCAAGGAGAAGAGAGAGCCCACCAGAACAAACTTCACCCCTCACGAAGCTACTGCTAGCTCACTCTCTCTCCATACACAGACACAGAGAGAGAGAGAGAGAGAGAGAGAGAGAGAGAGAGAGGGAGGGGGTTCTCTCTGGTGATTTTGCCTTATCCCAATGTGCACAAGTTGAAGGTTAGTTAAATTTAGAATCTTTAGATCACAATATCTGTAAGTTCTTTATTTAACGTCTAGTAGATCTCATACAATTTTATTTTATTTTTTTATTCCAAGTGTGATTTGTTGTCTCGGTTTGTTTAAGTTCAGTTCTTTAAGATCCATAAACCCATTTCTTTTCGGATTAAAAGCCACATCATTTCTTTATTTCTTAGTTTCTATAGATTGGTTTTGCATTTTGGTCATCTGGGTCGTTGGGTTTATTTGTTAATTTCGAGAGTTGTTCTGGTTCAAAGAGAAAGGGGAGAAGAATGTTCGGCCGGCCTAGGCTGTCGAGAACCGTAAGTTTCAGGCCCGAACACCTAGGCCAAAATGCGTTGGCCATGATCGGCAACCTCTGTTTCACACTCTTTGTGCTGGGAGTCCTAATTTTTACCATTATTGCTGCTACATATGAGCCTGAGGACCCACTTTTTCACCCATCAACCAAAGTCACCACATTCCTCACGTCAACCTCTAATGCCACTTTTAAGTCTGATAACACTGTGGTGAAAACTGGGGAGGACTTCGTGGCCTCCAACCAGACTGCATTTGCTAATTTTCTCAACATTACTGACGTGGAATCCACTAAGGACAACAGTGGTGATGATGGGGGTAGTACTTCTGAAGTGAACACTGAGAATTGTGATGGTCCTATCAATTGTAAAGACCCTGAAGTGTTTCATTTGATGATGAGAAAGGCCATAGAGCACTTCAAGGATATGCATTTTTATCGGTTTGGCAAAGCGGTTCGTGGGGATGAAGAAAGTACGTGTGATATGGCATGGCGGTTCAGGCCCAAGGAAGGGAAGGCTGCTGCATTTTACAAGGATTACAGGCGGTTTGTAATAGCTAGGTCTGCGAATTGTACCCTTGGTGTTGAGCGGATAGGGGATTACCATTCAGGTGTGAATGCAAGGAAGAAGAAGAAGAAGAATGAGAATCCTGGACTTGAGAAAGCAGTCACAAAGCAAGAAGCAGCTTTACCATTGCTGCCTGTTGTTGGGGAAATTGTGAATGACTCACTTCCGGTGGTTGAGTCAGAAAACTCATTTAGTCATGGGAAATATCTGATTTACACTGATGGTGGTGATAGATGCAAGAGCATGAATCATTACTTGTGGAGTTTCTTGTGTGCACTTGGTGAAGCACAGTATCTGAATCGAACGTTGGTTATGGATTTGAACGTTTGTTTGAATTCAATGTACAGTTCTTCAAATCGGGATGAGGAGGGGAAGGATTTCAGGTTCTATTTTGATTTTGAGCATTTGAAGGAAGCAGCCTTGGTGTTGGACCAGCCTCATTTTTGGGATGATTGGGGTAAATGGCAGAGAAAGGATGGATTGAGCCTTTATCTTGTGGAGGACATCAGGGTCACACCTATGAAGCTTGGAGAGGTGAGAGATACTTTAATTATGAGGAAGTTTGGAACTGTTGAACCTGATAATTACTGGTATAGAGTGTGTGAAGGAGAAACAGAGTCTGTTGTTCAACGGCCGTGGCATTTAATATGGAAATCAAGGAGACTGATGGATATTGTGTCGGCAATTGCATCCAGATTGAATTGGGATTATGATGCTGTTCATGTAGAGAGAGGGGAGAAAGCAAAGAACAAGGAGCTCTGGCCTAATCTCGCCGCTGACACTTCTCCTAATGTGCTTCTCACAACATTGGCAGACAAGATTGAAGATGGGAGGAATGTCTACATTGCGACGAATGAGGCTGACACATCATTTTTCGACCCTTTGAAGGACAAGTATACCACTCATTTTCTTGATGAATACAGGGACCTTTGGGATGAGAACAGTGAGTGGTACTCAGAGACAACAAAACTTAACAACGGGGTCCCGGTTGAATTTGATGGCTATATGAGGGCTTCTGTGGAGACCGAGGTCTTCCTGAGGGGGAAGAAGCAAATTGAAACATTCAATGATCTCACCAATGATTGCAAAGATGGTATTGGAACCTGCAACACTGCTGCCAGTTAATGCTTATTACATGAGGATCAATACTTTGTGTTTACCAATATGGTGGGATGTTACCCACATGTATGATGTACGTTTAGCTATTAATTCGGTTGCTTTGAGGAACTTTTCGTCCTATTTCATCATGAGTGGTTTTTTTTTTGTCACTTGGGGAACAATGTTCCATTAGTGAGGTTATTTTTACAACTTTTCTCATAAGCAGAGCCTGTGGTAGCTGATCAAAGATAAAAATTTGATTATGGTTCAATTAAAATTTCAGTTTTTGTTCAGCTGTATTTCAATTTAATATGATACAAATTAGTTGGTTTAGTTCAATTTAGCTCGCTCTGATCACTTTTTTTTTTTTTTTTCTTCAAAATTTTGAAATATCATAACTTTTTAATAGATAAAATTCATGCAAATTATTTTATTAAACATAATCTTGATTGTTGGTTTAATTTTTTTAATTTTATTTCTTTATTTTATTAAAGCAACCTTCGGTTTAACCGAAAATTCCAACCTTGATTTGAAATTGCCGATTGGATCGTTGATTCACCACATATAGAAGAACAGAACATTAAGCGGACCGTCCCTCTCCACATTTTTGATTTAAATCAAAACTGGATCAACCAATTTCAATTATAGACCAATTTGATTTTGACTTGAACTTGAACTGTGATCATCTCTATTATTGATGGTGCCATGGCAACAGAGGATGTTGAGTGCCCCTCAAGATCTGGCCTTTGCCTGTTTTTCAAAGCGCCGTGTTCTTTCAAAGTGACAGATTCCTTCTCCAAGAAATTACCAAACATCTGTGAAAAAGACATATAGTTGGAATATTGAAGAATCTACATCCAGAATATTTACATACAGCAATTTTGTTCTCTTGTACATCCTCTGGTAACCCAGTTTAAGGCTACCAGCGAAAAGAAAAGCCTTAAGAATTGTAAAAGAAGTTGGAGAAGGAACCCTGATAAATGCTCAGAGTATCATCAGCCACAAATATGTACAATGAGATTTCTGGTCTTTCAAGCACTCATCAAGAAATCACGCTGCTATGTCTCGCGGCAGAAGAACACAAGTTCATAACCCTCTTTTCCTCTGCCTAATGAACTCAACTAAAAATATAGCTGTACACTATATGCTGCATACATAGATTACCTTCAAATACAAAACTTGGAATATATCCATTTGCCAGAAGCAAGGAGCATCCTCCCCAGGGATCAAGGGAGTCCTGTAAATAGGACAGGTAATGTTTCGATAATCCAACCACTTTTCCAAGCACACCTTGTGAAAGAAAAGGTCACAGGACAAGCAATTAATCTTGGATTCTGGCTTGAACTGAGTCAAGCAAACGGAGCAGTCATGTTCTGGCCGTTTACAGCTACACACATTCTCAAATCTGGTTACTGGGATCCTGCTCCAGAACTGCTCAATGTACTCCTCAATGCAACTCCCTGAGCAAGTCGAATGGTACTCGAATGGCTTGGTGGGATCTCCAGTACTGTAATCTGATGATGGGGATGAAGGAGATGGCGATGCTGATGCCGGATGGATACCGACAATGTGAAGAATTGAATGAACTATTCCTTTAACAATGGAGATTGGTCGAGCAGTGTTTATCAAAAGCACGCTTAGGATGGCTTGAGAGACCCATAGTACTCCGTGGACTCAAACTTGTATAGAGATTCAGCTCAAACTAGAAACAGGTTCTTGAAACACAAAGGGCTCAAATGGACTGGATGGAAGCGGGGCCAGAAAAGGTAAATCATAGCAAAAGTGGATTAGGAGGACCGGATACTCTTCCTCGTCTCTTTTTGGTATGTGATCTGCAATGCATTAAAATGGAGTCGAGACCTCATTGGCTTAACCCATTAAATGAAGAAAACGTCAAAGACTTGAAATTTACATCTATTGATCGTAAAACTCCTCAGTTCATTAGTCAATTTTCAATTTTTTCCTGAGTTTTTTTCCTGGGAAATACTGAGATAAACAGTGTCAGAGGAAAGCCATCTGGCGGAATCAGTAAAACCCGTGAGAAACAGAGGGGCAGAGCACAGGAAAGGCAGCAGGGCCAAGAAGAAGCAGTAACAGTTTCTGGGTATGGCAGAAAGTGTCAAAATTGACCCTAAATTGAAGAAATTTCTTCGAAGGAAGGTCCTTGACTGCAACTCTGATGATGTCAACAACGAGGAGGAGAGTGCTCATGGTATTGGAGAAGAAAAGGTAGCTTCTTTCGATGCTCATGTTGACGACGACGAGAAGTTTGATGATCAGGAGGATGCCTCCAAGGATGATTTTGGCATTGAGATCGAAGAGTCTGAAAATGAATAAGAAGAAGAAGATGGTGAAATTCGGCCTGGAATTGCAAAGCTAAATAGGGGTTGTAAAGCGTTTAAGATTACTTTCAGGAGGATTATGAAGAAGGCTGTATCTGTGGATGCATTGGGGAGCTTGACTCATGTGTTATTTTACCTTCTTCTTCTTCTTTTTCTTCTCTCTTTGTAATTGGTCGTCTGCTGGTTGGAATAGATCATGATTGTGTAAATTTGGTGGATTTGCAGGGACCGGTTTTGTCGAGGGCACATGAAGCTTCTGGCAGAGAAGCTTGCTGAGGAGGAAGCAGAAAAGAAGGTCAAGGGAGAGGACAAGACGGAGAACCAATTGGTATCTCAATCCCTTCTTAATCATAAACATATTTTGAACCAGTTGATCTGTGTATAGATGTCAATGCTCTGTGGTTGACATGCTGTTATCATATTCCCATTTCTGTGGCAATGAATGCTGTTACTAGTAGTTCTTTTGGCACGCTAGGTGGGAAAAAAGGGGCATGCGAAGCCTGCTAGTTTCTTAGACTGGCACGAAAATTTTCTTGTAAGCGTCGCTACCAAAGGAGGTATTAAAAATTGCCTTTGTTTGTTATTTACGTGGTAACAGTGTTATTACACGTTGAACCTATTAATTTCCTTACTAACATGATTCATGTTTACCGACTGTGTTGCTAGTGTTGCAGTGGTCAAGCTATTTAGTGCTGTAAGTTGTTCTGTGAAGATTTTATCATGTCCTGTTCTTTCCTTGTATTTTTTTTTTAATTATTATTTTTTTCACTTCATTGGCCATTGCTGTCATGCCGCTGAGGTTAACTGGCTGTTGTTTGTAATATGGTAAAGGTTAACAAGGCACAGCATGCACAGAAAGGATTGAATCCTTCAAGGTCAAAAGATGCAAAAGGTATGCTCATTCACTGCTCCTGGAATCTGGGATTGTTTTATGACCTTTACTACTTTATTTCCAAGTTGTGTATTAGATATGAACTATTTGTCAAGTTGTTTCTGAAGTTGAATTGGGACTTGCTGTGATGCCCACTTGATGCATCCATGATTTCCTTATGATGGCTTTAGCCTTTATTGATTTTGATCAAATGCTATCTGGGTCTTCTCGGCAATAAGCAAAAGGAAAAAGGAAGCCTTCTTTTCAGAGTTAGGTAAGAAACCAGCGGTTGCTGCATCTGCCAAGGTTTGGTTCCTATTTCCCCTTTCCAGTTGCACCATGCCAGTTATCAGGGAAAGATGGCTGCAGATTTTGTCTTTCCGTGATGCCGTCTCAACATGGAAGTGCGAACATAAATTTTCCATTTCAAGTTGTTGCTGTGAATTCTCCCATAATGTTTTGTCTGCAAGGTAGCTAATCAATGAAATGAGATGTGGCAATTCACTTCGTTTTATTGAAAAATAAAGATAATAACATAGACTTGGAAAATTTTTATTTTAGACATGCACTTCAGTTGGCTCGTCGAGGCTAGACATCATAGAATTGGACCTGTTGGTACCAGATAACGGTGGCGCCAGCTCCTGTTGTGGGGGAGCGGTTTCGAAGTTTCTTTTTCGTTATCTTCCCCGCACCCTCAAATGGTCATGCCCAAGTGAGTGTGGAAAAAGGCAGAAAAGCAACAAAACATGCTCGTATAGAGAATATGTATATTCTAATAACGAGAAAGTGTTTGTATATATCACTACACCCTAGCCTCTTACCGGCATATATGATCATCCTGTACTGTACATGTCCACTGGAAAGCAAAAAGGAAAACAAATTACAAGTTCTAGTTTGACCTCGCCACTGTTTGGGGTCAGATTTATTCACCCTAATTAAATTATCAATGTATTATATATTCTTTGCTGTACAAGTCAAACGAAAATCGCTAGATCTCAGGCTGAAGTAGCACACGTGAGTTCAGGGACTCACCACGCCACATGAGGCTGAATTATAACATTAATATGAGCACTTGAGCATATTTCTATTGCTGGACCAGGGATCAATAAATATATTCTTCTTTCCCTAGAAACGAATGGAACGTTGAAGTTGCTCATGGAAGTGGAAAGGAAAATGATATGGTATAGGCATTAACGCAGGAAATCCTATACGGTCCTTCTGATTCTGTCTTAAACCATCCACCCTTTGAAGTGAAGAAATCTTCTTCTGTACCTTCCACCAGTGGAGCATCCGAAATTCATTCAGAAACCAATTCTTTTTTGTGTCCACCTTCCTATAATCCAGTGTGAAGCATACAGTCTGCAGCTGCAAAAGGAAATCAATGGGATCATTTTCAGCCAGCCCTGAGGCATCAATAATTGATTCTATCCACTCAAACATGGGTTTCTTTCCTTAATCTAAACACACGGTTAAAAATTGTACTCTCAGTAGCTTCTGGTTAGATTCAATGGATCATAATCATAAGCATCACCAGCTTTGACAAAACGCCCCTTCACGCGCCTTCTAATGTCAGCCCTAGCTTTGCGAGAGGCATACCTTACTTTCTTATCAAACCTATCACAAATTAAGCATGCAGTTAAACCAATACAAATTCCTTGAGTAGCAGAGTATTTAAGGAGGACTGAATGAAAATAAAACCCAAGTTCAGACCAAGAGTTCCTAATGCATGTGCAACAAACAAGCATAATTTGATGGATCTAAACACAAATAGCTCGAGGAAGAAGATCAAATCAAACTCACAAGAGTTCCATGAGACGGTAACCATCACAGTCAAAAGATACAGCTTTCCTATTTATATTCGAGTGCATGAATTCATCTAATTGACTAGTTCATGTGAATGGCATATTTTCCTTTAAAATCTTTCAAATTCATTAATTCCATTTTCTAGGCAATGAATTACAACATGAATGCAACCTATAGGCACAAATTCAAGATGGAGGTGTGTCAGTGTTTAACCTAAGTGAATTTTCATAAAATCATAGTGCCATTATGCTTACTTGCGCATCTTCTTTTTTTCCTTGTAGCGCAAAACAGCATTACTTCGGTTAGCTGATGAGAAAGAACTCTCGGCACATGGAGGACACCATGGAGGCTCTCCCATGAGAAGCATTGAAGAAGCTCCACAATCCTGATAATCTGCAGCATTGCTCTCCCCCGTACGACCAGAAAATGAAAGGCTCGATTGGGCTTGTCTTGCCATGAGACAAACTGGTTCAGTTTTAGCACTCATTATGGAATCGGCAGATGCTGCATTGCTGCATGCTGGCTGCACTGCATTGACCAGTCCAACCGACGAGCCCTAGAGAAATTTAACTTAATGTACTTCAGTATAAGATCAAAAATGGACCTATTGGTAAGAAAGCTTCAGGAAGAAAGGCAACAGTATGAGAGCTATGTTCCGACAAATAGATATTGCCAAAATGCTGCACGAGTGAATGGTGTGGGAACTTTCCCTATGAGATCACATTTATGTTTCCACAAGTCACGCCAGGAATCAAGAACATTGAGAATAAGGAGAGAAAATTTTCTTCTCTCTTCCTTTCTCTCTCTCTCACGCACACATTCCCCCACACATGTAGAGAGACAAGTCCATGCCAGAAAACATACCATACACGGCATAGCAAAAGCAGTTGGTGACATGCTAGCATTTTCCGCAATTGGAAATGGTGCATAAGATGCTTTTCTTAAAATTAATGGTATGTCATATAAACTCACACTTTTGTTAGTCAGTAAGAGTGGCCCATACAAGCAGTTTATCTGAACGTCTTAAACTACAAATCAAAAGGGGAACTATATTCATGAAAGAGATGCATTAGAACTTGGATAAGATCATTTGTTCTTGGTTAGATATCTACTAAACAAAAACAAAGGCATGCTCCACATTTTTACCATGATAAGAGCTTTAGAACTCTCAGGTCTCAGCAATTTACATGATACTCAGAGCACAAGATAAAGAAGCACCAGTGACAAAACAAATCAAGGCATGCTGTCCAGGCTAGAAGGTAGCATAACACCATTAAGAGTCACAATTATAATTAAGAGCATAAATACCTCAGCTGCAACTGCACCCTGACAGTTGGAATCAGCGCCAGACATGTCCTTTGTCCCAAACAAGCTATCAATCCCACCATTCTCCAAAAGCACTTCTGAACTGTTGAGGGCAATCCCAAATAGTTCTTCATAGTTTTCAATATTCAAATCTACTTCATCCATATTAAAGTCCTCATAGATGCCTTCTTCACATTGTGAACCTTTGGTTCCAGGACAACATAACTGCATATAAACCATGTCAAGTTTGAACTGGTTCTTAAGACGAAGAAAAATACACTCTAGAAACTGTTATGCATGGATCAAATGTTTAAAAGACCATAAATCATTTTGAATTTCTCAATTTGCTAAGTAAATTTAATTTTAGAAATCCTGCCCAAGATGTGTTTCCTGAAAGCAAAAGCAACAAAAAGTTATAAACAGCTGTGAAATCAAATGACAGGCAGATTCTAGATACTGGCTCTGGTAATAACCAAAAAAAGACCCAGTGTCACTCACATTTGCAATACAAACAGGACAACTAAATCAACTTATCCTTTACAAAACTAGGGATGCCAAATCAAGTTGACATTTCCCAAACTGTTCATGCTCTGGTGGATTGGTTTAGCAAATTATTTGTTTATCGTGTATAGCATACAAAGACAACAAAAAAATTAGGTGAGAAAGAGTGCAAACATATTGCATGTTAAAGTTGTTAAGATCGAAGTATTTATAAGTAACAGATGGGATAAGAAATTCCAAATATGTCTCAGTTTCAAGAAAAGAAAGAATATGTGAAACATGGTTTCTGAGCAATTTTCTTGCTTATATTTTCAGAAGTGCAGACATTCAACAAACAATCTTTGTCTACGGTTACTATACTAAAATGGCCAGAAACTAAAAAATGGAAGAAAATGATGAAAAACAAAAAAGGTACACCAAGTCTTGTCACTCTGCTGTTCATTGACTGTGTAGGCAAGAGTTTCTGAGAAAAAAAAAAAAAAAAAAAAACAATTATAGCTTTAACTAATTAACAATTTCCATAGCACCATATACCTTTGTCAAAGCTGTATTTGCAGATCCAGCTGGCTGGTCTAGACTGTTTGGCATAGAGCTCAATTCAGGTATTGATGAGCTCTCAACCCAATTACTTGATTTACCCATGTGTTGCACATCATTAATCTCAATGCTGCCAGTAGCATTTTGGCTAATTGAATTATCTGAAGGAACACAAGTGCTTTTGCTACCATTTTCAGCAATGCTCATCAAGCCCAGCTCCTTCTCACAGGCAGATTCACCTACAGAAGGGAAGTCTAACACAAATGACCACAATGTAGAAAGCTCAGCAGCTGATGGGCAACCAGAATAAAAACTGATTGTTTGTCTCTTATGCGTTGAAACTGATGTAGAACTTCCATGGACCATCCAATCACAGTTTTGACAAAGAGAGAGTCTTTCTTCAGCACACCTAACTAATGCAGGTTGGGAATTACATCTTTCACACAAGAGGGTTCTCAAATGGCGTCTGGACAAAGCATTAGCGGAGTGGACATTTTGATCACACGACAGACATAAGCATGCAGCATCTGACCGACAATAGACCATGGACCTTTGAACCCCACAAAAATCACAAATATAACCCATGTTTGCATGTAATGTTCTCACTTGAACCGGCTCAAATCCCTCCAACACAGACAATCTAATAACCAGATAGAGTATCAGTCAATGAAAACTAACTTCTTCAGCACACCACTGTTCCGCAGATCATTTTTACAACCTTCAAACGATAACCTATAAAAAAAAAAAAAAAAAAGTTCAAAAACATTCAGCAATAGGATATCTAATAAAAATCAAGTCTGTTGCTGAATAAGATAGGAGTAATGCAATTCTAAAGTCTCGACTGTACGGATAAGGCCAATTCAGTTAAACTCTTAACATACATCAATCATAAAAAGAATAGCCAGCTGCAGAAAGAACTAAGATTCATCTGGGAATTCCCTAAAATCACCAAGAAGGATAATCCACGACACTAATGAATAACCAAAATAAGAAAAGAGAATTTCTTAATGTGAGAATAACATAAAACAAGGGTGACTTTTAGCGTAAAAGAAAAGTTACTTCATTGTGACCTGCTTAGTCACGGCTTCAAGTCTGGGAACCTTTTTCTAAACGGCATAACGTGGAAGCGAGCATCCCGAGGTTCAGGAATAGCATAAAAAATTTAACAATTTTAAAGCTTCTTTAAATACTTATGGGAAAATATATAAAGACGCAGCACCCAGAACAGAAGCATATTTTCTCATATCAGCACTCTCTATGTATGTGTGAGTTTCCACAAAAAAAAAAAAAAAAAAAAAAACCCAAATCGATGCATTAATAGAGCAGGAACACTTACTTCTCACAACCCAAAAGAAAAAAGAATTTTGAAAAATAAAAAAATCATTGGAATGATACTCCTAAATCGCAAACGGATTTAACGACCAACAGATGTTCATCAGCACAACGATAAATTACACGACTAGGAGGATCCATTTCCTAGCTTCCATACGCATAACCAACCAACAGAGCACGTAGAAAAAATAATAGAAAAAAGAAAAAAAAAATGAAACGTAAACAGAGAAAGAATAAAAAGAAACTTACCATACGATTAAAACAAGATCGGCTGCTTCTGCAACGAAACTAACCAACACTATATTTAACGAGAAAAAATATAAATATATATATATATATATATAAAAACAAAAAAAAGCTTCCAAAGCTGAAGAATCCCCAGCAGACCCAGAAGAGGTTTCTCAAAAAATTTTTTGTTTCGTCTCTCTTTCTCTTCTACAGATTAGATAAATAAAAACGAAAAACGAAAAAAGAAAATGAAATTAAGCTTAGACGGGGAGAAAGAGGGAAGAGAGGGGGGAGGAGGGGGATGGGTATTGGATGGGTTGGGTGGGTGTGTATGTGTAATGCGTGGGTATGGCGAACGTGACATGAGAAAGAAGCTTAGCTGAAAAGTGCAAGGAGAGAGAAAATTGGAAAAAGTGCAACTTGCTGGTGGGCAAAGTGGGGCCCTGTCTTTTTCATTTTTGTGAAAGCAAGGAAAAAAAAAAAAAGGTTGGTTGGGCCTTTTTGCCCCCCTCCCCTTTTTTTTTTTCGGTTTTTCTTTTCCATCTTCTTTTCGGGCCTTCCTGTAAAAAAGAAGTCTGTTTATTAATCTTTAATGGGTCTTCCTTTTTTGTGACGTTAATGTTTCGTTTTTATTTGCTTTTTTAATGGCTTCTTCTAGTATGGGGTTGATTGGTCTTTGGGGTTAATTAATAAATATCGTCCAAGGCCTTTTTCCCCTCTTTCTCTCTCCTCGACACGCGTATGTCTCCCTCTCTCTACTTGCGTTTGTTGTGTTGTAATAAGTCTTGCCACTCTCTCTTGTCCCTCTCAATCTTTGGCGCCATCAACTTCTCCTTGTGGGCAAGGCCATTACAAGGGATCGTGCAAAATAGGGTTCATCTTTGCACAAACAACAGTAATTTATAATTACAGGGCATGAAAAACGGCTGGCGTGGAGTGACTTTTGAAAAGTCAAGACACATGGCGTTCAAAACTAGAGAAATGGGAACCACCAAAGAAGTTTTTTTGCAGATAAGGCACTTCCGATCTAGCAAGCCACTTGATGGACAAAGAAAAGACGCAAGATTCATCCCACGAAAAGTTCCCACTTTTTTTCCATTCTTTATGGAGAAAAGCTAGTAAGCACGCTTTGAAGCAAATATACAACAAACATATATATATATATATATATATATATATGAGATATAAATTAATTTTTTAAAATATAAATAAATAAAATTAAAAATTAAAAAAATTATTTTAATTTTCTTCTTTTTGTTATTATTACGTAGTCTAATAAAATAAATACAGTTGGATGGTAATACTCGTCATTATTATTCGAGAAACCCAAGCTGCCGCCCTCTCCATCTTAATTATTGATACCCCACCCCATGTTACCACGGCCCACGTCCCCTGTTAGGACAGTCCTGGGCCTTCGCTCTTAAATAGGATCATAAGTTAGATTTGCAAGTTAAAATTGGACAGTTGCCACAAGTAGCGCGAACAATGTTGACTTGAGCAAGACTCACTTTCACACCTCACTAATCTGTTTGATTACTACGAGTGCTATCAAGACCAAGTAGAATTTACCAAGCGTAAGGGAAAAACAAAAACGTCCCGATCTATGTGTTAGGAGTGTCTTAATTACGTACCTTCAACTTGTACCGTCACATATATCAAATACTAATTTTAGAGCTTTCGTTCTCAAAGCTCAATAAATCTGCTTGGCACAAGCGAGCGATATAGAAATGAAACAAGAGATATCTCTCGTTCCAGAGCAACTCTCACGCTGTGGGTCCATCTAGCGTTTGATTTCTGTAAATCCTAACAACCGTATATAATACATGTTTTATATATATATATTTTAAATCTTGACTGCGATGTCACCCCCTGGGTACATGTTCATAATCATGCAAGCAATAAATGTCCCCCGAATCACATGCATCATAAGCTGTACAAAACTCGAATCAACATCCCAGTGAGAACATGCCCGGGTAAGTCGTTTTGCGCTGTCCTACTTTTCCACGTCTTGCCTTGAATGCCTCAACTTTGGATGATAATTCACTACCGAGGTTAAACTTTTTTTCCTAGCCCTCCGCTGAGTCTGCTGGTTATTAACGGCCTTTAGAGTTTCCAGGACTCTGGGGGTCCTCCAGCTTTCCAGAATGCAATGATGCATCCCCAGCGAACAAGCATATCTGTGTGTTGGGCAACCAAACTGGTTGCCGGATGATACCGTGCCAAATGAACTTGAACATAAAGAGTTCTTTTCAAGTAAAGAACCAAACGGCAGTGGGGGGGCATGAGTCCCACAAGTACTGTGCATGTTGTCACAAAAAGCCAAAAGATATTTTGTCTCCAAGAACCGTTCATATGCTTGAGGACTGTACTGCCTGGGAAACACACCTGCAAAGCCTTATGATCCTTGGATAACCGGTTGTTAGACCATCAACTGCAGCTTTTATTGCAGTTGATTGTGACTCAAAAGGAGACTTTTGTATCCCAGTGAAGAACTCTTGTACCTGGCATGGTATGATCGCTGAATGATAAATTCCCTTGATTTAGAAACCAAATTATCAGATAATACAATTATTTGAGGATACCACAAAAGTATGAAGCTTAGTTAAGGGATTGAAAATTCGTAGAGTGTCAACAATTGAAAAAGCACTGACTTCAGGCCAAAGGTTCAAGTTGCCAATGCCATGTATGGCTTGTATCCAAGTAAGGCATCCCTTCAGTCATATAAACAAAACTTTTAGGTCAAACCCTACTCAGCCCAAACTAGTCTAAAATTCAGGAGTAGGGCTTGTATCCAAGGAACATGAAAAAAATAAAATGTATCGAGTTGACTATTTGTGGTCTTAATACATAGACACAGATTAATGCAGGCATCCCTAAAACCCATCAACCACAGTATGTACCTTCATCTGCAACCGTTTTGAGTAGCCAATAGGCAGCGTGATAGTATTTCAAGCATTAGAAGGAGCTAACATGTTTAAACAGAAGGGATAAGCCTGCATTCTAGATCAGTGCTCATAGGACCTGTCAAAGTGAGAATAAAATGGAGCACCAGCACAGTACCAAGATGCAAGACTTGATTAATTCAAAATCATTTTCTTCACATAGTGGAGGGCCTAAATTTGTAAAACCTTTGAAAGTGATGAAAAGAACAAGTTGTAAAGGTTTTACCATTTCAAACATGTCATGTCAAGAGTCACTTTCACCATCCTACCTCCATTAAAGTGAACAAAATAAAGCTGCAAATTGAGTTTCTCAGCTGCACACGAGAAAAACACAACTGAAGGTTAGTTGTGAACCATAACATCTAGCAATGTGGAAAATTTTGAAAGAATGAGTCTTTAAGAAGTCAATTGAACAGCATATTTGACTCCTTAAACCACTATATAGCAAACCAGTCACCTTAAGCCATACAACTCATTGAAGAAAAAAATGTTCAAAGCATTGACAGTAGAACAACTCCATAGGAAAGAATTTTCAATTTGAAATCCTGGAAACCAAATATCAGATATTGGGTTAAGCATAAATGGGAGACAGAATCGCCATGCCACTCCACCATCTTGCACAAAACATGGAAACTGCTTAGCTTGGAAATGTGCTAACAACTGAAGGAGCAATTTAAACATTCTATCCAATCAAATGATGGGAGAAAATGAGGAACCCCCATTTTACTGGTTCTTTGTCCAATCAACAAAATTTGTTTCACCCTTCTGCAGTGATAATCATGATATGGCCTTCAACCAGTATCATGTTTATAATGCACTGAACCACACTCATGAATAATACCTAAATAAATATGAAGAAAAGAAAAGGGACAAAATAGTATTTCATACCAGATGAAGAATGAACCTTGTTTCTACTAGATCTTGAATTTCTACCCATTCCAACAGTACTTCCCCAGCCACATCTAGCAGATTATGTAAAGTGAGCTGGTCATCTGCAAAAACCAAAATGACTTTAGACTGAAAGAAATCAAGAATAATATTAAAGGATCACAGTCAGACTCAGTGTGTCCATGCTTCCAACATGATAAGTGTCATAAATTAGACAGGAATCCACACTCACATATGCACAAAGAGCGTGAGAGAGAGAGAGAGAGAGAGAGAGAGGATAAAAAAGAAGTCCCGTAGCCTAGTCCAGGAAGAAGAGAACAAGAGACATAGAAAGCATTCAACAGCGAACATTTCAGCTGGTATTTAAAATGGAAGTTTTGGTATGCACCAATAGTCCAACTGTAATGGCTTTGTGCAAGTCACTTAAATTGCTAGGCTATCACACATACTTACATCTGCTGTGGCTATGGGAAATATTTCCGAAAAGAAGAATCAGAAGTAAACAGATGAAATTTTACCTGTGTTTCTTGTACCAAAATTCTGGAACTGTGATAATTCAAAGTAGCCTCAGCCTTTTGAGCATGGGTGAATGCCATGCAAGCATCAACAATAAGGAAATGCTAATGAGCAAAACACACTGAATTTTAGATTTGGATACGAAAAATGGACCTGAAGATACAGATACATAACTTCTTCTCTGTACTACCTTCATAATGTCCCTAACGTTCAACTCATTTGAGATAAATAAGCTAGAAGCAGGATCTGCATTTACCTTGAACCTACGCATCATCAAAACAGAAGATTGTATGAGATACATTCCAATGACCAATTCTGTCTCCATTGGAGACAAGAGGCCAAAGAAAATAAAGAGGCACAAGAAAATAGTAAAAAAGCAACCTCTGACAAAATATGCCTTGCTAGTTGAGAACAATGTTGAGCTGGCCATTCTTGCTCCCCAAATTGTCAACTTGCCAAATCTGGGAAAACAATACACTGAATATGCTTCTCTGTGGCATAAGGTATTAGATTCATGTGAGGATAAGAATCAACATAAGGGCAGAATGACCTGCAAATATTCTTGTATCAAGATAATAGTTGAAAAATATGATAGTGCCATAATAGCCTGGTTAATCTTCCTGTTTGCAGTACCCATGGAAAGATTTGGTTAAGTTCTTTGTTTCCCTATCTAAAATTTCAAACTCATTCCTCAGTGGAACTGCCTTGCCACTGGAAACCTGGTAGGACATAAAGTACACATGTCATTTGTAAACTCTGATATTGCTAGGTAAGGTTTATTCAGATTTTTCACAACAGTACAATAGCAGAATCTGCTCCATCAAACATGGGTGAAGCAATACATTGGCAGAGGAGATGATATATTCTAACAGAGTAATCCCTACATTATATTGAGAAAAACAAAACTTAGTTAATACTATGGAGTCCAGTGTGATAGAACCATGAAAGATCTGACTTCCTATAATGAGATTTCAGTTTTAACTTATAAAAAGAAAGGCATAGTGTATACTTATAAAAAGAAAAAGCATAGTGTATACCTCACAATACCAATGATGTTCTGGCATCTTAGTTGATAATCATACATAGGCTTAAAACAGTGGCTATCTATATTAACTGCCCTCATGATACATTAAGCATCATCACTGAAACCAAGCCCTGCCATCACAAGGTGCTAATACATTTCCAATGTTGCAGGCTGGTCCCATGTGTTGTGTGTGTGTGTGTGTGGGGGGGGGGGGGGGGGGGGGGGGGGGGGGGGGGTGGGTTGTTGCTTCCAAGTCATTGAATTATGATGCCTTGAATACATAAAGCATATGAACAAGCTCCCACAGAATGATGAACTTTCACACCCATGGAGCATTAAGAACTAAGAGGGAAACTTAATATTTGATATCTGTTACTGTCCAAGTTCTTGAGAACTTCTGAAAACATCACTTTGGCCTATTGAATAAACAATCAATCAGGGGACATTTCTCAAATCCAGACCTTTGCATTGTGCAATTCTAAGAGAAGATTTTCCTTAATGGCAACAAGTGCTTTCTTTCAGCAGAGAATCTCTCTTTAAACCATTCTCATTTTGCTCAAAGCAAGAAGAACATGTCCAAAACTGCAACAAAAACAATCAATAGATACAGATAATTGATGAAAAACACAACTCGATATGAATACCTCATTTTGCTCCCAAAATCAATCATTCAAATGTTATCATTGACTGCATTGACTATTTTTCTGGATGCAGATAGGCACAAGGCATTATTTGACTTCAATGCCTGAAATCCCTGTATTGTATTAAAGAGTTCAGTAGTTGATATCTTTTCTGCATTGAGGAATACAGGCAGGTCAATGAAAATGTAAATATAAGCAATGCAAGTGCAAAAGAGCAATGACATACCAGCAATTTCTCACGCTTCACAGAAAAGAAAAAACCTCTTGCCTTCTCAAACGCCAATTTATTAAGTAACAATCTTGTTTCAGCTAGTCTGCAACAGCACCAAATCACTAATGTCATTGCTTCTTTGGCTAAAAAGTCATTGATAAGAAATAGCAAGATCCACATTGATAACTGAGTAATAAAAAGATAAGCAACTATCTTTCTTGTCTATTATTGCTGAAGCAACCACATGTTCTCTGCAAGAACATTCTAATATGTGTTAGCTAAAAAAGGTTAAGCAATATATATTTTTTTTTTTTTCAGAAGAAACAATAACAAACACAGATGAAACAACTATATGACCATCTTGCTTGGTTATTCAGCAAACCTGAGATTGAATGAGGACTTTCAAGAGTCTAATAGTCAACTCCCATAGTGGAATCCGCTGATAGTGACAAGAAATGTCCATAGAACTTCTTAACAGACCAACCGACTCAATTTTTATTGTGTAAGTGTGTTCTGCAAAAGCATTACCACATGTGTCAACAACAGGAGGGTAATCGATTCAGCCAAGAAGGACACAAATGTACGGTAAAGAAAGGCAAGCGACAAAGAAATATACTGCCATTGGAAGTAGCAAAGCCAAACACACTACTCCCTGGAGAAGGGGACTCAATCGGCCTCAAGAAGGACTTCCTCGTAACGACAATCTCCTCCTCTCTTCGTATCCTGTTGGAGATTTTTTTTTGAATAGTCGCTAGGTCCCTGAAAAAACCTAGAACCGCATCCTCTGGACTCACCGAATCAACAGAGGTCCGATTCATGGCAGAGTCGTCCGGAGGGGTCTCATATTCCTCGTCCCGGTTGAAGATGTGTATGGACATGATCTCATGGTCGGCGAAGCTCCCGCGCCTCCACCGCTTCTTCTTGAGAGCGATGGTTTCCTGGTCGACGCTGGGATCATGACTCTTGGTGGATTTGATGCCATCTTTGATGGATTTGAGAGAATTTGAGAGGACTTTTCCATTGTTGTTGGGGTTTGAAATGCATCTCGGAGATGATAGGGAGATTTGAGTCGGTGTTTGGGTGCGAAGAAGGAACAAGACGTGTGTATCTGCGCGGGAGCGAAGACGGGGAAGGGACCGTTCAATTTAAATTGAATGAAGTTCAACGGTCTTATGTGGTTCACCCCTTCTTGTTTCCCTCTACTATAAGGATTCAAGAATGGAGTCGCCCCATTCTGCCAACTGGCACGTGGCATCTCTCTCGAGTTGTTTGTTTTTTTCCCTTCCTTTTAGACGGTTAATTGTTACAAAATAAAACAAGAAGAAGAAGAAGAAAATTGTAGGAATGCTTTTAAAATTTGTTTAGTATTTTATAAAATTTTTAATTTGATTTCCTTAAAAAATAAATCAAGTTAATTCATTTTTTATATATTAAAAAATAATAAATTTAAGTAAAATTTACTAAAGTAGAAACAATATATGTGTTTTTTAAAATTATAAATTTATTATATTAAAAAAAAATAAGTATAAACGATTCTCTAATATAATACTCTAGCATAATCATTAGTCACCTCAAGTTTTATTTTGTACCATTTGATCTACAGTTTGTTTATGCCCACCAATTTTGTTTTCAGTCTCATCTTGTTTTGTCTTTAATCCCAAAATTTTCTTAATTAACATTTTAATCCTATAAAAATCATGGTAATCAAAAACTAGAATATTTATGAGGGTACCCTCAATCATGTTTTTTTTATTTTTTATTTTCTCCTTTAAATTATACTAAATACATTTTTATATTTTTCCTTGTATGTAGTTGCATGGGCACAATTCTATATTTTTTCAAACAAAGACAAAATATACACGGCACAACACAATACTTGTTCACAAAGACATCTCTATGAAACACGCCGCTAATACTAAAACCGGCTAGTTTAGATTAAACTAGCATTTCTTATATTGATATACCAATAACCCATTACTTAGCAAGTTATGTACCTGTGTCAGAACATCCATTGCCCTCTAGTTTCAAATTTTATGGTTGCTGCTAACTCGGTAAAAGAAGCAAGACCTATCCTAGAAAAACTAAGAAAGAAAAAAAGGAGCACGAAGGGGATCATGCATGGCATAATCCACATTCCAAAGATTACGATTACTCACACGACCAAGTGCACGATACAGGGGGTAGCATCCACTCAAAACAGGCATGCTGCAATTAAAATAAATGATGAAATTCGCAGCAAAGCCTACCTGAAAGCACACATTATAATTTTCCAGCAATCATAACCTCTTAACAAGTGGGTCGCTTTCTGTCCCACTATTACATAAAATTGCAGCACAATCAATGGCAATGAAGATATTACATTAGCAACATGACTGCCTAAATGGAGTGATGGCCATTAAAGCATTATGATGTCACTGCACACCTTCAACAAAAAGGTGATCTTACATTCCTTTCTTCCCCATTTTGTTTTCCAATCAGAAGTAATGGTGGATATCATGAACCATTCATCATAATGAGAAATTCAACCATACAGTGCTCGCCATGGTTCTTGGCTTTCCTTTGATGTCTTTGATGGATTCCATTTGATTCTCTCCCTCTCAAAGGATAAGTAGGCAGTGTTGGCCAAAAATTCTCCGATCTTGCAGAGTATCTGGAAATTTAACACGCAAACATTTGACAAAAATCCCACAGCATTCTCAGAATGAATACATTCTGTCAAAGTTTGTAAAGTCAAAGTTTCAGCAGACTTCTGTCATGCATTCATAAATTCAGTTTCAGCATGGTAGTCAAGTTACAAGAAAATCATCTCAGAATGAATACCTCAAGCTCTTCCCCAGAAGCTCTATCTGAAAGCCTCAAACCACTTTTTCCAATGAGAACTGAAGTGGGTAAATTCAAGGTGTGGACCAACTGAAGAATGCAGGCCAAAGGTTCATAATGAATCTGCAATGTTGATGGTAACTTTTGTGTTCTGCTAGCAATGGCCCTAGTAATATCTGTTTCTGGACCTGTATCCAAGCTATATAGCCCTGAAAACTTGGTGCCATCTACCGTCAAGGTATTTCTGTCCCATTTAAGCTTTGATGGTGTTGCCAGAAATGGAACGATAATTGTTGGTAGGTCTGACAACGCTTCTCCAATAATTTGGGTCAGAACTTCATTTACAGCACATAGCAATGTCGGTGGCACACACATCTCCACAAGCAAAACCGATACCTGGAAATAGAACGAAAGTTTATGACCTAAATACCCACAATCATACATAATTCTACAGAGCTGGCCATTCCACAATTCTGCTTATATTGCTTGCAACTTGCATCTCAATTGTCTTCAACTTGTTTTAATTCATTCACTTTACAGTTCAACTGGCCTCGACCGCAAGCATGATTTCTCACCCATGCATTGTAAGAATTGTAACTGACTCTTTATCCGGGAAAATGAAGCAAAACATTGCGTGTTGGGGACAACTCTACAGCAGAATGTTCAAAGCCAAATCCCTTCCCCAAGAGTCCAGAATTTCATTAATAAAAAAAAAAAAAACTAGCAACCATATGGATAACTTACCCAGATATCTCAAGGAATCATTAGAAGATAAATAATTAATTAACTGCATAGATAACCACAGAAGTGAACTTTACAGTTCCATGTTTCAAAGTTAATAAACCTGAGAGAACCACTCTAGTCATTTAAATTAACTTCTGTAGGATGAGATATAATTACCGGCCAACGCCAGAGTCCTATTGGTAGTGGGAGTTGCCTAAGCATGGAGGTGCTTCGACAAAAATTGTCTAACTCAATTACAAGATCAAAGGAGTGCAAACCAGTAGTCTCAATTTACAATCGATAACAAGAACGGGATACCTGATAATTCCCATTGCTGTCAACAAAATGAACTAGATTCCCACACGCTTTACGATCTTTGATTCCGTAACGGTCCAACGATAGCTCGAAGGGCCCTTCTTCTCTAGGGCAACCCAAAAAAAAAAAAAAAAAGGTAATAACTAAAATACCTTTGAAAGGGAGAAAACACAGAGCATCTGCCACGAGAGGCTAACTTACAGTCTGCGAATAGAAGAATTAGGGTTTGGGTGTAGGGCATCTGAAATGGCTGTAGCGAACCCATCAATGTCTTTGAATAGAAATATCACGTTTGGAGCTACCTTCATCGTTCTTCACTGTCGTTGAAGGATTTCAATTCGGAGCGATGCGCCGTTTTGTTTTACTCCCAGGTTGCTCCGGTTGATTCCACAAGACAAATGACGAGTCGACTCACCGCACAAGTCGTCATCGGCCCATATCCGGCCCAACCATTTTAGCCCATGTTCGGCCCAATCATCTTCAGCCCACATCCTAATGTTGGAGTCTTACCAAACTTAGATTTTATATTCAAGTCTTGAAAATAAAAAATTTATAAGAATAGAAAAAATTACTTCATTATACGGGACAAAAGAAAAAGTTGGTGCCGGTGGCGCGAAAAGCCCTGTCGGATCTCGGATTCTTGTCGTCTCGGTGCTGACTCCGAGATATCCGGTCAAAAGCCAGGTTTCTTCGTGTCTTCTGATAGAATAAAATTTTCAAGATAAACAAGGACGATAAAGGGAAAAAGTAGGAAGGCGACCGAAATGCAGAGAACGGCGCAGGCGTGGTTCACGGGAGGACCCAGCCTTAACGATGAACAACTGAAGCGGCCCTCCTCTCTAGTCGCCGATTGGAATGCTTACGCCGCCTCTCAAGAATCCGGTTCCTCCGACCTGGGCTACGGATTGGATCTCGAGGCCGCCGTCCGTACCACCAGCGACAAGGTGTCCGGCACTTTCAGCATGTAAAAATCTCTAATCCCCTCCATTTAATCCCCTTTTTCTTTTCTGTTCTAATGCATGAATTGGATTCGGTTTCCTACCCCCAATTTAGCTACTCGACCAGAAACAAGCATTCAACTGCTGTTGGATCTTATTTTACTACAGACTTAATCGAGATGCCGGGCTAAGGGAAACTGTTTTGGGGTTTCTCTTTTTTGTTTTTTGATTTCTTCACTGTGACTGTTGTAATGTATTGTGCTGTATTTGGGAGGAGAGAAAATGAAGAAGTGGAAAAAGATTTGCTTGATAGTCGTGGTTGCCAAAGCTGTAATGCGCGGACTCTTAATTTGGCTGTTACTTGCAATTCAGGGTTTCGAAGGGGGTGAGGGATTTGCCAGGGAACGTTCAGTCTGCCACTAGCAATGTCCCTTCTGGAAAATCTGTCATGTACTTTGGTCTCCTCCTTGCCTCTGGAGTGTTCTTTATCTTCATTTCATTCACCATGTTCCTTCCTGTCATGGTTTTAATGCCTCAGAAATTCGCTATTTGTTTTACAATTGGTTCTGCCTTCATCATTGCTTCTTTCTTTGCACTCAAAGGCCCTAAGAATCAGCTTGCTCACATGGCTTCTAAGGAGGTAAATTGGATTGTGTGTGCTAGTCTCCTAAAATACATAATTACCCTGCTATTTGCTTTCACTAGCTCAAAAATGTTCAGAAAGTGTACAATATATTGACCCTTCTTCTCTTTTTGTCCTTACATTGACAGAGGATGCCTTCTACACTGGGATTCATCGGTACCATGGTGGGAACTGTATATGTTTCCATGGTGCTTCATAGTTACATTCTGTCTGTTCTCTTCTCTATACTACAGGTATGTAGAGTTTGAGCTCTTGTGCGTTACTTGGAAATTCCTGACCCGTTAAAGCAGGGTACTGACCTGGTCTGTGGGTTTTAGTTTCTTGATCTAGTTTGAAAGCTTGGGTGAAACTTAAATTTTGTTTTAAGCAATATGTCTCATTTGACTAGCTCTCTATAATGGTTTAAGTTGTTGCATATCGTTTAGCATGGTTAGTATATTCAATGTACCTTTCATCATATTTTTCTTGACACTATAATCTATGGCATTTATTCCAGACTTTTGCTTATTAAAGATCATTTAAATCTCCTCATTATTCTCTGGCTATCTCTGTTTGAATTGAGGGCAATAATATGATGATGGTATGATACTGGTGATGATTGAAAGCCAGCATAATCATCATAATGGTATAAGGTTTAACACAAATTTTGATGTTGATAAATGGAGTTGGGCATTCTCAAAAATGACATCTTTTGACTCCGTGCCAGGTTCTTGCACTATCATACTATGTCATTTCCTACTTCCCTGGAGGATCCACTGGAATGAAGTTTCTTTCTTCAACTCTTACTTCTTCAATATTAAGATGTTTTGGAAGGTGATTGAGTGTCTATTTTTGTCACAGAATTTTGTTTCATCATCTATGTCATTGTTCTTTTACATTGTGTAAGATGGGAGGTTCTTTGGAACACCATGGGATAACTTTTGGACCTAAACATCACTTGAGAATTACAGTGTAAAAGTTGACCATGATTTCAGTATACATCAGTCAACGGTTCTTATCAGCTTTAAAGTTTACATTCTGCTGGCACAAAAATTATAGTTTAAATCCATGTTGCTCTACATAATCGTTGTTCAAAAGCGTGCAAGGGGCCTACACAGCCTGGTTTAGCTTCGTTGGTCATAAGAGCCAAATTCCTAGAGGAGGTCGGGTTCAAGCTCTAGCTCCCTCAAATTCTTATCAGACGTGGGATTTTATATCAATGAATAAATAAATCTCAAAAAAAAAAAGAAAAAAGAGGTTCAGGGCCTTACTCCATCATTCAAGCATAAAGGTATAGGCAGAAATTGTGTGTTGTTGCATAACTCCGTGTTGAAAATAACTTGCTTCCATCACTGATGTCACCGTTAGCGCCCTGGCTGCTGCCATCTTTATCATCTTCTGATTTTTGTGCCCCTGGTTTCGATATGAACAAGCCATGGCTAGCTCTGGAGCTACTGAATAGCCAGTCATGGATGTCCCAGAATAATTTGCACTGGTTGGTTATTCACTGTAACAGTTTGGTTCCCTCTGAATTTCCACTGCAGGTTCCTAAAATGAATCACCGCTATTCCACCTATGCTAATCCACATTTCAGGGTCCTTAGTCCCTGTAGTTGAACTTTCCACAACTATTTCATGCTCAGGATTATTCTCATCAAATCTCGTGCTGGTTGTGAATGTTTTCTCGACAAAAACATTCTCCTTTTTGTAAAACAGAATTCCGTCGACAAGAGCCGGCCTAGCTTTCGTTTTCTTGTAGTCTCGTGGGAGACTATGGCAACATGGTAATCACTGTATGGCTCGGGGCTACCTGCGAATTTAGCAAAACGGAGATCCCAGTGGATATCTATCCGACAGCCTTGAAGATCGAAGGACCTGTTCCTCTTTTTGCTCCAAAAATACCATGGCTAAAAGGTCAACTTTGAAGCTGTAATGAATCTCACCTTCAATACTGTTGATGATGAGGCTGAGAGAGTGGTTCATAAGGTTCTTGCACCACAAGACGGTCACGTTTCGCCTGTAGTCTGCAATATGGGCCTGTAATCCGCACGTGACGTTGCTCTAAGGTGTTCTATTTGTTGTTAGGGAATCATCTGTTATTTTCTCTGCTGCAGGTGATGGCTGAAATGCCATGGATAAGGCCCTGAGAGAATGCTGAAAGGATACCTTTTATTCTAAATGGAAGCTAACTTGTGATCATGATTCTACGTAAGCCATCTGACATTCCTGGTTAAGCATAGTGTAAAAGTTCCTGATCCTTTGGATTGGCGGAAATTTGTGGTTGATCGTAACAAGGACAGAGAGATGCGTGCTACCTTAACAGGGGAATCTGGTGAGGAATCTTGAAGAAAAGGTAAACCATCCTGGGGTCTCAAAGATGATTACAAATTAAGCTCGGATATTTATTTGCTTGCAAGCAACGAAGCCGAAACACCTGAACTGTGACTATTGATAACGTGATAACGCAAGAGAACCTGAACAAATAATGAAGGATTTGCAAGAACATGCTACTAAGAAATTTACAATATTCTTCTTCTTCTTCATTTTTTTTTTCTTTTTTCTTTATTGTTATTTTGAGTTGCCGGGTTGAAGAAAGAGAATTGAAGACTGTACACGAGGAGGTTTGGTTAATTGAGAAAATCACGCTGGCTAGAAGCCGTAATGGAGAGGCTGCCCCTAAATAAAAGGTGTTAAAAGAAATCATCATTTTCTATAATAGAGTTTCTTTTTGCCGACTCTGGCCTCTCTTAATTTCGCGAATCACAGCATCACCCCTCAGCAATTCTGTTTGCTGTGATCTTGCACAAAGCGAAAGAAACGAAAAAAGGAAAAAAGATTTAGCGAAGCCATGTTTTTCGGGTTACTTGCATATTTGAGGATCACCTCACAAGTATTTATTTATTTATATTTAATAACTAGCTTTTGTGTATGCGCATCATACACAAAATCCAATATCTCTTCAAGTAAAATTAACTTTTAAGTTTTCAAATAATATTTAAGGAAAAATAAAAAATTTCTCACTAATATATATATTGAATTTATAAAATAAGCTGAAAAGGAGAGTTTATGATCGACAAGGCAATACGAAATATGCTAAAAATTCATAAATAGTGGCCTATGAATATGATATCCTTGAAATGTCAGCAATACATGTACAAATCAGAAAACTGATTGAGCTATAGCCTAATTAGTCACCCACAGAGCTTTAAGATTTAGGAGAAAAGGTGTAGGGTCCCTCCTCTCACACCCACAAAATATGGACTGTGTTTCAAGCGCACCCCTACTAACTGCTACAGTACCATCCTACATTGCTAAAAAATACAAAGCGGACTAGTCTACTGTTCATGAGCTTTTGAAAATGGATGATAGAAAAGGAGAAGGCTTTTTTAATTATCAGTTAGATGAATGCAATGGGCCCGTCCGTGTCTTTCTGATTGCTAACCACATACAGATGTGCCGACGACTTGTCCATTGGACTTTCCGAGGGGTAATAGTCTCGGCCGAAGGAGCCCAATTTACGAGAGCATTTATTCAAGTGCAAAAACGGGAAAACACAACCCAAACTGAAGTCCTCCTGGTCTGGGAGTGGCGGAACATCAGTCGGTCACAGAGAAAAATGAGGCGAGTCTACGGGACATATTCAAAAGCCATTCTCATTGCCATGGCTTCCTCGGCTGTGCTCTCTTTGCTGGTTCTAACCAAGGATTTCCATGGATTGTCTTGGTTCTATTTCCCAGCTTCCCCTGCCGATCTTGGAACCACTTCTTCGCCCATGATCAATGTATGGTCATCCTTCTCTAATGCCTCTTGGTTCCTCCTTGAATTTCTTTATCATTTTGTTAAAAGATCAGTACAAGAACAGCCTCAGCATTTGGAAAATCCTATACGATGAAATCTTTCATTTGTGCAGGACCATAGGAAGCACAAGGCAGATTTAATCAATCACGAAAATGGTTCTGAAGGTAAATCACCTCTGAATAAAGTCAAGAAAGACGATTCAAACATGGAGAGGATTGAATCGGGCCTTGCCATGGCCAGAGCCTTGATAAAAGAAGCCATAATCGACCAAAACTGCACATCATCAGCTCTCGAAGATATCAACTATGTTCCACACGGCAAAATCTACAGGAATCCTTGTGCGTTCCACAGGTATGGTTTGAACTTCCAATCATCCATCAACATTTCATTACCATAGAATCCATGACTTTGTGTGCGTTGTCCATGTGCGGCCCACGTCGATATAAAATATTTAATGCCCGAGCTCCTATTTTTCTTCGTGTCAGGATCCGTACTTGTTATTAACCCTCGTTAACGAGCTCTGACGGGGAAATCGTCTTCTATGGACAGTGATACTTTGGGATGGGAGGGCTTGGAATTGAAAGATCATTTAGTCCTCCACACACGATAAAAGTTACATACACACAGTTAATAATCTGATGCGTGCCAGGGATAAGTATCACAGCCATTATTTCACGTTTTTAGTCTTTCGACATGATTATGATTAACAAGATTAGAGTCTCTAACTATACATCTAAACGTAGACCCGCATCCGTAAATGGACCATGCCTCTATGAAGCACCCCTGTATAACAAAAAGCTACGTATCCTTGTCGGATAGCGGCATAAGAAACACGGGTCCGATGATCCGATAACCACCCAATACAATATTTGTGTTTTGTTTTACATCGGAATGGACTAATAAAATACTTTAGGAGAGATGATGGTGTAGGAAGGGTGTTGATACTTGGATGGGGGAGGGAAGGAGAAAAGGTGATTGTGTGGGGCTTGTGAGAGTCCTACCTAACTTTTTTTTTTTTTTTCTCAAAAAAAATTATATATATATATATATATAATGTGCAAACAACTAAAGTAAGATGTGTAACTCAATATCATATTTGTGTATTTTTCTTAGATTTTGTGCACATTGTACTTTAGTTATTTGTGTATCATATTTTTTTTCAATAAATTAAAAAAAAAATTACAATGGGATTTGTGGGTGTCTAGCATACGGTAAGCACTTAGCATTTAAGAATTTTGGGAAGAAATTCAACTCTTGCAATGAAAAACGAGGAAGATAAATCGACAACAAGCAAAATAAAATTATTTGCGCATGAATTTACAATTTACCCAATAAATGGAAGTGTGGGAGATCAAGGGAGGCGAAGGGACAGAAAGACTTGGAAATCACCGATTTGGGTTGATCAATTATGTAAACATCGGGTTTCTTTGGTGGCCTCACTCTAAAATAAAAATAAAAATAAAAACTTAAAATTCAAATTGAAAAGGATGAAACAAAATCGAGTTAAAGATTCTAATTGATTGCATTTTTTTAATGAAACAATCAATCCGGATCCTAACAGATTTTTGTTCCTTCGTGATCTTATTTCCACCGTCATAATCTCTAACCCAATTATTATTTATTATCGTCGTCGAGGTTCATTCTCAGGATCCTTTTATTTCCAAGTCAAGAAATTTGCTTTACTAGTATTTGTTGCAGAGTTGGAGTACAATGGGCACAAAAATTTGTAAAAATAAAAGAAATTAAAATTGAATTAAATGATAAGCATAATATTTGTTTTATTTATTTCAACCTGAAGCACAGTAATCTGGTTTTGATTTGACGGGAATAATTTCTTTTGATCATGTTTTCAAGATAGTCAAATTGACTGCATGTGAGTAATGAAATTCTTTGCAAATTAGGACTTTAACGTAGTTTCACATAAATTAAATCATTTTGATCTTTCCCTCCCTCTGTGATTCCCTAGAACGTTGAGCCCCGTATTGCAATTCTTGTAGGAGCTACCTGCTAATGGAGAAACTGTTCAAAATCTTTGTCTATGAAGAAGGGGAGCCGCCTTTGTATCACTATGGAACCTGCAAGAACATATATGCACTGGAAGGAGTGTTCATCAGCTTAATGGAAAGAGACACCAAGTTCAGGACCAGGGATCCTGATCAAGCCCACGTTTATTATCTACCCTTTAGTGTTGTCATGATCGTCGAGCATCTCTTCCATCCAATTATCCGCGACAAGGCTGTTCTAGAACGCACTGTCGTTGATTACGTCCGCATCGTCTCTCATAGGTACCCGTATTGGAACCGAAGCCTTGGAGCGGATCATTTCATGCTTTCCTGCCATGATTGGGTAAAGTTTCAAATACCCTTTTCATTGCTGCAAGTTTCTGTGGTTTGGTTCAGAGTAAAATTATGTGATTTGTGTTGGTTGCAGGGGCCGCGAGCGACCTGGTACGTGAGACTACTGTACTTCAATGCCATCCGGGTCTTATGCAATGCAAATACATCCGAGTACTTCAATCCCAAGAAAGATGCATCGTTTCCTGAGATCAATCTAGAAACTGGGGAGATCACAGGCCTTACGGGGGGCTTGCCTCCATCTGATCGTACAATCTTGGCATTTTTCGCAGGTCGAATGCACGGCAGACTTAGACCGGCACTTTTTCAGCACTGGAAGGACAAGGACAAGGATATACTAGTTTATGAAACACTTCCTGATGGAGTTTCATACCACGAGATGATGAAGAAAAGCAGATACTGCATTTGTCCGAGCGGGCACGAAGTTGCTAGTCCAAGAATAGCCGAGGCAATTTACACCGAGTGTGTTCCAGTGTTAATATCGCAGCATTACGTATTTCCTTTCAGTGATGTTCTTAATTGGGACTCATTCACAATTCAGGTCTCGGTTGGTGAAATAGCAAACCTCAAGAAAATATTGTTAGGAATAACCGAGGATGAGTATTTAAGGATGTATGAGCGAGTGAAGCAGGTTCAAAGACACCTTGTGATAAATGATCCACCCAAGAGATACGATGTCTTCCACATGATCATCCATTCAATCTGGCTTCGAAGATTGAATGTACTGGTCAATGGTTGAATCAGAGTATAGTAAAAAATTCAGAGCAAGTGTACTCCTTCTTGTACTTGTTTTGCTGCTACTGCCGTACAAATTGTTTGTGCGTTAACTGCTAACTAAAAGACACATCGGGATTAAGGAGAAGCTTTTAAGATAGCTTTTGTTGTTCTTACATCGGTTAATAATTTCCACTGGCAATGTGGCAATTCAGATAACCTTATTCCCAGTGTTCTCACTAAAATGAGGTGAAACTAACCAAAATCACCCACATTACATGGTTCAAATTTTCAAGTTATTTTTGTTCTCTCCCCCCCCCCCCCACCAAAGAAAAAATTATATTTTCAATATACCGTGCCAAAAGGGAAGAGTTGAGGATGGAATCCGGTGAACTTAGGCTTAATGCGGTTAATATATTCTCAAGAAAAAAAAAAAAGGCTTAATGTGGTAAATAGCAGGCTTGCAATATACAATTTAATTGATGGGAAATTCACACGGATGTTTTACATAGCATGTGGAACTAATAAACATAGAACATCGCGTGGTTTTGTTGTTGAGTTTTAAATCTTAAATTTCCCTTGTTTCATAGTTTGTTATGTGGATTTTGTTAGAAATGGTCCTTCTTCCCAACTGACTTTTCAGGCCTCCGGAATGTCTCCGACTGATCGACGAGACGGTTGAACGAGATTTCTCCGAATTAGACAAATTGATAAAAATTACACGTTCTAAAAGCCGGCTTCCTCGTTTTCTTGCATCCTTGGCGGAAGAGCGGGGCTGGACTAAGCAAGAGACGTAAATGTTAAGGCAGAATTGCCTCGAAAGCAAGTGTGGTTATGAAGGTATAGTTTTTTAAGCCACTGGTAATCACAATTTTTTTTTTTATTAGAGCATATACAAAACTTGAAATAATTTTGATATGAGGCAAGGAATGATTAGGAAACAAGTGATGAATCTGAATCACACTCATGTACTAAAAGAAAAATGGGGTTTGGTTCTAGACAGACGAAAGCCACGGGATGAAAAGGAATGGAGAAACGAGGCATTCAAATAACAACCCACTTTCCTCTTCATCTGTGTTCCTGTTGGTTTTTTTGGCCTTCGGGTGTAATATTATTCTTTGTTTTCCCGTTGTGTCCTAATAGTTCTTCTTGGTCCTCATGGCCATCTCCATTGATTTGGAGAGTTGGTTTCTTTAGTTCCTCTCCTCCGTCTTCTGTCTCATTTGCAGAATCTCCTCTAAGTTGTGCCATTTCCAATGGCTCCTGTTCAAATATTCTACGGAAAGAAACCGTGCAATTAGTATGATTTTAACTCAATTCTCAGTTTTTAGCCAATTTTTGTTCCTTTCTTCTCACTTCTGTGACAATATCATACTATTAATACCAAAATGTGTCTAATCCTATTGATTCATTAGGGGCAAGAACACGACAGACTTAATCTCAAAGATTCTGATACGTTGCCGTCGGTGCCCCAAGAAATAATGTTTTGAGACAAAGTAAATTGGAGAAAATTGAAGCAAGCTTGGCCAGGGCCAGGTCTGTCATAAGAGAAGCTGCTAGAGTTAGAAACCTAACATCAATACACGAAGATCCAGACTATGTACCTCGAGGCAGAATATAAGTGCAATTCTAACATCCCACAATCGTCTGCTGATGTGCTAATTGAAGTGATGGTTACATAACTCAATGCATTCCTCAAATTTTAGGAGCTATTTGGAGATGGATAAGCTATTCAGGATATATGTATACAAATATGGCAATTCTCTATTGTTCCACGACGGTCCGTGCAGGAGTATATACTCCTCGCAGGGAAGGTTAATTCCTGCACTGGAAAAGGGAAAATTATACAGAACTAAGGACCCCGATAAGACCCTTGTCTATTTCCTTCCATTCAGTGTGGCGAACATGGTTCAACACCTCTATATGCCTGGCTCCCATGAGATTAATGCCGTTGGACGTGCTGTTGTAGACTACATCAATGCCACAGACAACAAGCATCCCGTCTGCAATCGGAGCCTTGGTGCTGATCATTTCATGTTTTCCTGAATGGAAGGGTAAGCAACAATCCTCTCTACAAATCTTTTTCTCCAGAAAATTCTGAATTAACCTACAGACTGAAAGGTGATATTAGCTGCCATTCGCCTTGCAATAGTTCAAAAAAGTTCATCATTCCTTCAATTGCTTCTTGACAACATGTCGTTCATGAAATTCTAGTATAGTCCATTCTCTAATAAAATGGCTTGTTTGCTATAACGGGGACCACGCACATCTTATTTTTTCCACAACTCCATCAGAGTTTTATATAACGCAAATACCTATGAAGGATTCAACCCTTCGAAAGACTCCTGGTTTCCAGAATTCCATCCCGGATTGATTGTCGACTCCTATCCATCCCGGCAGTCCATTCTAGCCTTCTTTGCTGGCCGCCTTCATGGCCACACCAGGCACCTACTTCTACAGCAATGGAAAGACAAAGACCAAGATGTCCAAGTCTATGACCAACTACCCAGTGGCGTTTCCTATGACTCCATGTTGAAAAAAAGCAGGTTTTGCCTATGCCCAAGTGGGTCCGAAGTGGCCAGCCCCAGGGTCGTGGAAGCCATCTATGCAGAATGTGCACCTGTGCTCATTTCTGATGGTTATGTCCCGCTTTTCATCGATGTATTGAATTGGAAGGCATTTAGCGTCCAGGTGGAAGTGAGAGACACAGCAAGAATCAAAGAGAGACCGATGGGCATATCTCCAAGGCAATATCTGAGATTGCATAGGAGAGTGAAGCAACTGTGTTCCACATGACCATGCACTTTGCTTGGCTCAGGAATTTGAATATTCGCATTCAGGATTCAGCCAAACGAAAATGAAGCAAACTTCAAGCGGGGTCCACTATTTTTGGATAAAAAATATTGATGAAATCACATGAGGCTTATCTTTGTAAAGTAACAATGATCAGCTTCAATCTTTCACACCCATGTTTTAAATGTACTACTAGAATTCTTAATAATAACAGTTTAGGGAATAGAACTCTTCTTTTTTATCTTTTTGGATAATCACATAAAAATTTAATTTAGGTCATTTATCACATTTAAACTTGATCACATTAATAAGTATTCATTTTAAAAATTTTGAATCTTCTTTCAATTTTTTAAATTTGTTTGAAATGTATCTTGTAAATTAATTGAATTTAAATTCTTTTTTTTTCTCTTTTTTTTTTTTTTTGGCTGCAATAAGTAGTAATTTGATATTTAAATTTATTCAACAACACGAAAATCTTTGGAAATGCTTGATTTCCTAAAGGAAACCATAATAAATACAGGCACAAACACCGACCATGGAATTTCAAACAACGTTGTTTGTCTGTCTGTCTGTGTGCGGCCAAGTTTATCGAAAAGCAAATTAATACACAGGACATGGGCTGCAAACCTCCATTACTCTTTTCAACAATGATAATATATTATTTAAGTATCCGTCAAATTGTTGGACCTGCTTGGCTCCAGAGATGCCAACTAGGAAGTGTCAACCATCGTTGGCAAGCTTCTTATTTGGCATCCAGGGAGCCAGGCAGATCATTCCCCCCCTCCCTGCAGATCAACACTGGAACCGATGGACTAACTTGAAAAATCAAAACAAGTAACTGAACCATAAAGAAAAAAATTTAAAAAAAGACTAAGTGTAATGGAAGAACAACTGAACTAAACTTAGATTGTACTCACACTTTAATTATTACAGGCTGCAGATCAATACCGGAGCAGATGAAGTAGCTTGTAAAGAAGATGGAAGAAGGATAACCCATTTCTCTTCTCTTTCACTCGTGAGCTTCGTTACTTGCAGGGCTTTTATCTGTCAAGCCTGCAGATTTGCTGACTTGCATAGATGGGGTTTGGGTTTTAGAGAGTAATGGTATTTAAAGAATCGTTGGCGAGGAAAGCTTTAGGCAAAGAGAACAAAAAATCCAAGAGAAAAGTGTGAGAAAGAGAGAGATTAGGAGGATTTTGAACAGACGGCAAAGCCTAAGTCTTTACATTCCGAACAGTACTCGGGAAAATCATTATTACCTCACATGTTGCCAAAACCAAGCCTAATCTTGTAGATTCACAAACTCGTTGTACTTTTATATTCTTCCTGGGTAACGGTGACCCCTCCAATCACCGTGTTTGGTTTTGTTTAAATGCACATACAAGGCATGCAGTTATGTCATCGTTATATAGATTCCAAACTGTGATTCACAACGGCTTCTTGACATTATAGGACCGTGCCAGGGCCACGGCATGAGACAAAAAAAATGTTCATCTTAGACTTGGGTACTGGTTTGAATCCTAATTCCTTCGCCGTCTCGTCGGGTTTGCCTCAGGTCTTGCTAGCCGGCGACAATCCCTCCTGTAAACTGTTATAACTTCCTTTTTTTTTTTTTCTTTTTTCTTTTTTCTTTCGTCTTATTCTCAGTATTTTGCACTAATAGCCCAATTGGTTGGAGTTCACACTTTTCATTGTTCCTTCTAAACTTTCTCAATTCAGATTCCAAACTGATTTTTTTTTTTCAAATATAATTAAAACTCAATACTTTTAACTATTAGATTGTGTGCATATTCATGAGGTAGATGTCACGTGTTAATAAATCGGGCTATAATCAATTTGCATTATTTGCATGGGTAGGTTCTTATTCACGGCCTTCGTCCTACGCTGAGACAGCTTTTTCTTCAGTGACGAGGGAGTTGGACGGGGGGCCCAGCTTACGAAAATTTGTAAAAAGGATATCTTAAAGTAACCCATTACCATGTAACTATTTTTTATCCGGCACGTTGTGGTTAGTTTTTCCACGAAAAGTTTTACAAATGTCGTGTCACGTGCATGTGAATTTGACAATTCCTTTAACACTGTTATATTCTCTTGTTTCCAAATATTCTATTTACTTAAAACCAAATGGCTCTAAGCCCATTCCCCTTTTTATCTCAAAAAAAAAAAAAAAAACCTAAAATCTTTATCTCGATTGTTCATTCATTAAAGAATTATTAGTAATTTTTAAATTTAATTTATTATTTGTACTCAATTTTTTGTGCTATAAGTTATTTTAATTATAATTTTGATAGTATTTGATATAAAAATTGTTATCACAATCTCAACATGTTATTGTTTTTGTAAGTCCATGTACAAAGTGATCTTAGAAGATTCAATAAGTATTGCTTTTTCCCTACTAATATGCTGCCCTTATGGAATAGACATGAACTGGGTTTTTTTTTTTTTTTCTTTTTTAGTCTTGCAGTGAGATTTGAAAACACAAAAAAAAAAAAAAAAAGGAAGAAATAATTAATTAAATAAAAGAAAGTACTATTTTTAGTAACTGTGCAAACAGAAGAATTTGACGTTGGCAACTACAGTTACCGGGATATTGGTGGGCTCTAGCGCTGGGGCCCACATCTTACATGCACCCGATAACCACCCACGTGTCATTCTGCCGTCAAACAAGTCCAAAGCTGCGCTTCCCTCGCTAACCGAGCTTTCGTTTTGGAAGTCAAGTCAAGTCAAGCTAAGCTGTCCGTGAATTCCACGCACCTTTCGATTTTGCAGGTGTGCGTGGACGTTTCTTGAGAGAACTGGGCCAAGATAAGCACGACTCTGACGTCATTCCATGTTTTGCGACTTTTTGCCCGCTCACCGGCTACTTTCACTATGGGCTGGTCCAAGTTTCACTTGTAGGCAAAATTTTAAAATTAAAATATATAAAAATTAAAATTTAATTAATAATTATTATTATTAAATTAATAAAATTAATATTTAATATTAAAATATTATAAATTTTATATTTATATATATTATATAAAAATTCTTAATAAATAAATTATAACTATATATAAAATATAATATATATATAAATTTAAAAAATTAATTAATATAATATATTTATAAATATAAATAATTTAAATTAAATAAATTTAATATAAATAAAATAATTTAATTTTTTAAAAATAACTATTAATATAATATAATATATAATTTTATATATTTTATTAAAATTTAAATAAATATATCATATAATTATTTTCTTCTAATTTTTATTATTTATATTAAAAAAAGTTATAAAATAGTATAATTTTTATTTTTTTTAAAAAATAAAATATTAAAATATTTATTTTAAAATTTTTTTTACAAATTTTTTAAATGAAAAGAATTAGAAAAATTATAATCAATTTATTAGTTTATAATTTAATTGGTTGGTTCTTTACTTTTGGTTATTAATTTTTTAAAATTAAGAATTTTTAAAATAAATTAAATTAGATCAAAATTTAATTTTTAATTTTATAAATTCAAATTAATTCTCTAATTTAGTTATTAATTTTTAAAATTAATAATTTTTAAAATAAATTAAATTGGATCAAAATCTTATTTTTAATTTTACTAATTCAATCCATCGATTCAATTAAGTTTTCAAAACCTTACTTTTGCATTGCTCAACAATTTTGTTATCTTGTAAATTTTATTTAGAGTATTTCTTGAAATTTTTATGTATATAAAATAATTTTCTTTGAAAAAAATTAATGATTGAAGATTGAAAACCAGGAAATTGGATTAGTTAGATATTTTAAATTTATTTTTTTTTTTCAAGCAGTTGTACCTAAACAAATTCAAGCAAATGAGTACATAGATTAAATAATTTCTATGCTTTAAGCAAACAATCTGATTTGGCATATCATTATTTTATTCATTAAATTGTGGGGATCGCTACAAAGAAAGGAACTTTTTTCATATGAGCAGTGCCCCTTCAAGGGCACCAAAATGACGGCCGGGTCCTTTCTTTCAATGCTCAATATTGGGACCATTAATTTGATTCAATTACTTTTCATGCGTCAGGATCCACTGATTTTCCATGCTTACCATGTACTGACAAAGGCTCGCGTCCAATAAATAACAAAACATATTTCCTGAGGAAGGAAAGAAATGAAGGGGGAGAAAAAAAAAGGGAAATGCATTCATTTTCTGATTAAACACAAGAAAATGAGAGATTGAGAGGGTGGGAGACGGTCACGACTCACAAACAAAACGTTGTGACAATGACTTCGAGAAAGGAAAACCGCAAATACTCAGACCTAACTTACACATCAAGTCTCTCTAATGATCTTAAAGACACATCCTCGCATTGGCCTAATTCATTTATAATTGGGCTTGTAATATCCAATTTTGGTTGAATTTGTACTAACGGTACCCACTAATGGGCCTTTTTTTTCTTTTTTTATGAGACGGAAAAGTCTCCAAAGGTTCACAAAGAAAACGAAGGCCCTTGTGTTTTGCTTAAAAACAAAGCAAAGGCAGAGAAGATGCTAATGGGTGGGATCCCATTCACGCGGCCATCCCTCTCTTTTTTTGGCAGGCTCATGCGGCTTGGTTTTTCAACTGCCTAATCATGTTGGGGCCCGGCTGGACCGCCATTGATTCGCACTCCGACGTGGCTCCAAAGGGGAACCCAATCTGTTTCGTCCGTCACTAATGGTCCAATGGGGATGCATCCAAAATTTTTGCATGTGGAAGTTGTCACAACGCAGACACGGTAGGGGACCCATGAGGGGGACCCGCGGTAGGGATGCGTCTGCTTGGACCTCGAGCCTTGACTAGTGGTTACTTCTTTGATCAAAACAGATAAAATAGAGACATAACAGATAATTCACGATTGGTCAATCATGGCATGAAAAGAAAAAATTTATATTCTTTTTAATTCTCCAATCCCCTTTTATCCACTTGACTCTTCCAATATGATTGTGTGGAATTTTTTTGTTGTAATTTTGTCGAAGTAAAATCAACTTTGCTATTGTAAAATAATTTTTTTTTTTTTTTTAAAAAAAACACAAAATATTTGAACATATCGAGGTATGTTAATTAGCTGGTATATGAATGTTGTGGGGGCAATATAAGTTGATAAATGAATGGATTGGGGGAATTGACTGTGCCATCCAATTCAGATCCACCTGCCCTTCCCCATGTGCTCCAAGTGAAAATGCTATAAGAAATATATAAATATAAATACATATATTTGCATGTTTATGTACACGTGTCATAGAAAAATATTTGAGAAAAAAAAAAAGAAGAGGACAGATTGAAATTTACTTTTAGCATTGGGAGGACTGGAGAATCATACTACAAAAATTTCATTTCATACAGAGACAGGGGAGAAACAGAGTGAACGCATAATTAATTTAAAGAGGCAAGGGAGGGTGCAACGAGACTTCCGAGTCCTACCCCTCGCCCATTGTCATTTATTTAATTAATTATTTATTTATTTTAACTCTACTGCAGGGACCCACATGTGCCTCCAAAAAGGTGAGCATTCCATCGTCTTTCTTCAATTAATGATGTTAATATATCTTTTTCATACACTTTTTTTTTTATTTCCCTTCAATGTTTGGTAGCGGATATTAGCTTCACTGTCTTTCATTTTGGTTTCGTTGTCCGTGATTTGCTCTGCAGTCACGCGTGGTCTGTTTGGGAGCACATTCGCATGGCAAAGAATCACTGGGATTTGATGTGGATCGCGTCACTCAGTCTCACCACGATTTTCTGGGATCGTTCTTGGTTACAAATTTTACAAGGATTATTGCACGTTTTCCATTGAATGATACCTATTGCTCCCAATTCATTGCATATTCAATATTTATTTTAAAAAATAAATACAAATTTTTGCACGCAGCTGACATGTTTTAATGGCGCTGCCTCTACCTCTTCGTCTACCTATGTTTTTTGAAATGAGAAATGGTGGGCAGTGATCTGGTATACTTTTTTTCTATTAATTTTAGTTTAAATCTTATTATTATTGTCTATTTTTTAAATAAAAAGAAATTTATATAGAAACGTAAAATTGCATTTTAAATTTGTTAACACTATCAATATGAATTTAATAATATTTAAGTAGTTAATTTTTCCATAATAGAGATTAAGGAAGAAAATTAACAAGTGAGTTCTGATAAAAAAAAAAATTAATTGACCTAATATATATGAAAAACAAAAAAACAAAAAAAACAACAACATTGACGTTAAAAATATGAAACATGGGGCAACGTGATAGGTCAGACGATGCATTACTGGGCCTTGAACATTGGGCCGAAGCTTGAACGGCAGTTCAGCTCAAATCGAAAAATGATCCAAATCTAGCAAAAGCCCATTTTTGCTGGTCAAGCGAAGAAAAGCATTAATTTAGTGCCCCGGAACATCGTTATCAGAATTTTGGTTGTGTGTTCCAGTATTAATAACTCTGTTTTCTTTCTCGATCTCTTTTGTGTGGCCGGAAAGGAAGCATCAATTTAATTTCGAACATGTAACCGTGTGTGACTTTGTTACGGTGACCTAACAGTTATCACTGACCGTTCTCACCCAATTAATTTGCAAGCCCAAAAAGGTAAATATTCATTTTCGGGAAAAAATATTTATCGATTGAAAAAATAAATATCGGCTTTTCGCCCTCATTGCATATTTCTGTTTCTTTCACAACTCGCGAATTGGATACGATTCCCAATCTCTATCCTCCATTCGCGGGCGCCTACGTACGTAGAGCGATCTGGCTTCTTACTGAAGAGACCCCGCTCTCCACCAACACAACCGCCGTGGCCGCCGCCGCGATGGTCAGTCCTTCTAATTATCATCAACCGAATCGTAAATTTCACTCTCTCTTACTCCTATTCGACGATTGACGCTTTCGATGTCTTTATGTGTTGTTAGACTTCCCGAGCAGGACCAGGACTAGGAGGTGGAGGCAGAGATCGACTCCGGAGAGAATTTCCGTATTCTCGCTTCGATGACGATAATAGTAATGCTAATATCAACGGCAATAGCAATATTAGCAATAGGCGAGGCAATAATCCGCCGTCGAGGCATCTGTGGGTGGGGAATCTGTCTCACAGCATAGTAGAGGCCGATCTGACGGACTACTTGCTGCGGTTCGGGCAGCTCGAAAGCGTGGCTTTCCAGCCGGGCCGCAGCTATGCCTTCATTAATTTTAAGATGCCGGAGGACGCGATTGCCGCCATGAAGGCCCTCCAGGGTTTCCCTCTCGCTGGCAACCCGCTTAGGATTGAGTTTGCTAAGGCGGTTAGTTATGCACCTCCAAAACCTTTTTGTCTGTTACTTTTGACAATTTCACAGCTTCCGTGTATTTGTTGTGTATGGATTTATGTATATTATATCTTCCTTGAGTTCAATTCAATTGATTGGCTCCACGGTTGCAGCTTTTGTTTCATTTCACCAATTGCAAAAGGGAAATAAATGAATAAGTAAGTAGAATTAACTTTATTGGCAATTTATGAAACGTAAAATAGGAAATGAAGAGGAAAACAAATAACTTACTAAGCTTATTCTGCATATTGAATGCCCATGACTAGAAGACAGTGCTCAAGTCTATTTGATTAACCACTTCAGCTGCAAAACTCCATTCAATATGATGATCAGAAGCAGTACAATAGAAAATATGTAATCATCCATCGATTTTTTAGACATACCTTGAGCTGGACGGGTTGAAATTGAGGCACCATTAAACAAACAGCACAGATTGGAACAGTCAGTGAATCCCACTTTAGATAATGATTTTGAAAGACTCCAGATGTCTTTCCCTAGTAGCAGCCAGTTTCAGTTCCAGTGTAGTAATGATTCATATGTCCAAAGCAGTTGCACCTTTACCTTAACCACTGAAATCTCAATTGTTCTGGAATCACAAATGGTAGCAGTGACTTACATAATTTATGTGGTTCCAAAATCAAACTAATGCAATAGAAACAGTTTGAAATGAACAGTTTTATTGGCTTGTCAATATTTGATTGACTTATTTTAAGAAAGTAATTGATGCATGAAAGTTATGTGCAAATGTTTGTACTAATGGGGATAGTGCCTTTCAGCTATTCCATTTCAGATAATTGCAGCCTTTATCATATATAAAGAAAATAGCAGTAAAAAATGTGCCTCAAGGAGCTGATTCATCCTTCCTACAAATATCCATCCTTTTAATATTAATGACTCAAAATATAGAAAAATCTAGCTCATGTCTATGCATCAAAAGTTGGATCTTAAGTTAATATTTTAATAATTTCAGCCACCAGCTTGTGAATCATTTATAATTACAGAGTATCTGTGACAAACCATTGACAGAAGATAACTGAATGACCTTTCTATTCAAGCCGCTTATTTTTTCTGTTTCTAATTAGTGTATTTCATGATCGATGCATCTTTGGTTGACCAATTTATCAAAACTATTAATCTGGATTAAAATATTGTTACTAAATCTGTCGTGTAGGTTATCGATGCTTCGTTGTTGTACTCAGCTAAGTCCAGTTTTTCTTCCTAACACTTGACAAATCATTCAAGATTGTCATCATATCCAGAATCAATGGTTATTCCAAACTAATATCCAAATATAATCATAAGGTATATTAGTACACCATCATAAAAGGGTATTTTTGTGCTTGCAGAAGCTTTTAACATGAGCATAAATTTTCACCAGAGAAGAAAGAAATAATCCAACAGAAAAAAAATGGAGTAAGATTTCAAGTGACAGAACTGGGGAGCTGATAGAGAATCATATTAATTAACTTAACATCTCTTTTTTTTTTCTGAAAATGATCTTTAAGGGTACTGCTTCGTTTTCCTCTTGAGGGGTCTTTACTGTAGTGCAGTCCCGTATTTAGTCCAATAAAGTTCTCTTTCTTTCTGTGGAGACAACAGCATAGATATTGCTCTGGGTCACTCTGCTGCACTCTTGAAAACACATTTTCATGAATAAGACAATCTCTTGAAATATTCACAGCTTGCACCAAGTCTTCATAATCCATAACACCAGCCACCAATTTACCCTAGCGTTGTTTACCAATGTTTTTGTGCTCGGTGATCTAGTATCATTTGGATGGCAGGTTTCAATAAGAAGATGCAGCAGTTATCCATCAAACTAATTTGTTGAATTAAAATGCATAGTAAAGGAATTTATGCTCGCCAAGCTCTGTTAAAACTCGGTGACAGCTTCAACAGATAATAAAAATGACCTATGTGACCATGTTAACAAAAAGGTTATGTGTGATGATTTGTTCAACCAGAGCATAGTTCTTAATCAGAATTGCATCGGGGTTCTATGCTTCACGAACTTTTACCATGATTCAATTCTTTTCACCTTCATTTAGGTCATATACAAGAATGATGCATTCCCCTGGCAAGCAAACATTATTACTATGCAAAAATCCTCTACAAAAACTTAGCAGACAACATCTTTAATTTTTGTTTGAATGGACAGATCTATCAATAGAAAGTATTGAGGGGTAGTGATAGAAACCCTGAGATTGAACACCTTTGTAATCAGTTTTGCTTACCAATCACAAGAAACCATGGGAATTGATGCCCCATTTTTCAAACCTAATTCTTGTACTTAAGCTAACTACTTTCATTCATGTGATGACAAAACATGGTGTTAGACTAGATGATTATAAATGAGAGATTTGTTTCCATGCAAGATAAGACAAATGGAGCATGAGTTTCCATATGTCATCAGCAAAACCTGTGTCTGATGTTTGATTCCTTCTCCCAAATGTGGGTGTCACAAATTTTCTTAACATTTTTCTCATGTCTGCTAGAGGGGGAATGCCATTTTTGCATTTTACTTGTGCATCTATAAACACAAAACATAATGGCTTCCATCTGTACAGGAAAAAAAGTTGTGTAATTCCTTAGATTGTTTCATATCACTTGAGATTGGAGTGCTTGTTTATATTAATTTTGATTGCCACTGCTAGAACTTTGACCATGGAAAAAGGCGGGAGTATGAAGGTTTACCAGCCAGATTAGCATTACTCAAATTGTGGTAGGATTGAGGATGTTTGCTTTTCTGTTACTAATAAAGTTGCACGTATAAAAATGACCTCTTCTAATGGTGTTTTTATCTCATATCAGTGACTTAGTGTTAGACAGATTAGTCAGGATGTAAATTTTCATAATAACCCTTCACCTGTGAACAGGAAGTCTGTAAACAAAATGGTTATTTCTGCTGTGTATATATGATTAATGAAGCCTCCAATTCTCCAGCTGTCAATTAGAGCATCAAGTGAAATGTTATGCCAGTGGTTATGCAGATAAGTGTTACAAGTAAATAATAACCAGAGAATTCCTTATAATTGTAACTCAAATACATAGCAGTTGGACTATGTCTTTTCAAAATTTTCATTTTCCTCTATTTTCAGATGTTGGAACTTTGAACTATTTGTTGGCTTGAATGTCAGCACTTTGTTGATGACTGATCCAAGAAGGAAAAAGAAATTTTAGCAGTTTGCTGATAATGGCTTAGATTGTTTTCCTTTTGAAAACACCATCCAAATGCCAGGCAAGCAAACCCAAAGAGATGAACATACAAAGCGCAACCCTATCTTACGTGCTTGCCAGCCCTTTCTGATGATAAAGCCTGTATCACATGTTTTAAATTTGTGTGCAATTATATCCTCTAATCAGTTCACTGCTTATTCATTTGAGTGATTGCTATAAACCATTTACTTGATCTGTGAAATGGTTGCTGAGGTTTTAGAAGCACAAATCTGGCATCTTGCATTCTGATAATCAGACTGGAAGTATGGGTGAAGAAAATTCAAATCACACCATCTGTGGTATTTTGCCCCCAGACAGAGGGTGCTTTATTTTTCCAATTGTAGTATTATTAGTTGTGCTTGGCCATTCTCCCAACTTTTTTAGCAGTAGCCAGTGTCATTCATCGCATTATGCAGATCAAGACAAAGATTGCCCATCAATGACTGAAAAATTTATTTGAATTCATGGAAGTAAAAGCTGTTTACAAAAATGACATTGATTGCATATATTATCTTCATTTTTCTCTCCTGCTTTCCAATGATTGCGCCAATTAATGCCCATGTCAATGACCACTTCAAGTCCAGTGAAGCTTTGTTGGTTTCAATCTATATAATTCACTTTAGTTGTTCATGAATGAATCAAGACGCCATTTGACAATTTAAATGCTTTCCTTATCTCAATGAGATTCTTATCTCAGGATAAGTCATCAATACCAACACGTGATGAAGATTACTTGCGAGGGGCAGATGAGCAACGGTCTGCATTGAGAGGATCACCCTTCTCACAAAGAGGCTCCAAAGTACATAATGCTAGTCCAGACCACTTTTACTCTGAAAAATCCAAGATGAGTGATAGAAGTGCAGAACCTAGTGAGGTTTTATGGATAGGGTTTCCAGCTTTATTGAAGGTGGATGAAATGACATTGAGAAAATCTTTTTCACCTTTTGGTGAGATTGAGAAGATTACTGTATTTCCTGGTCGTAGTTATGCTTTTGTTCGGTTTAGAAGTCTATTATCAGCCTGCAGGGCAAAAGAAACTCTTCAGGGTAAATTATTTGGAAACCCTCTTGTACATATTTGTTTTGCCAAGAGTGAAGCCAGCTCATCCAATCGCGGAAGAACACCTCACTCTCCACATTTCAAGTCAAATGGACACCCTGGAGCTTCGGACAATTTTCAACAGGAGAGGAGTTTTGGAAGCTTAACTTCAGATCCCAGCCTCAGATCTCCTCATTTTATCTCAAACTTGGACCCTGCAGAATCTGATCTTTATGGTTTTAACCGGAAGGGCACAATGTTCCCTGGTGGAGGTGATGCATTTGACAACCAGAGGTTTGAAGAAGAACTAGGGCCACCACCAGATGTTTATGAATGCCGTGGTAGTCCTGCAAAAGAAAGAAGTTCCCATTTTGATGAATTGACACAGAAATTTCCTCAAAAGGGTCAATTTTTTGAAGAGCCATGGGATTTTCCAGATGATTCATATCCCTTCCATGGGGCCAAGAAATTGAAGACTGGCTCCTTTCCTCCTGACAGAGAGCTTCCAGAGTATCCTTTCTCTGGTATAGAACAGGAGAAACAAGTTTTTACTAGGGCATCTCCCGATTTTTCCCAAGCTGAAGCCTTTGAGAAGAACTATGAGATGAGGTCTTTAGGGTACAATCCAGTATCTGATCAGCAAACAAATTTACCCCTTCCTCATGGAGAAAGAAGGGACCACTGGAAAGCATCCTGTGACAATTTGCAGGCTGGTCCTGGTACTTTGCCATCAAATCCTGTTGGCCGAAAAAGATTCACTCCTGAGCCAGAACAGTCATCTTTAGACTTGTGGAAATGGGAAGGAACTATAGCAAAGGGAGGAACTCCTGTCTGTCATGCTCGTGCCTTAAAAGTGGGAAAAGTCCTGGATGTCATGTTGTAAGTAAATATCCTTTCTTTCTGTTTATAGTTGGCACTAATCAGCTTTAGTGTCACCTAAGTGATAACATCCCTCGTCTGTCTGTTGTTTAAAATTAAAAATTTCATTTCAATTCTTCATAACTTGAGGCACAAGATTGCTTGATATCATGAACTGTAAACTCCAGCACTATTCTGTTTTCTCTTGGTTGCTCTCACAGCAGACCATGTTGTCATGTCCTGATTTTAAACCTCATGCCCATTTATATTTTTTATTTTTTCATGGAAACCCCGTGTCAGTTTAGAATTCTAATTTTAGACCATTGTTCAAGAGACTGATGCAAGATGCACCCAGCAGTATAGGAATGCTACTTTATACCTTTATTTTTCTCAATACATTGCCATCAAATCTAATTGAATAAGGCAGATTATATAAAATCCATACACCATACTATTTTCCACACACTAAATGCATTTTTTCACCAAATGCAATTCTGCACTGATATTTTGTCTAGATGTTCTCTTACATTCTGCACTCTTGCCTGCTATTTTCTTAAGCTTATGCATTCAACTTTCATTTTGAAATGACTTCTCAGCATCATGTTTTTTTCCACGGATACCATAGGCCTGAGTTTCTGGATTGCACCGCAAGGACTGGTCTGGACATGCTAGCAAAGCACTACTATCAAGCAGCTTCTGCTTGGGTCATATTCTTTGTACCTGCTAGTGATGCAGATATGGGATGCTACAATGAATTCATGCATTATCTGGAGGAGAAGCAACGAGCAGCAGTAGCAAAACTGGATGATAAGACTACCTTGTTTCTTGTACCACCATCTGATTTCTCAGAGAAGGTACTGAGAGTACCTGGGAAACTGAGCATCTCTGGTGTTGTCTTGAGGTTGGAGCACCCTGGTTCAAATATTGGGCCTCCTCATTATGCAAATGAAAGAAGGAATGCAAATTTTTCATCCTCCCATAGGGATTTGTCATATCCAAAGCTGCCGACATCTTCTGGGCATCTTCCTTCAATGACAACTTTGCCAGATTTGGGCAAAGCAGGAGGTGATCGATTGTTCTTAGGGAATGTGGATGCAGCAGCTCTGCCTGCAGCATTTTCTGGCTCATCTCGTGGTGGTGGAGATATATCTGATTTTAGGAATGAGAATAGGCATGATTATCAGTGGAAACCCTTGCTGGGTCCCAACTGGTCTCCTCACCATCCTCAGAACATCATTTCTGGTAACAAAAGTAAGTCACCTCAGGTGTCCAATACTTCTCTTGATCAGGAGCATCACTTGGTCATGCCAAGAATATTGCAAGATACAAGCTCTATGCATGATGGAGGTGGAATTTCAAGTACCTCTCAGTCTGGGAACAGCCAGTTCTCTCTTCAAGAAACACAACATTCAGTTAGTTCGTCAGTGCCTATCGTGGGCTTGCAACCACAACAACTTGCACAGCTAGCATCATCTCTTCTTGGGCAGCAGGGGCAACTAGGGAGCAATCAAAATGTGTCTGAAGGGGAGTATCTTAGACAAGCGAGCTCCATGCATCAGTCTGATGGCCAACTTAAAACAGCACATACACATAGTTTGCATAATAAGCAGGTCGGTTCTGAGATTCCTATGTCTCAATTTGGTCAGATGCAGCAGCAGCAGTCTGCAAGCATGCCTACAGTGGTGCCATCCTCAGTTCAAAGAGAGCCTCAACCAAGCAGTGAAGGAAATCCACCACCGATGCAAAGTGCTGAAGATGCAGATGCAGACCCACAGAAACGCCTACAAGCAACATTACAGCTGGCTGCAGCTCTTCTTCAACAAATTCAACAGGGGAAAGGAACTTGACTGGTGTGAGATTATTGATATCAAGGCGTCATTGGTTACCATGGACAATGAGGTCTTGCCAGGTAGATCCTAGTATTTAAAAAATTAGGAGTGCGCTTCATGAGGTTTCCTAATTTGTTTTGCTATGAGTGGTGGATTGCTACCTTTTATGTACGTACTTCTTGACTTGCAACCTGGCCGAACGAGGGTTGAGGAAAATTAAAGTTATTTTGGTTCATTTGTTGCTGCATTGCAGCTAAAATAAGCCTCCATACCTCGTGTGGATTGTGTTAAGGCCATCTACAGTGCAGGCTGGTACGTGCAGGACAAATAAAGAGTTTGGTGCGCCGGAGCTTGGACCTCCGGTGCCAATGCTCGAGTCAGCCTCCTGAGTAGAAAATAATGGAGGAAAGTAGACAGAGATTGCCTGGGACCGCAGAATGTTGGTCCTCGAGTAGAGCTTTAAAAGAAACACATAGCAGTGCATTTTAATGAGATGTTATTGGGTCCGTGATGTGGTAAGGTCATTTCCTTGCAATCAGAGGGTTGCTGGGAGTCATCAGTGACGTCGAGCGACTGTGGAGTGAGATGATGCGAGCGAGGCTGTCACTTGGGCCTGGATGTGATGTTAATGGGCCTAAGGATCCATTACTTAAGGCCCATATAATGGCATTATCATTCACCAGGGAGTCGTTTGCTGGCTTTCTCACCCGCAGCTTTGAGTGCCTTTGGATGGTGGTACTCCACAAAACATCGTGACTTGATTGAAATTTCACGGCACATTAAAATCCGAAAATCTTTGGAATTGTGCTGTCATTGAGGCAAAGTTGAAAGCGTATTGCAGCATAGAGAAGCTTCCTGAAAGTACAAGACTGTGCGGTAGTAAGCGGAGAAAATCATGTTCTCAAAACTATACACCTATGCTAATGAGTATATGATATGCCAATGCCAATCCATTTAACCACCTTGGGACTGTTACAAGTCTATGGCCGAAGTTTTCATCAGTGGCTCAATGGTATAGAATTATGAATTAATAAAACGTTGGCGAGTACAAAAGAAGTAAAATTAACAAGCTTTTCGACGGTTGCTCAGTAGTGTAGTTCTGGCAGGCTGTTCTCAACAAAATTGTGATTCCATTCATTTGTATCCCAAATAGAGACTATCGTCTCACATGACAGGCAGGCAGGATGCCAGGACTTTAAGATATCCTCCGCTCTACAATGAAAGACGTAAAGCATTCACTTGACTCTGTTCAGAAAAGTGGCACACTGTCTGAAAGACCTAAAAACAAAAAGTTGGCTAGACATTTGTGTATCTGTGGAGGACAGAAACCTATACAGGTACGTGAATGCAACTCACTTGTTGAGGTACAGAATATATTGTCATTGTTCATCTTCTTGCAGGTTACTGAACATGCATGTTAAGACTCTTTGGATGTATCTGTCAAAAGAGGCAAGATATCATTGTATTGCCTTTCCTGCGCCTCGATTATCTCTCCTTCCACATCAGCAACAGCCTTCTGGCAGATCAACAATGTTATTTTTCAGTCACATGATATGAGCTTATATGCGTTATCAGTACCACTGCATGCCGTGTAGACAGAGAGAAAGATAGTTAGGCCTCACATTTTCCAATATCGATGAGTATAGAGGCCATTGATCCATCGACACTTCCTATTCAATGAGAAAGTCCTAGGTTTTCTCATACATTTCTTCAGCAATTGTCGTTTACTCCAGCCCATGGTACCTGCAGAAGTTGGTCCTGATTAGCACAAAGGGGCTTAAATGTTTGTTGATTGGAGCACAATAAATCCAGGTTTGACGCGTTCATGAATTTAAACTAGAAGAAAAGAAAATAACCATTACCACTGCTTTACTGTGATCCATTGCACTATAAAAAAGGAAATTAAACAGGGCAAAAAATAGGATATGAACTTACAAGAAGCGATAATCCCCACTTTCGGGATGTAAGAAAATAGTAGAACCTGGGTCAACTTGAGTATCTACAGAAGTGCTCTTCCATTGGAATAAGCATGAAAGTTGCTCTTGTTTGGCCTTACAACATTACAGGGCCACGCAAAAGTGGGCGTAAAACAATAAAACTTCCAAAAAAATTTTCAATTTTCATGTTAACATAAGACAACAAACCTTCTGAGATAATAACGCATCTTTAACAGAATTGTTGCTGCATTTCACTGGACATGAAATTGGCTGGACATCTTCATTTCCCATTGGCATGTGGAAGGCATTGCACTGTGAGTATGTGCTCCTAAACTTTCTTTACTGTCAACGACAGCAAGTGTGCTTTAGTTGAATCAAAGCTACAAAATCTTGGTTTCAGTTACACCTCATTTGTTCTCACTAAACAAATTCAGAGACTTGAACACAGAAATTCTCATCTATTATCATTATGTTAATCAGACTTGACACATAACTCATGTGAAACTTCGAAGGACAGGATCAGTAGGAAAGCAAGCAACGGAATTATCTGAAAAATGAAAGGTATCCCCCAGGAACAATTGCAAATAACTAACTTCTTATAAGGAGCGGGTACCACTAGGACACAAGATCTTACCTTCCATTGTTATCTTCCCAACAACCTTCTTAAACCTCCAAAGGAAGAACTTCTTCTGCATTCTCCATTGTTCTGAATTCTATTAATCGAACACCCCATGGTTGCAACAAAAATTCTGTGTAACCTACATAATCATAATAGCTAGTGAAAGATTCCATTCACAGTCAAAAAGTTGCCATGAGAAATATGAGGTTTCTCTACATTCACCTAGTAGCAACATAAGATATCAGAAGCATGCAAAAATAAGAAGCATACCTAAAAGCAATTTTAAGAGCCTAACACTCAGAAACTCAAGAACGTCAGTGCAACCTTTAGCCCAGGTATGCAGAAACAAGCGTATACAAGCATCATAAGCTATAAGAACTTACCAAGCATATTGGCCACTGCAACAGGTAATTGACACGCTGTTAGAAAAGAATCTAAACACACAAAGGCAAAGAGGGATGGCACAGACATGCATGCACGTGACTTTACTTGGACCATACCTAGTGTTATGATAGGCTGAATTGTCTGCGAAGCATGTCTGCCAATAAGGTATATTTTCTTCCTCTTCTTTGGTCACGGACTCCATTGATTTGAAGAAGGACAACTTAAGAAGATTACAGCTAAAAAATGCTGATGGAAAAATGGCTAGCAGAAAAATGTGTGCTGCCAAATCACACTAATGACTGCAATACCTCCCGATGAATTCGGTGCTTTGCAGGGATTGTGATGGTCAATCTACCAAATCTTCTCAGGTTCCATGAGAACACTCCAAGTCTCTTGATTCACCGACTCTTTCCTCATTAGGCGCTGTTTCTGTTTCAACCATAAAGTTCTCTCCTTCTCTTCTAATATGAATAATGGATGGTGCTCTTGGGTTTCTTAAATCCCCCACCTTCTTAAGCATATTTGTTTGGCCTGCCATGAACCCCGTAAAATCATAGCCAGTTTGGGGGATGTGTAAATAAGGAAACAAATCAATAATCCAACTCAAATCACATATCCAGCCCAAGGAGCACCAAAAAAAAAAAAGAAGAAAAAGAAAAAGACTGACCTCAAACACGATGTAACATATGGTGACGACCAACATCAATCACCAAGAAAAATCAAATCTCACGGCACAAAAAGCACAAATCAAAACATTAAAGAAGAGAAAAGAAAATGCAAAAGAAGACAAAAATAAACTCACATCAAGAACCAAAGTTACATTACAAGGCTGAAATTGCTCTCAAGCCGAGCAAATGCCACCTGGGGTAAAACTATTTTGTGAAAATCTTGATCTTCCCAATTCACCATCTGCGGCGAACGTCCTGAAATTGCCCGGCACTTCAAATTTCAAAACCTTCTTCAAGAAACCTATTGAACTTCGTTTTAGGCCTATTACCAAACATCTCGTCTTCTTCGTTGTGGCACTGCATTACTGGCTTCTTGGAATAATTTACGCAATTGGGGGACCCACAAGCTCCTCCTCCTCCTTCGAAATAGTTTTCCACTCACATAATCCGAAACAGAGGCCACACTCTCGTCACCGTCGCCACCCCTCGCTGGAGCCACCAAGATGTGAGGCGTTAACAACCCAGAATGGAACTTGAGTGGAACGGATGTCAACACAAATAAAGATCCAAATTCAAAACAGAAAAATAGAAACAAAATAGAAACCTCCAAGAACCCAAGAAAGAAAGAAAGAAGGAAGAAACGTAAAAAAAGGAAAAAAACAGGGAGACCTTATTTATTTGTTTCTTGTGTTTCTTTCTTTGTGGGCTCCGGGCAATGAGGTTTCGCAGGGGGGAAGGGTGTGGCCGCCGGGGGGCAGGGGGGCGGGGGCGGATGGAGTTTTTCAAATGGTAACGGCTAGTTTTTCACTCTAATTTCTTCCGTATAAAAATTTCATTTTCCTTTTTTTATTTTGTTTTATTTTACTTTTAGACTCATACATTAATATATACGTCAACGTTTTCTTTTTTTTATTTTTTGTCAAAGGCAATTTTCCAGCTGTAACGTTCTCTCTGCTTTAGACTACGGCTCGTCATTTTTTTTTCCTACTTTATTTTATTTATTTTTATGAGCATGAAATGGAGCAATAAGGGTAGCATTTTAGTTTAATAAATAGGAATATATTGGACCAAATTTAAGTTTGCTTGCGTGGTAATTAGTAGTATCATTCGCATTCATTGTTGCGATTGTGCTTATTTATCCTGTCACTTTTCGAAGATACCATCAAATATCAATATCATGAATACATATTTGGGCCAAAAACACGAGAGACAGAAAAGACGAATTGGAAATAAAATCAAAATAATTTATGGATAAAAATCGTTCCGTGAAAAGATTTCGATGACATTATTGTACGAGTTATGCACTGAATGCACACAATTTAAAGCCTTTCAACACTAGAGATACGATTTACTCAAAATAAGAAAAAAAAAAAAAAAAAGAGATACGAACGTAAGTATTTCAGAGAGAGGATATCAGTAAGGACGTTAGCTAGTAATTGCCTAGCTAGTTAATGTGATCAATCTACAAAACCAGACAGCAATCATGTCTTACATTGTTATCTTCTGGTTCCACGAGATGTTCATGAATCAAAAACACTTTTGCAGTAGACTCGTTAAGTAGAAGATGATAGATGCTGACATGCAACCCATCTTTCCAAAGGTTAAATGAAATATGAGAAAAAAAGGAAAATTTTACTCCATGAAGGAGGGCCTGCAAATTGCAGCAGTCTGCAGCAACTAGAAGAACCAGCACTACTAATTCAAGAAAAGTTCGAAACTAATCTTATGCCATCTAACAATCTCAAATACCATAGAAAGATATAACAGGCTTTGATGCATCCAGCATATCATCGATTACAGCACAACAAAGACCAGTCATCAAAGGGGTATTTGCAAATGGATAAAAAAAGAAGAGAGAGATGGTGAACCAATGTAGCTTCTCTTTGCGTAGAACGGTCTGCTCCGAGTGGCTGTCAAAGATTCCAAGGCAGCTTTTCAATCAATCTTTACGGATGAGAAAAGATAATGAACAAAGTAGAATGACACAAGGAAGCCAATGGTGCCAGTTGACAGCATGATTGCAATTGCCATGAGAAGTGAGTAACCAAGGTAGAGCAGAGCTGACAGAGGCCCACTCAAACTCTGCAGGTCAAAAACCAAGTAATTTATGGAGTACAAGAAGACATAGAGAGCAACTGAACCAGAGGCAAAGAAAGCCTTCCACCACCACTGCCAATCCTCCACGCAAAGATGCATGTACGTAAGAACCACTGACACTTCAGCACTTACAATAACGAGTAGCAGAAGGACTATGAGTAAGAAACCAAAGACATAATAAAAGCGCCCAAGCCAGATGCTAGAAAGGATGAAGAACAACTCGATGAAAAGGGTTCCAAATGGCAAGGTTCCAGCACCAAGAACAAGAAGCCAGGATGGATATTTGCGAGCAGGAATTTCCCTTGGGATCTGATTGGTTCGTACAGGGTATTGAATTGCCTCAGCTCGTGTCCCAAAGAAGCCTCCCAAGAGGGTAAGTGGCACCGATATGCAAAACCACAGCAGAAAAAGCACAAAATACAATGAAATGGGAATTGCACCAGTACTATGGCTCCCCCAGAGAAGGAAATTTAGTACTGTGAGGATAACAAAGACGATTCCAGGGAAGAAGCAAGCAACTGACCAGGAAACTGACCTCCACCCTTCTGAAGTTCCCTTGATGGTTCTCCACAGACGTACAGCAACATAGCCAGCTGCAATACCCAAGAAAAGATAAAGAATTATCATCCCTGTCAACAGCATTCCTCGTGAAGCTGGTGACATGAATCCAAGCGCTGCAAACACAATGGTTACAACTGCCATCCCTGTAATCTGAACCCCATCCCCAACCATCATGCACAGAAGCTTTGAGAACTCTGGTTCTCTGAATACATCACCCACAACAAGCTTCCAACCAGAAAGTTCCTCATTCATCTGTGCTTGTGCTTCTTTGTCCAGTTCCTCATACCTTGTCAGATCCCTCCTCACCGTTCTTAAGAAGATAACAAAAACAATACCAGCCAGGAAAAATATCACCATAAGGGAGTTCAGAATAGAAAACCAGTGCACACGAGCACCTTCCATCTTCAAATAAGCATCCCAACGAGATGGCCATCTAACTTCACTTTTCACAAATTTAACTTCATAAGTAAATGAAACTCTCTCTTGTTCCCTTATGATCTGAGACTTGTCAAGGTCCAAGGGGCAGCTCACAGCTGAAATGTTATCATACATATGGAACTTTGTCATCACTTCAGGATCATACTTAACACTGCAAGGCACAACCTCAAAACCTACAATCTCATACCCAGACGCCTTCTTCTTATCAGCTTCAGAGATCACACCCATACCTTCTTCACCAGTACCAATTATCTCTACACCCTTCCCTTCATATTCGTGAACCCAGACTTGAAACTTAAGGTGATTGATGATGTAATCATCATTACTATTCTGAGGTGTGAACCCAACAGGGTACCCAGTCCAATGGATGTTAATTCCATTTTGCTTGGCATACCTCATCACGGGCAAATTATCCAAAATCATGTTCACTTGATACAGATCACGGGTCCTCTGTTTCAAAAGCTTCACCTCGTGCTCACTCAATGGACGAGTCGTACAAAGGTAAACAGCCTCATTGACATTTATTCTGAACCTGTAAGGAGAGTTATCAATTTGATCTCCCATAAGGAGCTCCCCGAGATTCTCGGCACTTTTCTTGACTCCACCTTTTGGCGTGCAATAAGGGAGACTATAATAGCCAAAGGGGAGCTCCGTTTCAATAGAAGTAAGAGAATTGACTTTGGCAAATATGGGATTCCCAGTCGAATAAGTGTGCATATAACTTCCGGGCAGATAAAACCCATAGCAACTTCGTGCAAACAGAACCAACAAAAGGAAAGCCCAGTTGATCGTGGGCATCATCGTCTTTGATGGAAACACCAAAAAAGGCTACCGAATCAAACAGATCTACTCTCAATTTCAAATTTACCTACAAGCACACAAAACACCGAAATCTGCAGACAACGAATTTCACATAGTACATAAGCCTCTGCAACAGATTCTAAACAACTAAGTTGAGCCAAAGAAGCGCAACGTTGAATTCAAACCAAATCCACATAAGAAACCCGCAACTTCGGATATTCGGATCACATTAATCCTAATATTAGAGCAGTGAAAGGAAAATCTAAAAGTGATACGTAGCTAATTACCAATAAATAAATAAATAAACAAAAGCCACCACGAATCGAACCTTCACAAACACTTCAGATCCAAATCCAAATGAATCAGACACATATAATAGAAACGCGAGACTGACTGAGGAGGCTTACCTCAAGGCAGATCTAGAGAAATAGAGACCCGAGAGGATCGGATCCGGATTTGAATTCGCTTTCGAAGATCGTGAATCCGACGCAGAAATACCCCTTGAGCCTTCTCTCTCTCTCTCTCTCTCTCTCTATTTGGTGATCTTTGTTTGTTTTTTTTTTTTTTACGGATAAGAAATGCCCAGACTGATGGGTGCAAAAAACACACGGAAACCTTACGAACTTATTATAGTATTTCTTTCTTTTTTATTATTATTATTATTATTATTTACGTAAAAACGGTGTAGTTTAAGTTTCCGTCTTCTTCGGACGGCCTATGACCAATTGATTAGATTATAATTATTATTTTTTTAAATATTTAGTAAGCGAAACCTTTGTAAAGAATATATATATATATATATATATTTAACAGAGTAAAAAAATATTTTTTTGATTTTAATTATTATGAAAAAAAAAATAATAAGAATGTTAAAATTTTGATATAAATTAATTATTATTATAAATAAAAATATTAAAAATATTGAGTTAATATTTTCATAAAATAAAATATATTTTAATATTAAAAGATAAAAAGTAAAAATATTTATTATGATAATAAAGTGGATCTGTGAACAACAATTAGACAATGAATAAAAGTAATAGTAAAATTAATTAAAATTAATTATAATTTAAAAATATATTTTTTTTTCTTTTAGCTTATATTTTCTCTTTCCCTCGCTCATAAATAAATAAAAAAATTGTTGTTTTTCCGTCACTTGTAATCTTTTCAATTTGGCGAACACAAAAATACAAATAAAACATTTTACAAGGAACAAACGGACAATAAATCTTTGTTTTGTCCAAAATTCCAGACTTGTTTTAGTGTTTTGTAAAGATTCATTATTAATAACAAAAATGAGGTGAGGGAATGGGCATCTCTTGAAAAATCCACCCTCTCTCTCTCTCTCTCTCTATATATATATATATATATATATAAGAAAAAGCCAGCTGGGCCGGCCTTACCTGTTGTCCTTACATCGAGGCAGATGATTGCTTCTATTTTCGAGTTTTACTTTTGATAATAAAAAAAAAAAAAAGGAAAACTTCGCATTTTGCCATTTGCCATCGCTTGTCGGCCATCCTTAAAATTTGTCATTGTCAAGAGCCACTCCACGTGGATTGTGTGGATGGGGGGGGGGGGTGGGGAAGCCGAAGTGCTGAGATGTTTCTTCACACAAGACTGAAGTAATATTACCAAATTTGTGCAAATAACTTTTGTATAAATATACAACCTACACTTTCTCCGCACACATTTACACTCTTAATTTTTCTTAGCATATATTTACACAACTACTTATTAAAATTTCAAAATTTTAACTAAATCAATTAATTAAATTAATAAAATAAAAAAAATAAATTATAATTTAATCAATATGTCTTGACGAATTGTTAATTCTAAAAATTTATAATTAAATGGATGAAAAAATCAATTAAATTTTAAATTAATGAATTGATCATATTTTTTTAATTTAATTGATTTTAAAAATTTGTAAAAAAAAATTAAAAAATTTATATTTTTATATTTTAAATTTTTTAAAAAATAAAAATAATATTTTTAAAATTTTTTATATTTAATATTAATTTAATATTAATTAAATTTTAATTTTAAATTTTTAAAATTTAATAAATAATTTAATTTTTAAAATCTTATTACTTACACGAATGTCCTTGTTTTTTCATTTTCTAATCCTATGCTCTTAGTCAAGCATTTTACTGTTTAACTGGTTTGACCGCTTTAAAGGATGAGCTTCCGCAGAAGCGCCGTGGCCCAATCGTCCACTTGAACATCTGTGATTGAACTTAATAATAAGCCAGAAACACAAGGCACTAAAGCCCAACCCAAAAATCTCAAAAAGAGAATACTGAAAATAAATATTTAAAAAAAAAAAAAAAAGAAAGTAGCACGTTGGAAAACAAAAACATAATAATTGTTTCGGGTTGACAACCCACCCCTCACCGGCAGACGCATTTCCAGCTGAAAAGCACGAACACCCCCTTCATTCCTAAACCTTAAACCCTAGTTACTGTGTATGTCCAAATTTCCTTGGGTTTTAGCTTCTTTATGTTTTTTTTTTTTTTTTGGGTCCATTTTAATGTTCTTAATAACACACACAAGTGCTCATCTTTATCGGATTTTCTCTTTCGTTTTTTTTTTTCCTTTTTAAATTGTAAGGTTTACTGCGATGGCTTTCTCTAGAATTGGGAAACGTTCGCTCCAAGTGATGCTATACGCCAGGCATGGAAGTTCTGGTCAATGCTTTTCTACATGGCCACACAGAGCCGCTACACGCATTTCTCAATGTACAGAGACGACGACGGTGACGACGACTGTGGAGCCTGCTTTTGGGATTGTTTTGCGGCGATTTAGCGCTCAAGCGCCGGCAGCGACGGAGCAACTCAATCTCATTAAGCAATTGAGAGAACGAACCAGCGCTCCGATCAAGGACGTCAAGGCTTCTCTTGTTGATTGCAATTGGGACATTGGTATTTGATCGAGGTTCGCTGATTTTCTTGGGTTTTAGGACCTCTTCTGAATTGGGGTCTTCATGGGTTTTTTGTGCAGAGGCAGCACAGAAGGAATTGAGGAAACGGGGGAAGGTTGTGGCATCAAAGAAATTGGGTCGAGTTGCTGCTGAGGGGCTACTTGCTTTGGCACAGGACGAAGGGAAAGCTGCTGTCGTTGAACTGAATTGTGAAACTGACTTTGTTGCCAGAAATGAAATATTCCAGTATTTGGTAAGTAGGTGCTGACCCCTTTCTTTGCATTAGTCATTCTCCATTCCAAGTTGCCAGAAAATTTGGTTAATCTAGGTTTCTTACAGGCCCTATCTTTAGCTAAACAAGCTTTGCAGACTTCTCAAAAAGTTCCTGGTGTCTATCCGCTTGCACTTGAAAGCTTGGAGGTAAGAGTCAGGTCTCTTTTTAAAAAAAAAAAAAAAAAATTTACAAAGTTCATTTAACATTATTGTTTCCTACCGCTAATGTCTGCCAGATTTAATATTCAACATAAATTTGGTTTCTTATTGGAATGGTCGAACTTGTTTTAAGGACCATGCTGATCGTGTTAAATTAATCATTCTTCTCCTTAAGTAAAACAGCCATTTTTCAGGACCCCACATTGTTGAGTCTTTATGAAATCTCTCTCTACTGGAATCAAATTTTAAGTTTATGTGCCTGTCTCTATTCAATCAGGTCTTAAAGTTGCATCTTGAACATCCCAAACTAAGTGGAGAAACCACTATTCAGGATGCAATTACAGAAGTAGCTGCAATGACAGGCGAGAATGTGAGACTCAGAAGGGGCTTTATTATGTCTACATCTTCACCTGGTGTTTTGTGCACCTACCTCCATACAAGCCCTCAGCCAGGTACACTTTTTTTTTTTTTATCCATCCTGCTTTTCTTTGAGTCAAAGTTTTTTTTTTTTTTTTCGTCCTGTCACTTTGCTTCACTATCACATATTCACACACAGCCCATAGTTCGTATGATGCTATGTGGAAGACACCGAGTTGCCTTATGCTTTCCATGAACTGGAGCCCTTGGTCTAGACAGAACCTAATTTGATTTGTACTATAATTGTTCGACTGCATGTAGGTTTGGGTCGTATTGCTGGACTTTTATCTCTGGAAATAGAGAATGAAAATTCTCAGTTAGATGCTCTCCAGCGCGTGGGATCAGAGTTGGCTATGCATGTAGTTGCTGCAAAGCCTTTATTCCTGACCAAAGAACTTGTCTCATCAGAAGCATTAGAGAGTGAGCGTGAAATCCTTAAGTCTCAGGTACACAGAAAATTCTTGTTTGTAATGCAGTTGTTCTAACTAAAAATGAGAGAAGTGGTGAAATTGTGAAATTCTTTTTGATTCTTTTGTTTGTTCATAGTTGTTTTTTTTTTTTTTTTTCTTTTCTTTAGTATTTGGAGGTTTCCTTCTGCTCGTTGGTTCTCAACTGGCTATCTTATAAGCCTCATTTGGCTTAGAATTATCTCTCTTGGATGAGGGGTCTGTAATTCTCATTTGCTTTAAGTTTAAATAAATCATGCAGATCCACATTGATGGATGGCAGTTCAAATATGAACTCAATTCTGTTATATGCAGGCTGATGGATAATATACAGTTGCATATGACAGTTATTGGAATGTACTTTGCCAATGATTAACCTGAATGACTTCTTTCCCACCCACCCCCCTTTGTATTTCATCTCTGCCATGGGGGCTCTGCTACCGTAGGTCTGTCCTGATGACTTTGTGTTACTGCTTAAAGATTCTAAGTGGCGACTTAGTTTTGTTTGTCAGGCAGAAAGCACAGGGAAGTCCCAGATGGCTATGGAGAAAATGGTAGAAGGCCGTCTGCGTAAATACTATGAAGAAGTTGTTCTTATGGAGCAAAAGTTTATTGTGAATGATAGTATAACTGTAAAGGTATTTTATGTCTGAACACTTCAAATCTCTTGAATTTCAGCATCTGGGAATCTTCCATGTATTCATCTGTGTTTGTGTGTGCACCCTTGCACACCTCTGCTTGTTTCTGTTTTTGCAAATTGTGTGCTTTATAAATTGTGTTTGTAAAATTAATGGCTTTTGTGCTGTCCTACAGACACTTTTAAACAATCTATCAAAGGAAATGGACTCGCATGTGAAGATAGGGAATTTTTTCAGGATGGAAGTTGGAGAAGGCATTCAGAGGTATTGAAAATGTTTTTCTTTTACAAATAAAGAAAGATAAGAGCTAGGGACAAGCGATTGAGTCTTACTACATGTTCATACCATCCTATTCTTTCTTTGCAACTTTTTTGGCATATTGTCAACAAGGGATAACCATCTATATTAATACGTGTGATTTGAAACCTGACGGGCAGGAAATAGTTCCTAGTCCAGTTAACCCTTTGAAGGTATGGCTAATGCTAGATGCATTTTGGTGGATGTGAATGTGACTCACTTACAGTAAGTATAAGGTGTTGCTGAAACAGCTTCAATATGGACAACATGTTCACAGTTCCTGCTGCTTCTCCACTACTACTTATATCATCATTTCTTTCATTCTTCTGCAGCTGTCAAATTTCCCGTCTGCTTAGCTTTCAGCAAATCACAAAACCAATTGGAAGAAAGCCCAGCTTTTCCTGATATCTTTACCGTACATAGTACTGATTAATGAGTTCTGCAGGTTGGAGGCGAGTGCAGATGAACCTGTGGCTCAGTCTGCTTGATGTAAGACCATGATGATGCTGACGAAGATAGACATGCAGCATCAAAGATTCCATTTTTGTAGCAAAGAGACGCACTACAACAATTCCAAATCAGTCCCTTTTTGTAAGAGTCTGGATCACAATGAAACGGCTTTCTTAATTTCATTGCAGGATTATGAGTATCTCTACAAACCAAGATCAAAATAGCCAAACCTAACCCTGCAACTGGCTAGTGAGGTAGTTTAATGATCTATCTTAGATTTGATGCAATTTTAGGTAATATGGTCGAACGCCATTTTTAGCCTGTTTTATTGTCCCCGGTGGTACAAATTAAAAAATGGGTGTGATTGAGCTTGTCCGGTTGGAATATTGAATCCCAACTTCATAGCAAGTGCCTGAGCGATTGTGCGTGTGGCCATAGTTCAAGAGACCAATAGCTGAATGCTGGGGTTCTCGAATTGTTTGCAACTCATTTGCCCTCACCGCAGGTTTGGGTTAAGGTAGCTTCACCAACAATTTAAGGTCGATAACGCTCACGCCTCAATAACTGTTGCAAGAGATCCTGCTGGATACTTCATATTTTGGACTTAAGTGATAGTCATTTGTTCATTTATTTAGTTATTTTTGCCCAAACTGAAAAGAAAAGAATAAAAAAGAAACAGAACAATAACGTTGACGAGGGCCAGTTTTAGTACTTAACATGTCATTTGTTACCCGAAATTACAATAGACCTTTTCACAGGAAGGTTACAAATGAGTAGGAGAGTAGAAGAGAGGCGAAAGGGATGGGAGGTTGAGGTATACAAGTTTCCATATAGAGAACAGGAATAAACTCTAATGGAACTTGAGGCTGGTCAAAATGTTGTTATTGACAGGATCAGCCAAGTGATCAAGGAGGTTCTGGTAAGGTCCAACCCCAGTCACAAGACCCTGTACAAAGTAACCCAAGATTGCCAACATTGCTAACCTCCCATTCTTGACTTCCTTCAGCTTCAAGTCTTTCATGGACTTTTCATCCTTTCCAAGTCCAAGAGGGTTAAACAATGGTCCTCCAGGGTAGGCTGGGTCCCCAGATCCTCCCAAAAACTTCTCGAGGCCCAAGAAATATTGCTTACCCATTGACCCTGGGTTTGCCCAGTCCTGGAATCTCCTGTGCTCCGCAAAACCCATGAGCGCCATTTCAAAGACGAACAGGGTGTATGGATCTGCCCAATAGTTGTATGTCCCTGCAGGTGGGATCACACCAGTTTTAAACCAAGGGAGGGCCGTTTCTGGTGGAATAAGGCCGGCCTTGCCAAGAATTTCTGGTGCAATGGCGCCCACAGCCCCCAACATGGCATATCGCCCGTTAATGATCTCACCATAGGCCAGCCATTTTGGTTCAAAGAAGCCTCCTGCACCTTCTGGGTCCGACAGGCCGAGTGGATCAAATCCAAAGTCACCCGGTAGACTGTAAAAATAGGAACTTCACAAAGTGAATTGACTGCCAATTATAGACATCCTCGTCTGCTACAGTTCATCCGAAGACTAACAATAATTATAAAATCTTAATTTTTGATTTAATTAGAATCAATTATATAATTTTTTTTGTATAATAAGGTTTATTATATAATAAGTTAATTGTGAGACCTGATTATTCTAAATTCTTTCCAACTTTTTTAATGTCGCTTGTTTAAATTGAGGCAGGTAAGGGAATTGGGGAGAAGAAATGTACCTGCCATCCAAATAAGAAAGACTTTGTTTGGATGCAAACCATAGCTGCCTGTCTGCTCCTTGCTGGAAAAAAAGGTAAAAAAAAAAAAACACGATGGAAGCTAAGCAGGCTAGCCATAATACAGACCCAAAAGTAAAGAATATTCATGTCCGGTCAACTTTGTGAAGGAGAAAGAGACCTTAACGGGGGGAGTAGAAGAAGCCCTGACAACAAAGGAGCCTTTTCTTGAGGACCCAAATGGTGATTGTGTCGGCCTTGCTCCCAGAATTTTCCTGGCAGTTTCCACTGAAGAGGAAAGGGACGATGACACAAGTGCCTGTGTTGCCATTTGCTGACGCTCTTTTTTTTTTTTACTTTCTTTTCTTCAAACTGATGACAGTACAGCACTAATAACAAATCTACAACAAACGAACAATAACGGAGACGGGAAATTGAGGGCCTAATTAAACCACTACTCGTGGGCTTTAAAATCTTGACACGAGAGATGGGCCCAGTTTCAGATTAGATTAGGATCTGGTTGTCCAATAAGGAATTCACACGTGGCCTGATCAACTGGATGATGGATTTCCGTCCATTGGGTTGCTACTGGTTGAAACTAGAGCTGCAGGCAACTTTCTTGCCACATGGCAGACTCCCAACCATTACCCTTCCACCGGTTTGCCCCCACAAGATCCCAAAAAAATATCTTCCCACTCTCCTCTAAAACATTGTTTAATTAAATTTAATAGAATTTTAGTTAATAAAAAATTGTCACCGCATAATTGATCAAAAGGGCAATAAAAAGACCCCAAAAAAAAAAAAAAAAAAGAAGACAATAATCAAAGCCTGATTTTCTCTTATTTATTTTTTTTGAACCAAAAGCTCTGCTACTTGGGGCAGCTCTCCAATTATCAGACAGTGTATTCTTTCACCCCACCGTGCCACTTCAATACAAGACGCGAAGACGATCGTTATTTTTCCTTCTTAATGTTCTTATTGATATCGAGTTTAATGGGGGTACAAAACAACCAGCTTGTTTATTGTTGACATTCCAGTTTGCTGGTCAAAATCCTGATGTCGCAATTCTTGCATTGCATTCATTTTGTCTTCTACAATCAAGCAGTCAAAGGAAGTTGACGGTCACTCGCATACTCATATCAGTGCACCATAAAACTCTTTGCTTATGTTATGTCCTTTGGTTCTGGTTGACTAACAGTTTCCCTTTCTCATGTGTTTTATACACATCAAACCACCAATCTGGAAGAGCAACTTTGTTTTGCAGATGTCTGTATCCACAGAAGAATGCAGAAAACAAGAATGTTTAAAGCTGGCCACAAATTCATTCATACCATCATAAAGTACCAATCTTTTACAACTTTCTTATAAGGCCATTTCATGATGATCAGGGCACATCAGTAGACAATTCCCAACTATGGAGTTCCGGTCATCCACGATGATCAATGTCCCGCACAGTGTTATCTTTGGAATAATCACCAAAGGCAGACTAACAAGTTCTGAAAAATTTTGGGCACTTCTTCAGGGTTTGGGCCATTGAGTGTAGGTCAATCCTTGTGCAACTTTACTACCTCGTGAACAGCTGAAATGTCTAAGTCTCCCAATCCCATGCTTCTGGCCTTCTTAAAAGCCTGCAAGGAATTGTGGATGTTAAAAGTTGTGGTTCAAACACCTTAAAGCATTCTGCAAAATGGACAATCCATGTCCAGTATTTGGAGTCACATTTCGGCTACTTCAGTTAGATAACCTCCATGAAGAAAACTTAATCATTTTTTAAGCTAAAATTATCCATTAAGATGAGTTCATTGAGATCAATTTCCAAAGAGTAATACTCAGATGGTTTGAACCCCAACCAACTCATGTAATACGTGTGTTAAATGCTAAATGCTATATGAATCAAGCAACACTCCTTAAGAAGCTAGCTCAGTATGTCTGCTTTCTAAAAGCCTGGAAAATATTTATTCCTCAAAGACTTTCATCTTTACATGAACAAATTCTAACAAGTGATCAGGGCAACCAGATTGACCCAACCTCCATTTTAGATCACATGAGAATACTGCAGCAGACCATGTGCATAATTCATCTAGTTAATGAGGGTGATTAAAACAAAAGAAGCACGTAACCTCGTTTGCTGCTGCTGCCACTGGCATTGAGATGGCATGTTCATCCCCAAGGGCAAGAGCCAATCTCATGTCTTTTTGCTGATGTTTCAGAGGAAATGCAGGGGAGTGATTGCTCTTGAGCATATTGGGCCCTTTGCCCCTGAACAGTGGGTTGGAATTTACACCCAAGTCCTGCCAAATTGTAATTCAACAACAATTAGCCTGCAATCCAACACAAGTTGCACAGAAACTCATTTGTGCCATCTCACCAGTACTTCAAGAAGATTGTAAGGGTCCAATCCACTCCTTTCTGCCAGCACCAGTCCCTCTGAGAATGCATTCATCATACTGCACATGAAAAATGTAACCTAAAGTTAAAGATATGTAGACATCAAAATCTTTGAAGAGATTACTGTGTCAGCACAATATAACAAGCTGTCTTCCTGATGGTTTCATAGACAGTCATATTTCCCTAAAGACATCTACATTTTCCTGCCTATATTGTAGTTTTGATGAGCTTGTTATAGTATAAACAGTATTCTAAAATTTTTTCAGAAGACACCATATACTTCAGTGGGATAATTGTCTTAAGGCACAAGCTACTTCTGAAAGTATATAAAAGGCAGTATCACAGTCCATTTTGCCATGGATATCCACATTGTGCAGTCCACATTTCATTGCTTATGTGCTGAGCAGGTCTCTGCTGTGACCGTAAGGTTACTGAGAGGCCAAGCATTTTTTGCTTTGCTGTCTTGTGAACATAGTGACATACAAGGCATTTCAAAGTTCGTTCATAAGGTAGAATAAATGAACAACTGCTACAACTGTTATGATTCTCCAGGAATGTGCTACATTGACCCTGCTAAAACAGCATTTTAGAGAAAGATTAAATAATATATAATAAAATAAATCCAAATTTGTGGTAATTCCTTCATGCTGTTTTATATTATTATATAGTGATTACTAATGATTGAACATGAAAAAATAAGACCTGTCTCATTTCATAGTCTTTTTAGCATTCTAGCTTGTGGCAGATTGCTTTTTATAATGAAAACTACAGTCCATTGACTGAATTCGGACTACAAAAGCAAACTATTACCTGCCCATTATCATGTTGACCACAAGTTTCATTTTCGCTCCATTTCCAACCTCACCCAAAAAGAAAGATTTTTTCCCCATGATATCAAAAGCTGGAGTTGCTTCCTCATACAATGCCTAATATAACAAGTGGTGAGATGAAGCATCTACCATTGAGTGACAGCCTGCATGCAGCTTTAATAGATATCAGTGCAGGAAACATGGCCTGTTATATCAATTTACCTTATCTCCAGCAGCAAGGATTATCAATTGGCCATCTTCTGCAGGTTTCTTGCTGCCTGAAACTGGAGCCTCAAGGAAGGAACCACCCTTTGAGGTTATTGCCTGTGGATATCAGCCGCACACACTGGTAATTTATAGAATATGGCTCTAAATATTTTCATAGAAACCAAGGGAGCCACTGCCAATTATTACATAGTTTTCTGCTAGGCAGTTCAGGAACGTCTTACAAAACTTCCAGTATTTAAGAACATAATAAAAGAATTAATACAAAGCTTATGATTCATATAAGAACTTTTGTGCGCGCCTTATTCTTCTTTCCTTGTCAAAGTTGTCCAAATGTTGAAGAGCCATTAGGCCCTAAAGGAATGTATAACAAACTGAATTGATCTAAAATTAAAAATAGAAAATAAATAATAATAATAATAAACAAAACTCTTGTCAATTTCTCAGAGCTTAAACCCAAATTCAATATTTTATACTGAAAATGCAAATAGCAATTACTTCATGAGATCCTATAGTTCAAAACACTCCAACACTCACGCAAATTGGACGTGTTGAGCGGTTAGTTGTAGTTGGCTCCCAATCTTAACCGATGGTTGCAGTTGGCTCACCATTCATCAAAGATGTGCCAAAATGCAACCAACAATTCAGATCTGTAACCAACGACTCAGATTTTGTGTGTCCAAATCCCACATCCCATCTGCAAGGCTCTGTAACATTTTTGATAATGCAAATCACCAAATCATCTCAGCTAAGTAAACTTTTATTTGCTCTGGACTCATGAACTTTTGGGAAACTCTAGAATTGTCAAGTCTCATGCATGTTAAGAATAATCACGTGGCACATCCAGGAAAGAATCGAAAAACAAAAAGGAGAAGTAATAATAGAACAAGAAGAAGAAGAAGAAATGGCTTCTAGCACGCACTGCATTGATCTTCCTAGAAGTTTCAGGATCAACAGTTGACATGTCGACATAACCTTTTCCAGTGCCAGTTTCCTCAAGAACACCATCTTTGTCAAAAACCACCTTATAAAGCCAACCCCCAATAAGGATTTCAGTTAGAAGAGACAAGACTGAAAAAATACATATAATAAGGAATTAATTTAAATAAAAAAAAAAAAAACAAAGAGCTTGAGATCAAAAGAATAACACAAACTGAAAGGGCGGCTGCGGGATCAGCCAACATGGCAATGGTATATTTGCACTTCTTGACCACTGCTGCAGGGGTTTCTCCAATTGAGGCACCAAATTCCACTAATTCATTACACTGCAAATCAACAGAACAGCACATGCTGCTTTAAAGACTCAATCTTTTTTTTTAAATCTTTCCCGGTTTCATGCCACAATCATTACAAGACAATAAAATATTGAGATCCAAACCAAAAGCCATGGTCCAAAAGAACCAAGACTAAATTGCGAAAAATTAAGTCTTTTAGATAATAACGACAGTAGGGGGGGCTGAAAGAGGGTAACCTTGGAGAGTGTCCTATTCCAGACAGTGACCTTGAAACCACTCTTAATCAAATTCATGGACATGGCCTTCCCCATTATCCCCAGCCCCAAGAAGCCCACCTCCATTTTCTTCTTCCCCACTTTCTTTCTATCTGGGACTTCTTTTCTCTCTCCTCTTTCAGGTTGAAACTACTATCAAACCCCAAGATATGACGACGAACGGTAGCACTGAAAATTGACTTTGTCTAGCAATTGCAATCTTTCTTTTTATTATTATTATTATGATTATTTGTTTCCGATTTTCTTTTTGTGATCAGAGCAAATATCCCAGTTAATGGACCGATGGATGTGTGCCACGTCATTGCACATTAGCGTAGTTTGCCCTCCACTACCCCATTGGGCCAATGGCCTGAGTTAATCTGCGCATCCAATGAATGTCTCCCACGTGTAGTGTTTTTTTCCAGCCGAGGTCCGACTGCCCAATCATAGGGCCCAATGACCTTTAGGTTTCTTTTCATTCTTTAGTAAGTGGAGGGCCGAAGGTAGTAGGAAGAGAATAACTTATATTTTGGAATCATAATGAGCCGGACTCTCCTGTCATTATCCATAAGATTTTGGGCCCCCATAAGAAGAATGCCCGGTCCAATATCCATGGATAGTCAGCCCATCCTCTACTTTGTTTCGATTAAATAATATAATTTTCCCTCTCTTTTTATTAAAAAAAAAAAAAAAAGTTCTTGTTTTAACAGCTCGATTTTTTGGCTGTAGCAGCAGAAGATAATAAATAGGAAAAGAGAAAAGTAGATGCTTGGTTTCACTTTCGCAGACCCCGAAGTGAGAGTGCGGATCATTGGTGGATTCAAATTCTTAACGCTGCATCCCAGCACTGGTGGAAGCCGAGGCGGGTTGGTAATAGAAGGACTGCAAGTGAAGAAAGAACCCAACTTTGATTCCATCACATTAATGGCGGACTCCAAAACCACAAAAAAGAGGAAAAGAAGTGCGCGGCCAAATAACAAGAAGAGTAATAAAGAAAAAGAAGAAGAAGAAGAAATAGAAACAGCCCCAGTCCAAGACATTGAAGATATGTTCGGCCAGAAGGAGACCCAGAAAATCAGGGATTCGTTGCTGAAATGGTACGACCATAACCACAGAGACCTTCCATGGAGAAAAAGAGTCGAAACGAAAAACCCACTTGGAAAAAAAGATGAAGAAGCAAGGGAAAGTGAAGAAGAAGAAGAAGAAGAGGAAATGGAGAAGAGGGCATATGGGGTGTGGGTATCTGAAGTGATGCTGCAACAGACGAGAGTTCAGACAGTCGTTCATTACTATAACCGCTGGATGCTCAAGTGGCCCACTCTGCAGCATCTGGCCCAGGCTTCTCTTGAGGTTTTTCTGTTATGTTATTAATTCAAATGAGGTTTTTGTTTTTTTTTCTTTTTTCCCATCTATTTTAGTTGATTTTAGGGAATTTTTGTGATGATTTCGCTGGGTTTTGCTCTGTGAGTCAACGGTTTCATTTTGTTTTTATTGGTGTAGGAGGTGAACGAGATGTGGGCAGGTTTAGGGTATTATAGGCGGGCACGCTTTCTGCTGGAGGTTAGCCTTTTTCAACTCTCTGCTATGTTTCTAACCGCAGGTGCGGCTGCTGCTTCAAAGTTAAAGTATGTTCAAATTAAACAAATGGTGGAATTTTCACTTTGAGTTGATCGCTATCATAGTTCGTGTACTTGGAACTTTGGCATTGAGATGGTTAACAATTGAGTCTTGGATAGTTTTGAAATGTGCCTTTTTGACAGTGTTGCTAACTAAATGGAAAGCAGGAAAAATAATACATTTCTTTGAGTACTTTCATCTTCATGGGCAACTGTGGAGTTCAATTGGAGCTTCCTTAGAAATAAGCTTAACTGGAAACTTCCCATTTCAGCTGCAGTTCTAACTTTTCATACTGATTTAAATGTGAGTGTGTTCAATCAAAAGGGAAATTGATAATGTATGGGTGGAAAGAATAAAAGAGTAAAAGACAAAAGTGAAAAGAGTACATACCTTTTCTAATGAATGTGGACGTTGCCTTTTCTGATCTAACAAAAGATCAAAAGTTCTGTTACTTTTATCCTTATTTCATGTGTAATGAAAGATGACTAAATTCTAGTTCCATTATGTTACTACTGTAGGGGGCCAAGATGATTATTGCTCAGGGAAATGGATTTCCTAATACTGTTTGTTCCCTGAGGAAGGTTCCAGGAATAGGAGACTATACAGCTGGGGCAATTGCTTCTATTGCATTCAAACAAGTGAGTAGGTTTGGCAATTTTTCCTTTTGACATATATGTATTTGAGGAAACCTTTTCAAGATATGTTTTGTCAGGCAGTGCCTGTGGTTGATGGAAATGTAGTGAGGGTGCTTTCTAGGTTGAAGGCTATTTCCGCAAATCCAAAAGACAGAATGGCAGTCAAATGCTTTTGGTGAGCTTTTTGTGTTTCTAAAATCTCGAAATACAATTTCTAATGACAAATACAAGTAAAAGCGACTCTTTGATTATTCGCATACTAAGCATTGATGCAGTGGTATTTGAGATTTGGATCAATGCAATCTGCAAGATTAATTAATCATGTGGACAAAGGCCATTTCTGCTTTTGCTACCCTCATTCTAGTATTGCTCCTGTGGATTAGGAAACTAGTTGCCCAACTGGTTGATCCATGCCATCCGGGGGATTTCAACCAGTCTCTTATGGAACTTGGTGCAACGATATGCACTCCATTGAACCCAAGTTGCTCATCTTGTCCTGTTTCCAGTCAATGTCGTGCACTTTCAATCTCCAAGGATGATAAATCAGCATTGGTTACTGATTATCCAATTAAGGGTGTGAAGGTGAAACAAAGACACGAGTTTTCAGCTGTTTGTGTTGTGGAGATATCAAGAAGCCTAGGTGAAACTCAGAGAGAGCAATCTGGTAGTAGATTTCTTCTGGTAAAGAGGCCAGATGAAGGATTGCTTGCTGGTCTCTGGGAGTTCCCATCTGTCATGTTGGGCAAAGAAGCTGACTTAACCACAAGAAGAAAAGAAATTGACAACTTGCTGAAAAAGTCATTCAGACTTGATCCAAAAAGGACATATAGCAAAGTTTTGAGGGAAGATGTAGGGGAATTTTTGCATATATTCACTCACATTCGTCTCCAGGTTTATGTGGAGTTGCTGGTAATACGTCTTAAAGGTTTGTGTGCATTTGCCTTCATTTTTTATTGAACATCTGTCTTGGAAAAATGTGCAAGTGTTATGCTATTCCTCATTATCTTGATAAGTAACTCATTCCTGTAATATGCATTGGCATCATTGTTACACACAACCTGCAGTTGACATTGATTATGAGTTCATTGCTTATGGTAAATGATGGTTGCTATTATTGCATTGCAAACCATTACAAAACCACATTATCATGATAATCACTTATTATCAGTGATAAAGATACTGCATTTATATGATAACTTGCACTTTCTGGCTTGAAGGTGGGACTAGCAACTTATTCAGCAAGGAAGACAAGGAAACCATGTCCTGGAAATGCATAGACGGCATAGCACTCTCCAACTTGGGATTGACGTCTGGAGTAAGAAAGGTAATTTGAATTGACAATTTGAAGCCACATGATGCCAATAAATGACCAATTAAGAGTTCAGATTAATGATTAAATTGAAAAGGCAAAACTTCTTCTCCCCTTCTCATGATTATTTGAGAACATGCTCGGTAATTTAAATGACATGAAATTATCATGCTTAACAACTTGGTTGGATGGTTATTTTACAATGTTGTAAGTGCAAGTATCTTTGGCAAAAGCAAAGGGCCTATCATATTTAATGCAATATGTTCCTTAATTTTCAAGGTTCCTCGTGTTTGCTTTAGAATCTTGATTTGCTGTGAATCTTTCTTTGCAGGTTCACGCTATGGTTCAAAAGTTTAAGGAGAAGAGATTACCCCTTGAATGTGCCTCAGCAGGAAAATGAATTAACCTGCAATGATTTAGTATCCTCTTAAACTAGCTACTTTTGCAGCAAATTGCAGGGTATGGTGCTTTCGCTACTTTTGCGCCCGCAACTGATTGTAAAGTTTCGGGGGCTGTATTCAGAAAAAGGATTGTTGTTCTCATGATTTGAAGGACCACCATAAATATATCTCTAGAAAAATCTCTGTTATGTAAAGGCAACGTTCTGCACCACATAAAAATATGAGGAATAGACATAATTGTTGGGTGGAATATTCCTTTCTTTTCCAATCTCTTCTCATACTATATCTCTTCAGTTGTTAAAATGTGGCTAATTTAAGGAGCCTTTTGAGTTAAAATCTTATCATTGATGGGAAAAACGAAATTCACATGAGGAGTAGACAGATCAGTAGAAAATTTTGAGCTTAATTACTTGTGTTCCAAGTAGCTTAAATTTGAGGCTTGAAGTCGATAATCAAAAATGGTTCAATGAAAGTATCAAATGCTTTTGACGTACATAAGGAGTGCAGCCAATAAGCAGCAGGTGATACAGACCACGGAGTGCCTCAATTTTAGTTCTTTAATGTATATCGAAAAAGGGGAAAAACAGGGAAAACAATGGCAATATGTTCTACCAAATTTTTGCATGGATTAGAGGACTCTCCTGTGCACTTCAGTATTACTCTTCTAGTTTATTTTCAGCCCCCTTTCCTCAGTCTTCTTCTGGCCTTCTTTTCTTCTCGTATGGTTTGTGGTAAAGGAACAATAAAGAAGAAAAGGAAGACAAGGTCGAGCAATGAGAGTTTCAACCCTCCTTTCATCACTGCCATGTTTCAATAGGCATGTCATCAGGGCCACCTCTTCAACAATCCCCATGGTATGTGCATACTACTAATAGTGTGCTTGCCAGCGGCTTTATTTGTATCCATGTCTACCTGTTTGCGTGCGATGTGCACGTTTTTGTGAATTGGGACATGCGCTTAGCTGAATTTGATTTGTTGCTCAGAATTGCTATGTTACATGGTTGTTTCTTACATTTTGCATGTGTGAAGACACTGTCCTACGTATGCCTAGTATTCGCAACAGACAGTGTCTTGTGTATCACCTGCTCCGCTCTGCAAGAGTCATCCACTTCCACCGGTAAGTTGCCTATGGTCTCGTTGACCGCCTTCAACGGTTACTAATTAACTGTAACCTTTTGGTTCAACGGTGGCTGCAGCGACTAAGGAAGTGAAGACAGTTGAAACAAAGACACCAGCCAAAGCTCCCGCCAAGCCACTGCCTCAGTTAATGGAGGAGGGTGTCATCCCTCCAGTGAAAGCAATTCCTGAGGCTCAAGACGATATCTCTGAACTCGAGCTATCTTTCCAAGACAGCAGGGTCAGCACCCTTGTGTTAATTTTTCCTACCACCTGTTGGTTACCCCATTTTTATTCCAAGTCTTGCACTCTCGGAGAAGTAGTTTTTTTTTTTTTTTTCTTCTGTGTGTGCGTGCGTGCGTGTGTGTGTGTGTGTGACAGTGACAGTTGATGGGTCCTTTCTGAAGTAGGGAAAGCCCTATTCATTTTGGGCTTTCTTTCACAATGGGGTCCTCACAGGTACTTGACTTCTGTTAAGAGCTTAAAGCTATGCCCGAATGAGCTGTAACTGACACAGCTTGCATCTCCTTCCTAGTTGGGCAGGTGCCAAAGGGTTTTCCCTGTCCTTCCATGGCTCAGAAGCAGGCATTGCGTAACCTTTTCTCATTGATGAAAAGAAAATTACTGGCAAACACCTCAACTTCTAGGTGGGAAAGAGACTGGCAGCTCGAGGAATTATTCCTGTTTGGGACAACTAGCAGCTAACTAAGTGTATAGTTTTTTTCTAATTTCATTCAATGACCATGTAAAAGATCATCCATATTTTATCTCCTTTTTTTCAATGTCAGTGTAATTTTCAGCAAAAGCTGAGTCCTAATTTGTGTCTATAAAACAGAATCAAAAAATAAGAAACAAAGTTGTGAAAAAAATATACCCTATTGTCAAATGTAACAGCAACAACAACAAAACCTTCGTCCCAAACTTGATTAAAGTCTATTAGATGCTTTTTTTTTATTTTTTTCCTGACCGCAAAAGGAACACACGGTACCCAAGAATTTCAAATCACGAATGGAGTCAGATATCTTCTTCCCTTTTTGTTCCCATAGATGGATTCATGACATGAGAATATTGATCTTCATTCTATGATCTTTGCTTTGATGCTGTTAACCATTTGGAGCCTAGTGTGCAAATATTTAGTAGGTGTCTCCTTCACCAAATATTAAACAATCCCAGAAGTGACAGGCGAGATGATTGGCTGCTCCATCAAGAGGAAGAGGGGTAACTCGTTATCCACATCAGGTTGGCTCATCAATTGTCATACCTGCCTGCAAGCACTAGCCAGCAATTAATGGGAGCTTCTGGTTTACTATATTATTGATGATGGAAGTTTTGATTGCCATTGATGGCCTCCAACTTGCCTCAGTCTTCACCTACTCTCTCTGTAAGCATGCTATTTACGTCTGCACATGCAAGAAACTTTTATGGTTGTTTTGACCTCGAGGGGTATACATGGAATCCAATATATGACTAGTCCATCGAAAAGTAAATAATGTAGAAGAATGTGGACGTTGGAGATTATGGCGGACAGGAAGCTGTCAAATCGAAACCATGTTCAATCGATAAGGCCTGGTTGGGGTTGGACCTTTGGGGAGGATGTTTGGGCAGTTCTGATCATGGCCATCAAATAACAACAACATCACATTTTAATTAAAAATTTTAAAATATTATTTATTCTTTAATTTTATTAGAGTAAATTGCTCTTAACATGCAGCGTGATGGCAGTTAAAATAATTGAGACTTAGAATTTCCCACATTTACCAGTTTTCATTGACTGCAATCGACGCCGATGTGCATACGCTGATGGCTCCAATTCGTTTTTCATTAATTACCAACATGGGCCCAATTATTGTACACGAAAAGTTACGCTAGAACTTAAATTCTGCAATGACCAAACAGGTCAATATCACTATTTTAAATTTTAATTGAAATCAATTAATAAAACAAAAATCACTTTTCCCCCTCTGCAACCTAATGATTAAATAATGAAAATTTTCTTTCTTTTTCAATTAGGAGTGGCCAACACATTCTTTGAATTTCAAGGTAGATGTTATTTCATAAGCCCGAGTCTCTTCTAACACATGCTGCATTTACTTTTAAAAAATTATTTTAATGAGTAACTTTCCTATACTTTTGTTTACGTACGTTCTAAAATAAATAATTTCCATCGAAAAAAATGGGTAATTCAGAATGGAGAATAAAATGGAGGAGAAAGGACCGAGGTCAACATTGTGTAGGTGGTGGCCCTGGACATCGAGTAGATGGTCATGGGAACGCAAGCCACGATAGTGTGCACATGCAGCACATGCAACTGTATCGTGTGCATTAACTGCAGCCACCGTATCGAGTTACCCACATCAACACCGTATCGTGTACATCCTAACAATTGACTTCTTTATTTTTGACTCTACCGTATTTGTTTCTATTTTTTTTTCCCTTTATTTTCATTCTTTACATTTAATCTTTTGCTCAATGTATGCATGTCATGCATCCTCTTGGGGTCCACTTGTTGATTGATGAAGCTCTCGCTTGGGGTCCACTTGTAACATCATATCTCCGAGTTGTATGCCCTTGATCAGAACATGGGTTGTCCCACGTGGGACCCAAATGTCGATGTCAAATTCACAATTATTTTGACATGTTATTTTAATTGTTTATATTTATATATTGGTGGGTGGAAGGAAGCAAAGGGAGAAAATAATTTAGACAGAAAAAAAAAAAAAAAAAGAAGACAAAAAGAACAGTTGGTGGCAAAAATAATCAAAATTGATTCTCACAAACGAAATGCAGTTTTGAGTGCGTCTTATCAATTTTGTAATCATTATTTATTGGATCTGGTGACTGAAATTAGTAATTATTGTTTTAAGATGAGAATTAAGTAAAATCTTAATGCTACTATTTTTGTTATATTTTTATTCTGATGAAAAAGTAGGAAATTTGAGTTAAACTAGATTTTTTTTTTTTTTTTTGGTATTTTTATTTCATCAAAGTAAATTTGTTTACATCATTCAGAATGATATTTGTATAATTTAGTCACAATAACAAGTTGAGAAAAATATTATTATTTTTTTTCAAAATATCAATTATGTATAATTGTGATAATGATGCCCAAGGTAATTAAATATATAAAAGCCATAATCCTAAGATTAAAGGGATTAGGTAAGAAAATAGTCTGGCTGAATTGAATCTTGTGGGCGAGGAGGATCCAACCGTAAATTGGTCAAATCTTCCGAGTTATGAAATTATGGTAAAATATATATATTTGTTATAATTGCAAATCAACCATTAAAACCCATATTTATTAATTCCAAAGAAAATAAAGAGCGCAGGCGCGCGTGCGAAAAGGGTGTCAAAAAAAAAAAAAAAGACAAAGAGTCGCAATTAAAAAGCCACGCCAAAGACAGACTAAAATACACTATTAAAAAAAGACTTCAATCGAGTGATCAGTTACGGCCATAATTCTAAAAGGCAAGAATTTTATTTTTAATAAGACGAAAATAAATATATATTTAATATTTTTACATTTAAAAAAAAATATATATATATATATTATTTATTTATTTATTAATAAAAATTTTTATATAAATTTTAAATATGTAAATATTAATTATTGTAACAAAATTAAAAATTATCAATTTATTTATAATAAGAATATACAATTAATTATGTAATGTAATTTTATATTTTAATAAAAAAATTATTTATTAAAAATTAAATTTATTAAAATTAATGTAAAAAGAAACGTATCAAATAATTATTAAATTTTTATATGAAGCGATAATTGGAGGGACATTTGTCATGCGGTGAAGTTAGAAGAAACTGAATATTTTATTTTATTTTGCGAGTGCTATAATTAATGGTGTATTAATAAATATTAATAAATTTCGATCCCAATTCCCAAAGCGACAAAAACAAAAAAAAAAAAAAAAAAAGCCACGCAAGCGGAATGCAAACAAAGGCCTATTTTATTTTATTTTGCGAGCGCTATAATTAACGGTGTATTGTTAAAATAACAAACCTAATTCATTTCCCTCCTCCAAACAAATGAATAATAATTCACTCACTTTTTAAATTCCCACACTTCTCCAAAACTCACGGCGGAAGTACTCCCTCTATTTCTCTCTCCATCTGTTAATCGCTTTCTGTTTGGTTCCCTAGAAAAAAACGCAAAGAGGACGTGTAATAAGGAACCACTTGGATAACGGAAACGGCAAATTCTCCGAGTGGGATTTTCTTTGCATATATATATGTGTGTGTGTTTTATGAAATAATTATCTGAGTTTTAAATGGTTTTCTTTTTCTTTTATTTTTTTTCACAGAATTTCCTGTTTTTCTGGTTCGCTGCGAATGAAATAGAGTGTGTTGTGTTGGATTTGGATTGATTGATGTGTGCTTTCTAGTAATATATTTTTTGGGGGAAGAGTCTATGAAGCAAATAGGCAAAGAGAAGCCTCCTGAGCCACTCGATTTCTTCATCTGGACCGTCGAGGTAATTGATTTCTCTCTCACCCCCTCTCTTCAATGGTTTTTCAAACTTTTCTTCCCTTTTTTTCTCAATAATAAAAATAACTCATTAGCTTTTCTGCTTTTTTTTTTTTTTTTTCGTGGTTTCTATTCTATGCGTTATTGTTGGATCTGGCGCTACCGTTGTAAACATAGAATTTTTGTTGATGCTTTATATGTTTTTTTTCTTGGTTAATTTATGAACAATTAGTTCGTTAATCTTCATTTCTGTTGTCTTATTATTGGGAGTAAATAATAAAGTCATGGTCAGAAATTTAATTGAGTTCATTCCTCAATTAGTGATTGTTCGAAATCGTTATTTTGAATTCAACTTAGGTTATGATCTTCCTCTTCATTCACCATCCACCTAGATTCGGTTGCCTTCTTCATCGTTCTCCGATAGACGTGTCTGTACCGATGGTGTCAACTCTGATTTCTCTGTAATAATCTTTACTTCTTATTCGGTTCTTCATAGAGTAACCTTTAATACATTTAAGCATTCTAGTAGCTTATGCTGGGGGAAATGGGGATTAATTGGTAGGCCTGAACCACTTAGTAGTACAATGGAGTTCTATTCTGCCAGCGCACCTTGTGGTAATTCAGTTAGTTGGATGTTGCCAGGATTTCAATTGCTGTTTTAAGTCAGTTTTGGTGGCTCTGTCATTGGGAATTAGGGGAACTTGGGTAATTTGATTGTTTTACTCACCAAGAGTAGTAAGTCTGTGGATGTTTTGCGCCTTCTGTTGGATGTATTTGAGAGATTGGCCTCTCAAGGATTCATGCTCCTTATTTTTCACATGTGCGTGCATGCACATACAGAGACATGCTTGCAATTGTACTGTTTCACAGACAGATATTTGAAGCCGAATCAGTGGTTTCTTATGACTTGCTCTTCACTTTCTCATTACTTTTTTCCACTTGGTCTTTTGAAAACATACTTCGGTGCAACAATTTTGCACTGGACTCTCAGTGGGTAGCATGAAAACTAGGAAAGAAGTGGATTGATCAATCTGTGGACCGACTCACATGAAAGAAGTCATTTCACAGAGTTGACATTGAGGATGTCTTGAATGCTTAGCCAATGCAAGTGATTGTCAGACTAGTTGGTGGATGTATTCACTCTGAGCATTTAAAATGCCTGATGATGGATGTTATGTGAATGCTATCCTTCCAGCAGTTTATGTTATAATGGCTTTCCACACCTTGCTAGTTGATGTGGTAAGGATCTTTTTATGAAGATTGTGGTCTTGCCTAGCTATCACTTACTGGCTGCTCCATATACCTGCTTTTTAAGTTTGGTCTTTAGTCTGGCTGAGCCTGAAAATTGCTTAGTCATATGATGAGAGAACCATTTGTTCTTGGATAACCTAAAATGGTAAACTGGTGATCATATGTAATATACTTGGACATGCCTATAGAGATTACCTATGTCATAAACAAGAACTATTTCAGGGAAGACATTTTATAAAAAGCCATCCCAATGTGTTATATAGATTTTTTCTAGGCTTACTAGCAAATACCCTTAATTTTTTCCTCCGTGAAACCTAAATGTGCCTAATCTTCTGTTTTGCTAGGATGTTGGTTTATGGTTGGAAGAAATAAATCTGAGTGGTTACCGGGAAATTTTCAAAGAAAATGGTGTCAATGGAGAATATCTGGAGGGCATGTCCATGTTCACAACTGAACAGATTCTAAGATTTATAAGGCGGTGCCACATGAAATGGGGAGACTTCATCACATTGTGTAAGGAGCTCAGAAGAATAAAAGGTTCTATCTCTCTCTCTCTCTCTCTTTCATATGTATGTGTGCATGTGTAAAAATTGTCTTCTACTTTCTCTATGATTAGACAGCCAACCAATATCTGCTGTTCAGATTCTTTTTATTGAAAAATCAAATTGCTATTAGAGATTCCATCAGAGTAGACACACGAATTTGTTTGTGGTGTATATTGCATTGCGTTTGATACCCCATTGATTGGATTTTTACATCTTGATGCTGTAAGCAACTTCAATATGCTGAACTACTTGTGTTTATGAATATATCTGTTCGCAAACACTGAATAATGAGTAATAGTTGTTCTATGTCTTTGTGCTTCAATTGAGAAAAGTTGGTTAAGATCAGGGGCACTGCAAAACATATGCCTCCTCTTTCTCTTTCTTTCTTGTACAATGAGTTTATCTTAGAAATCATAACAATTTGCTTAAAGACAGATGCATTGCAGATCCTTTGTCAGTGGGGTGGCTCTTGGAGGAAGCTTGTCTGGCAATGTATTCATTGTGCCATGTATTTGAACGTTCAGAAGATAATTGTATCCAGAAATGAAATATGTTTTATTGAATGATATGGTTGTGCTGTATTCCAAATGATATCCATGTTGGTTAAAAGGATATTGTTATATGCTTATTCTGCCCAAGGTCTAAAGTGTATTATTAATGTCAGGGAAGCAATTGGTGTAATTTTGTAATGAGAATTATGTGTGGGCAGCTTTTCTTTGTCCATTGCTTCTTTGGCTGCATTTACTGATATACCAAACTAATTCCAGTGGCCTGCCTAAAAGGGGAGCAAAAGTTTCGCCGGCCATGGTGGGCACCATCCTGCTTCTCTGTGTTCTATACCAGGGTAGCAAAGCGCAACAGACAGTCCAGAGTTGTTTCTTTGAAGTTGGAACCGTGATGCAAGATGATATTATATGCATGTATATGTTGTTTTCTTTTCATTTTGGGAGCATGACAGTAGAAAAACTCAACTGTTGTTTTGAATCTAGCACAGTGTTTCTGTAAAGTTCTTCAAGGGAGAACTTTCATTACCTACAAAGCCTTTTGTATTATTTATTATTTTCTGTTTATTTGTAGTTACATCTTCTCCTTTTGGTCTTTGGAGTATGAATGGTAAATGTCGTGTGAAGCCTGTGTAGTCGTCGTTGAGTCTTGAAGAATTGCACTCCCGAATGTGGTATAGAAATGTTACGGCATCTAATTTTTTGTTGGAATTTATAGGTACTCAGCTTTGTGATCTTGTAATTTTGGAACCTGTGGCTTTCAATCTAGTCTGATACCCTGTGAAAGTAGCCGATAAAAATCCTGTTTGCTTTGCCTGTTGCATGACCTGAGAGGCTGATTTTTATGTGGATCAATGCACGGTAATCTTCCGTTGATTTGGACGGAATTTGCCCAAGATGTATGGCACGGGGGCCGGGGGTGGAAGAGGGAGAGGGAGAGGGAGAGGGGAGGGAACGATCCCTCTAATAAGGAAAGGGTGATTGGGTTACGCTTGGTCTCTTTATTCAAATTTAGGGATAAGTCTTCCAAGAATTTTTATAATTGAATTATAACTTTTTTAAAATTTTTAAATAAATCTTAAATTTTAAAATTTCATTTTATATGAGTTTTTTTTTTTTGACATAATAGAAATAGTAAAAAAAATATTTAAAATATGTTTTAAAAATGTAAAAATATGTCTACATGTGTAATTAATTTTATATAAATCTTTAAAAAAATAGAAAAAAATTAGAATTTTCCCCCTTTTTACATAAGAAATAATTGGTTTCATGTGAATTTAGAGGAAATGAAAAAAAAAAAAAATAAAATATTTGTCTTTTCTATGTAGGAAAACAAAGAGAATTTTATAAAATACATATATAAATATATTTTTAAAGCATTTTGAGTGTTTGTCTTTTGAATCAACCTATACATTTAATAATTTTATTAATTTTTGTTCAAAAATAAAATTCATATAAGATAAAAATTAAGAATTTAAAATTAATTAAAAATATTAAAAATATATAACTCAATTATAAAATTTAAATCTGCCTCAAGGCTTATCCCTCGATTTCATAAAAAAATTAAAATTACGATGTTGTTTTTACCTCGACGAAGAGACACGTTAGACAAGTCGACGGCGCCATGCCATTGCCCGAATGTCGTTGTTTTCTTCACTAGTGCTAATATGGGCCCACGATGTCTCTCTCGAACAGGTCATGTTAACAGACGGGGAGTCGCTGAAAGAGCCCACCAGATATTCAGGCCGACGAAAGGCCCAATTGTATGTGTCCATTGCTTTCCTTTGGTCTCCAGCCACGTCATATCCATTTTGTTTTTGTTCCGCCCACTCCAACCAGCGGCGTGGATGTTGGGTTACTGTCTGGGCCAGCACCCTAATTATGAGCTCGACTACAGGCGATCATTACTTCATCTTCTCCCCCCTTAAACCCCCTCTCTACCCCTAGGCTCCAACTCCAAGAAAAATTCAAAATTTCTGCCACTTAAATAAAAAAACACGGCCATTTTTGCCTCTCTTTCGTTCGAATTAAAACAAATAAGGTGAAATGTTCTCTCCGGGAACGAAGCGATCGGCTCTGAGGTCCAGAAAAGAGCGAAGCCTAGGGCCAACGGCCCCTCCAGATTCTCCAAGCACGCCTGTGCCGGATGACCGCCGGTCACTTCACGATAACTTAATCCCCAATCGACCTAGCACTGGCACTCCTGCTCCTTGGGCTCCTCGCCTCTCCGTCCTTGCCAGGTGGGTTTCTTTGAAGTTATCATTAACTGTTTCTTTATTTTTTTTTTTATCTTTTAGTAACTTCCATCTTTTTTTAGTTGTATTCTAGTGATAAATGGCATCGGTGGTGGTGTTTTATGTGAAATCTTTGAGACATGCCTTTTCAGTTCCTATAATTTGACATTGAGGTTTCAACGTCCGTGGTGTGCGCGCTGTTTTGTGAGAATGTGAGCGCTAGTAATGTATTGATGGGTTTTGGTCGATTCTTTTTCCTCTTTGGCGGTAAGATGATGGAACGGGCGAGAAGATACACCAATTGATGCAAGTCTTATATATATATATATATATATATATATATATTTTTTTTTTTTTTTTTCCTATTGTCGTATACATGATAATGGAGTTTTTTCAGGGTTCTGTGTGTGTTTGTTTGGGGGGGTGATGGCCGGGATTTCTTTTCTTCCTGTCAAACATGCCTATTTTGAGTCTAAGAGGCTGAGGGAACTTTTTGACATCATACTTTTATAATGACCATTCCTTTAGATGTTTAATTAGGATTCTCTTTTCCCTTGTTTATGTTCTTCTATGTGGTGGATAGTTTTCATTTTATGTTTTGTTGTGCGTAGGATTCAACCAGGTAACTGGAGTGAAAAAGGGAATGAGGCGGATCCAATCAAGCCTGTTTATCTTGGAGAGTTTCCCCAGGCAGTACGTGATCAACAGGCCAGCTTTCTGCGGGAGCATGTTCCAGGTCTGTTGGCTTTTGGTCTGAAAAGTTGAGTGTTCTTGGCTGCTATTTCTCTGTTGTTAATATTTCTGTAGTGTAATCTCACAGGAGATGCAAGTATATCTGGTGGAATGGACAAGGAAACTTGCCTTTCTTGGATTATCTGTGGGAACAGGATCTTTATCTGGACTCACTTATCGTCTGCAGCTTCAAGAGGTTGTATTGTTCTTCAAGTTCCGACAAATGTTTTGGACAGAGATGTTAGTAAAAGTTCTTATCCTACGGGAGGGCACAGTTGGCTAGTTTCTGTTGTCAATTGGAATAGCTCGTCAAGGGGGAAGAATATAAGTTTGCAGGGCTGCAAATCTGCAGGCATTATAATTTGTGATAAAAAAACTCGAGCTGTCATCTACTGGCCTGATATTTTTGGTAAAAGTGGATTGACTCCTGTTACCAGCCTGTCATCTTGTGATGAATCAGAGGGGTTTTCTTCCCCTTTGGCTGGGAAGACCTCCCCAAACAGGCAGCAACAAAATTACAGGTCCAGTGTTATTTCAAATGGGTCATATTCTTTTAACTCTTTGATTGCTTCGGCAGTGACAGCTGACAGGCATTTTTGTGTTGCCTTGGCATGTTGCTCGAGTGATGAGCTGTGGCTTTTTTGTTGCAGCCCCACTGGCATTCAACGTAGGAATGTGTATTTGGATATCTTAGGTTCATCATCCCAAAGCAGTGATAGTGGTCAATTTGGCCGTAGCAAGGGCTATCCAAGGTCACTTGTCTGGCGTTTTTCAAACCATTCCATGGAGGATTCTAGTCGGCAGTTTTTTTTATTAACTGACCATGAGATCCAATGTTTTACTATGTCTTTGCATCCTGAATTGAGTGTATCAAAGCTCTGGTCTCATGAAGTTGTTGGCACTGATGCTGATTTGGGAGTTAAGAAGGATTTGGCTGGTCAGAAACAAATCTGGCCTTTGGATTTGCAGGTGGATGATGGTGGAAAAGTGATTACAGTTCTTGTTGCTACTTTATGCAAGGATCGAGTTAGCAGTTCAAACTATACTCAGTACTCTCTTCTGACCATGCAATATAAATCTGGAGCAACATTTCCCTCTAATGTATGTGGAAGGGTGTTGGAGAAAAAGGCTCCGATCCAAGTTATAATCCCAAAAGCAAAAGTAGAAGATGAGGATTTCTTATTCTCCATGAGACTTAGAGTGGGAGGGAAGCCTTTGGGCTCTGTAGTCATACTCTCTGGTGATGGAACAGCAACAGTCACCCATTATTACAGAAACTCTACGAGGCTTTATCAGTTTGACCTGCCTTATGATGGGGGAAGAGTTATGGATGCTTCAATTCTTCCTTCTGCAGATGAGGGTGAAGATGGTGCCTGGGTTGTTCTTACTGAGAAAGCAGGAATATGGGCAATACCAGAAAAAGCTGTTCTTCTCGGTGGCGTTGAGCCACCTGAGCGTAGCTTATCACGTAAAGGGAGCTCAAACGAAGGATCTGCAGAGGAAGAACAAAGGAATCTTACATTTTTAGGCAACATTGCTCCTAAAAGGGTTAGTTCTGAAGTGTGGGATGCTGGGGATAGACAAAAGGCTGTTATGACCGGGATTGCATGTCAAGCAGTCCAGGAGGATGAGTCTGAGGCCTTGCTCAGTCAGCTTTTCCATGATTTTTTGGTAAGTGGGAAGGTTGATGGCTCATTTGAAAAGCTTCGAAATTCTGGAGCATTTGAAAGGGATGGAGAAACAAATGTATTTGCTCGGACAAGTAAATCAATTGTTGATACCTTGGCAAAACACTGGACAACCACTAGAGGTGCTGAACTGGTGGCTATGACCATTGTATCCAGCCAACTCATGGATAAGCAGCAAAAGCATGAAAGATATCTCCAGTTTCTTGCTTTATCCAAGTGCCATGAGGATCTATGTTCCAAACAAAGTACAACTTCTTGCCTGTTTCAGTTGCACATGCAAATATGTTTCACTGCACACACAGAGTCATTATTTCAGCATGTGTTTTTGGAATGTTTGGGAAATAGAGTCATTTTCCTTATAATGCTTTCATTTATGAAATTCTGTATTGCTGGAAAACAAGCTTATCAATGTTGTGTTTTTTCCTCCCTGCTTGCTTCCTCAACCTTCAACCATTTATCAGAAGATGCAAGTAAAAAAATGAATGAGTGAAACATGCCAAGCCTAAATAAACTTTACCTTTAACAGGACAATCTTTGCAAACAATCTTGGAACATGGTGAAAAACTTGCTGGGATGATTCAACTCAGGGAACTGCAAAATATGATTAGCCAGAACCGCTCAATTGTGGCTGGGTCCCCACATTCTAGTTTAGAAGCTCAAATTTCAGGTGCACTTTGGGATCTAATTCAATTGGTTGGTGAGAGAGCCCGTCGGAATACTGTTCTTCTTATGGATAGGGACAATGCTGAAGTCTTCTACAGTAAGGTCTCTGATCTTGAAGACCTGTTTTATTGCTTAGACAGGCAGTTAGAATATATAATAAGTGAAGAACAGCCACTTGGGATTCAGATCCAGAGAGCTTGTGAACTCGCGAATTCAATTGTGTCCATAGTTCGAACTGCAATTCTTTACAGAAATGAGCATCATATGTGGTATCCACCACCTGAGGGATTAACATCTTGGTATTGTCAAGCTGTGGTGCGGAATGGTCTCTGGAAAGTAGCTTCTTTCATGCATCAGTTGTTGAATGAAGCATCTGGACTTGATGTTTCCACAAAGTCCAAATTATATACTCATCTGGAAGTCCTGGCTGAAGTTCTACTTGATGTTTGTGCCGGTGCCATCACAGCTAAAGTTGAGCGTAGAGAAGAATACAAAGGTCTGTTAAATGAATATTGGAATAGGCGAGACTCTCTTCTTGACTCCCTATATCAACAAGTAAAAGATTTTGCAGAAGACAGGCACAAGGTTAATCTCTCATATCCTTTTTTTCTTTCTTGAGATCCAGAAAATTGCAAATTGAAACTTGGAGCTGTTTATTTTTGTAGGTTTTTAATATAGGAAGTGAAGAGCAAATTGAAGATATCCTTAGAAAGCTTTCTTCAAATTTGTTGTGCATAGCAAAAAGGCATGAAGGATACAATGTCATGTGGAGTATATATTCTGACCTCAATGATTCAGTGCTGCTCAGAAAGCTCATGGTATGCTATGTTATTTCTCTCAGCATGTCATCTCAATTCTTGCACATTCATTCTCTGAAAGAGGTTCTGCTTTTCTCCACTAGCATACAAAGTTCAGTACTTCTCTTCCTGTTTTTTTTTTTTTATCAATATTGCTATTTGTCAAAACATTGAACAATATGTTGATGTATATTGGTAGAGGTTAGTTGGCAGAGAGAGAGAGAGAGAGAGAGAGAAAGCATGGTATCATTCTATTCCTGTGTCATTTGATGCCTTGTTCTTTTCTCAGCACGAGAGCATGGGGCCTAATGGGGGTTTCAGTTATTTTGTGTTTAAAAAACTGTACGAGAAGAGGCAATTCTCCAAGCTTCTAAGGCTTGGGGAGGAGTTCCAAGAAGAGCTTTCTGCTTTCCTGAAGCATCACCAGGATCTGCTCTGGCTTCATGAAATTTTTCTTCATCAATTTTCCTTGGCTTCTGGTACACTTCATGCGTTGGCACTCTCTCAAGATGACTGCTCTATTCCAGAAGCAGGAGAGGGTGAATATGCTGAGCATTCTAGCTTGATAACAACACTGGCAGATAGAAAACGTCTTTTAAATCTAGCAAAGATTTCTGCCATTGCAGGCATGATTTCCTTCTTTTTCTCTCTCATAGCTTCTTGATTGTAAACTTTCTCAAGCAGATGGGTAAACTTTGAAAAGTATGCTGACCTTGAGGTTATCTTTGTGACCTGGTCCACTCCAGGGCGAGTGTAACTTGGTCATCTTTTACTCACATATGCATGTGGCTGGATATATGTTGTCTAATAGTTATGAATGTTGGGAAACACCTATTCTATGCCATAATTGATCTGCTTTTGATTTCCTAAGCAGAAAGCAGTCAATTTCTCTTCAACATTGACCTCAAATTGATACTTTTTCTTGTGTCCTTCTTAATATAAGCATATGACGTCTTGTCTTAAGCTTGTGCACTGGAGGCAGCTTTGTGCTTGTTTAACAACCCAGTTGAGACCTGTATTAAAAACCCCTGTGGTGCTGAATGCTAGCTGTTAAAGGCCACATATAACCTCCAAGCCTTTTGCTATGCCTTCAGTGTAAAGGCATGCCTAAATTGTGTGCACTTTGCTTTTGAGTAATTGAGAAGGCTGAATGGTAAGTATTGATAGGAATTGTTTATCCTTAATTTGACTGACTTGTTAATTCAGTAAATAGTCTGTTTTTTTTGACTTATTTTGTCTCCACTCCCTTGGCAGGTAAGAATTCTGATTTTGAGACAAAGGTGAAGCGCATTGAGGCAGATTTGAAGATTTTGAAGATACAGGTCTGATATGTTTTAACAAACGGTGGTCTTCACTGTGTTGTTTTACTTTTCCCTCTTGTTTGTGCACATTACTTGTTAAAACAGAAACCCTGATTCACAAGTCCTATTATGTGTTGTGCTCATTCATAGTGTTTACCTTCATATAGTATACTGCTGGCAATTTTTTCAGGTCATTTCTCAGTTTTCTTTAACCATATATCTGCAGTGCCTGTGCTGCCTATAGTCAAACTTGGTTTTGAGAGGGAGTTCACGTTTGATGGTGGCAGGCCATATAGAATCAAACAGTCTATTGAATTTGCAACGTGTGCACAGACACATAATGAACACTCATTTGAAAAAGCTGAGCTTCAAACGTCATCTAATTTCAAATTTTGCTGGGAAATCCATCTACATGTCTTTTAGAACCCCCATATATTGTCTTGGGTGGGAAATATGTAGTGTTTTTGCTGCCCTTGCCTCTTTGACGTGAATATGTGTGTGTGTGTGTGTGCATGTGCATGTAAGGTAGGTCTCACACAGTTGTGTGGGCAGAGGGTGGGGGGGAGATAGAGGGGAATGAAAAGGGAGAGGGAGAGGGGTGGGCCTTGTTAGGGGATTCTTGATTACCATCTTATCTGAAGTTATAGCTTGTTCTAACAGAAGGTATTGCTTTTACCATGTTAATGCACTGTTTACAATTGGTGTTAATTCATAAATAAAATCAATTTCTGTGTGGATGAAGCCCTTGTGCTGTTGAAATCAAATAAGAATTTGCATCTATTCTTTTGTTTGGATACTTTTTCTTGTGGAGCTTTAAGAGGCCTAATTCTACTTTCAGGAAGAAATTATGCAAGTGCTTCATGCAAATGAAGAAAAGCAGTACAATGAACAGCAGCTATTACACCCAGAAGAGCTCATAGAGCTATGTCTTAAAGCTGACAATCCAGAGCTTGCATTGTGTGCTTTTGATGTGTTTGCATGGACCAGCTCATCATTTCGTAGAAGCCACAGAAGCCTTTTGAAGGAGTGCTGGAAGAATGCTGCTGATCAGGATGATTGGGGACTACTCCATCAGGCGTATAGAGATGAAGGATGGAGTGATGAGGAAACCTTGCGGCAGCTGAGAGACACTTTGCTTTTCCAGGCATCAAGCAGGTGTTACGGACCCCTAGCAGAAACTTTTGAGGAAGGGTTTGAAGAGGTGTTGCCATTGAGGAAAGAGGACTCTGAGGCCACAACATTGAAAGAAGTGGATTTTTCTGTGGAAGCGATATTGATGCAGCACAAAGATTTCCCAGATGCAGGCAAGCTAATGCTGTTGGCAATCATGTTAGGTAGTGGACAGGATGATACAAAACCAGAAGGTGATCTTTCACCATTGGAGTGAAGGTATGGACCACCCTCCCCGTCTATTTCCTTTGTAACCAGTCAAAACCTTGTTTACCTTCTCTAGTGGTAATGGGCTTATAGTCCCTGTCCAAAAAGTCGATATTACTCGCATCATTTTCAATAGAATTAAGCTATACGTTAGCACCACACAGCTCAACTTGCATTGATGACTCAACAATCTTTGTTGTTTTACTTTTCATTTTTCGCCGTTTTGTTTATTGTCTCGATCATTACTAGACCTTCCAAAGTCCAATCAACCAGAAATACTAAATATCCACGATAGGAAAGGGGAATGAACAATGGATACTCGCCGACCGTTGTAACTGTAGCGAGCCTAGAGATCCATCGGGTTCTAGTCTAACCGATAACTCCATTCTGTATCTCAATTCAACTTAAGAAGTTTCGTTCCTGCCTTAATAATAACCTGCGTGTTCTATTTTTAAGTAGATTAGATTGTGTTTATGTTAGAGAGCCTCCTACTCGGACAGGTTGACCAAAATGTTGGGAGGAACATATGGACATTTAATACGACGTTGTCTTTTGGATGGAGGGAAAGCTATGTTGCAGCCCTGGTCCCTTCCTAGGCCAACATCTGTGGGCGTCTATCAACCCCGGCCCAATGGATGCGTTATGGGCTAGCTGGGCCATCGAGGCTTCGAGCCGAGGGCTCTCACCGCAGAGCTGGGACACCAAAGTTTTAAGTTGGCAGCAACTGAAAACACACACACACACACACACGGACAGGGCGGGGGAGAGGTGGAAACCCGCCAGGCGAAATCATAATTCTTTTGTGAGTTTAGATCTGGTCAACAACCGACAGGATATATATATATATATATATATAAAGACCATAATCCATAAGTCATATGGATTACCATACAATCCTTAAGTCATACGGATTCTTTGTTTGTTTATTTATTTATTTATTTTTATGTTTTATTAGTCTTGGATTTATTGATTAAATATTATACTCCACAACTCAACCACTCTCTCTCTTTTTTTTTTTTTTTTTATTCGTTTTGTTTTGTTTTGTGTAGGGAACAAGATAGGTGAAAGTAAAACACCCTCATGCCGTCTCTCTCTGACGTACGGTTTTGCGGGAAACTGCATTGGCAAGTGAGGTGGAGTGGAGGTAAAGAAGCCAAGCACAGCGCCCTCACAAGCAATTTAATTTCTAGGCCGCTGCGCCGGCCCACAAAGCGTAAAACGACCTAAAAATTAAAAAAAAACAAAGGCAGAGTCTTCGACGGTTAGTACGGGCAAAGCTTGTTCAAGTTTACTTCTCCCTCTTTCCTACGCAGAATCTAATAGATGTACCGGCGATGGCCACGTCCACTACATAGGCTGTTGCAATCGCCACCACGCGAATCTCAGGGTTCCCATGACCCTCAAAACGCCCACCGGCATCACTCTTCCCTCGTGAACCCAAAACACCACCGTCGAATCAGCCGCCGCAGGTGCAGGTGCCGCCGCCGCAGCAATCATGGTCATGCTGAAGCCCCTCCTCCAATCCCCGCCGCCTCTTTTCAAAATCCCACTCCATTTCCTCTTCTTCTCCTCAAGACCCAATGCCCCCGTCACCAAAACCGATTCCCCCCATGTCTTGGTCTCCAAAGTCATTTATCTTTTGTCCAGCGATACTCAATGGGGCAAAAACCCAGCTTTGTATAATTTAGCGCCAGAGCTCGGACCCCACCACGTGTCCAAGATTATCACCACGTACAATAACACAAACACTGCCCTTCAGTTCTTTTATTGGATCTCTAGGCGGCGTTTTTACAAACACGACTTGGTCTGTTTCGAGTCCATGCTAAATAGGCTCGTGAGGGATCAAATCTTTGCTCCTGCTGCTGACCATGTTAGGATTTTGATGATTAAAGCTTGTAGAAACGAGGAAGAGCTTAAAAGGGTAATCGAGTATTTGAATGGAATAAGCGCTATTGGTGGTTTTGGATTTACTTTGTATAGCTTTAATACTCTTTTGACTCAGTTGGGCAAGTTTGATATGGTTTCTCTGGCTCAAAACCTTTATACCCAGATTCTGAGCAGTGGGGTTAGGCCCAGTTTATTTACATTCAATACTATGATTAATATATTGTGCAAGAAAGGAAAAGTTCCACAGGCTGAGTTGGTTTTCAGTAGGATTTTCCAGTTTGACATGTGCCCTGACACTTTTACCTATACTTCATTAATTCTTGGGCACTGTAGGAATCTTAATGTGGATAAGGCATTTGAGGTTTTTGATAGGATGGTAAAGGATGGTTGTGATCCTAATTCAGTCACATATAACACTCTAATCAATGGCTTGTGCAATGTGAGGAGGATCGATGAGGCAATGGATATGCTTGAAGAAATGAATGAGAAAGGGATTGAACCGACAGTTTATACATATACAGTTCCAATTAATTCGTTGTGTGGGGTTGGCCAGGTGGATGAGGCAATTAGTCTTGTAAGAAGTATGAAGAAGGGGGGTTGTAACCCAAATGTGCAAACATATACTGCACTTATTAGTGGGTTGTTTCGTGCTGGGAAGGTGGAAGTGGCAGTTGGGTTGTACCACAAAATGATAAGGGATGGTTTGATTCCAAGCACAGTCACATATAATGCATTGATAAATGAATTGTGTGTGGAAGGGAGACTTGGCATTGCTTTAAAAGTTTTTGATTGGATGGTGACACATGGAACCTTAGCAAATACAAGAACCTACAATGAGATGATAAAGGGGCTATGTTCGGTAGGCAATATTGAGAAGGCAATGGTGCTACTTGAACACATGCTTAAGGTTGGGCCATCTCCTACTGTTATTACGTTTAATTCATTGATAAGCGGAAAACTCAGATTGCGAAGTCTGAACAATGCTATGAGATTATTTGATATGATGAAGGAAAGTGGATGTGAACCTGATCAATGGACTTATTCTGAACTTATTTCAGGCCTTTGCAAGGGTGGTAAATTGGAATCAGCTATTAGTCTTTTCACTGAGATGGTTGCACATGGCATAAGTCCAAATCAGTGGAGTTATACAGCCATGATTGACGGTTACTGTAAGGAGGGAAAGATGGATATTGCCTTGTCCTTGTTGGCAAGGATGGAGGAAATTGGTTGCTCACCAAGTACTCAAACTTTTAATGCCTTGATAAGTGGCTTGTCCAAAGCCAATCGATTGTCTGAGGCTGAGAAATTATGTGCTAAGATGTCAGAGCAACAATTGCTACCAAATACAATCACCTATACATCTTTGATTGATGGGCTTTGTAGGAATGGTGGTACCAGCTTGGCATTCAAGATTTTCCATGAAATGGAGAAGTATGGTTGCTTGCCAAATTTGCATACATATACAACTCTCATTTATGGCTTATGTCAAAATGGTAATGCTGATGATGCGGAGAAGTTACTTGAAGAAATGGAAAGGAAAGGATTGACCCCCGACACAGTTACCTTTACCTCGCTTATTGACGGTTTTGTTATGCTTGGCATGCTAGATCATGCGTTTGTGCTTTTTCAGCGGATGATTACTATGGGCTGCAAACCAAACTATCGAACTTTCAATGTATTGCTTAAAGGGCTGCAGAAAGAATGCCAATTGCTCATAGAGAAGGTTGCCATTCAGAATGAGAGTGCGTATGGTTGCAGCTCAGAAGAGAGAATTACTGTTCTGGAATCAACTTGTACTCTCTTGTCTAGACTGTCAGAGAATGGCTGTGAGCTTACTGTGGATATGTATACTACTCTAGTTAGTGGTTTGTGTAGAGAAGGCAGATCTTTTGAGGCATTTCAGTTGGTTGAGGATATGAAAGAAAGAGGTTTGTCCCCTAACATGGAGATTTACTGCTCACTGTTATTTTCCTATTGTAAGAATTTAGACATGGACCCTGCTCTGAAAATACTTGACTTGATGTCAAGTCAAGGCTTTAGCCCTCCTCTTTCTATCTATAAGGCACTTATTTGTGCACTTTGCACTGTAGAACGTGTGGAAGAAGCTCAGAAATTGTTTCAGAGCTTGTTGGAGAAACAAAAGAATGGTGATCTAATTGTTTGGATGGTGTTGGTTGATGGGTTACTACAGGAAGGGAAGACAGATCTGTGCATGAAATTTCTTCACCTTATGGAATCTATGAACTGCAGTCTCAGTTCTCATTCATATCTATTATTGGCAAGAGAATTGTCTAAGGTGGTCAAACCATTAGAGGAGGAGCAGATTAGTAAACAGTTGGTGGACTTGAAGGGACATATGTTGAAGTGAGTTTGTTACATCAATCAAAACAAGTGACAATAACAGTCTCCTTAATGACAGTTGACCATACCTGTTAAATATGTCCAGCAATACCTGACTGAGTGGGATCATTCCATCAGTGGATTTTTGATGCATACTTTTTGAGCTGTTATTACTTTTGCAGCTTCATTCTTTAATAAATGGTAAGCACATTTTCTGATTGCTTCCCCCCACTTTGTTGCCACCTTGAATGTTGATAATTAGGCATAGTGCTTCATTTCTGCATTGACAGATTATCACACCTCGTGTTTTTTCCCCTTCACCTTAACAACAGTAAGAACGTCCAATATTTTAATGAATTGAAAAACATAGAATGACAAGGCAACAAAGCGCATGATGTATTGCAGCCAGAAGTTGATCAAACCTAGGTAAGAAGCATTAGAGATGCAATTCAAAGGCTTGGTTAACTGAATCATTTCCTAGGTGAGTATATTGTTGCCATGGTTGAACTATTTTTGACAGCATATGTATCATCAATGTTTCCAGAGTTTGCTTTCTGAGTTAATTATATGCTGATAAACATTTTGAAATTAGTGGATCATCAAAAGTAATGGAGAAACAACCTGCTTTTCCACCACTGCAAGTGTTCAGTAAAGAATCTTTTCCTAAAGGGGTATATTGTCACAATGGTTGAACTGTTTTTGAGAGCATATATATCATCAATCATTGTAGAGTTTGCTTTATGAGTTAATGATATGCTGATAAAAATACTGAAATTGGTGGGACATCTAGAATAATGGAAAGAACCCGCTTTACCACAGCATATGTTTGATAAAGAAAGAATACACAGAGAAAATGCTTGACCTAGCATATTTAATTTATTTTGCCCTGAATTGAGCTAACTAATGATGTTCATTTGTCATATTCATTCGTCATATTTTCTATTTATGGATTGCAAATGTGGAAAGTTTTTATGTGGTTCATATATAAACAAGGTAATTAGTTGTATAGGCATGTTGTTTAGCAGAATCTCTCTTATACCTCTCCATCTTCTTCATTTTTGTTTACTTTTTTATGCTGGAAAGCATGCTGTAAGAAAATCGATGAAGATAAGCAATTGACATGCCTGGCTTTTTATCTTTTTATTCCCAATTTTCAGGGATTATAATGTGCCTTTGATGTAGCTGGGCTATGATTTCAACTTTTTGGTGTATCCATGACCAGACATCAAAATGGTACAAAATATTACAGAATTATTCTCTACTTGCTCTTGTATATTCCAATTTGGTCTCAAAATTGCAACTCTGAATGAGTTTCTAAATCACCTCTGAATGAGTTTCTAAATCACCAAAAGCAAAAAAAAAAAAAAATTGCGATTTATTAGCTTATCAAAAAGGAAGAAAAAGAATTTCACATTTATTGATTCACTTGCAGATGGTGCAATTTGAAATGAAATATCTGCATCGCAAGTCTCTGTAACTGTAATAGGAAACATTTCTATCTGACAGTTGATAAGTAACACATGATTTGATTAGTTAACACATTCATGGTAAGCTTGTTCATAGATGCTACTATTCTGTGAAGGATTTTTGGCTGGCTTATCACTTCTAGTTCCAGAAAATGGTGGATTAGATGACTCTTGCAGTGCATGTTGGCCCCATATTTTTCTTTCCATCCATTGGATGAGAGGAAGGTGAAGGAAAAGATAGTATGTCCTCTCATCTTTTAACAGAGAAGTTTACCAGAGTTAATGTCAAGAGAGTGCTTTGAAATTAGATTTGAAGCACTACTACCAGAGGTACGGTCTGGAGGTATTCCTCTATCAAACAAACCCCACTGACCAAAAAGCTACAAACTAGGAATGAATGGTATCTGAATATTTGGCATCAACATGTCTGCCATACTGGTTTTGCATTGGTAAAGAAGGTGATAGAATGAAAGGCAAACAAAAGAAGTTGCAATTGTACTAAAGAATCTCTTGGCAAATCAGCATAGCAATTGACCCAAGTTGTTTGCTAAAAATTGAAAAGCCATCAAAGCAAAAATTGTATCGGAGATGGAATAGATATTAATCGTTTTATTAGTTGAATTGACACAGCTGATTTACTAAGAATATCTCTTACAGAGAAGACTTGTTGACAGAGATGAGTGGCTTATTATGAAGGATGGCCTATCCTTGTAGTGATGGCCAGTGGACAAGAAGTGCCATTGGCATTGAGTTCATGTGGATGAAGGTTGAGTTACAAACAATGTGCAAAACACAAAAACATTGCATCCTACAACTAACTGTTCGTTTTATGACCTATGGCCCAATGGACAAACTTTCTTTCAACTGTGCTCCTCATGGGGGCCAAGTATGAATGTATTCATTATTGATAACTCGTCGCTTTTATTTGTAAACAGAATCTAGATAGTTTCTTACCAGTTCTCTTTAGAAAGAAAAAAAAAAAAAAAAAAGGGTTTCTTGGAGCCCTATCTCTTATAAAGCATGCTTGCCGGTCCCTGGAAAATAGCAACATTCTTGAAGCGAAATGATTGTGCTTTCACTCTGCAGCATGCCCATTGGTTAGACGTCAGGATATGCCATATGCATCAAACTAATGGCACATAGATGATGGGTCCTCAATTCCGAAACATAAAAGTCCAAACCATCCTCCTTCATGATGCACCTGCTACTAGCAGTCTGCAGCAAGGCGCCAACGCATTTCCTTAAAAGGCCTCGCAAAACACAACACGAATAAGGCAAGAGAAGTCCAATCGGTTCAATCTTTCCAACCCGACGGCAGGGGTCCGGCCCGAACTCTGTGAATTGATTCTGAAAAGGAGTTGAATTAATGGGTTAGCATGTCAGGACTCGAATGGCTGATGGGTCCAGACAGCAGAGTAAAAGCCTAATCAGTGTTTTTTTTTTTCTTGAAAGAAAAAAGAAAGAAAAACACAGCAAAAGAGTGCATTTTTTCTGGGATTCCCTTCTTCTCTTTCCTATAGTACATGCAGAGAATGTCCAATCAAGAAAACATCATTCGTTGCCCCCAAAGTTATTCCTCCTCGTCGTATTGTCGTTTTGCACACGCCCGCCCATACCAAACTCCGTTTCCCCCGCGGACCTAAGCTAAAGAATAGCAGAGAAAGTTGAAAAAAGAAATAAGTTTTAGCGACATCCCTCCAAGGAAAATCTTCTCCGGAGCTTCAAGGACAAGCTGACACAAAATTTACCTAACCATTTATTCTCCTGGTAACATGCTTCCAAATGCTAGTCCCCAAAGCCCGTTTTGGTTTCACTCTTCCACATCTTTCCCATCTCCGAAAAACAAAAGTCCTTTTGCCTTGGCATTCGCCAACCCAACCCGTACTCATACAAGCCTTGATCAATTGTCTTCTTGGATTTTGCGCAAAATAAGCCGATTGTGGTGCTACATTACATCAGCAAAAATCAAAAATTATCATGAACAATCAAAAATTAGAAGACTACAAGTGGTATAAATCGACACCGCGTAGCAAATCACTCTCTCCCTATATATACATGTATATGCATCCATCATGTTCCTCCAAAACGGAAAATAGCCCACAAAGAAATCAATAAACAAGCGGGGGCCCTCTCTCCTCTCTGCAATGGATAGGCATAGTGGCGAAGCCACCACGGGTAGTTCCTCATCAATAGCTCTTCTCCAGGAAAGATTCAAGCAACTACAAAGGGTGAGGGAGAAGAGACAGGAAAGACAACTGCTCAAGCTGTTTTCAGAGTCCGAAAGGATCTTGGTAAACAATAGACCCCCACCAGGACACTATCCAGACTCGCTGCCGGCCCTTGGATTGAACTCGCAACACAAGCATGCAGAAGCTCGAGCCACGGAGACACCAACAAGCTCGTGGTTCATGAATAGTACTTCTCGAAGCCCATCGTTCAGGAACACTGATAATTCCGACGTCGACACCTCTCTTCATCTTTAAACTCGCTTTTCTCTGTGTGTTGCTGGGTGATTACTTCTATCTGTATTGCTGGTTGCTTTTTATCTATCTCGAGCCACTCTTTGGCTGTAAGAACATGGAAGAATAGTTTATGTAACAACTGTTTTTTGATGCGACCACTTCCATTTTTTTCCTCTTCTGGGTCCTTTTCATGATCCCTTTATCTCGAACATGGCATCCAGACTTACCCCTCCATTAGCAGCATCAGATTATATTCGTGGATGCCAGAGAGATAGACGGTAACAGTTGACCTGGACTGGATGGGCTAGAGTCAGACGAGTCCACCTCTGCAGTAGCATCCAATCATGCATCTTTTCTATAACCAAGTTCACCGTGATGAACCTACGATCACGTCAGGAAAAGCTGCAATCAAGATTCCACACTAAAATCACATCACTTTTGTGGTGCCCCCGTACCATGAAAGTTTGAAGTTTTTTATCAATTCATCCGTTTAATCTTCACATTTTCTTTTCAAATTTGGGCATTAACTGAAGTCGTATATTCAAACAGTAACGGGTACTTATGTCTGATTCAGGATCCATGTACATATTTTTCCTTGCTATCCCTTCTTCTTCTTCTTCTCCATTTTTTTTTTTTTTTAGGGTGGTTTATTAATTCAACCCTTCATGGGACAAAACATCCTTCAAACGACCCTGCTAAGGGCACCATCCTGATAATTGGATCTCATTTCTGCTGACTCGTTCAACTTCAGAGACGAACTTTGTTAGCTAATGTAACGCACGTTAAGCATGTGTTAATATTAATTAAAAAAACATAGTTTATAATTTTTTATGTTAATTTAATATTTAAATTTATAATTTTTTTAAATATTTTTATAAAATTAAAATTTTAAAAAATATATAATTAATTTATATATATTTAAAATTTATACAAAGTAAATATTTATAATTAAAAAATAAAAAAAAAATTAAAGAAGCCGATGTATCTATATGTTGTATTAATAAATATCCCAAATGTCCAGAACCTTCTCAAACTCGTATCCGAAAACCCTACTAAAACCCTTTTTGGCTGCTCTCCGGCTCTCCGCCATTCGCTGGGTTCTCATTCTTTTCTCTCTGGGATATCTGTCTAGCGATTGCTACTCAGCTATCAAGTGCTCTGCAAAATCATGCACAGGCTATCGAGGCGTTCCCTTTCCGCTATCCTGCGCTCCGGCGGCTCACGTTACCGAAGCGCCACCGCCGCCGCCGCAGCAGCTCTTTCTTCCTGCTCCTCACACCTTGCCGATAAGGTACGCTCCCAAGAATCACCCAGCATTTCTCCCTTTTTTTTTTTTTTTTGTCTCTACTCTGGTGTTTTGCTTGTTGAATTGATGATTGTGGTGTTGACGACATGTCGTTTATATTGGATTGGTCTGAGAAATGATTGGTAAATTTAGGGTTAAAGCCTTGGCAATTAATATTGCTTCCCTTTTTATTGGTTGAATTGCAGCATTTAAATCGATTTCTTGGTGCTCTATGTCGACCAGTGTTATTGATATAATTCTTGGAGTTTTGTCTCATATTATTCGAATTAATATATATATATTTCATTCTATATGAGCAGGTGGTGGATGGTGATTCCAACATCCGATGGTATACAGTGTTAGCCACCGGGAGAACTATACCAAATAAAGCTGGTCCTTTTTCTCAATCAAACTCAAATAATGGTTTGTTTTTGGGTAGCCGTTTTGAGTCAACTGCGGCAGAAACTGACGCATCATCATCTCCTCCTCCTCATCCTCCTGTGGGTGAAAAGTATGAGTATCAAGCTGAGGTTTGCAGCTGAATTTTGAAACTTTTTTTTTAATTATTTTTTAATTTGTACAGGAATGACATTGTTTTTTATGCTACCATATTTTCTTGCCTGCTTAATTCTGTCAGTACTCGTTGACAGGTTAGCCGCCTCATGGACCTCATTGTTAATAGCTTATACAGCAACAAAGAGGTGTTTCTTCGGGAGCTTATCAGGTATGATAACCAGTGTCTTGTTCTTCTAAGTAGAAGTTTTCTTTTATATATGTATATGTATTTATGTTCGTGTGAGACACAGACATCCACCCACACACACTTGCATGCATACCCACACATGAATGGAAGTTTGTTCAGTAATAATGCATTTAACTTGGTAGATGGCTCTTCTGCATAGGTGTAATAGTTGATGAATGGCTGTATTTCTGCATTGAACTTTGAGCTATTTAAAAGATAAGCAAAAATTTGCCAACTCTATTTTATCAGAAAAGTGCATATGTCTTAACATTGTGCATTTATTTATGTAGCAATGCAAGTGATGCCTTGGACAAGCTGAGGTTTCTTAGTGTCACTGAGCCTGATCTTTTGAAGGACACTATTGATTTTGACATCCGTATTCAAACTGATAAAGATAATGGAACGATAACTATCACGTAAGCTACATTACCTCCATAAATTGTTTGTGATCTTCCATCCATTTTTCCTAGTCCAATATTTTGTGCTCTCTTGCAGTGATAGTGGCATTGGTATGACTCGGCAAGAACTTATTGACTGTCTTGGGACTATTGCACAAAGTGGAACTGCAAAGTTTTTGAAGGCATTGAAGGTTTAACATTGCACTAAGAGAGATCTTTTTTAAACAAAAAAAATTTATTATTTTAAATTATTTTGATGGACTCAGGAAAAAGTGTTAACAGGATAGCAAAGATGCTGGCAGTGACAGCAATCTAATTGGTCAATTTGGTGTGGGCTTTTATTCAGCCTTTCTTGTTTCTGATCGGGTATGTCTTAACCTTAGATTCATTAAGATTTATGTTCATTATCCTATCTTCTTGAATCTGGATTTTATTGACTTACATCTCTTGTCATTGTTAGGTTATTGTCTCCACAAAAAGTCCAAAATCTGACAAACAATACATATGGGAAGGAGAGGCCAATGCTAGCTCCTACACCATACGAGAAGAGACAGATCCAGACAAGCTTATTCCAAGAGGAACTCGACTTACATTGTATCTTAAGGTTTATTTTCTACTTTTGATCATTTAAGTTGCCTTTTTAAAAAAATGGTTGTTGTAAAAATAAAAAATCTGCAATGTTTTTTCCCTGCTTTCTACCAATTTTCAGCGGGATGATAAAGGCTTTGCACATCCAGAGCGGATTGAGAAGCTTGTGAAAAACTATTCACAGTTTGTTTCATTTCCAATTTATACCTGGCAGGAAAAAGGATATACTAAAGAGGTACAGTTTTGTAAATTCCTTTTTGGAGTATGTTTTTCTTGAGATAGCTGAGATCTATCTCTTCATGGTTGAATCTGTTAGTTGATTCTTTGGTTTTCCAATATCTTGTGTACTCAATATGTTGGCATATGTTATGCTTTTATCTATTATTTCTGGCCTCAATGCAGGTTGAGGTTGATGAGGATCCAGCAGAGGCCAATAAAGATGATCAAGATGGTACCACTGAGGTATCAGCATTTATTCTCCACAGCCCTTGAAAGGTTAATGGAATATTTTCTTTGTGCTTTATGTTACTATGCTACTGTCTTCACAGAAAAAGAAGAAAACAAAAAAGGTTGTTGAGAAGTACTGGGACTGGGAAATGATTAATGAGACACAACCAATATGGGTGAGTTAAAAGTTTGCAGTTTTTGATGATGATATGGCTAACACAATGGCTTCAGGGAGGGCTCTGAAATATCTCTCAATTTGTGCAGCTTCGCAACCCTAAGGAGGTTACGACTGAGGAGTACAACGAGTTCTACAAGAGGACCTTTAATGAGTACTTAGAGCCACAAGCATCTTCACACTTCACAACAGAGGTAATAATAACTGACTTCATATATGTTGTAGGTGTTGTTTTTCATAAATTAAATTCCAAATAGATGAGTACTATGAGAGATAGTGGTCATGTGAGTGTGCACTATTTCTCTGTATATCTAAGCTGATGGAGGCTAGTGCTGCAGGGGGAGGTGGAGTTCAGGTCTATACTTTACGTACCATCCATTACTCCTACTGGAAAGGATGACATGGTCAACCCCAAAACTAAAAATATCAGGCTCTATGTTAAAAGGGTCTTCATTTCAGATGATTTTGATGGAGAATTGGTAAGAAGAACGGATCTTCCAATTCTTCCTAATCTTTCAGAAGAGATTATCCATGTGGGGTTACTGGTGCTCATTCTGCTTGTTCTTGGTTGACCAGTTCCCACGATATCTGAGTTTTGTGAAAGGTGTTGTGGATTCAAATGACCTTCCTCTCAATGTATCACGAGAGATTCTTCAAGAAAGCAGAATTGTATGTACATCTTAATTTTTCATAACTTAAGAGAGTTTGTATTATATACTTTTATCCTGGCTGAACATATCTTTTCAACTTCTATTCTTGTGCTGTATGCAAAGGTACGGATCATGAGGAAACGCCTGGTTCGAAAGGCCTTCGACATGATTTTGGGAATATCCATGAGTGAGAACAAAGAAGTATGTGTTGCTCTTTTTTTGTCTCTTCTTTGTTGATAATTTGCATCTGCCTTTTCTTTTTTTTAACCCTCCGAATATTCGGCTTGCTTCTCTCTCTCACTCTCTCTCTCTAACAGACACAGAGCACATGATGCACACTAGCAGCACCCAATCACAGATCTGTCTTGCTGTTGTAGGATTATGAAAAGTTCTGGGAGAACTTTGGCAAATATCTGAAACTGGGTTGCATTGAGGATCGTGAAAACCATAAGCGTATTGCACCATTACTGCGGTTCTTCTCTTCCCAAAGTGAGGAAGAGATGATCAGCTTGGATGAGTATGTGGAGAACATGAAACCTGAACAGAAGGATATTTATTATATTGCATCTGACAGTGTGACAAGTGCCAAAAACACACCCTTCTTAGAGAGACTGATTGAGAAGGATCTAGAAGTATGTGCTTTTCCCTTCGAAATATCAATTTTCAGTGGCTTGTTTGAGCTGTGCAGTAACCTGTGGTGGATGTTTTGTGTTGTTGTCTCTGTAGGTGCTATTCCTAGTTGATCCCATCGATGAGGTTGCCATCCAGAATCTTAAAGCATACAAAGAGAAAAATTTTGTTGACATCAGCAAGGAAGACTTGGATCTAGGTAGGTTTATTCAGACCTTGTTAATTTCTTGATTTATTGTGTTGGGAGATTTGTAGTTGTACTGCACTCTGTTCTCATTTGTTTTTATTGGTAGGATCACTCTCATTGGACTGACTCCTGCTGTCAAAAGCAGTGAAAATTTTTCCATTTTAGCCTTCTTGCTTACCTTAGTTGTTTGGTCTTAGAATCATGAAGAAACATTGTTCAGATATTTCATTTTAGTTGGTAAGTCTTCATGAATCTGATTTGGTATTGAGGGGATAGATCACCTCACATGGAATGTAGGATGTAGGGGAGACTTTTTCAACAAACCTGCAGGTCATCATCTCCGCTTGGGATGGTGTGACTTGAATAACATGTCTTCTGCAGGTGAGAAGAATGAGGAAAAGGATAAGGCATTGAAGCAAGAGTTTGGCCAAACTTGCGACTGGATTAAGAAGCGTTTAGGTGATAAAGTAGCCAGTGTACAAATCTCAAATCGCCTGAGCTCATCCCCATGTGTTCTTGTATCTGGTAAATTTGGTTGGTCTGCCAACATGGAGAGGTCAGTGCTCTTGTGGTTTGTGTGGTTGGTTTAACTATTACTAAAGTGTTTGCATAACATGCATTGACATAAAATTGAGCTTATTACAGGCTAATGAAATCACAAACAGTTGGTGATGTGTCTAGCCTGGAGTTCATGAGAGGCAGAAGAGTTTTTGAGATCAATCCAGAACATGCAATAATTAAGGACTTGAATGTATGGTGCACACATCTGCATTGTATCGCTATATTCCCAGTTCACCTCTTTTGTGTTCAACCACACCCACACCCCATCTGAGTTCCAAGCAGTGCTTCCATTTAAACCTCCTATATTGTATGCAGGCTGCATTCTTGAGCAACGCAGAAGATGAAGATGCTCTGAGGGCTATAGATCTACTCTATGACACAGCATTGGTCTCTAGTGGTTTCACTGTAAGTATATCCTGTATCCCTCACAATAGTCAAGAATTTGAGACTTTCTTTCTTGTTATTGAGACTGTACTAGCCCTTTAGACTCGAGTAATAGACTTGTTACATTTATAAGAATGATGTGTGATGCATTTTTTGATGACCTTCTTTTATGGTTTGTCCAGCCTGAGAATCCGGCACAGCTTGGTGGGAAGATATATGAGATGATGGGCATGGCTCTTTCAGGGAAATGGTCGAGTCCCGTCGGGGTACAACATTCTGTATCCTCTGAGTCTCACGTACCAGAAACATTGGAAGCCGAGGTGGTTGAGCCCGTCAAAGCGGGCAGTCAGAAATGAAGAGCTTCCAGAATAAATTTTGATTTCTCCATGCTCATGCCTCCACAGACAGAAGTGGGTAGTCGTAATCTTTTGAGTACAGTTAAATGCCAGGGGTACTTGATTGTGACATTGTACTGGACGTACGGTTACTGAATCTGTATTCCATTAGGTGCATGCTACTCTATTGCATGAGTTACCTTCAGCGGTCTTGCAATGTACAATTATTTTTTTTATTTCTCACGTGATTTTCTTATGTGTCCAAATATATAATTGACCATAAGATGACGGAAACAATTATTTTTATTTAAAAAGAAAAAAAATAAGATAATGAACTATTGAATCCTGGCTCAATTTATTTTCACTTTGTTAGCTCTACTCCTCGAAAGCGTGGTTCTCTTGAGGATTTAGTAGTTGACTTCGGGGTATAATAGATAGCTTGGATATGTATATCTCAGAAGCTTCGAAGATTGAATCAAAAGATTACGAGTAATGTTATATGTACAAGAGTGTTCACTATTATTTTTGGTTAATTTTTGGGAACCATTTTTTGCTAAAATTTTTGTATCAATGACAAGACACGTTGAAACTCTCGTTGTTTGAGGCCCAGACAAGGACTAGGGCCGGCGTGGTTTTATGCGCATTCAGTAATACAGCCTGACGAACGGTGGGATTCACCATTGGGTAGACGCTTGGGGAGTTGCCAACAGGATTGGTTTACAGTCTCCACAGGATGCTGGGTTTCACGGCATCTTGTCTGGGTGCACTGCAAACGTTAGCGTTGTTGGTTAGCCCCAAGACAACGAACAAATACAGGAAGTATAGGAAATCTTACCACCAGTTCGTAGGGATAGGAATAGGAATTCGAAGTAATGGGAAAGGGAAGATCATACACCAGGTTGGGATATTGTTTATGTCTCCCTACATTGATGGGGGCATGCATAGGGAAGAGAAGACGAGGAGAGAAGGATTGGTTGGGAGTTCTGATAAAGGAAGTGGAATCCACAGCCAAGGGAATTGTCGTCAGGATGCGGGAGTATGTGGTAGAAGTGGTGCTCAGTTGCAAACCAAAAGAAATTAAGGTTTGTTTTTCATTTTTGTTTAACATTGTCCCTTTGACTGACTCATTCTCTCACTGTAATTTTCTTTTTGGGGTTTTTTTTTTTTTTATAAACACACATATAAATAAAAACGGATACATACATGCGCTTGTGTTTTTGTTCGCTTTTCTTTTATCTGGGAAAAGGCTAGGCATGTTCTTTAGGAATGATTGGCCTGTGTTAGACGGTTTTGAGCTGGTTCAGATTATAAAAATAATAAAAATTGTTGGAAATTTCTCTTGTTGGGCCGTAGAAAGCTGTTGTATATCAAAGAAATATTATTCCCAAAAACGAAAAAGACAGAGAGGTGGTTTGGTCATGGGTTGAGAGCCCAAGGACAAAGGAGACTCAATGTTTCAAAGAGCCTCAGAATCACAGGGCTTAGGCCCATAATGTTTAAAGCCTGCAACGTGTCCTCTCTCTCTCTCTCTCTCTCTCTCGGGCAAGAGATTAGGTTTTGCCGTTTTGCTCTGTTGTTAATTGCGTAAACGGAGGCACTTCTCGTCGGTCGCTACGCCTCGTTTTGGGGGAAATTTCTCTCTTGATCCTAGTTTCCACTGCCTGTGAAATTCGGATTCTCCTCCGTCGTCGTTTCAATTAGCGCTTCTCTTTCCCAGGTTTCGTGAATTTCTCCACCCCGACTCTTGCTAACTTTTTTTTTTTTTTTAATAAAAAAATTGATTTGTTTCTCTTCTCTTCTCCTCTCCGTCGTCGTTTCCTCTTAATCGATGCTGAACCCGAAGGAAGCTAGTAACGCTGGGAAAAATTCCCTCAAATTTTTTTTTTCTCTTTCCCCCCGTTTTCCCGGCAGCCAAACGGAGGATCAATGTCCCATAAATAAGATTTTCATTTTTAACAATAACGCTGAAAGAATCGATTTTAATGAAAATGTAGAATCTTTCTTTTCTTTCCTTTTTTTTTTTTTTTAAATTTTTTGGTCTGAGAAACGGGAGAATTAGGGATTCGAATCCCACGATTGAGAGACAACATGCGGTAGCGTTCCAGTTAAAAATCTGCTTGAGGGTTTTGAATCTCCAATCAGTTTGTTCTTGAAGCTGTAATTCTAAACTTTTTTTCATCTTGGTAATAAAACTGACAAACATGCTTCATTTACGTTTATGAAGTTTTTTTTTTTTAAAATTTCATTTCATCCTTTTTTTTTTCCGTGTTTTAATTTGGATTTTTGTTTTTTTTTGAATGTGTAAGCAGTAAATGGACACGAATCCTGGACCAGTTGATGGATGTGTGCTCTATGATCAAGACAAGCACGTCTCCACCGCTGTCTGGGATGGGCAGGTGCTCTTGCAATTATTCTTTTTATCTACTCGTGTATGCTTTTATATGGCGCATTCTCACAAGAGCAAGCGGTTTTGATTGATTTAGGGCTAGCTTATGATGCCAAAATCTGATAAATTTTACACTAAAATGGGGTGGATGTATTTATGTGAATGCTGGTAATGTGGATATATGCACGTAGATGCACGGGTCTTTTGCTGTACAATTATGATCTTTCCCCTTCAAAAGATACATGGAGGAAGTCCATAGTAATGAGTGGGAAGTGTTAACTAGTTTGATCATTTTAAACGCCTTAATTCTTTGTGCTGTTAAGAATGTATGTGAATGTTGTTTATAGGAACGTGGTGCACTGAGATGCCATGAACACACGTCAAAGCTGGGTGAATGGAAGCTAACCACAAAACAAATAGAGCTGGTGGAGAAAGCTGGATTTGGTTACTTGAGAAAGATTCCTGCTATTAGTTTAGATAATCCTCTTATCTCGGCACTAGTTGAGAGGTGGAGGAGGGAAACAAATACATTTCATTTCACTGTTGGTGAAATGACAGTCACACTTCAGGATGTTGCGTTATTGCTTGGACTTGCAATTGATGGAAAGCCTGTTGTTGGAATCACATATACAACTTGCAGCTCAGTTTGCGAAAGGCTTTTGGGTAAGGCACCAGATTCCAATTATGCAAGTGGTGGGATGGTAAAGCTAAGTTGGTTGAAGGAGTTCTTTTCTGGATGTGCTGAAGATGCACCAATTGAGAAGGTTGAGCATTGCACACGTGCTTATCTTCTTTACCTTGTGGGAAGCACAATATTTTCCACAACTACTGGGAACAAGGTTCCAGTAATGTACCTTCCTTTGTTTGAAAACTTTGAAGAAGCTGGCAAGTATGCCTGGGGGGCAGCAGCATTGGCATTCCTGTATAGAGCACTGGGCAATGCATGTGTTAAATCCCAAAGTACCATTTGTGGCTGCTTGACTCTGCTACAGGTTAGTTATACTTAAGCACTATGTTGGGGTTAGTTCAGGGTCTTATGCAGCTGATATTGTCTATGATAATAACCTAAATTAGGACATTGTGTTTAATATTTTATTTGCACTTTTTGCAGTGTTGGAGCTATTTTCATCTTAATATTGGCCGACCAAAGCTCAACCGGGACCCCATCCATGATCATTTTCCGTTTGTACTCAGGTGGAAGGGTAAACAGAGTGGGCCAACAGCCAACCGTGATGTAGTTTTTTACCGTAAGGCATTAGACTCATTAAAACCGAGTGATGTAAGTTTAGTTCTCATTATTCAGTCTTTAATGCACTTTATAGTCTTGAAAATCATAGTACACTTGGAATTTCGTTAAAATGTAGGTAGAGTGGCTTCCGTACAAATACATGGACAGTGCAGTAATACCTGAAGATATCAAGAGTACTTTGATTTTGGGGAGATCGAAGACAATGCTCATATGCTTTGATAAGGCAGAGAGGCATCTCCCTGATCGCTGCCTGAGGCAGTATGCCATGTTGCAACCAATTCCGGGAGATGTGGCACGATGGGTGAGAAAGAGTCGAGGAGTTGATGGTGGGGTGGACTTGTCTGGGAAAATGGAGGCAGAGCTTAACGAATGGTTGGACCGTCAACTCCACATTGTGGATGTTGATGATGATGTAGATGAAAGTGAATATATGGAATGGTACTTGAAAATTACTCGTAAAATTGTAGGAAGGCCCATATCTCTTTCATCTGAGTTCCAGAGAACGGTGAGGCAATGCCAAGCTTTAACTCAAGTTTTAATTCACCTTCTTTGGCTATTGCTGTGATGCATTCCTGAATGGTTTATTCTTGTCTGTTGCAGATTTCTGGTTTAAAGGAAATTGCTTATCTAGCAGATGCATTTTCAACAAAAGGATTGGATGGACAACAGTTTGAGTCCATTTCAAGGATCAGGTTTATTGCGCAAGACTGCTTAAGGGACCAGAGTGGAAGCCCTGCCCCTGCCACACCATTGCCTGCCACACCAGTTGAAATTGGAAAAAGGACCAGGGGGAAGGAGAGAGTAAGAAGAAAGGGTACTGGGAAACGCAGGAGAAAGGAGGATCTAATGGAATATCAAGAATCTAGAGAGGATGATGAATCACAGTTTTATGGTGCAGTAATCAATGTTGATCAGTTACAATTATGTCAGGCAGATGGAGAGATTGATCAGTTACAGTTACATGAGGTACATGATGAGGTTGATTCTCAAATGCGGTCTGATGCAGCTCCTGAGGGTGATATCAACCTAGATGATGTGGTTAACAAGGACAATGGCGAACAGCTAGCAAGTTCAAGCAATGACCTTAAAGATTCTCAGCCTTCTGAAGCACCTGAGGAGGCTAGTGGTTTGCAGCCCTGTATTGCAGCTAATGATGTTAGGGTTTCACAAGTTTGTGCTGCAACAACTAAAGGAGTGGATGAATCTCAGCAGCCTGATTCATTGAGTGAGTTGAAGGATTTACAGCTCTCTCGGGTAACACCTACTGAGGTTTATGATTCTCAGCCTCTTGATGCAAAGGACAAGGTCAATGATTTGCAACTTGATCATGCAACAGTTAAGGAGCTTCATGACCAACATCTCCATGATACAACTGATGGGGTGAATTATGCTCAGATATCTGATGAAGCTGAAGAAGGGAATGGCCTACATCTTCCTGATGCAGCTGAAGAAGTGAATAAGTCACATCTCCATCAGGCAATTATAGAAGCCGATGACTTACAGCTCCATGATTCAAATGAAGAGTTGAAAAACTCTCAGTTTTCTGGTGCAACTAAAGAGGCAAATGGCATGCAACCTCCTGATGTGAAGGAAGAGGGAGATCACTCGCAGCTTGCTGATGCAGGTAAAAAGGCAAATGGCTTGCGGCTTTCTGATGCAAAAGAAGAGGCAAATAGCTTGCAGCTCTGTGATGGAATAAAAGAGGTGAAAGACACAATCCTCAATGCAAGTAAAGAGGTGAATGATTCACAGCTCCCTGACACTGATAAAGATTCAAACAATTCACAGCTTCCTGATGCAACTACTAAGGAGGACTCAAAGCTCTCATGCACTAATGATAAAAGTTATCCACTAGCAGAGAAAGCAGCAACAGAGGATGTTCCAGGATCTTCCCTTGAAGCTGTTGAGGATATCTCAAAGCATGGTGATAAAAGCATTGTAGCATAAAATGGAGGCAGTATCATGCTAAATTTTTTGGAGTTACTCTTGTTGTTCTGTGCTTTACTGGAAGGCGTCACATATATGGTCAACTGGGTTGTGATTAATATTGAGGTATTGGTAGTTATGTTTTTTAGATAAACTTATTTTATGTCCACAGATCCTCTTTTATCTTGGTTGTTCAACAATTCACTGATAAGCGCTATGTTTATCCCTTGAACACATCAAAGTTCCTTGTCATTGGTATCATTTTCATTTTATATGCATGTCAAACTGTTTTTTATGGATTTCCTAGATTCCTTTGCTCCAGATTCTGATCTTTCACTCTAGTTTGACAGTTTCTTACACATTGGATACTATAGACCATTGCAGTTTATATCCCTTATAATTAGATTACAAAGGAGTGTCATTCTACCTGCTGCTTGATTGGATGCTTTAGTTTATGTTTTACGTGCACAGCCTCAAGCAAATAACTATTTGGGAAAGAGGTGTGCAGACCCTTCTAAATATCAATCAGTTTTAAATATCCCAGCAGCATCCCTATCTGCATAAAAAGGGCCAAAATGTCATCTTCACATTGTTGTAATTATTTTTATGGATTGGCTTGTAAGGCTGATTCCAGGGATTGATTCATCTTGAACTTTGTTGGTAGAAGTGGCTAATTTTCCCAAAATTTGAAGTTTTAGCTGTTTGGTTTTTGCTGGAAATATAGAGTTCATTATTTGTCTGGATTTGTACACCTGATGCCTATGTTCATTCTGCTACACTGTGGCCAAGACACCAGGAGCACCTTAATTTCTGTTTGATTTTCTGTTGCCAAACAGGGTAATCCTGTGAAAAATTCTCAGTAGCCTACTAGCATACTTTCTTTGCGATGCAAAATTCACAGAACCAGTGCAACCTGTAACTTGACCAACTGGGTTTCTCTTCTTGCTGAGCGATCTGCTCTCCCTGCCATAAGGTTGCATGCTTTGTTTCATAGTTAGCAATTTTTCTTGTGTCTTCAATGTATTCTGCAATTGAAGGCTCCTCTTCAAGGATAAGAGCTCTTGTTCAAGGTTCTGAATTCTAAAACTTGTAGACTCATATTCCTTCCTAGAGAACTTGGATGTGTGTGATACTCTGTCTTTTTGTAGCAAGAGACTAAGTTTTTTACTTTTGCTGCCTTGCTCCTCTCCTTCTGTATATGGACTTTGTGTGAGGGTTTGACTTCTGGAATTTGGGCACCTGGAGCTAGACACGCTTCCAGAGAAGTCTCCATTGTGTGCGTACCTAAATGAGTCTGAGCACTCTTTGAAAGCTTGGTGCGTATTCAGCTGTTGAATAAAGAGAGCCTGGACGATCAAACGTAAAGGCATCAACTCATTTTGAACAGCTTCAATGCATACATCCTGGGATAGTTTTTGGCAGCTGAGGTACTTGCAGACTGTTCCCCTTTCCTCTTGGGACATATCTAGATGTGCCTGGAGAAATAAATATTACATCGGTGTAAGTGTAAGTTTAGAAGGCGGAATATTTAGGCTAGTCCAAGATGAGAACTGTGCATCAATTTTAACCTACTTGACTTCACTGATGAATCAAGCTGAAAATTTATGGAAGCTTACCTGCAGGAAGTTGTTTAATGCTCTATATAGTTGGTCATGGCTCTGTCTGCAATACATTGGCACTGCTTCAATTAGTTCCGTGAATCTTTTAGGCTCCATTTTTGAATAAGAAGCTATATGGGAGAGGTAAGTATCCCATAATTCCGCAACAATTATGTTGCTGGGGGAAGGAATCTGGTTTGCGTTGGTGTTGAATGATGCATATGTGGAAATAATATTCTCCATGGCTGCCAACTCCGTGCTGGAACAAATCGTGTCTGTGCTGCTTTCCGGAATGAGAAAATCTTCCACTTGGGCCAAGTGCAATAAAGATGCAATCCGATCCTGTAGCATCTCTTTGCTGTCATTTCTCAAACCAACTTCAAGCAATCTGGAAAGTAATGCTAAGTAGAATCCAACGGGGATCAGTCTGCTAGCCTTCTCCCTGAATGGCAGTAAATCAAGGATGCCTTGCAATATCATTGGGACATTATTATTTGCATTGGCACCCGGAATTCCCTTGCCAGAGTTCTCCCAAAACTGTGTTTTCTTCATAGGGAGCACCCACTTTGTTGCGTAGAAAACGATTATGGGGCTCACATACTTTTCGTTCATACCCTGCCTCCTCAAGGATCTTATTATCCTTTCGAAGAATCCAAATGGCAGAGCGATGAGATCGCTGATCCAAAATTCCTCGTTCAATAAATGTTTGACTGCTTCACAGCTCCAAGCTTGACCAGCCAGTGCCTCCAATGTGACTATTGGCTTGTCCCTTCTCCTCTCTGGGTCAAGAATCTCCATGCAAGCCATGAAGGCTAGAGACTCAATGCAGCGACTAACAATCAGCAGCTCTTCAGACCAGGGAAGCAACATTTGGCATTTTTGGAGAACGATCAAAGTGTCATCCCAACTCTGTAAGACAACCCGGTTTATATACAGATCAAAACGCTCACAAAGATTGCCAGAGCAGTACTCTTCTGTCATTTCAAGTAACTCTGCTGCACAACGCAATGCTGCAACATTAAACGGGTCAATTAATGTTGAAGAGCCATACATGAACAACGCAATCGTCTCGAATGTTCCTGGTCCTCCAGGGAAATCTTGTGGTAGTTCAAGCTCAGTTGTTTCAATCAATCTTTTCTTGAAGTATCCGCTCTTTGAAAACAAGGGGTGCTGCAAGTAACAAAACAACGAGCTAATACGTAAGCTTACCAAAATAACAGCTGGTGTGAAATTCTGCGCTAGTAAACTTTTCACTGTATAACCATCGCATGGATTTCCAAGAAAACATGCAAGCCTATCCTATGTGGAGATTACCTTGTGAAGGTTGAACGTTCTCTCGCCAACACGAACACGAACACAAACAGGCAATCCAGTCTCGTGGCTCCTGGAGCAAGATCCGTACAATTTCAGATACTAGATTAACATGCTAATGTGAAGAAATGAAAAAGGTAGATTAATGTTCCTACCAGGAAATGACCTTAATCCTTAGCAAGGCTCCAATGTTTGGTGAAGAGACAGGACTTGAGCCGACTGAATAATTTTTTGGGCTTGAAGCTTCCATAGGAATGTTACAGGAAAGTAACGGAGAAGCCAAGGAAAGAAATAATTGTTGTTTTTACTGCATGCATGCACAACTATATAATTCCCCTTTTGTTTCCAATCGCTGCGGCTTAAATGTTACGGACCCATGTCAGAGGTACTCCTGGAAGCCTTAAGAGCAGTAGGAACGCAAAGGAGAATGGAATTGGACAAAGAGGTAGCTTTGATCAGTTTGTGCGCAAACCCGCGCACATACATTCATGCATATTTTAATGTCCTAATTGTTAGTCAAAAGTGAAATGCACAAGAGTGAACAACTCAAGGTCCAAAGATTAAGGCTTCAACAACGTTCCTCGAGTGCTGAGAAGTTGAATTCTACTGCCACTCTTGGGTATTTGGCCGGTAGATAATGGCAAATTAACCAGTTTACACTCCCCTATTTCAATGCAAACGCAAGCCTTGCTTTGTAAGTCTTTTAACCTTATACCATATATATCATATGCTACGCTAGCACCCAAGAAAAAGAAAAGAGTCCTAGCTTAGAAAGCATTCGTATTTTCATTTTTTCAGAAAAAAAAAAAAAAAAAAAAGAGGAAAAAGAAATGTCGATGGAGGAGCCTAATGAGAGCTGCTGTATTATATAAATTTGCAGAGTAAGAAAAAGGAAAGAGTAGTGTATTGGGAAATAGGAAAGAAGGAATGGGGGAATCCGGAAAGTAATTATAATTCGTAAGGATGGCCCTGTAAGAGAATAAAATATTGTCGAAGATGGGAGAGGAAGTGCAAAACAAGTTGCTGTTTGCTTTTGTATGACTCCCAAGACGGCACGGCTTCTGAAAATATGGAAGTGCTTTGAATGGAGGGGTTTTGCTTGCTTTCTTCCGCGAATCTCAATCCCCAGAGCTACTTTTTGTCCAATTTGTCAATGAAAATATATACTTAATAAGAACCCACGTACTCGGGTCAGGTATGTGCATGCCATAAACAATATGCCTACTTGCATAGAAGTACCGAAGGGCAAGTGTAGTGTCGTGATGAGACTACCCCATCATAATTCGAAAAAATGTATCAAAAAAAAAGTAATTCCCCATCAAACCTCACTGTGATGTGCGAGTTTCGAGTCATGAATACCTTTTAGCACGTGGAATTGCATTTTCTTTCCCGAGATGTATAGAGATCGGTGAATTCAGTTTCACATTCGTGTATTCCTTCGGTTTCGGATTTATTTGAGTTGCAGTATTGCTTCTTGTATTCTCACCACGAGAAAACCCCTACAGAATTTTTAAAATGAGAAGTTTCGACTGTTCAACGCCCACTCGGAAGGAAGTGGTGACTGAGATTATTTTGATCTATCAGCGCAACATTCTGGCATTAAATTGAATGATTATCAGAAAAGGAAAATCAAAATCGAATGGTGGCTGCAAATATAGACCTGCGAGTGAAAGAATTGGTCCTGCTCGGTCTTTGGAAACAACCGAGTTAGAGAATCCGCAAAATCTGCAACTGTGATTCCCTAACTTCAAAAACGTAAGATTCCTACGGCCCTCCATAGGCACGGGTAAATGCTAACGGAGGCATTTAACATAAAAGAAAACTTTGACGGGATTAATTGCATAGAATTTCTAAGTGGAACAGATTTACATGCAAATGCAACTAGCTAGAATGGTTCAACCTACCTTTTATTTACATGATTCATGTCAGAAAGGAAACATGTAAAAGATAGAGACAGTTAAGGTCAGTTTGGCTCTCGTGCTTTGCTGGAAATCTACCCACGATTTTATGTCGTCAAGCAACTGGGTTGGCCTCATCTTCATTGGCCTCAGAAAAGAAAGGGTCGTTCAGAAGATCGTAAGCTGTAGGTCTTGTCCTTGGCTCACCTATACACTTCTCAATAAAAGCCTTCACTTCTGGATCTGTCACCTTGTTTAAAGCCTGGGGCTTTACTCCAGTAGTCACTTTCCTGTATATCTTGGCAATACTGTCGCATTCACTGTAGGGAATCTCCATTGTGACCATCTCAAGCAAGCACATCCCAAAAGAGTAGATGTCTACCATCTCTGTGTAATCTTCCTCATACAGCTCTGGTGCCATAAACTCCGGTGTGCCTAGGATTGAATGTGCTGCATGACTCTTTCCCACCATGGTTGCAAAGCCCAAATCTCCAATTTTCACCTGCACAAACAATTCATAGTGCTTTATATTCACGTGTTCATACAAGGTTAAAAGAAGAATACCAGAGTCAGCCGAAAAGCCTATAACGTCATCGGTCATCTTTTCCTTTTAGTTCTTTCCTTCCTAGTTGAACAAATTTTTGAGTTTTTTTTTTTTCTTTTCTTATTTTCCTTTATTGGTTCTTTGGACAGAGTGCAAGTCTCATCTATAGAATGATTATACAACCCTGATAAGAGATAAACAATTTCTTCTGTAAGTATCTGGCAAAATGGAGAATGCCAGGATCCGATAGGTTTCCAATCAAACAATATAAAGTCCAAACTGGATTGTATGGTGCCTAGAACACCTACTGTTTACTGTCTAAGGAATTGATGCCCAAAGCTATAATTTCACCTATTGTTTGAGGGAGAATGAAAGAGGCTGATAAATTTTCAATCGGATTATATGAAATCAAAACTCGTTTCAATGCTGCGTAGAACATCTATCAACTAGTTAGTTATGAAATTATACAAGCAATTGAGATCAGCTGGTCATAAAGAAACTACTTTCAATAGCAGGTTGTCACTAACTGAAATCCTATCACAAGAAAGAAACCAAGTCCTCACTTAAATTGAAGAAATTAAAATCATTCAAAGAGAGACAATACACTAAAAGAAATTATGTCAATTCAATTAACTCATAAAAAATAGCGAAAACAATTTTGATTGCACTACCTGGCCAATGTTACCATTGACAAAGATGTTGCTGCAATTCAGATCCCTGTGAATGATGCATGGGTCATGGTTATGCAGATAGACCAATCCTTCAAGCACCTGCTTTGACCACTTTTTCAAGGCTTTTAGGGACACATGGCGGTGCTTATTCCTGTAATCTCTCAGATTTCCTGATGTGCACACCTCGGTTATGAAATTCAGGGTGCTACGGTTTTCATCCAACCATACGTTGTAGCAAACAATGATGTACTTGTTCTTTAACGTTCTCAGCAACTTAACCTCTGAGTGAAGCCGATTGATGAGCACAGGATCTTCGATAAAGTTCCTCAACACTACCTGATTCCAAGCCACCTCTATACCTTGCTCCTGGTCAAAGGCCCTATAAACCTTCTTGACAGCACCTGCGCCAAGCAGATCTTCATACCTCCCAATCCTCCCACTGGGATCAACCTCGACAAATGGTTCAGCTTCTCTATCGTATGGATTGGGTCTCACAGCAGGCATCTATGAAGGACCAAACCAAATTCATAAACAGTGTAATGACAAAAGCTTTAAAAACCAAAGATAAGTCAAATTCCGTAAACCAAAGATAATGCAATATCAAATAAACAAAATGAATCAAGAAAATTCAAGCGCCGTCTCTTGTACAATAGTGATGCAAAAGTTAAATTATAGCTCCAATCACCAAATTTCCTTGCAAAGAAAAATATCCAGAGAAGACTCGGGCTTTCAAATACAAGATAACAATATTAAATACAAAAAAGATTTTCCAATCAATCTTCTAACTTTTTCGGACCTCTTGGTCATTAATCTTTCTCTTTGATCTAAGGACTACAAAAAAAAAAAAAAAAAAAAAAAAACAAAATTGACCTTTCAAAGTACAGATAATAGACTTAACTTTTGTGAGTTGAATGATCAACTCAGAGAACTGACTGCAATTGTGTTTTATAATTTGAATTTGAATGTAATGTGCTGACTCAGGAACAGCTGACTAGAAAATATGACCGAAGGAGGCTCATAAACTGAATCTCTCTGTCTATAAAATCAACCTAAACTGAAGACGAAAAGCCATAGAAGAAGCGAGTTGACGAAAAAGAAGAAACAAATTATCAAGAACGACTTAAAAAAAAAAAAAAAAAAAAAAAACAAAAACAAAAAGAGTATCAGTATGAAAACCAAGGAAGGCTAGAGCCAAACAGTGCAAGATTTTCAAAAAACAAGAGATAATTAGAGAGAAAAAAAGGATTCTGTAAAAGAAAAGTTTTAACAATAGCAAGCGTTTCGAATTGCAGCACCAAGAACGAACGAATCAAACAGAAGATGAAGAAAACCGGCATTTCAACTCATGCTTTCGCCGTCAAACACAGCCTTCAACTACCGAATCCAACTTCAAACTCCCGAGTTCAACCATAAACAAGGCCCAAGGACTGCAAACTATAATCGATGAAAGATAGAAGAGCAAAGAAACAGAGTCACCTTGAAATTACGGAGTCGAACAAGACTTTCTTTCTTCCGAAGACACAGAAGCAAGAGCGAAACAAACAACGGAGGTTGAGAGAAAGGCGGGGACACTTAAAGGTGGCCAAGGAGCCAAACCGAAATTGAAAACCATCCTGGAGCGGTGCTATTTATAGCTCGAAAATGCCCATTTTTATATATATATATATATAAAATAAAAAATCTTATGCTTAACATTTTTTATATTACATTCTTCATATCTATTAAAAGGTTTAACTGTTATTGATAATCATTTTGTATGAAAAAAAAATTAAAAACTATCGAATATAAATTCGTTGACTAATATAGCTACAATTTAATTTTCTTTTATATATATATATATATGAGTTACATAATAACAAGACGTCGGTTTAAGAGAAAAAATATCAAGGAACGGAGAGACGTTGATTGGTGAATGGAGCTGACATTCCACATGCAAGCTGGTAATGCCACGGTGATTGGGATTACCGGCAACGTGGCGCGAAGCTTCTGGATTCGATTCATCGAAGGAGGTCGTCGATGCAACCAAACGCAATAAGGGTACCAACTAATCACTTATATCCTGATCACGGGTTTTGCACATTCTTTGACTCTGGACAGCAAAGCAAATCTACGGAACACTGGATGCTCGTGTTGCAATCAATGATCCTGGCCGCATCCCAACTTTTCCCACTCGGAAAAGGCAACGGACTCCGTGCAATGAACCATAGGTACAAAAAGATTCAAGAGGCTCATCACACAACCTCACAAACACACACACACACACACACAAAGAAGAGAGCAATTTCTATAGGCTGACTACACTAAGCAACAGAAAAATCGTATCATTACTTCCACGCGGAGAAACAAGAATACTGCAGTTTAGAATTACTACTATAATTATTCTCTGTTTTTTCAATGGGTTATTCAACTGGAAAGTGAAGATGAAGCATTTCATACTTCTCACTGAGAAAGACATCATAGGGCATGTATGAAACCGACTGGAGAAACATTTGCTAACAAGCATCAACAAGGACTGAAATCACCTTAATTCATGTTAAATAAGCAAGATATCAAATTGGCTCAGGTCACCATGCAATGTAATCTTGTCGATAGTGGTGCAGCGTCCAATATTTCACCTTTGCTACATTGTCAAGTGCTTTTCATTGATTCACAAACTATAAGGTGAAACCCATCTGCGAATTTTAAGAAAGACTTCATTATGGATCGAGTTATGCAAAGACAAGAAGGAAAAATACATTTTACCGAGGATTAGAATCCTCTAGTGCAGACAGAGACCGGGAACTCAAGCTCCCATCTCTTCCAAACCTCAAGATACTCTTCCACCCTTAGGCATACGAGATCCAGGACTTGCTCCTCTGTAACTGTCACGAAGTGTTTCATCAAAGGAAGATGAATACTTAGAAATTGTGTTCCTCGCAAAATTCTGTGCAGCTGGAGAACGTGTCCAAACGCTTGGAATAGCACTACCCCCTCTAGCTGGAGAAGGCAGTGGTGACTTCTGAGACATCTTTCACCTCTCCCTTGGCTTTCGTGTAGCTTCCCTTAACAATGACTGGGCTTTCACATCTTGTGCAGGTGGATTAAATATTTTAAAATGTGGCTGATCACCATTACCCCCAATAGCGATCAGTGCATCTTCAGGATCCAACCTCAATGGTGTCCCTTCAATCTCACCCCAAGTAATAAATGGTGACTCATCAACTCCTGGAGCTGCCAAAGGCATTCGAGCAAAACTATAACCGTTCTCTGCTTTCTTCGCTGACTCCACATAAAATGCATTTGGTGTCTTCCTCAAATCCTCCGGATCATACTTCTTCCCTTTCTCCCCGTCTCTATGTGATGCAGGAAGTGGGGTAGCCCCCACTACTGGAGTATAAAGCACCTCGACACTGCCATCATCTTTTGGCCTAGAATCCAACATTTTACCATGGAAACATGTGTTAGTGCTATTGATTTCTTTCGTCAAACCCTTCAATGTAACTGCCCGTTCCTCCTCGATCAACAGAGCTTCACCAGCTGGGTGATACATCAGTAAATTCTTTGCCGTGCAACTCCACCCCTCCAATGTGCTTGGTGGCTGATCAGACGTGCCATAACCATCCGTAATCCTGTCTCTCTTAGGATCCCCAATCAATTTAACGTCCTCCTTTTCCCCTTCTAACAAATGCCCATACCTCTCCTTCCTCTTTTTGTTCACTTCCCTCCAATATCTTCGAAAAACTCTCGTTATCCTCACTCGTGTGCCTCTTAAAAAACTCGTCTAGACTCAACGACTCGTCAATAACAACATCAATCTCGCTGGACTCAACATTATCAGATAATTCCGTATCGAAAACCCCATGTTTTTTTATATCAATTTCATCGAAAGGAGTAAAATTAGGGGCAAAAGTGGAACCTGGGGTTTGCCTTCGGTTCCTAGTTTGCGAACTGCCACCGGCGTTCGACCCGTTAATCTTTTTACTGCGGCACTCGATGAACTTCAACTGAGCGTCTCGGATTTGGACCGGGTCGCCCATTTTTATCGCTTCGATCCAATCAAACCAGTCCCGGAGCTTGGAGATGTCTGGGAAGGAATCGCGTTCGATGATCATCTCGATGGCCGCCACGTATGCGTCCTCGTCGAGGACTGCAGGGCGTTTTCTGGTGCTCCTTGGAGCACCGGCAATGGCCGATGAGGAATTGGTGGAGATTTGGAGGGCACTTTTGGGATTCGGAGAAGAGATGTGGATGAGAGGTAGCGCGGCGAGTGTCCCGGAGAAAGAAGCATGATGTATTGGAAAATTTTACGGATGTTAGCCTGACTATTGATTTTTGAGCGGCGGAGGCGGCGGTTTGGAGATCGAAGACGGAGACCAGCGCGTCAGATTGCCGAATATTTCGATGTGCTCCCTATATTATAAGGTTTTTGCAATTCTTGTCCTACTGAATATGGATTCGCGACACGTACCTGCGTGTCAAATGCAGATAAAAGTTTTATTCGCATCCAACGGCAGTGATGGTGATGGAAATCACAAACGAAAAACAACCGACCTCGAATTCCATGCCCTGCAAATATCCTAATTATAAACATACCCCTCCCTCTAGCCTGATTCCCCGCCCCCCCCGCCTTTTTTTTTTGGGTCGAATAAGCCTGATTCTTTCTCCAAGCAAGAACAACTTTGGCACGAGCACGAGCGAACTCTCTAGCATTTAAAATATTTTTACCCACAAAAAATCAAAGTTTTCCCCATTAAAATCAAAATTTATAGATTGTGGATCAAATTCTAAATAAAATAAAGACCCGGTTAATTTTTTCTCGAACAAATAAAGATTGATTTCCCTCACCAACATAACACTGTCATTAATACTTAAATTGATTAATTGGAATTAGCTTAGAGTTAGTTACTCGTGGGACCCCAAATGCCTACAAAATCCAAAACTACTGCGTGACACATTTAACTAGAATCTCTATTAGGTATTTATGGGAATTTTAACTTATGAAACACACTATAATCCATAGAAATATATGTGACTTGGATTCATTTACCAATCTAAAATGCAACATAATGGTTGTAAGTAGAAGAGGAAAACCTTATGCAATTCCTTTGTACAAAGTTGCAATTTCTTTCCCATAGAAGTTACACCTTATGCATAAAGTCAATGAATAGAATCATGGCATATCTCCATTTTGCATAACAGTAACCATGTGGAGCTGTGAGGGAGCGGAGCACCGCATCGGGTATTGAAATTATTTTTGTGAAATTGACGATCCCAAATCCCAGTTTCAATTGAGATTAATGGAAATTAACAATAATAATTTCGAGGGCTTGGCGGTTTTCCAATTTAGCAACAACTTTGCGGTGTTGGATAAAGTTACCCGGCATCTCTAAGACGACGCTCACAGCAAATCGATGCGACGAAGCCCGAGATACGAATTTCACGGATCCCGTAAAACTGCGCAAAAAAAAAAAAAGTGTGCCCCCACGTGGGGCCCACATACACATAAGATACGTCTCCAAGTGTAGAGGGCGGGCTGGCAGACGGATGCCCAAAATTGAAAATTAAAAACGACACGCTCACAACGAACGGCTGACAAAAGTCCACAATCCGAGTGGACAAAGAGGAGAGCGCACAGATTCGTCACTGTACCCTTACCGCACCCAATCCTTTCCCACCTTGCTCTCTTCTCCCCTTCGCGTCCCCTTTGACCTCTCTCCCAGACCAACCAAAACAATCTTCTCGAAGCTTCCAGCCACCGGTCGGGACAACCGAAGCCGGCGTGATTCGCGGCCCCCATCGACGGTCAAAATTCAAAGGCTGAAGGGGAGCGCCCGATCAGTAAAACACGGTAAGAGTTCATGAAATTTGAACTCCGTCGCAAAAATTTTAGCCTTACTATGGATTGCCTCTTCGATTTTTCATAAATTTCTCAAATTTCAGGTTTTCGGTGTTTTTTTTTTTTCAGTTGATAGAAATCTACGAAGCTTCTTGTTGATTAGTGATTTTTGTACAATTTCGCGAAATATTTAAGTTTATTCTACTTTTGCAAGAACATGGGGTAAGAGCAAGGTTACCAAAAATAGACGTTATCGGCAATCAAAAAAACCGTTTCTTGTTTTTCCTTTCCTGATTGGAAGAGAAATTTTTGGCTTACTGCCTGCTCAAGAATTATTGCTGGCTGCTGACTGAAGGGCGACCGTACATTTTGGGGGAGTGAAAGGCTTCCTCAAAACTTAAAAATTGCATTATACTTGTGATAGATGTAAGTGAAGGGTTTTTTGAAAGCGTCTACATAGCAGTCTAAGAATTTAAAAGTCACAATTTGCTCTATTGGTCGCAGAACATGAAGTTTGAAATATTTGTTGGATAGGGATTTTAGAATGATTGTCCCATGACTTGGATTTCTTCCTGTTTCAGTTATAGCTTCCCTTCTTCACATGGTTTCTTCGGGTGATGGACTGGATGAGGTTGCTTCTGATGAGTTGCAGCAAAAGCAGTCTCCGGAGAGTAAGACTAATATGTCACTGCAGTCCTCTGATGGTGGAGTTCATGCGTCAGAAAAACGTGAAGAAGTTGCTCCGTCCATGAACTCCAAGCAATCTTTGCAGGAGCCTGATGGGATTCACATATCACAGTTAGACAGAGAAGGAATTATTGCCTCTGCAATAAGTGACAAGACCCCTAGCACAGGCTCCAATGTCTTGCAATCTGGTCAAGAAGGAAGAACTCCTTCGACTCCACGTGAAAAGCTCTCAGAAGATGGATATCACTGGCGAAAATATGGGCAGAAACTTGTTAAAGGAAATGAGTTTATAAGGAGCTATTACAAATGTACACATTCCAGCTGCCAAGTGAAAAAGCAATTTGAACGTTCACATGATGGGCAGATCACAAATATTGTTTACTTTGGTGAGCATGACCATCCTAAACATCAAGGTAGCCTTCCAGTGGCTGTTGGCTTTGTTGTGTCTGTCAAAGAAAGAGCTCATGATACTTTACTAACTGGCCTGGGAGGTAAGCTGAAAAATCCATGAATGGTCTCTTGTTTTGGCTATTGATTGGTGAGTGATGATTATAACACCACTGTTGGAACCTAATCATTCAATGCAGAAGGTCATACACCTAATTTGGTGGGCTCTACAAATGCCACTCAGATTTCTTCTCTTACATCAAGTGAGGATGTGAAAAGTGTGCCATCAGAATCAAATAAGACAAGAGATGAGGTCAATAATGATGATGATCCACATTCAAAACGACAGTATGTTACTGGAGGGACTTTGGCATAGTTTCAGGTTGATGGTTTATTTTGTGAGTTAATTCCTGTTTTTGATGTGCCATTAACTTGAACAGGAAGAAAGCAAACTGCAGTGTTGATCTTACCCCTGCAGACAAGCTGACTGGTGAACCACGAATTGTTGTTCAAACTCTTAGTGATGTTGATATTGTGAATGATGGGTATCGTTGGCGCAAATATGGGCAAAAATTAGTCAAAGGCAATCCAAATCCAAGGTAAGCATTTATTTATTACCATGTGCTAGTAAAGCCAAACACCTTGGTTAGTTTCATTCCCAGTCAAGATACAAAAGTTCAAACATGAGTTTGTGCTTCTATTTGTGTTCACATGATCCTATGTTAGATCAATTCAACATTATAGAGAGAGTTCTCTAATCCACTTCAATTAGTATTTTGTTTTGTCAGCATAATTATAGTATCTTCAGGTTTACTACTGGTTTTGCATTTTGTTTTGATTAATTGTCTTGGTGCAACATACTTTCCTCTCTCCTTTTAACTTGCATTTGTATTATTCAAATTTTTAATGATTTTAACATACCATGCTAACAGGTAGGGAATTTATCGTACCATTTCATTGTTTGCTTTGCCTTTTATGTTTGCACATTAGAGTCCATAGTTTAATTTTCAAGTGCTTATATCCCTGTTTTATATTTAGCTTTCATGTCTGTTTTACTTAAGTATGGATTCAAACCATAAAGAACATGTATCATTCTCATGGAAAAATTTGTACTTTTTTTTTTTTAAAGAAAGAGGTGAGCCACTGAGCCATAAGCCTTATTTTAGTTTTCATCATCATATTATCTATTTAAAATCAGTATTGTAACTGGATTTTATGAATCCTCTCTCTCTCTCTCTCTCTCTCTCTCTGCTTTCCCTTTTCAACTTTTCTTATCCAATTTTCTGACCTGTGCATTATGCAGTCAATTTCTCTGCTAGTATTCATTATTTTGCTGACTATGGTTCTGCTCTTGCTTTAGGAGCTACTACAGGTGCTCAAGTCCCGGATGCCCAGCTAAGAAACATGTAGAGAGGGCATCTCATGACTCAAAACTGGTTATTGCTAGTTATGAGGGACAACATGACCATGATATTCCACCGTCAAGGACTGTTACTCATAATCCGACTGGCCCAAACAATAGTATGGCTTCCATCGAGGATGGTGACTCGGGTGCTAAGTCAGGAGAAAGTGACATCTGTCCCAGTGAGAAGGCAAAGGATCAATTGAATGATGGCTCAAGAAGTAAATCAAAAGCAAGTGAGGTTCCTGAATCTGATATGTTAGGCCAAGAAAGCAAATCACATGAGCAACAGAATAGCAAGTCAAATGCAGGAGAAGTAAGTGTTAGTACTGGGGTTGATGCGGTTATCAATACCAATACTATCTGTGAGGATAAACCTAATGAGCTACACAGTAGCGTGACCAAAACTGAATCAATAGAGAATAGTTCTGCTTTGGGCACTCGTGTTGCAGATGTTAATGCAAATGGGCAGCACATACAAAATCCAGAGCCTGTGCAAAGCTAATAGAGACGGTAGATTGGTAGTGGGAGGAGATATAAATTACCTCCGGCTGTATAAAATCATTGCAATAGGTGAGAGAATAATATTGATGAAGTAGACGTTCTTATGAACATCTGATTGATGACGGCTTTCATATAGATAGCATCTGTTGAACCTTTGTCTTTCCTCATCTTCTAATCTGGGTAATTCTTGTATGGTTAATATGGGCTAAAAGTAGTTGGATGCCCCATCTACAGTCATTCGTTCTGTAGAGGCAAGTCTCATTGTTACATTTCGTTGTCATATTAACCTAGCAAAAATCAAGTGCCAAGATCATTTCAAAGTACCCACAAAATCACCAACCAACCCAAGTATGTTTAGACCGACTTAATGATATTATAGGTTCAAGATCTTATAAGAGAGATCAAATGGCCAGAGGAGCGATTGAAATCCAACACCCCATGCCAAATATAAAACACCAAGCTTGGTCTCTTTCTCCTTGGGCTGAAAGCCTAAGTTTTAATTGAAAATGGGGGTCCTGAAGAAAACGGTCAATTTTTACTCCGTACCATAGAAGTGTAGATACGAGAAACCGCCAGCATCTCACAGCTGACAGCTAAAAGAAACCGTCAGTAGACGAGACACTAAAATGGGTATCCAGTTTTCATTTCCAAGCACAAGATGCCACCAAATCTCTGTTCATCCAGCCAAGATACAGAGCTCCATCCCTCTCTTCAAGCCTATACTTATCAAAGTAGTTCTCTAATAGGCTCTTGATTGTAGCATTCACCAATGAACTCAAAGGGTATGGAGTAAATCCTGCCATAGTGAACCGACATTTCCACTTGCCAAGGAGTTCGTGTCGTTCCACTCTTTCAGTTCCCTCGCATGCTATTATGTTGACAACATCCCTTGCAAGACAATGCTGCTCAACATTGATCCGCTCCTTATGCTCTCTTGGGAGGGTCACATCAATTGATTCAAACATAGCTGAATAATAGTTCAGTGTCTCAAGGAATCTTGGGAAGAATGCAGCGGTATTTGTATTCGATTCCTGCTCAACAAGGGTCACAACCTTTGGAGACAGGCCTTTAACCATCCTCAACAACTGATCCCGCTGGTTCTGGGTGCTAACACTCTCATCAGGCATGTGGTGAAGCATAAAGGCAAAATTTACTGCTAGAGCCTCCCCAGGTTGAACGCCAAGATTTTCCACCTGAACCTCACAACCAGAGATGGCAGCACCATGAAACTCAAAAGGAACCTTGAATGACTCAGCAAGCCTAGATAGCCTCTTTCCCACAATATCCAGTCCTCCTCCACGGGCATATGCTGAAGTGGAATCATCGATACCTGTAATGCGAATGTGGGGTGGGCCACCTGGCCTAGTGGCGAAGGCTTGGATGAGAGTGACCCATTGACTCCCCTGAGAAATTTGAAAATCAATGATGTGAACTCTGTTTTCATCCTTCATTGCTTCTGCAATGGCACCATTTGCAGACATGTATCCAAACTTGAAATAGGGGCAAACCTCATAGAGAATGTGCATGTAAGAGAGCAACTCTGCACTTTCAGGCTCTTTACATTTTAGAGCTCTGTAGATGGAACTCCCAGAGGAGGCCAGTCGTGCGACAAGCCCTTCCAACATATATGCCCCCAATCTTTGAATTGGCTCACCAGAAACAGACACCATTCGACGTAGTTCATCCATCAGCCATTGTGCCATTAATTGGTCATTATCTGACACTGCTTTCGCACAGGCAATAAGAACTTGACTCAGGTCCCCTCTAGAAATTGCTGCCAGGATTTTCCCCCAGCCATCCATCTCTGGTGACTTGATGTATATCCCATTCTGGCAGGCACTTTCAATGTTGCCAATAAAATCAGCATCAGGCCCAAGCATCACAGTTTCTAATTCTCTCAACCTGTGCCTGAAATTATTGACATCATCAGTTATGCAAGAACCACTCACTGGAGAGCTATAAGCTTTTTCAGGGGAATTCCCTATATCAGGAGGATATGACTGGGACTCTTGCTGGGACATTGGGCTTCCATTGCATGAGAAACTGATGGTTGACAAGGAGTTGTACAAAGCTAAGTTGCCATTTGCTAAAGATGACTCCAGGGTGCAGTACTGTTCATGGGAATCCTCAATGGAGAGGTTGCTTCCCCAACTGCTGCTATTGTAGCATAGACTTTGGTCTAGGGGCTGAAAACGAGGCATGTGGTAAGCCTCAACTTCTTGCTTTGGTTGACCGTACAATTTGCAGCACATTCCTGAACTTCTGAAGTGTGATGCTTTCATTGAGCTGACAGACAGCCTTAGTAAGAAGGATGAAAGACGTAACCTTGCTTTCTGGTTTCTTGCCTAGTTTCTTGAGATGAGATCCCTACTGCAGATGCTACTGAACCAACATAAACTACAAGAGGGAGGAGCAGTGGTAAGATGCTACAAAAGGAAAAGAACATAAATCGCCCAAGTAAATTTAAGAGTGTTACTCATATGTGGGCACAAGATGAGAAAAGCAAATTTCACAACTTTGTTGAATTCAAATCTATGGCTGCAGGCATGTCAGATATGTTAAACTATTGGCCTGCAATCATTTCAAAATGGATTGCTTGCTATTGCATTAAATAAAAATATCGGGCATGAGTCTAGAGTAGACTGGGAGAATTTGAAAACCTTCTCCCTTGTCAATTCCTCCCACTTCAGTTGACCTAAAGGCAAATCAAACTTCGGAGGTTCTGTCATGAACACAAACTGTTTTCCATCTAACAAAAACAAAATTTAAAGGTTTTGACAAGGAGCCATAAACAAATCAATTGTGCCTACATCATCTTGCCACTTCTCTTGTTAATCCAACTAAACAGCACTACTTTTCATCCCAAGGCAAGACCCCACTTCACTAATAGACACTTAAAGGCCATTTTGGAGAAGCAAACAAGACAAACAAAACCTGCATTCTCTGTGTTACTCATGACATAAACGAACAACAAAAAACAAATGTTAGAAAGAGGAATGCATTACCAAGTAAAACAAAAATAAAAATTTTCAATGCCTAGATCATCGAAAACATTCAATGCAGAGACTAAAAATAATCACAAAGTTATGAACGTCAAAAGTACAACCATTACGCCCAGCGGTAAACATGAAAGTTCGGGTTCAGATTTGCACAATGAACAGATTAACAAGCCTTAGAATCAAACTTCTGCCGGCATCTCATACAAAAATACAACCAACCTAGGCCACAAACTTCACAAACACATAACAGACTCACTCTGCCATTTGAAAATGAGTTCACATACCAATCCCCGGAAAGAACCAAAAAACTTTAGATTCCAGAGCACAAAATCACCAAGAAGACAACTTTTTAACCAGAAAGATTCAACCCTGGAACAACAATGGAAAATGAACCACTGCCCACTAAAAAGTAACTACCCCATTCCATGGAAGCTCGGTTGAGCACCCAAATATTAGCGCAGAAAGTAATGAACTTTGACGACCAAGCAACTTTACCTGAATCAGAAATCAAGTATTCCGTGAAGTAATGGCAGAGAATTGGATTTTCACTCTGGGAAAGGTTTCGACTTTTGGCAAAGCCCATCATCATACCTTTTGAGGATTTTCACAGCACGCCATAGATAGAGAGATAGTATCTCTGTTACAAAATTTACTTACCAAAAAAGAAAGAAGAACTCACAGGTTTATAAGAAGAAGACAGCATGGTGAAAGCCCTCAGATTATATTGTTACAATTACATTACTACCCACGGCCCCATTGACGATGCTGCGTAAACATAAATGATGCCTAGTTATTACTTTTTACTTGGAACGCCTGGCAATTCAGTGGTTTCCACTAAAATTGAGGGGCTGTTTTCCACACAGTGAGATTTGAAAAAATAAATAAATATTTAAAAATGGGGTCGGGACCCACAAGTGTGAGATGGGAAGCTTGCCTTAACGACAAAAAAATGACGTGGAAATTAGTGCCTTCCAATTCATCCAAGCGAACAGGTCCCACCCTTTTGAGTTTTGTGTCCTTTTTTTTTTTTGTCTGTTTTCTTTGAAATTAAAAATGTAGATTACATTAGACAATCACAATGTTGTCTTTTACTATTGTAATAATCATTTTTCACTATTTAAACTTTGGAATGGTCTGGGGAATTAAGCAATTCCTATACAAAAACAATGTCTCTAAATTCCTATATTTTTTTAACCCAAAAAAAATACCCCCAAAAAGTTATTAATTATCACCTTGTAATAACTCCACACTTAAGATATAGGCAACACCAAATCTTTATCTTGTCTAATAGTTTAATTTTTTTTCTTACTAAAAGAAAATAAAAACAACACAAAGTTTCGAACTTGAGTTAAATATGCCAATAAATTTATTATCAAATTTTCATATCAAGAAGTTTTTTTAAATTAGTTCCGTGGTGTGAAGTTCTTTTCACTAAAATTTGCGCATTTTTCCGATATACACGAGCCTTCGTTGAGAAAAAAAGGAAAATCTTTTAAGCAGTAAAATGTCTTATCCAATGCCTTAAAATGGGGATGACTGTAGAGACAACAAATTATTTAAGCGCAAAGGACAAAAGCAATGGCATCGAGAATGCTAAAAACATCAAGAATGTCCAACCAAAAGGAACAAAAAAAAAAAAAAAAAATCAAAAAAGGTATCAGATCATGAGATTATCTTGTCTATTAAGTAATGATGATTGGTCCTAATGTGCCAAATGGGGGAATTGAACCAATCATGTTCATGACGTGACTGAGGGCACCTGAAAAAAAAAAAAAAAAAAAAAAGTCTAAGGAATAATGGGAATTGGGGAGCTTCACAGCCCCATGAATGGAATAACAGTTAGTAACTTAAGAAGCAAATTAATTGAAGCTTCATGCCAAAGAAGCATGACTTCTTAAAGCTGAAAAAGGGAAAAAGATATTCCTTTCTTGTGGACATGCCGGACCACTGATTAAATTACCATGCAAGTGATTCTCAATTTCCCAAATGAAATATATATACATTTTCATTTTCGAGAATAAAAATTGCGTAAAAGAAAAAGCAGGAGAGAGGGAATCTGGTTTGTCCTTTGTCTTCTCCAAAGTCACTGTCACCTTTCCTCAGGGCCCACTCCCTCCTATCTTCAGGTCCTTTTCTTTCTCCATGCCCACACATGGAATTTTGCGATCGTTTTCTAACGGGAAGGGGGGCGGTCAGCTCCAGAGAACATCACCTCTTTTTGTTTTTTTCCTCTTGGCTCTTGTTGAATAGGTTACTGTTAAGTTACAGTAAACCCACTTTCCAAATTAGCCCAACACAACCCACCACATGAGTCGGTCATCTGTCTTACTCTTTTAATTTGAATTTATTATTATTTATCACTTAATAAATAAAAAATTATATAAAATATAAAATTTTAAATTTATTAATATTTAAATTAAGTATATAGAAATTTTATCCGATTTAATCATGTTTGTTTAGTAGGTTTTTTATAATGAAAATATTGAATAAAAATATTAACATATAATTTAATCTTAACTCATAAATATGATAATTAATATACTTACAATATAATGTTTTTTTAGAATTAAAAAATATTAACCAAACATGATACTCATATGACTTGTTTTGAAATTGATTAGTTTTACTCATTATGATGGAAATTTTCAATGCAAGTAAAATAAACACATCGATTAAATAATCACTTGCATGAAGGGAAACTTCCTTTTCAGCTTTACAGTATGTATGTATTGCTCATTTTTAACGAGTCTGCATTCTGAAAAGCAAACGACGGGTCCTCTTTGCACATACTCCTCATCTTAATAAAGCCTAAAAGGTGAGATTGCTTAATCAAAAGACAAGATAGAAACCAGAAAGTTGGTTAGAGAAAGGAACTAATTAACTTGTTGATTAGAGCCAAACTGAACAACCAAAGAGTGGGTGAGACTTCCACTTCCACGTATATAAAATGAAGGGCAATTCAATTTAGTAATCCAAGAAAATGGGGGATCAAAAAGAGAGAGCAGACAGTCCACTTCAAGGCTCAGGTGAGTGCCTCCCAATTCCATAACCCAAAAAGCTCACTGCTCCCTAAGCCTGTCCCATATATAAAATTGCGCGCATGGAACATGCCATGAGACCAAAGCTGTATTAATTTCCAACATCATGGGTAAGATTGATTTTTGAGAATTTCTGTGAAGCGAGTGGAGACAAAAACAAAACACTATAATGATGATACTTGACTTTTGTGTGCAATTCACGCTCTGTCATCCCTACCATGTTCCGCCGATTCTGCGCAAAGTAATTCCGAGAACGATCGTACCATGTTAATTTCTTCCGCCTTTTTGCATACCCTGCATTTCAGACTTTCTGCTTGCTCCCTGTGGAAAGTTGAAGGCTTTGTGCACACTTGATTTGGGTGCTAGGAAGGAACTCATTCTTGTTTTACATTTAGATCTCACGTGGGTCCTTTGTGACACTCGTGTGTCGCTCCTTGGACCCCTATCTTATACCCTTTTGCCTCACATTTGGGCCCTTGACAACGTTTCATCCATTCTCGGCGTGGCAAACGCAATCGGTGGGAACTTTGCACCTGTCCGTTTCAAAAGTAAAAGTCCCGATCCCGTGTTTTAAGTTCAGAAACTCTTCGGGTTTGATCTTATGTCCCATGATGCTAAACAAACTGATCCTTTGCCACTTTGATCTCCACCAAAATAATCCAGTTATACATACAATCCGTTTCTTAAAAAAGATCACAATACCAATGGAGTCAGTATTAGTCTAAGCCGAAACTAATTAACTAAAAATAACTAGACAAATCTTCGTATTCCTGAAAGACTCCAAGCATGCACAGTGCTTGGGAACACGTCTCTTCATTTGTAGAATTAAACTATTTAACGTGGACGGTTGCTGTAAGAAAAACGAATTTGGTAAGAAGTTGTCATAATCAAATCCCCGACAGCCACTTTCTACATCACCAAACAAGAGTGGCTGTGCGAAATGCTTGTTTATTAGTTTCATAGGCACGCTTGCCCAGTGATCCCCACACAAGTTGTAAATGGAATGATATAAATACAAAAGAAAATCTCTTGAGAATGATTCGCAATGTTTTTTCATGTCAGGATTCTTTTTTATTTGTATTCAATTCGATTTCCTCACCTCTGTATTTTTTTTTTTTTTTAAATTATTTGCGAGATTGGACTTTGTTCACCAGAGAGAGAACAATTCACGACAGGCACAAAGACCAAAGTCAACAAAAATCCAAATTTGTATCATTCTTGAATTTGAAACTTGTCGCACAGCCCACTTACTTGTGACAAGCAATTAATTTAAATGAAAATATCGTACATTAAAACGTTACAGAATATAGATATAGTCATATGAATACATCCATGCAACCCAAATTTTCGCAAAAAAAAAAAAAAAAAAAAGTAAAACTAAATCTTATTAAGAATCCCAAATCCCATAATTTATGGAATCCGATAACGATCATACAAACAAATATTCGCTCACTGCGAACGGGGCAGGACATCTTTGCTGCAAAATTGGCAACGTTCAGGGAAACCAAAAGATCGCTTTTGCGGCTATTGGATGGCCTCGGGATTTTGTTCCATTGGGCCGTCACCAGCTTTCTCATCTGAGCATCATATTCCAAGCTTTGTCCATAGATAACTAATTGAGTTTCAGTAGACACGAGATTAAAATAATTTATTAACAAATTTAATTCATTTTAATATTTTGTTATTCTCAACTAATTATTGTGTGAAACTTTTTTCATAACTTTTTTTTTTTTGTTGGATATAACTTATTCATAGCGTTAAAAACCATTCTATAGGCGTATCCAAGAAAAAAAAAAAAAAAAAAAAAAAGGAAAACTAGAAAGGAGAAAGAAACAGGAAACAAACGTGATGTGCAGCCCATGAGTGCTTCGGATTCAAAGGTTTTAGTCCAGCCCAATATAACCCAATTACGGCCCATCAAAAGCCCATGGCCCAATTTGGGAGAGAGCAATGGCCTCGTGTGCCTTGCAAGGAAATGCAATGCTTCCTGCTTGACAATACAGAATTTCCCTAGGTTCAGAGTTTATCTAAAGATCGATTAGCCTGAATTTTCTAAATTAGAGCCTTTTAATTGAAAACATGGCGAGCACTAGACCAAGAATGGGGCCAAACCGAAGGAGGAGCCGACAAGGCACGTACCGACCCGTCACTCCGATTGCTCAGACAGAAGGACCGTGGAACTGTTTGTTTTTTTTTATGGGGGCGTGGTTAAATAAAAACGTCCAACCGCACCACTTGCTAGTGTAGGTTTCCGAAATTCCTATAAAGCCCCTACTATGCTTCCGGAAATGGAAACGAATTGTCCAATAATTAATTAATTAATTAATTAATTTGAAAGCAAAGTCAGCCGGATGGGACCCGGAGAGCGATAAAACGAAGCGATCTGATGTGAGCTCCACAGAGTTTCTGACTTTTGTCGTCTAAGGTATGCTATTTATGTGAAATGACTAAAAGAGACAGACCAGAAAAAAAATTGCAGAAACACATTGATTACTTGTTTCGTATATATTGCAATTTATTAAATAAATAAACACATATATATATATATTCTTTTTTTTTTTTTTAGGACAGAGTTCTTCACATATGCCAGAGCGATCTCCGGCAGAAAATAAAAACGTAATTGGCAAAAGAGGTGGAGCCCAGAAAAAGAAGAAGTCGACACTCTTCTATTTTGGCTTGGTTGACGATTCAGAGTCTTTTGGGTATTTGCACGATTTTTAAAATTTATTATTATTATTTTTTTTAATGAAAACTATTTCATATTGTTTTTGAATGGGAAACAACAAATGCGACTGATTTGCAGAGTTTTTCATATCTCAATTAGGGAGCGAAAAATTAGAGTCTTATTGGGTTAAGGAAGGACGGCGACGTTGATAGGGCGACGACCGAAGGAGCGTCAACGGTCAACATGTATCGACGACTCAAAGATAAAAGGGCACGAAACTCCTACAATGTCCTCGTGAACAAACTACCCACCAACTGACTTGAGAAGCAAAATGCATTATGTAAACAAAACATTACATGCACATTCTCAATATTTAACAACAATCCGAAGATGTAGCAACTCTCTCTGGACCTACAAGTTCCACAACGGGAACCCCTGGTATTCTTACATGAACGGCTGAAAGTAACACCAAGACTCACCTGAGATGGCTCTGTTGTTGTTAATCCTCCTTCCGTTATCTGCAGTTGGAGAATCTCAACCCACATATTCAATGAACCAAAAATGACCTTCAGATTGATTGCCACGGCTGACATGAGAAAAAACTGCAGGACAGGGATATAACTTTCTTGATGCCCCGTGATGAGGAACTCTCCAAGGTTGTTCTTAGCCTGGACCATCTCGAAGAATTCATTCTTATTCACTACATCCCGATGCCACTACCGCTTACTCTGCATTTTCCTAACGGAACTCTGGTGCCCTCGGGCCTCCCACACCAAATGCTAAGCATTACCAGCAATAGAAGACCAGGACGGTTTGTGAACAACCCGACAATTGCTACTCCCAACGCGCGTCAAAAGTCTCCGATAATAAAGGTGCCACGGACTTAGCGCGGCCCTTCAATTTTCCCGGGTAGATTCTTCTCATGCGTCAGGACGACCGATGGATTCTCCAGACTCCCAGACAAATATTCCGCTACTCATGAGTGAAAGGATCCTACACTTCGCTGAATCTTAGAATGCAATATACTTACGGTGATTACAGTTAATTTTCAAAAGAAAAATGCCGTTGGAAGCTACCATTTTTCCGGGGTTTTGATTTTTTCTAAAAAATTAATCATCTACCATATGCCTTGTTCATGATGCACAATAGAAAATCCATTTTTTAAGCAATAACTTACATGGAGCTAAATAACAGAGCAGCCGTTTGTGCTTACAGCTACAGGGGCTTTCTGGCCGCCACAGGAAAGTTGGGAACATGAACTAAAAAGCAAATGACGTTTCATTCACACTTGTCCAGAAGCAGATTGACATCCCTAAAGTGTCGGTTGAGCTTAACATAAATAACAAACCAGAACGGGTTTCTCATGGATTTGTCCTAAAATGGTGGCGTTCATTTGGCAGTGATTCTGCCTTTGGTGGTATATTGTAGCCATGAAGCAGGTCATGGATTTTGGAATATGTCAAGACCTGTGAAGGATCACCTCCACCACTGCTTTGAGAAGCTCGAGAACTCTCCTGGAGCTTAATCTTCTCAAAAAGATATTGCTTCTCTGCCTCAGCCTCGCTCAACCGAAGTTTTAGATAACTGCTAGCATATTCTTCCTCTGATTTATCTGTCTTTGCAAGCGCAATCCTCTGGAGCCTCTCAGCCTCACGTTTTGCCTCATTGGCCTTAAGCTGGAACATATCAGCCTCTGCCTGCTTAAGCCTTACAATTCTCTCCAGCTCTTCTATCTGCAATTTCTTCTTTTGCCAGTCCCGCTTTAATTCTGCTGCTTCCTTGGACTTCTCCTCCAGCTCACGGTCACAAGCATCAAGAGCCATGCGGGCTTTCTCTAACATTCTCATCTTCTCATCAGCCACCATCTCCATCTTCCTTATGGCCTCCTGCACCACTTCAGCAATTCGGTTGCATGCCTCCTGTGGTGCGATCAGCCTTCCACCCTCCCCATTCTCCAAGCTCTTTGGTGAGTCCACCTCAAGCTCTTTGGAAGAAAGATGAAGAAAATCAGGACACAATATCTCATTTGAATTTCAGTACAGCAGATTCTAACTGAATTAGGTGAGCAGCATCCAATCATATGCAACTGGGTTTAAATTGCATCAAGACCAATATGACATGTTCCCACAGGATGATAGCAAATATAAAGGCCTCAGAGGTTAAATGAAAATGAGTACATTCTGACAGGAAAGAATTATCAACAATGCAATGGAGCTCTAGCACAGAAAAAGCTCATCTAAAGGGGCCAGATATAGCCCATTAATATCTGCAAGCTCTTGAAGCTATGATTATTCCTTTGCAATACAATAGGTTTTGTATGATATATGAATTGTGGTACATAAGATAAGGCAAAAATGAAAACTAATGTGTAACATGAAAATTCCTCTAGATAACTAGATACCATTGCAAGTGAGAAGCATAGCCTGTGTATCAAAAGCTCAGGTGCATACGCATATGCTCACTGTTATAGTCGTGGAATTCACCAAACTGAGGAAACTTACCAATGCCAAAAGAAATGCTTGTTTATGCCAAAAGAAATGCTGAGCATAATCAGTACCTTGGAAAAACATCAATATCAGTCCGCAAGCTGTTGACTCTGCAAGTCCTCCCTTCATTTTTTCCAGAAGCTCCTTACACTTCCAGAACAATTTCCTACCTCTAGAATCTTCACTTCCCTGAAATATCCTACGCACAAAATCAATCTCCCTCATTAACGCATCTCGGTCCCAAGCTGGTGCACAGTGTTGAAAAACATCTTTCACCCAGCCTAATAGTTCAGATGTGCGATTGCAAGCTCGACATCTGAAAAGCATTTCAGTTGGTCCTGCTACACTCTTACCGGATATACCCATACATATTTGGCCATCACGAATGGCACAATCCGTATGAGTCCAATGAGAACAGAGGTCACAACCAATCCAACGGCAAGTATTTACCTCAAAATCAAACTTGTTGCAAATCACACACATGCAGAGATTACAGAAACCATTTCTGTTTGCGCATATTTCACAAGTGCAATCCTCAGCTGGAAGTTGGTTTTGGCATGCTATGTTTCTGCATCTCTTAAACACAAAGACCTCAATGAGGGCAGTTTGAGTGAGACTGATGCTTGGATGCAAAAATGCCTGAATTCCAGTATTTATTGCCACAAGTATTTCAAGCTGCACTCTATGTGCTCTAATCAATGTTTTAGCAGTCAAATCAGCTCTATTCTGAACAAGCTTCTGCAGAATCAAAAATTCATCTCTGTGCTGTGAACCACCATTTCCTTCAAGAATAACTCTAAGTCCATTTTTCAATTCCTCTAGAAACTCATCGGGAAGACGATGCATCTTTTCAGATATCACATCAACTCGTTCTCTTGCAATGTCACAAAGTGTTATCTTATCTGCATTAGCTAGACGATGAACAACAGAATGTTCAGGAAATTCATTCTCAGCTTTCCCATTCCCATTCTCCATCTTCTTTGCCATGGCAACATCAGCAGTTGGCCAAGTTTCATGCGAACTAGCGCTTTCAGTAGGAGACTCACGGATATTATCTGAGTTTGACCTTGGTTCCTGTGTATCTGGAGACAAGTGAGGATCCGAAGTCACCAGGGAGAGTGATGTTTGCAGTCCTCCCGCTCGGGGTTGCTGACGTGGTGGCAGCATTTTTGATGAAGAAAGGTGGTGGATGTTGGAACCAGATGATGTACCCATCAACAATCTCAATTAATCTGCCATTATTATAACCAGAAAATATTAACAGCTTACCCGCACCACCCCTCTAGAACATGGGAATTATACACCCAAAACCCATAAGGCAAAGCTCTTCAGGTTTAAAGGCAAAGTTATGAAGACCTAAATCAACATGAAAGAGTCAATATATCAACAGCATCAAACTCATTAAGTCAAAACTCTTTCTTTCTTTCCTTATTTCTTTTTTTTTGGAAAAAATAAGTTCAAAATAACATGAAAATTGCTAAGTCTTTTTATCAAAAGCGGATCAGATAAAAAGGAATCATCACCACAATATCACAATACAGATCTGTTCGATTACCGAGAAATTTGAAGAAAAAAAAAGGTCTAAATCTTCATTTCAATCTCAAAGCCATTTTCCGTTTGAACAAACATGAACCCCAGAAATTGCACAAGCTGAGTCAAACTAAATTCCAGAGAAATCATTTAAGCAAAAATTAAATAACTAAATAATAAATGGATATCTGAGTCTTTTTCTTCTTTTTTTTTTCTAAAAAAAAAAAAGGTGAAAATACAAACACAAAGTCAACTCTTTCTCCGAATTTTTCCTCCCGCTTTCTCAGCAACCAAACATAAACCAGATAACCAACATGAGAGTTTGCGTGTGTGTGACAGAGGGAGAGAGAGAGAGAGAGAGTAGTTACCAGAGTAGGAAGCGAAGCTCTGAAGGGACGGATCCAAGAAACGAAACGACAAAGAAAGAGAGAAATGTAGCCTTCGAGATAATCAGACGACCATCATTAAGCGGAATACGATTATTTTCTTGACATTTTTGCCCCGGATGCTTGACAGCCTCGCGCTGACGGACAGGCCTGCTTTTACCCTCCTTTTTTTTTTGTGTTGGGCCCAACCTCCCACTTTCCACCAGGCTTCGCAAAATAAAACTCCAAGAAAAAGAAAAAGAACTTCAAGCTTTTTTTTTTTTTTTTTTCTTTCTGTTTCTTTGTAGTCAATATCAGTGATTGATCCCAATTACGTGAATTTTACCGATTTAAGCAAGAAACTCAAAATTTTATTTATAAAATTTATATAGGGATTGGCTTAAATCACACTCAATTTTGGGGGAGCGTGAAACAGAATAATAATTGCTTACATGCCTAAAAAAAGCTTGCATTGAATTGGGTTTTTGGATGCACCGTCAACTTACTTGCTTTGCAAACAAATTTGAAAGGCCAACCCATATGGAATAGTAGAAGGATCAATACTTTTAATACATAATACTATACAAGTCTAATAAAAATCTAAATTTTTGATAATTTTTGTAATTAAATTTTAAATTATTTTAAATTTTTAAATTAATTTTAAAATTTTAAATTTTATTATATATGACTTATTTTGTAGATAGTGTTAGATTAAACTGTTAAATTTGATTAATGAAAATTGTATGAAAATGTTTAAAATAAATCTTAAAAATATATTCACATATATATTTTATTAAATTTCTCCTTTTTCACATGTATAAAGAAAAAAATTGTAAATATAATATTTTAAAATTTTTTTCCTTTATATGTAGAAAAAAGCAAAAAAAAATTTAACAAAATACACACATAACATATTTTCATATTTTTAGAACACATTTTAAGAGGGTGTATATAGAATCAAATTATATTTTTAATACTATAACTAATTCCTATCCAAGAAAGAACTTATATAGAATAAAAATTAATGGCTTAAAACTGATTTAAATTTTTTTTTAGAAAAATTAAAACTTAATTACAAAAAATTTAGGACTTTCCCATAACCAAATAGATATCAAAAATTGAATTTATTTTCTTTTTCAAGATATCCTTCAATATCAGATGTATAACATGGAAAGCCTGGATGGGCCTTTTGCCGAAATGGTCATAAGTTCTAGTGTCATCTGAGGTACACGAAGCAATCTTTTCTACTTACAAGAAGATACTAAACCGGAATGCTTGCGAGTTCTAGCGCGTCTAAGATACACAAAGTGATATTTTTACCTTACAATAATACAGTAAAGGCAATTGCTTTCTGCTCGGCTAAAGAGACTGCCTAGAATGTCTTTATTTTGGCCTCGTCGTTGCCCAAGACCATGGTTTACTTCAGGGTGCAGACAATGTAGGTGTTTTTTTTTTTGGTTACCTTCCTCACTTTTGGAGTTCTCCTTCTCAATCGCTCGAGTTAAATTTGAATGATTATCTGTCAGCCTTGCAAGATTACGCTGCTGTCTAAATCTCTAGGAAGGTTGATTATCAAATTCTAAGCCAGTTTGTTCTAGTTAACTGTAAGAACAGTTTGTTTTATATTAAGCAATAAGATGGTTTCAATTTTGGTTATTTAATCAGCGTTCTTCTTTCCTCTCTTTCGTGCGATTGTGTAAATTTCCTAGTCGCCGTCGGTTCCAATTATGGCGGAATGATATCGAAACTGCTGAAGGGAAGAGAGTCCAAGCAAGGACTAACGGTTGTATTCATGATGACATTACAACTAGTCATGTAATTTAGTCATAAATTAATTAAAATTTTAAATTTTTGCAATTAAGGTTTAAATTTTGATAATAATAATAATAATAATAATAATAAAATCAAGGTGTTGGCGGTAGAAACACTCGTGATGTAGCTAATGATTTGACCTAGTTGGATAGCTTGTGAATGGACATCCTGAGATTCATCGTGCCGATTGGATTTCATGGGGCTCAAAAACCATGTTAGACCCAATTGGCCTGAAGTGGTGTCTTTAATGGCACCAACGTAAATTGCCTGGTGGATTGGTTAAGAAATCAGGTGGACCAGTGAGCTCCCCTTGGTTTGCTCCATAAAAGGGTCAACATATTTTCACCAAAATTGCTCAAATATTCGCTCTGCTTTCCTCGACTGGCCCATTTTCCACTTCAAAAAGTTTACGAGAAAATGAATGGATGGAATTCTAGAAATCCTCCTCAGGACAAATGTTTTTATACGCATTTCTTTCGGTTGGTTTACAACATAATCTATTATCGCAAGATGATTATCCTACTCCCGTTTTTCAACTTACCGCGTTTGGGAAGTGGTAGCTTTCTACTGCAAGTACTTTTACCAGCTGCATCATTGCCGCCCGAAAAAAAGGAGACAAGAACCCAGGATTGAGTGCTCGATTAACGCTCACTTCTGCTTCCCTTTTAGGTATTCCTCCATTTCCACCGTCCATGCAACTTTTGTTCTTTATTTTTTTGTACACAAGCTCTGTTTTTTTTTATTTCATTTTTGGTGCACTTCGTCAGTTTGGTTCAATTCACATTCGATTGTGTTTTCTAAAGCTGTATGTTAGGTATACTAAATCTATTGTATTGATCTTCATTCTTTATGAGGATGCACGCCACCATTTATAAATAAAATGAAAATAATAATAATAATAATCCAAAATTTTGGACAGAACTATAATAATCTAACATTCCATTGTACCATTGAGATTCTTCTAGTGAAGTTACGATGCATTTGCTAAAAATTTGACATTTACAATTATGTACGGGGCTTATGATAATTTAGGACAACCACAATGGTTAGACATGAACTTTACTATAAACTTCCTTAGTTGGCATTTCGAAACCGACGATGTGCCAATATTGACTTCCGGCCGGCGGTAAGTGTAAAGAAAATCTTCTCGTTTTGGAGACGGATGATTCCGTGTACTTGTCGACGCCGATGAAGTGATGTTATTGTGTCCAAGAAAATAACTTATTCACGAAAAATAAAAATAAATTGTAAATAATTAATTTTTTTAAAAAATTATTGTATGTAAATTTCATTATTTTTGAACAATAATGGAAGTGGCGGGAAATGATTCAAACAACACCATCGTCATCCTAATAATAATAATACTAATAATAATAAAAGGGAACAGGTGGGAACGCACGTTCTGAAATTAGGCTAGAAGCCACGTGAAAGGCTGAGCGTTACACCGGAATCATTGGCCCGTGCCTTCATACCTAATTAAAACGATTTTGTCTCCAGAAGAAGTTCGAATTAGGTTTTTTCGGATAACCTGTTTGGTCGTTGTCTCATCGATGTAATTTCAAAAGCCATTTGGAAAAGATTAACTTGAATTATATTGAGAAAAACTTAAAAAATTTTTAAAGCGATGGATTATTCTTTTCTTTCTTCCACGGTACACACCTCATGTTGGCTCTTTTTTATTTTTAACAAGACTGGTAGTGCTAATGTCGGTGACCAGGAGTAACTCCGTCAACTGCGCGGAAAAAAGCGTGGCTGCTTCCCGGGGTTTCACACTCCAGAAAAACGGCACGCGTTTATCGACTGGATGCCGTGTTGTTTTTTCGCGCCTGACTTTGCTGACGCCGCTTTGTGTCAACGCGTTGCCGACAAATTGTTATTTTGCTTCGTTTTATGATGTTTAATTTGTTTTCATATTACCCAATTCGACCCTTTCGTTGACCATGTACGCACGGCGAAAAAGAAGGCGAGCACAAATCGAATGTTCACGGGGGTTCCAATTTTGGCACCAGATCAGCTCCTAAATTTTTGACAAAATTTATGAAACTGGGAAATTGCTCTCTAACCAATGTCATCGACCGAGAAAATAAAACCACCCTTTTTATATATATACGAAAAAATTATTATATAATAATAATGACTTAATTTTAAGAATATTTAAATATTTAATTTAAATTTAATTTTTTAAAATAAATTTTTAGGATTTATTTTTTATAACAATTTAATAAAATTAAAACTTCAACTTTGATTTTATTTATTTAATTATAATTTAACTTATCTAATTTATATTAATAATTTTTATTTATATTTAAAATTTATATAATAACAATATTCATAATTAAAAAAATTAAAATAAAAAATAATTATAAAAAAATAAAATTTTTTATTTTAAAAAATATTTTCAAATTTTTTTTTTTAAAAATTCATAATTTATTTTGTTGGTGTCTTCTTAAAAATAATAATAAAAAAAAAACTATAATCAAATTCATTTTCTCTTCTTAACAAAGAATAAAAATTACTTTAAATTTTATTTTTATTTTTTTAAAAAAATTAATAATTTAAATTTTTTATTTAAATAAAATGTAAATAAAAATATAAAATTTTTAATAAATATAGTAGACTCGTGCACCTAATAGAAGATCAAACTCCTGGATATCAATCCTCGCTTGATTTTTGACTCGTCTGGCAATATGGTGGGAACTTCACATTCGTTGTTGGAATTATAGAATCAATTAAGTGTATTGGAGCTGAATTTTGAGGCAAGTGATTCATGTGTTTTCCGTTATCAGGATTCTTCCTTATCCTGAAAAAATATTCGTCGAGTTTCCATGGCCACGTAAAAACTTCCATTTAAGCAACAACTCTTCTTCTTCTTCACAAGGGAATACCCTTTTCATTTCTCTGAAAGGAAAATAAATAAACAGTAATGCTAAATGGGATTATTTTCTCCATATCTTTACAACTAGCAAATGGACGGTTCGAATCTCTAATGATTTACAACTTGACCATGAATCTTTTTTAAGATCGATGTTTAATCGAGGAACAACCTGGTCAATGGAAAACCTTGGGAAATAAGTTCTTTTTAATAAGGTAATGAAAATCCTTCCGAGATGGGTATCCGAAAAGTGCAAGTGGGTCCATTTTTTCCTACCAGCCTCTCCGTTTTTTTTGACATTTTCCTAATTGATTTCACAATTGAACGCGGACTTCTTCTTGTGGTTCACATTGTTATGGCGTGTCGGACCGCAACTCTGGCTTTCGTCCTACCTTCCATTTTACTTTTTTAGTTTCATTTGTTCTTTTCCGAAGTGTTTCTTGTTTTTTTGTATCTTTTCATCTTTAACTGGTCATCTTGTTAACCCACCAGCGCGTGTGAACATGGAGAATTGTTGGACCAACCTAGAAAGTAAGAAACTTCAAAAGCAAGAAAAGAAACGGCTGCCTTGGACTTTCCTGCCTACTTTCACCACAAAATAATCAGAAAAAAAAGAGAGAGAGAGAGAGAGAAAAATATAATGTTTATTTAAATTCTACATTAAATTAGTATAAGATCCCCTTAGTTATCTTTTGTAAATATAAGGAACAAAATTCGATAGAAAATCAGAATTATTTGATCGAAATTACGTGTAACGTTAGTCATAAAAAGTAAGTAATGAAAATCTTGCCCTCTATTCCTTTAAAATCATCGCCATTATTATCATTACTTCCTTTAATGTCTCTTCAAACGGGAAATATTAGGGGAATCTTATACTAAATTTGATCAATTTGTTAATAATCTAGTTGGAGTGGGACACGTATTCTTAATAGGTTTTAGACCGTGGGATCGTCTACATTTATTAGTAGGAAGTTTGTGTTATAGCGTCTTATTTTTATTTTCCGCACACACGCCCTTCATTTGGTTAGGAAAATAATTACGAGGATTCATAAAAAGATAGATATGATTAAATATAATAAAAAAAAAATAAAGTTTATTTTGTACATTATTATAATAATAAGGATATTATTTTATTGATTATCATCACTTCTGTCTTGAAGTTTTTTCCAACAATCCTGAAGGTCACTTTCCTTTGTTTGACTATTCCTCAACAAAAGGCTTTCTGTCTGGTTCCTTCGGATCCTATAAATTACAAGTTTCTCGATTCATCACAACTCATTCCCAGCCAGAGAAACAAGCCCACTTCAGGGATCAATTGCCAAAAACTCTATTTCAACACTTGGAAAAAAATAGGGATCAACATTTCATCTATCTGGGAATCCCTTAAAACATGGGTAGATTTTCAAGAACTGTGTTACTTTCTTGCGTTCTGCTGATCTCCTTGTTCGTCCAATCTTTATCCCAAGATTGCAACAGCTATACGTTCTCCAGCAACGAGTTGTTCGCCTCCTGCAACAGTCTCCCCGTATTGAACTCCCATCTCCATTGGACTTTCCACGCATCCAACAACACGGTCGATATTGCTTTCCGAAGAACTGGGGCGTCTTCTTCCAATTGGATTTCATGGGGTCTGAATCCCACCGGCCAGCAGATGGTCGGCTCACAGGCTCTCTTTGCTTACAGGCACTCTAATGGCTCCATGCTTGCTTACACAACCAATGTAGATAGCCTTAGCCCATCTATGCAACCCAGTAGCATCAGCTTTGGGGTCTCAAACGTTAAAGCCGAGTATACAAACAGTGATATGATCATATTTGCAACGCTGCGGCTGGACAGTAACTCGGTGTCAACCAATCAGGTGTGGCAAGAAGGTGCTGTGCAGGGAGATAGTCCTACCGCCCATGCCATGAATTCAGAGAATATGCGGTCAGTGGGGACAATTGATTTTCAGACTGGAGCCACAGCTGGCGGAGGCAACTCGGGAACTCGCAAGAGAAACGTAAGTGATCGTCAAATTATCTTAATTGAATATGATCCACCAAGAAATTTGGAGACTTTTCATTATTAATCACAACTTCAACAAATTTGCTGGATGGGTTTGCCTTTTAATCGATTGGTAGTATTGCCTAAGCTTGATTTTTGGAAATTAAGATTAGTTTTATGACTATGAGTTTCAAGCTTTGATGACGCAGAATTAGATGTTACTAGCTGTTGACAGGCTCAAAGTTGCACGTGATAGGGTTAACTTTTCCTTGTAAAAAATAATTAATTAGCTAATTGAAGGCTGGAATCTGAAGGTGATTTGATTGAAATTTCAGGTCCATGGTGTGCTTAACGCAGTTAGCTGGGGCATTCTCATGCCAATTGGAATCATAATAGCAAGGTACCTTAAAGTGTCCAAGGCAGCTGGCGCAGCATGGTTTTATCTACACGTAGCTTGCCAATCGTCTGCCTATGTTATTGGTGTTGCTGGATGGGCAACCGGCATTAAACTCGGGAAGGATTCCCCTGGTATCACGTATGATAAACACAGGAACATTGGCATAGCCCTCTTCTGCCTCGGCACCCTTCAGGTAATTACTTATTGCTATACTTTAGACGAATTTCAGGTATTTTCTTACTGATTGTTGGGGATTCAGAAATGTTGAAACAAGTAAATTTTGCAAATAAAAATCTTGATTTTTTTTTTTCACAGTTATTTAGGATGAGAAAGGGGGATTTGAAAAGCTGTCCACTTGGTATCCATGAAAATTAAAAGATGGATACTTGTCGATCAATCTCCCTGCAGCCTGCTATTCTTAACTAATTTTTCCATGATGCCTTCGATGTCAGGCTTTGTGTCTCCTAAAAATGAAAATACAAATGGTCAAATTTGTTAGGTTCCTTTTAGTTCTTTTTGGAGGGGTACAATTGTGGTTAGGTTGTTTCTTTACCAAACTTTTCTACCTATTTGAACCCACAATTCATGTCATAGGTTGACACTTAATGGTAGCAATTATTATATATAACTACTGAGTTTGCTTGGCCAATTAAATTTTGGATTAAGACTTGGTTGTTTCATACTGAGTTCCCATAACTAATGTTGCGTTGGCTTGGTCTGCGCAGGTGTTTGCCTTGCTTTTAAGGCCAAAGCCAGAGCACAAGTATAGGATGTACTGGAATTTCTACCACTGGACCGTTGGTTACGTTACCGTCATTTTGAGCGTTATCAACATCTACGAGGGTTTTGATGTTTTGAATGGGCAGAAGAACTGGAAAAGAGCTTACACTGGCATTATCGTATTCTTGGGAGCCACTGCCGTTTTGTTGGAGGCATTTACCTGGTTCATTGTCCTCAGGAGGAAGAGAGCTGTCAGCTCTGACAAGGATGTTAACCGAGAAAATGGAGTTAATGGATATGATAACAAGTCACACCAGACCGTGTAACTTTAGATGCTCCACTGCCGATTGGGTTTATGTTCTTCCCTTCCCCACAAATCCCTTTTTCAGATTGTCTGCTCTTTTTCTTTTTTTTTTCTTTTCTTTCTTTATTATTATTATTATTATTATTATTATTTTATTTTTTTTAGACCGTGGCAGAACATGAAGGGTTTGAGCAATCTATGCGCTTATAGGGCTGATCTGTGTTAGAATGACTTTTGTTGAGATTACTTGTGCCTGCAGAGTGCCATTTTGAGCAACATAGATTGTAATCCTTGTTATACAGAGAGACAGTCCATTACATTTGTTCTAAACATTTTGGTCTTTTTCAATCTTTAATTAGACGATATCGACTGTCCTTAGCCGGTCAATGTGGACGCCTACAACATCACATCACATCAAGCAGTGCATGTTCTCATGGTGCTTCATTAGAAAGTAATCACATTTTCATTCAAAGTTTCCCGTGAAGTGTGTAAATTGAAAAGGCACTTATCCTCCGCAGTCAATCAAATCCATGCGTCGAACCAAAAAGTGAAGAAAAAAAAGAGCTGAAAACTGCTTCATTCATCAAATTAGATTTTGAGGAACACCTATTTGCGTAATTCGCATTCTAGCAGCATTTTTAGTGGGTTAAGTTGACAAGCACATTGAAGTGCTTGAATAAAGTTGACTTAAGGTAATAAAAGTTAAAATAGATATTGCAAAGACCATGGGTTAACAGAAAGTAGATGCTGAGATGTATTAGATGTGCACAGTTTTTGCTCAAGGAAAAAGAAAGGGGAAATCAGCATTCCGTCTCACAATCTGAATCCGTGTAAGAACGATCTCCAATTTCAAGAGTGGCAATCTCTTTCATAACTTGCGCTTTGTCTGCTTCAAATTGTTCATCATCTGCAACAATACAGCAGCAAAATATTTTAAATCAGACATCAGGCACAGAGCAACTCCTGGTACCAAATGATTAGAAAAATGTGTTGCCCTTTCAAGTTCTTTAGTTATACCTTTGTCAATTGTGAAGTCACCTAAAAAACGGAGAAGCTTGCTTCTATTTGTAACGAGTACACTGATGACCTCAGGAGGCTTGTGTTGATTGGCCACAAATAACTAACAATAACCAAAAGGGGAAATCAAATAATAGTAGTATTCATCAAAAAAATCAAATCATAGTGCAGATATTGCATATGAATATCCAAAATATCAGCCATGCTACCTTGAACACATGAAAGGTTTCAAGTTGTATTGCCTTGTTTGACTCCTGCAAAAGGACAAATTAAAATATTTACTGACATAAAAATGCAAGCATTATATCAAAACATGGATATGCAGAAGCATGAGAGAGAAAGAGAGAGAGAGAGAGAGAGGGTGTACCCTGAGAAGGTTCATCAAAATCCTCATGTGATCTAATGAGCTTACATATTGAACCATCACAGCAGTATTAGAACGATCCAATAACATATCTCCCAACAGCTGAGACAAATCATGGGCTGTCAAAAATATGATTTACAAGCAATTTCTGATTTTTTAAAATTTCATCAGTTTTTTGCAAATTTTCTTTTTAGTTTTTAGAAATCCTTCGAAATTATTTGAGATTATCAACATCCAATATTCAGTTTTGCATCTTTACTACATATTCACAACTAAAGATACAGTCACTGTCACTATAGGGCAACAAATGACCTAAAAGTAACAAATACATCTGCACTAAAATACTGTGGGGAAGCTGCATAATGTTTGCAATGCTGAAAAACAGTGGCCAGGGCAGTCAATAAGGAAAGAATTTTCTTTGAGCAAAGTCTGGATTCATATTGTGCATACCTTGACAGCGTGCCGTCTGGTTAAGTAGTTGGCAGAAGCCAACAACTGCGAGTTGTACTCTTGAAAAAACTGGAAGCAGAAAAATTTTTAGACAACTCAGATATCAGTAAATAATTAACTTCTCAAGAACCCAATATGGAAGCAAAGTTATTCTTGTCATATAGTCTGAAAGTATTCCCCTTGTAAAATTCTCTGCTAAGGAAACCATCTACATTATAGATACACTGATTGTTTATCTACTGTTTATGTTGATCAAGGGACTAACCCAGTCATAATTTCTCAACAGAAAATCAGCCACCGTAGATTTGTGCCTTGTCAAAAGTTCCTGCAGGAATTGACAAGCATCCAGTGATATTCTTTCAACAGATGTACAAGCGAAAGACAGAATCAAAAAAAGAACAGACTGAAAACAGCATTTTGAAAATATGTCCATCAATGAGAAAAGTCTAAGAAACCTGATCACAGTGCATGTTTAAATACATTAAGGTTAGAGTTCAACAATTGAAATGCCACATGGGTTCCAAGTACTTCTACAGCACCTGCCAGGGCAGGAGGATGAGAAGCATGACAATGGTTTGAGGTAGAAACACAAATCCAATTCTTGAAGAAATTGGTTGTTATAAGGAGATAGGAAACATGGAGTTAAATAAGTTCTTGAAGTACCATAACTAAGACTGCTGGACACATTTTTTCTGAGGTTCTAGGAGATCTCAGTGAAAAAAAAAAAAACAGTGTAACAAAGGAACAAGTCAAAATGGACATAATCAAGCTTAAACTCCACAAACTCGGATCATACTGACAAAACAATGTTGATCAGTAGAAATTACATTCCTGGTACAAATCTGGCATCGGGATTATCACTTAAACTGGATACAGAGTTTTGATGGAATCATTCAAAAGTTTCAAATGTAAAACATATAAATGCTACAGAAAATAAGTTTTCCTTCATTCTGAATGTAACATAAATTGGAGAGAGCAAGCAGACGCTATCAACAGAAAGTAAGCCAACGGGGGAAAAAGAGATGTTTTTGATCAGAGTACTCACTTTAAATGTTGCTTGAGCATCTGATGCTATGTCAAAATTTGGAATCTGAATATAATCAAAGAGTTTCTTCATGTGCTCTGACTCCAGAACATACCTGAGAAATCAACAAAAGGACTTGGAATATTTCACATATGACTTGATACCAGACAATTCTGCAGCTAGCATGGAATGGTCATGCGCCTATAACATCCTTGTCCCACTACCTGTCTTTGTCAAGAGATAACAAAATGCATAGACCAAGGCCTTGTTAGACCAAATTTCATTCTGAAATGCTTCAGTGGATAATTATACATGTTGGACCATAGGCTTCTGTCACCAAATATGCTCTGGGATACTACTTTCATCACACCATTTGTTCCTATATTCTCCACTTATAATTCAGAGGAAATGTAATCCCATCTGTATTTACTTGACAGCAGGAACCACATAGCTCTGGTTAAAAGTTCAGTTATAATGACAGAGTATATCATGAAAAAGTGAAACATATGACCAACCTGTGATCAATAGTATTACCTATCACCAGAAGCAACAATCACACTAATTCTGTTTTTTTTCTGCAGCATTTTGATTATAAACTTTAGCACATTTTTCTAGGTAACAATGTCCTTAGAAAAGTAATCTGAATCTTAGTCAGTTAACCACTTGCCTAGTGAATAATTCACAGTAGAAAATTTTGCTTTAACATTAGGTTGTGCAATTTTCAATCTGAATCATGAAGCCTAGAGCATAATGCTTACCTTGCCACAACCTGATGACGTATGCATTCCCTTGAAATTGCACCATAAGTTATAGCAATGTCACTGTCTAAATATCTAGCCACAAGAACAATCAGTAAATCATCTGAAACGTCACACATTATAAATGCTCCTAACAAGTAAATGCAATTAACTATTTATCAACAGAAAATCATCTTACCCAGGTATCAAAATATCCATAACATCTAAGTTATTCTCCAGATATTCAGAAGCAATCAGCCGCCCGCTAACACGCTGCCTTTGCAAATTAGCTATTACATGAGTAGCATTTTGACGGGCCTGAAATACAGGGAGCGCAAATATAAATACAAACTCATAGTTCTATGATAATGAACAACAACTGTTAAAGCTCACCCGCAATTCGAGATTTGGTAAAGATACTATGAGAAGACGGAAAGTATCATCTTTGAAAAACTCCTGGGTCAATTGTGCACAGGCTTCAGAATTTGGCTCCCCTCGATCATTCCCGAATAGAACTGTCCTCATCTCCAGGATTACTTTACTTATCTCAGACATCTGGCAAAAAAATTGACGTCAATACCACATTCAAGAGTTGCAAAACTAATTTCATTCACGTTGATTATGTAATTTTGCATTCTTTGTCAACCAAAACAAGGCATATAGTTTCACAACCTAACCACCCCCGTTTTCCTCATCCCCACCCCACCAAGAAAAGAAGGAAAGAAAAGGAAAACAAAATGCTACTTTCCTGCGGCGAAGAAAATCATAGATTACAAATCTTATGCCCTTTAATTACCCGTTGAAGAGAAAAAAGAAACATATAAAATCAATGAAATTATTCATAAATATAATCATCATCATCATCGTAATATGATCTCATTCTCCCACTTTTCTCACCAACGGCAGTCCTTTCTGTTTTCGCCAAAGCATATTCAACAAAAATCACTCCTAAATCCAAACAAAAAAAAAAGAAAAAAAAAACTGTAAAGATCGAACCTTTTCCTCCTTCTTGCGGTCGCGGTTCTCCGGGTTCCGGCCGGAGAGGGCTAGGAGCTCCCGCATATGCTGGACGAGCTCCGCCGGCGTCCGCGGCTTCGGCTTGAACAGGCCCTTCATCTTCTCGTGGGTATAAAGACGCGAACATAGACAAGAACATGCATTACCTATTCATGTTTGGAATATCATAATTTCGCAGGTTTCGTGTTTGGTTCTTGTGCATCAATTAGGGTTTTGAGGATCAGAATCGTCTAGGGACGGACGGTTACATGGGCGTTGCAGAGACCGTTATTCTGGGCTCTGAGAAAAGATTATTTATTCATTTTTTCTTTTTTCCTAAAATTAGGCAGCTTTTTTGTTTATAATATTTCCCCTTAATCTTTATTTGGTAGACAATACTTTCCTATAAATATAAACTTTAAAAATACCAAATCCAAATAGCAACCGTAATTAAATATCAGTCAAAACTTGTTTTATAATATAACTTAAGTAATTTGATTTCAAAACAGCAGTAAAATTGGTTTCGTTATACTTATTAAAAGTTTAATTAAATCAAATTGTTTAAAAACAATTTAAATTGTGTGCAGAAACCCCAATTCGACAGCTGATTAATAAAAAAAATAAAACCAAATTCGAGGTGGAAAATGAGGAATGGATCCTATTTGAACCCGGTTGGCCAAGAAAAATCAGGAAACGGATCCTATCAAGAACTGCCCCATGAGTACTTGTGATGGTAATTGCACAAGGAGGAGTTACTGCGGGGTCCTTGTGATGGTTTAAGCGTGGTGTGAATGAAGGATGTGGTATAAATGATCAATATGGTAGCTTCTACTTTGGATTGAATTGATTGACCAAAAACCATTTTGTAAAAATGTTTTTGCAGGTTGACTTTAACTTACCTCGGAGATTTGATATTACTTGCGTCGACTCAAACTCAGAGAACAAGCAGCCCATTGTGATTCATAGAGCTGTGCTTGGATCCTTGGAGCGGTTTTTTGGGGTTCTCATTGAGCATTACGCAGGGGACTTTCCTCTGTGGCTGTCTCCAACCCAAGCTAGAGTCTTACCAGTTACAGACACACGGGTATGGACGACCCAGCAAATGTACTTCAGATCATCCATAATGTGATTTAGGGCAGTGCTTTCACATTTAAGCCCCATGACTATTGCATTTGCATGCTAAAGAACAAATGATGTGAACAATTCTCCAGTGAAGTGACCAGCAAAATGACAACTAACGGTATTCGAGCTGAAGTGTGCCATGGCGATCGCCTGCCAAAGCTCATTAGGAATGCATAGAGGCAGAAAATTCCTCTGATGGCGCTTGTGGGGCCCAAGGAGATTGAGATACAAATTGTCACGGTTAGGTGTAGGCTTAGTGGAGAGCTTGGAACCACGGCGGCGATTGATGATTTTATGAGCAGAACCAAATCTGCCACCGAAAAAAGGGACTCCTTGTACTATAAAGGTTGTTTATTCTTGTGTAAGTGTACACTTGAGCTTATATGTCAGTTTAATTATACTTTAGTTTGACGCTTGCAGGCAACATTTGGCATTCATGGATTCGTGTGGTTAGAAAGAGTGGTAAGCAAACCATTGGGACCTCTGCCTGTGGGTCAGAATTTTCCCAAATGGATCAAAATCGCCACAAACGTTTAGTGGTGTCTGGGATCAAATTAGAGGGCCGCCTACCAAGAAGAAGGAAACAAGGCCAAACGGATTACAAAATGATTGTGGGAGCTGCATGGCTTCTGTTAATGCAGCTATTGGTCACCGAAGCACGACATGCAAGCTTTGATGTGAAAAAATATGGAGCCAAGGCGGACGGCAAGACAGATGATAGGCAGGTGCGATACAAATAAGCAAGTTTGCTTGTAAACTTCAGAGATTTTAAATTCCGTCTGTTTTTTTTTTAATTAATTTTCGAAATTTGGATTTGATATTGTTTACTTTTAGGCATAGACAGATGCACGCGCAGCCAGCCAGCCAACCGAACCAGTTTATGATACCGAAAGGGAATTTAAATGGTTGGTTCTTCGACATTAAGGGGGCCCGGCCCTGCAAGGCCCCCTGTGCTCCAAGGAAATGTCATGGCTCCTGCAAGACCCTAACAAATTCGAGTCGCAGAAAGGCAACTGGGTCATTTTCCAAAATATTGATGGATTGACTGTGCTGGGAGGTGGCGCCTTTGACGGCCAACGTGCGGCGGTTTGGTGGTCTCAAAATGACTGCGGCAAAACTGGAAACTGTGATTCTCTGCTCGTTGTAAGTGCCAGTTTACGTTACCTTTCGCTCTTAAGAGACGTCTTTTTGACTTCTGATGTTGCAGACACGTTAACCGTATAAGGACCCTTTTTGGCAGCCATATTACTGTTTTTTTCTTAGGATTTTTCTGTTTTATTGGGGATTAAGGGTACTAGTTCCAACATCAAAATAATTAGAAGAAAAATACATACATACATACATATTCATTTGCATGGCATAGAAATTTACAAATTGAGATGAAGCTTTTTTGAATAAACTTTTATTTGGGAAAAAAAAAAAAATGTTTTTGGTGTAAACAATCATTTGAACAACTTTCAGATACTCATCGGATTTAACTCTTCAGAAGCAACCTGCCAAACATAGCCAATAGCCAATAGACCCAGCATGTTGGGCATCAACATGGGTGAACGCTTTTGGAAAAGAGGTCTTTGTCACGTAAACAATCTAGAAGCAGAGGAAAACTATAGGAATAAGAACAGTAAATCTCAATTTAATTATTATTTTGAAATATTAACATTAATATTTATTTATTTATTTTTGTAAATAGATATGTGAGATTTGAAGTCTAAATAATTAAGGCCGACTTATTAAAATTTGATCACTAAGGCGTCCATGGCCGTAAAATTTGTTAAGAAAGTTACTTAAAAAAAGGTGTCATGAGCTGGCCTTAACGGAGTACATGCCCATTTGTTAGGTAGAAAAGTGGGCTCCTTGGGCCCAATAGGGTAGCCGACAAACTTAATATGCACAATTTCTAGGGTATGAAAACTTGGATAATAAGAATGATCTTGGGACTGATAAAAAAAAAAAAATTGTTCTTTGTATACAACAAATATTTCTTAAAATTTATAATTAATTATGTAAATTTATTTTTATTTTGGGTCAAAATTTTTTAAACTTTTCAAGCTACCCAATTTTACAAATAATTTATTATTTTATGAATTTATAGAATATAAATTAAGAACATTTTGACGTAAGAATCTTTTTTTCTTTTTGAAATTTTTACAATTTATTATGTTTTTTATTTTAAAGTAAAATGATCTTATAAATTCTTAATTACATAATGCTATTTGTTATTTTGGTAGTGTTTATGCTAACGTAGCTAACCAATCACAGACCCTATCACGACAAACTCTCAAACTACATGGTACAAATTTGAATTTCCTCCTAAAAAATATTATGTGGATCTTAATTAATGTAAATATTGTTCTCCACAATGTATGTACGAATCATCGTCTTTGTATTGAATATTAGTATTTATGGTAATGACACATAGGACTATTATGTAGCCTTCTATGCTAACACTTCGACCACTGAAAACTAAGATAAATATCTCCCAAAAAAAAAAATTTATTAATAACTAATTTGAATAGACTGCACTAATAATTAATTAGATTTACATAATTATTTATAATAAAAATCTTTAACCAAAGAAGGGAATAGTCCAATTAAATAAAAAAATATTTAATTAAAAACTAAATAATAATAAAAAATATAAACTAAATTAATTTATTATATTAAAATAAGAGATATTCTTAAAAAATTATTAAAATAGACTATTAAATTGAAATAATAGAGATTAAAATATTAATAAAAATTAATAAAAAATATCGCCCATGACGTATTTTTACAATAATGACATTTAAATATAGAGTTGTTTCACGGCATTTTTATATGATATGTTGCTATTTCAAGCATTATGTTTTATCAAATGGTCAACACAAACATGAACATTCAAGGCTCTTATCCAAATTGCACTAGCATCTTCTGTTATATCTGGCAACTATTTGAAGGGGTAAAAAAATTTTGGTGCGTATCTATACCGGGGGGGGTCATTTGGTTATGAATTTGTAGCAAATATTTCTTCTATTTCGAAAATTGGCTATAAGTGCCCCGTATAGATACCCACATTGCTCTAAAAAGTCAACGGCGTTTGACCTTGTGGCCAGGTTACGCTTATAAAATTCCAAGGATACAGACGATTCAGTTTCAGGCTTTTAGCCCTCTCGTCAAATTGCCCAGTACAAAACGGAAGAAAGAGGCATCGAAAAAATATGGCGGCGCTGGTAAAAGTTTCAGCAGCAACTTTGTTGCTAGTATTGGTGACATCTGCATTGGCAGGCCAAGCCGCTTTGTTTGACGTGGGACAATATGGTGCGAGAGCTGATGGAAAGACGGATATTGCCCAGGTAAAAATTATACACACACGTGTATATTACAAAATTTGATCACATTCGAAATTGGGAAACGATGCTTAGATGGGTTACTAAATATGTGATTTTGTGATTTCTATCATGTTCCAATTCTCAACTTTTCCAATGAAGCTTATGGCGTTTGTTTTAATTTTTTTCTCCAGCACACCAGCACTTTGAAATTTGAGGTTGAATATTTGTTTAATTAAAGAGAATGATGAAGAATAAAGAAGAACGATCTTTATTATTTAGGATTTTAATAATGTTTTATATTAATGATAATATTTACTTTATTAAGATATTTTATCAAATTGATATTATACTATTTAGAATATTTTTCTATTTAGGAGAAATGCTATCTTATTTAGTTTTGTTATTTGGTATTTAGTGCCTTAACAATTGTTATGAAGATAATTATTGAGATATCTGTTAACTTTATTTTCGGATGAATTCTTGCATTTCTTCTTGTAGCAGATTATTCTACAGTTCTTTAGCTTTTCCTGTTTGTCTTACCTCACCTTGCACATTCTACTTTAATAATGGTTTTTTTATGACCTCAAAACCCAAAAAAAAAAAAAAAAAAGTGTTTTTTCGATGAATTTTGTTTAAATAATGTTGTATTATTTAAAATTTACTGATGTAAAGTTCATTTTAGGCTTTGTCGAGTGCCTGGAAAGAGGCCTGCGCTTCAACGACACCAAGCAAGGTTTTGGTTCCTAAAAGTACGTACTTTTTGGGAAAATTGAACGTGTCAGGTCCTTGCAAGGCTCCGATTGAGCTGCTAGTTGCAGGCACCTTGAGAGCCCCGACTGACTCCAGTGGGCTCGGAGACAGCTGGATTACTTTCGAATACATTGACGAGCTTACCGTGTCCGGCGGTGGAACCTTTGACGGCCAAGGCAAAGCTGCGTGGGGCCAGAACAGTTGTGACAAAGACCCCAAGTGCAAGTCGCTGGCCGTTGTAAGACTCTCTTTCGAAAATATCCTTACAACGTCTCCGCCAATTTAATTAAAAATTTATTTAAATAAATCCTCAGGTAAATCTGGTCTACCGATTAGTCAAGAATAGAACTCAATTATGAAATTGAATTTACTTGAAAATCTCTCAAATATTAGAAGTTTTCTTCTTTATATAAGTCAAATGGAACTAACAAATTTTTTTATTTTCGGTCAGAATTTAAGGTTCAATTTCGTCACCAATGCAACAGTGCAGGACGTAACGAGCCTCGACAGCAAGAACTTCCACGTTAGTGTCTTGGGGTGCAAGAACTTCACTTTCCACGACTTCACTGTCACGGCACCCAAAGGCAGCGCTAACACTGATGGAATTCACATCGGACGATCCAGTAGAATCTACATTATGAATTCAAGTATTGGTACTGGAGATGATTGTATCTCCGTGGGCGATGGCACCCAGAGCTTGCACATTACAGGAGTAACTTGTGGACCTGGTCACGGCATTAGCATAGGAAGTCTTGGAAGATATCCCGATGAAGAGCCTGTTTCAGGAGTCTTTGTTAAGAATTGCAACCTCTCCAATACTGATAATGGTGTTAGAATTAAATCTTGGCCTGCGTTGTATGGTGGATCGGTCTCGGACATACACTTTGAGGGTGTTAACATGAATAATGTCGCCAACCCCGTCATTGTTGATCAACAGTACTGCCCTTGGAACCAGTGCAACTTAAAGGTACATGCCAGAATTTGTGGGTGTTGATAATTTTGTGAGTAGACCCATGTGGGATCCAAAATATCAACGTCCCACATATTTTTCGGTCCATCTGATTGTGCAGAATTTCTGAAATTCGCTCAAGAATTTGTGGACTTTGGTCTTGAATGTAGGCTCCATCAAAAGTTAAGATCAGCAATGTTAGCTTCAAGAGCATAAGGGGAATTTCCACAACTCCAGTCGCCGTTAAGATTGTTTGCAGTAGCAGCGTTCCATGTGAGGGTGTAGAGATTGGCGACATTGATCTCACGTACCATGGAAGGCTAGGCCCTCCAAAATCCGAGTGTATCAATGTCAGACCCAAAATCGTCGGGCAACTCATCCCAGCCGGATGTTAAATTAACTCTATTAAAATACGACGTATAACTATATTTTATATTTTACTTAATAGTTTAAAATTTTAGATTAAATGATTTTTTAACAAATAATTTTTACATTTTTTTTAAATTGATTCTTAAAAAAAAAAAATACAATTCAGTAGATGATCAATTTTCAATTTCTTACAGAAAACCTAGAAGTTTGTGTATTATAAATATACTATCTGGATCAGCTACAACGGATTGATACGATTTCTTGTCTTTATGGCTCGAACATGCTAGTATGCACTATTCATTTTTGCGGCTTCTATTTGCCTTTAGTGACAGTATCTTTATTATCTTTTTTTTTTTTTTAAACCAAAAGATAAATATGTCTAATATGTAAATAAGCATGTGCTTATATAATAGAATTATTATTTATGAAAATTAAAAAAATATATGCACATAGGATTATTGTTTTCAAACTATCAAACCTTGACTTTTAGTTTGAATCATATAATGCTCACACTTATTCTTAGTGACAACCTCTGATTTATGAGAAGACGCAATGCCTTGTTAGAAATTATTTGATGGGTCCGATCTACCAAGACAGTTGTGTCGGAGGTTCAATTTGGCTCAGTTTTTATTATATATCTAAACCCCAATTGTTGAAGGCAATTTGACTAAATTTAAAAGTTCAGCCGACTGAGGATAAAGTAAAAACCAGTTAGTTGCACAATGGGTTGTACTTCGAGTCAGTCGGCTTAATAATTTTGGACATTTTGATCCTAACCATATCACCTATATCAACCAAAAGGAAACAAGTATAATAATAATAATTATATAATAGTAAATAAATATATTATCAAATATTAATTATTAAGTGCCTAAAACATCATATCACATAAATGTTTGAGGAAATTGAGTTTAATTTAATTCTAAATTTAAATTGTCAAAACCACAATCAAACCGCAAGTCACGGTTTTACCAAAATCACCATCTTTTACCCGATCCCTTCTTAACGATTTGATGATTTCAGTTAGAATTTAGTGGTTTGATGAACACTCCTAACCTAGGGAACAAGTCAATCATTTTACAATACATAAGCTTTTTTTCACCAAAAGGTATTTACCTAAACAATAATTAGAATTTTTTTTCATGCACGGAAAAAATACCCATCTTCCTCTGCATGGAAAGACCACAAAGGTCAAAGAAAGATCTAGGGGTGCTGCTTCTCCGTCGCTGCTGCTACCTTCGCCGTCACCGCCACTACTCCTCCGGTTCCCCAAGCTTGTTCGAAACCACCTCTCACCCATAAGAGGCAAAAAAGAGGCATTCCCATTCCTCTAGTGCCAACTCCACAAGACTCCACTCCACATTCTCCAAGCCTATTGCCACCATTAAACCAATTAACACCAATAGATCCATAAATCCCTCCCTTCAACCTCTTATTGATATCTTAATTGTTGATACCATTTTGGACCCATGCATGACACTTAATGGACAGAGTCTGTTGACTCTATCCAATAATTTTTGTAACATAACCATTGTTTTTAATAAGATAAAATGGTTAGCGCATAAGAAGAGCGGACCAAGAGTTTTTTGGATGCAACCAACCAATCACACGAAAACAATAGCAACACGTATCATCCTTTTTCAGGTTGGCAGGTGGATTAAAGAGAAAATACAAACACAAAAATCAATATCAGAATTAGAAAATGTTAACGATGCCGGAAGAGAAACATGGGTGCAATTTCATTTTAGAGTTGATACACGTCTTCTCTTTCGATCCTTTTTTGCAATTTAACTGCCCTTTTTTTGTACAGATTTATGATATAATTGTTGGTACAAATTTGGAGGTGCTCTACAATCCTTTCAAATAAAGATTTAAGATTAGATGAAAAATTCCGAATTATTTTAAGACTAATTTTCTAGTTATTCCATAAAAATTTCAAATACAGTCCTAAACATTCTCAGAATCAAACGTTTATCCATAATATAAAAAGATGGAGGTTTTTATATCATAATGTATGGATTGCTCCCAATGCTGCATTAGCGCCACATGTAAATGTGGTAGTGTTGGCCCTAATGTTCAGGGATGGATTTGCCATTTGTGTAAAATTCAACGAGTTTACGTAACTGAACAGAGTAAAAAATAAAAAACAAGAGGAGGTGAGGAAACTATGGACCCTAGAACTACTTTCCACCATCCCTGCCTATTTTCAACCCGAGAAGGTTGCACATTGATATCCGAAAAAACAAAAAAAAAAAAAAAAAGTCGATGCAAGTCAACTGCCATAATAATACCACAAGAACAAGCGTCCATGCATTTGCCCATTTCTTGGACTAACTTTTGAAACCAAAAGCTAATTTTGGAAACATAAAAAAAAAAAAAAAAACCAAAAGAAAAAAAATCCAATGGCCTCTTGACCCTTTGATATAATTAGCCTGATGCTTCTGTTTGCTCCTATAAAAGGATTTAAGGAGGGTGCAGAGATACTACATACAAATTCTGTTTCCTTACACATTTACCATTTACGAGGAGGAGAATAGATGGCTTCACCAATGTTGAAAGTTTCAGCAACAACTTTATTGCTGGTATTGCTGGCATCTGCAGTTCAATCCCAGACATTTGATGTTACAAAATATGGTGCCAAGGCAGGTCAGCAGACAAACATTGCTCAGGTAGAAATGGTTTTTGGTTATTATTGGATTTTTACAATAATGTGCACTTGTTAACTAATTTTTTTTTTTTTTTTTTTTGGCCTTTTCTAGGCTCTAACGGATGCCTGGAAGGCAGCATGCGCATCAACAAGTCCAAGCAAGATTTATGTTCCAGGAGGGAACTATGTGTTAGGGGAAGTGACTCTTGGAGGTCCTTGCAAAGCTCCGATTGAGCTTCAGGTTGATGGTATAATGATAGCACCATCAGACCATCGCGGCCTCGGGGATGCCTGGGTTACAATCAACAACCTCAATGGGTTTACATTGTCTGGTAAGGGAACTTTTGACGGCAAGGGAGAAGCTACCTGGAAATATAACACATGTTCCAAATCCATGAACTGCAAGATGCTCCCAATGGTAAGCTTACCTCAATAATGTTACCTTAAAAATCCGGTCCAAGCCAAACTAGGGCTTGAGAACCATTGAACAAGTCAAAAGATTCAGAAAAGCTCATAATATATCCGTGTGGCATACGCTTTCTGTTGACACTTAAAGAGAGAAGTGCAAGCACGTAGTTTATACAGGGTTGCATATTTATATTGATAGAATCTTCTTCTAATGCGGTTTCCTTTTGGTTCAGAATTTTGGGTTCAATTTCCTTATCAATGCAGTTGTTGAGGGCATAACTTCCCTGGATAGCAAGAACTTCCACATGAATGTATTAGGGTGCAAGAACGTCACCTTCCAGAATATCAATATCACTGCACCCGCGGAAAGCCTCAACACGGATGGAATTCACGTTGGGCGATCCAGTGGAATCAACATTCTCAATAGCACGATCGGTACTGGAGATGACTGTGTCTCCATGGGCGATGGCACCTCAGATATGAAAGTTATAGGAGTAACTTGTGGACCTGGTCACGGCATTAGCGTAGGAAGTCTTGGAAAATACCCTAATGAAGCCCCTGTTTCAGGAATCTATGTTAAGGATTGCAACGTCTCAAATACTGATAATGGTGTCAGAGTTAAATCTTGGCCTGCCATGTATGGTGGAACTGCCTCTGACATACACTTTGAGAATATTGCCATAAATAATGTCACCAACCCCATCATCGTTGACCAACAGTATTGTCCTTGGAACCAATGCAACTTAAAGGTGCATCCCATATTCGATTCACTAGTTAACACGTTTTCTAATTACAAGTCAATATGGGTTGTCGTTCCAATGTCTCATGGCCTTCGGTTTTGATTGTAGGCTCCATCAAAAGTTAAGTTCAGCAATATTAGCTTCAAGAAGATAAGGGGAACTTCCGCATCTCCAGAAGCAGTTAAGATTGTTTGCAGTAGCGGCGTTCCATGTGAGGGCGTAGAGCTTGGCGAAATTAACCTCTCATACAAGGGAAATTTAGGCCCTGCAAAATCTGTGTGTACCAATGTCAAACCCAAAATCTCCGGCCAAATGATCCCGGCAGGATGTTAAATTAGCGGCTGCCTACGTTTCTATTCGGCAACTTTCTTTGGTTCTTCCCAGATAAGTACAATAGCTGCCCTTCTCGGAGAGAAACATGAAAATTTTGTGTTATTTTTGTGTGTGTGTATGTTCTTCTTTTTAAAAAATACATACGTAGTGATTAGGGTTTTTGAGAGCCAAATCTAAAATTAAGAGTCCATACCATATGGCTAGTGATTAGGCATTAGTGGTTGTATGTGCCAATTTATCGGATGTGATTTCCATTGAGATTGTCAGTATATAATAAGAGTTTCATTAAGGTGACGCAACCATCAATGCATCTCCTATATTCCTTGCTATATACGTTGCTAAAACAAAGTCATCAATGAAAACAAAATCGATCGATGTCAACGAAAGATTAATTTGTAGCAAATTACAAAGAAGTGTTTTTTTTTTTTTTCTTTTTGCATTATTAAGTTATTGTACTGATTTCTGATTTCAAAGATGACAAAAAAACAAATTGCCATTTTAAGAAAGGAATTTTAGTTTGTTTTCTAAATCACCTTCCATGTTTCATCTTTTGTTCCCTGATTTGACTGGTTGCTCGGTGTGGATAGAGCAAAAATAAAAATCCTCTGGCAATGGAAAGGGAAAGTATTCGAGGTTTCCCTTATCTAATATGGCTTCTAGTCTCAGTTTAAATTGAATAGTTGCCTTCAATATTAGAAAAATAAAATAATTGAGGTGCGTCTAAATTGATCTAGACACCAGAACTCTAAAACAAAACAAAATTACCAGCCCCATTATCGTATCTCCTTGGAAAAGCCCTACCCAGCAATAATATTAACTAAATCTTTTAGTGTTCGCGCGTTTCAAAGAAATGGGTTGGGCTTTCGGAAACATTTAGACCCAGAACTCTAGTAGGCCGAAGAAAAAAATTGCCTTGAAAAGCATGTAATGATATTCCAGAGCAGGGATCCCAAAGTAATCAAAGCGGGCAGCAAACTTTATTAACTCGGCCTAATTGCCAATAATCACACAATCATTGCGAATTCTTCAATAAATTTAAACTGAAAGCTTATCTAACACCAGACCCAAAGCTGACTTAGCTTTATAGAGGAAAAGAATAAAAAGGAATTCTTACTTGGCAATAATGATTAAGCAAAAATTAAATTTTTTCGTGTCCATACCTCAACATCTTAATAGTTAAGAATTTAAATCTTTATTTTTAATTTGATCGACTCTGACGAGTCTTGTGATTGATAAAAAAAAAAAAAAAAAAAATCAAATTCAAGGCAAAGGGTTCCAAGACACATGGATGCCTTTACTTGTCATTTGATCCAAGCAAGCAATTCACAATAAGCGCAATGCCGGGAAAACCACTTACCCTTTCATTACAAATTTACTATATCCTGGGGGAAACTGACACCACTCGATGACAATGCTCAATAGATATTATCATATTCGGCCACCAAGTTCAAAATTTATACAAGTATACGTCCTTTTTAGTTTGATTTCATCTTATACAGACTCTAACACAGTCGTTAACTCAATTATTCCCATCATGTTGTCAGTTATGCCATGATGTTACTGTTGTTAATATCAATGTAATTTGATCTGCCAGTCATTGTCAGACTGTGCTAAAAGTGAAAAGTTGGGGAAAAAAAAGGGTGAAAGGTTGAATTAATATTTGGAAAAGATTAAAGCCACCACTTCCAAATCTTGTTCATGAAGCAAAAGAAAAGAAAAAATGAAAGGACTTCGGAAAGTACTTTGGTTGTAATTATTGATGGATCTTGCGTTCGATGTTACCATCAATAACGACAGGTGGTATTAGGCCAAATTAGGTTTAGCCATTCCTCCTGAGGAAAAAATGAAAAAAGGACGAAAATATGGAGAAAATGTGTGTGTGTATTTATTGGTTTCTATTTAGAAGCTTATTGTACTTGGATTATACAATAAAGAATAATTATTTCTCCATTTAACGATTTATTAATCACTTAGAAACTTAAAAGAAACGTTAAAGATAACCACCAGGTGTACATTTAATTATTCTATTTACTTTTTGTTTTTGGCTTCTTATATTAGTTTTTGTTCATTATCCATCCACTTGACAATAATAATAATAATAAATGAAAAATATATATTTTATTGCACATGATCATCAGATGGTACACCACCACGTACTTTTTAATTTGTTGGAAATTAAAGTGCATGTGCACCTGACCCCAGCACAGTATAACTTCCAATAATGTATGATTATTAATTTGATTAATACAGACACGGGATAATGTAATGGATATCGGTTAGTCTCGCGAGGCTCCTGTAATTTTACCACCCCCAATCAAATCATTTTTCCTTTCCTTGATTAATTATTAGCATGCTTAATGATTTCACTAGGAATTAATGAATGATGTCACAATTAGAACAATGTGTACGACTTAGGCTAAAGTGGGGAAGTGCTATCATTGTATTTTTCGTAAGTTTTTGCACCACAACGACAGGGACATTTCATTAACTTGGGGGTTCCAGGTTCGCCCAAGTCACCCCCACACTGCAGTAGACGGCTTTAAGAGTCAGCTGCATTGGGAAGATTCAGAGTTTCTGTCGACCTGTGCCTTAGAATTCTCAATAGATTCTCCTGCATCCAGAAATCATTTTCTGGCCGTTTGCTATTTCTATAAACTCTGTCAGGCCAATCAACGAGGCTCCGTGGGGAAGAAAAAATGCTGTGGAGAACATTTTGCAAGTTCTGTCACCAACCAAGACTATGTGTACAACGTGAGGAAATATCTAGCGAAAGAAAACGCAGTCAAACTACCACTAAAATATGGTTGGCAGCACTCACGCATGCACTCACTCATCCTTTAATTTGTACCCATTAACTTTTGGAGCCTTTGACTTTGTTTTTACGTTGCACTAATTATGGACACAAAGCCACTAGCCACACCACTCGGTATTTTCTTAGCCTCTCCTCTGCCGTTTGAAGTTTTGGGCACTTCAACCATCTTCTCATCATTACCAACAATTTTAAGGTTTTGTTTTGATGTCAGGGAATGATCGAAACCAAATTTAAACAGCACAGAGCGTGATTGGTAAAGTTATGGACGTGGCTAAGTTAATGCATCTTAAATATAGGTCATGATTTGTCAAGTTTGTTGTATGACATGATTTCGATGTCTTTAATGGAGAGAGAGAGAGAGAGAAGAAAAAGGTCTGAACCCTCGAGATAAAAGATGAATGTTAATTACCATGACTTAGTTGCCGTCAAAGTTGTTAATTTTAGTGGAATCTATGATGTGGTACGGGCGATAGCTGCTGTTTGGTAAAGTGGAGGCTTGTAAGATGTACCAAAAGTTTGGTACTTATTCCAATACCCTCAACTTACACAGAATAAACAAGGTTTGGCCAGAGAATCACGCTACACCTTTGCCAATGACAAGGCCCAAGCAGAAGCCATATATTTATCAAGGTGGACTCATCCTGGCGTAGAGGAAATGGACAATAATGTAGCTTTCTGGCTAGATGCTTCTATTGTCAATTCTAGATTATATGATTCTTGGAAAATTAAGGCATCACAGCAATTGGATTGACAATGGGTTTAGCCACAAATGATGATTTTGATCAACAAAAGAGTGCTTTCTTCCCTGTAAGGCTCCAAGCCAAACTTTACAGCCATAATACATCGGGCTGTCAGAGAAAGGCAAAAACAGAAAGCGCCGTTAGTGTCTAGCTTCTTTCTTGTTTGCTGTATGCCACCTTTACTTGTCAGTTGCTCACGTTCATTTCCCCCAGTCGTTGAAAACAATTAGCAAAATAGTAAACAGGAAGCACCCATAGTTTCAAGCTCCTTCCATTCCTTTCCTCAATATGCCTTCATTAAGTTACTCAGACGCATTTCCCCAATTGTACAGTCACTGACTTTTACTGGCAAAAAAAAAAAAAAAAAACTAAAATAATGACTTGGGAGTTCGTTCCCCGCCTCCGCCTCCGCCTCCGCCCCCGCCCCCGCCCCCGCCCCAACCCAAAAAACAACTCCAGGGGTAAGGTTAGAAATAGCAACAAAACGATCTTCTGTGACATGAAGACACCTAATTGGATACTTCCTAAGTAGCATCATCAAAAGAGTCTCCTCGTGGACATCGATCAGAATGGAACGATATCAGATATTATCCAAATAGATGCCGAAAGATACGCTTTTTACATTTATCACAATCCATTAGAAGAAGAAGAAGAAGAAGAAGAAAAGCCATTCTTAATTTGAAAAAAAAAAAAAAAACCCGAATACTTTCTACATGATTACAAGATAAAAAATTGCATATCTTTCTCCTACCCCCAACAATTAATCCTTGCAGATACATTCAAGCCTACATCAAGATGGCATAGCGCATGCTGTCATTTACCATATGATAGTTCATCTCTGACTGCTGCCCAAACTCGCCAGACAGCCAGAGGCTATCTGCCCCACTGACATAAGGTTGCGAGAAGCAAGAAAGAACATTGAGGGGTGCAAGAACAACATCAAATACGGCAGAGAAGCTATGCCGTCTATGCGCCGCCGCGTCCAAGATTGGATACTGATCAGCAGCTCCATCAGCGCCATTTAACATGCTCTCATCGGCTACTCGAGGGCTTTTCCTAATGTTCCGCATGCTCCTGGTCAATCTTGCCAAGGTCCGCCACATCTCGGAGTGCACCACCGGGAGACTTACCGGGATATAAGGGAGGATTTAGAGTTCGTGTGTGCGCGCGCGCACTTAGACTCTTATTGGTTTGCGGTGTGGAAGTGAAGAAGTAACATAGAAGAACAGCTAGGGCTGGCTTTTTAAAGAGGGGTAATTGATAAGTATCATAATTTCAGTTTTATTGAAAATAAATATGTATTAAATATATATTATTTCAACTTTTCTCATAAAATTATTATCTTTATAATTATAACATTAAATTATGTAATTTTAAAATATTAAAATATATTTATTACACATTTTTTTAATTTTAATTACATAATTGAATGATCTAATTCTACATTTATTTTTTTATCAGAAATTAAAATTTTGATATAAACATATATAATAAAATTTACGTTTCCAATATTTTCTAATTAAATTTTCTGATCACAAACTTTTTCTGAATCGATAATGTCAAGTTAGTGGTGATGTTCTTAGTGCCAGTGCCTATCACAAAGGCTCATGGGATGCTTTTTTGGCAACCCTGTGGTGATTTATGTTTGTATTGTGGGTCCAGCTAAGCCGACATACCGACAAAGCTATAATTTAACCGAGAAATGGTAAGAATATTAAAGACTTCATTTTAAGATATTTATACTAAATATATTCTGAACCATCAATTTTCCACCATGTGTGTCTTTTAATGAAATGTTGTATGCCCGCAATCGAGTTGATAAGTTGCAAATGAGGACTTACACATTTCACTTTTATAGTCGGTGGTTACAAATTTTTAAATTTTTTAATATATATAATTATAATTAATAATATTACCACAAATATTCATTTATAATACAATATAAATTCATGTTTGAGATGTATCAAAAATTTCACATTCCTGCAAGGAAGCTAGGTGCTTAATTGTAAGACATGTCACATCATTTACTTAATTTATAAAGTTCGTAGGATAATTTTTAGAACTCTGGGCACCTAAACAGGAAGGGGCGTGGATAGCATATAGGAATCGATCAAAGTCATTAGTGATCAACCGACACATCATTCGATTTCTAATAAAAGAATGTTCGCTACGTATATCTGCAAATTTAATAGCCTATTGCCCAATATCCCTTTAAGAAATCATAGAGGCCACATGTTGTGACTCGTGGTCCAACTGTAGTGACATATATATATATATATATATTTGTCAAGAAAGTATATCCTACCTTTTGAAAAATGCATTGTATTGTCCCAAAAAAAAAAAAAAAAACAGACTTTTAAAAATATACTCTATTTTTTCAATTGCAATATTTTTTTTTTCTTAAAAAAAAAAAAAAAAGCAAAATGTATTGCATTTCTAAGAACAATTACTTCATTTTCGCCAGAATCTATTGCATTGTCCAAATATATATATATATATATATATATATATATAAATATTGCATTTTCCACAAAATGTACTTCATTACCCATGTAGAAAAAAAATGTAATCGTAAACCGAACGAAAAAAGATCAAAAAAGAAAAAAAAAAAAAAAAGAAGTCAAATTCCACCATCTTCAAGTTGAAGCCAAGTTCAATCAAATGAGATTTATACAAGATTATATCTGAAGTGTCAAAGTAAAGAAGTTAATTTTTTTTCTTTTTAAAAAAAAAAAAAAAAAAAAAGCATGGACCTTCGCGCGTGATCGGCCAATGTAAAGTCAAACAACTGCTCCATTTTCCATCGTGCAAATGGATAACTGTGCTTCTCCGACTTATTGGATTAGACGCACTAATAATGTCGGTCTCCATTTTTCATTTTTATTTTTTATTTTTATTTTTATTTTTATTTTTTGGAGGTGCATAATTCTTACGGAGAGCAATTGACTCATACAATGCTCTCCCAAATGGCAAAGCTAAAAATATTTTTTACGAAATTAGGCACTGAGGCATAGATATTTAATTTGTTAAGATTAATAATCCAAATAAAAATCAAACCTAAGATTTATCAGATTTAAGTATCGTCCGCTGATCACTCGAGGCCAGACCATGGGGCATCGGCACTCTGTGGTCCGCCCTCCGCTGGCCTTTTAATTAGAAATATATTATATTATTCCAATAATCAGAGGGGAGAGAAATGGCTGCCTTTAGGCTCTGAGGGGCGGAAAGAAAGCCCAAACTTTTTTTTCCTGTTTGGTGGATTAAAAGCCCAAGGTAGAATTACACTCAATGGAAAATGGAGGCCCAGCTCCAGAGGCCTGTGCCCATAAATTATTAAAAACAATGATTGAAAAAAAAAAAAAAAAAAAAGGATAAAAAGGGTAAGGAAGCTGCAGGGGAATAATGGCAAATTAAAAAAAGCAACAGACTCTCCAACCCCATTCCATGATTAATTCATGAATCCACTCCACCCAAAAAGTCTCTGCATTTATGAGGGGTTTAGTTTTGGGTGGGGCCCGGGGTGGTGGATTTTCCGAAATTTCAACCATTCGCAACTTTCTCGCCGATTGAAGTTTGGTTTTTGGGGAGGGGAAGGAACAGTAGTCGAATCAAGATTCAGAGTCCAAATTGATTTTGGAGAACAGAGAAGTGAAGGGGCCCAAACAGCATCTGACGAGAAATTAAAAATTAAAAATTAAAATATCAAAAAAGTTCTAGCGGACACATTTTCAGCTCCTGTCCGTTGTCTTGCCTACTCTTGAAGAGGCGTGTCCGTGTAGGAAACCTCGGTTTGGCTATGAAAGTTGGTTAAATTCCCTTTCTTGTTGCTCACTGCTCATGCGGGCAATGACTGTTCGATTTCTTGGCCCCATCCATAGACGAATTTTGAGAAATTTAATAATACGTTGCGGTAAAGGTGCAATGGTAGAGAGCAGAGACTACAAGCAGCAGCTGTTTCTTGTAATAGTTGACATAAAGGGATACATTTAATTCACTTTATTTGATTATTAATTCATCATCCTGTCCTTGTTGAATAGATCTATTTGGGAATATATATGCTAAAACTGAAAAGGATGTTGCAGCGTTATCGAGAAGGAAGATCAAAAGAACTTAGTCCAGCAAGTGCGATGGAGAGGCTTCCGCGGGAGATTTTGCTCGACATACTTTCGAGACTACCCACGAAGACAATTCTTGATATTAAGCTCGTATGCCGATCTTGGCGTACCATGTCTCAAGACCCAGTTTTTGTTGATTTGCATTTTGCACGCTGGGCAGAGGGCAACACTTGCCTTATCTTGCACTGCGATTATCCTGCAGGAAACCAACTTTATGCTGCATATTTCTATGCTCACAATGAAGAATTTGGGATGGTGACGAAAATTCCTGTCCCCTCATCGGCAATTGATTTCCGGATCCTAGGCTCCTGCAATGGCTTGCTATGTTTGCGTGAACCACTAGATAACGGTTCACTCCATGTGTACAATCCTTTCACTAGCGAGTCTATAGAGCTGCCTCCTTCCACGCAGGATTCGGATCAATGGACAGTGTTTGGATTTGGTTTCCTTCCAACGACAAAGGAGTACAAGGTGGTTCAGATCACGAGACTTAATCCCTACAAGAACCGCTCTCATCTTCTTCCTCTTCGTCATCCGTTCAGATCAAAATCAGAAGTTCACGTCTTAACTCTTGGCAGCCCTGCGTGGAGGAGTTTACGACCCCTAAGTAATCGTTTGATTGGATCCCCCGGACAGGTCTTGGTGAATGGAAGGCTCCACTGGATCAATTGGCCGTGTAGGTATCGTTCAGGCCGTGGGCTCATCTCCTTTGACTTGGCCGATGAGCAGTTCCGGGAAGTCCCAAAACCTGATTCAGCTGACCTTGACAAGCGCAGCTATGATTTGGTTGTTTTAAGAGGATGTCTTTCTGCAGCTTTTCATGGCAACCGTGGACAGTTTGAGATTTGGATTATGAAGGATTATGGGGTGCAAGAGTCTTGGATAAAGGAATTCAGCATTGGAACTCATGTGCCAAGGGGATTAGAAGAAAACGTGGTGGATCGTTCCTTGAACGTTTCAAAATTTTATCGAAACAGATCATTTGCTCGAGTTTTATGCGGCCTGAAGAATGGTGAGATTTTGTTGAAATATGATTGCAGAGCTCTGGCTTCCTATAATCCAAATTCTGGAACATTCAGAGATATTTCAATTCAAGGGATGCCAAATTGGTTTGAAGCTGTAGTTCATGCGGCTTGCTTCAGTTCATTAGACAGCCTCATCGGTTTATAAAAAATGAAGTAATAGCCTCTTTTTCCTGAAAGCTTCCTGCTTGATTGGGGTTTTCAACTCTGGCTTTAGTTCGTTGTGTTTCTTTCTTGCCTGTTCATTTATTTTGATTGTTCTTGTTCAGCTAATTCCTACATGAGGGCGTCTTCTTTTTTTTTATCTTTCCTTCTTTGTTGTTGTTGTTCACCAATTGCTAAAACCCACATCGCTGTCGCGATCCGAAGGTCGCGTACCCGGGTGGTAGGTTGCGTAGACGTCTGGATTTGGACCTTGGAGTCACCTCCATTGGCAGTGGCGACGTTGGACGGCCTGCTGGGCACGGGGATTACTGCGACAAAATGGAAGTCTGATTTTCGAGATTGCTTTTTAGATGTCTGGATTGGCCGAGATTTATTTCTCGGACATCCGAGATATCTGCTCACGGCCTCCGACAAGTCACGTGGAGCAGAAACAAGTCTCCTGACTGATTTCATTTCTTTTGATAATAACAAGAAGAAAATCAATCTTTGAGATTTTATTGTTTTTGATTTGCTTTAAAAAATGAGAGAACGCTTGGCCTTTGTACATCATTTGCAGCTCATTCTCTAGTCTGATCACCAGTGCTTCTTCTCAAACGGTCTAACACACGCTTTTCACCGATAAGAAGCTCTACCAATCCTTCCAAGGAGCAAAAAGAATAAGTTCAGGAGCAGAAAATAAAAAAGGGAAACCCCAATGATCGAATTAGAACATGTGCCAAGACAAAAGGAATTCATTCATTCATTCATTACCGTTTGTATAATTGCGGCAGTCATGATAGCCAACCCTCAAATCAGTGTGCCAGCTATTGTTGAATTCAGTTGCAACACTAATGGCATCCACTTTGGAGGCTCCAACAAGCCAGCACCTGCTTTTTGGTATCTTGGTCAACTTTCTTACAAGAACAGATCCTGAAAGAATAGATTTGTGGAGAACATCACATGTAACAAGAAAAACAATGCACGCCATCAGATTAAACTTCACAAAAAACTTCTGGAGAAGGAAACTTTCCTGTCAGTTTCCGCAAGCACATATGCGGCAGAACAAGTCACATGTCCCTTAGGACAGGACGAAATGGAGCAGTCTCCACAACCAGACTTTCACAAAACTCCCACGCTATAGAGTTTGATGAAAGATAAGATGTGCACAACTTTATAAAAATGATGTTTTCATAACATTAACCTATAATTTCTAAATCGTAATGAAGTAACTTTATTATTTTGACTAGACCATGGGTTAAAAATAAAAGATTGACATAACACCACAACCAAACCCAATTATGCAGACTCAGTGGAATCAAATTACTTGGCCTTACCCGGTACTGGTCTACCAGACAGAACAGCAAGAGCTGTATATATATTTTCTGGATCTTTTGGCTGAAAATCATAAACCACAGCCTACAGTATAAAAAATATACTGGCTCAGAATCTCAGTGAGTACCAGTGGCTTCGATTTCTATGTAGAACAACTGGTGGCCTCCAACTCAGATAATATCATTGCAATTCAATCCTTTCTTTCTTTGATCGGACTCTATTTAAATTGGTAATGTTAAGAGAAAATCCGGGATTTTATAGACCAAAGTTTTGAGAGAAAATTAACCACACATTATACAGCTCCAACAACCTAATGCATAGCCAACTACAAGATAACCAGACAAGCATACCCAAAACCATCGGGAGTACGGATTTTACAGTACAGAAAGATTCGGGAAACACTAAAAAAAGGCATAAAACAAATTGAAGCAACAGCACGTAGAGAACCCAAGTGACAATAATGAAGAATGAATAGCAGAGGACCTGAGAATGCGAAGTTGGGGAACTGGGTTTAATGATGACCATGAAATGCTGCAAATCCCAAAGTTTTAGAGAGAAAGCGGCAGACGTGAGTAACTGGGCTGGTCCTTTTGTGGCTCTGAGGGGTACTGCTGCCACGTACACTTCATCTCTGCCTGTTGTCATTCTTGAATTTGGGAACAAGGTAGCCATTTCTGTTCCTCTTGCCTCGAAGAACGTGAACCGTTAAGTTAAGTAATATCTCTGTTTTTTTTTTTTTTTTTCCCTTTTCTTTTTTTTGTGCTTTTTGTTTTTGTTTTTTTTTTTTTTTTGGGTTGGACATTGACCAGCATCTCATGGTCCATCCAAATTTTGATGGGTTGGGTGTAGACATTGATGGGCTTTTAAACTGAGAGCAAATAGTTCTAAGGTTTCCCATGGAATTGGATCCGGATTTTAATTAAGCTTGTCTCAATCTGTAAAATAACAAATAAATTTTTTTTTTTAAATACTCTAATAATTAATAACTTAAATTTATATTTAAGAATGAACATATGAGATTTATAAATATATATATATATATATATATATATATATATATATATATTATTTTATAATTTATAGTAAAAAAAAAAGTAACAAATAAAAAATAAAAATTGTAGCATTTTGATTGACGTTCTTACATCTAAACTTTGATGGATAATGCAACACCAAATATGACATTGGCTTGAGCCACGTGAAGCCTGTAAATTTAATCTAGTGTTTCTCTTCATTTTCGTCTTCTTCATTTCTTTTTTCCTTCTAATCTGTTGTAATTAATTTCCTGACAGTTTCCTCTATATTTTCAATACATTCAGAAAATCCCATGAGTCATGCGAGGGAATCAGGGCCTCAAACCGGCCTTTCTTTTGAGCAAAAGACAAGAGTCTTAAGCAAAGGTGGGAGTTGAGAGAAAAAGTAGCATATATGTTACTATTATTGAACAAAGTACCATCATATACTACTAATATCATTAGCAACATCAACCCAAATAAGACTCATCAACCTAGTTTCAGCCAATGGACACAAACCACATAGCAAAATTGACACACAAAATTCACTGTGAACCATGGACCACGTTCTTGCACGTCAACTGTGTCAATGCACATCTGCCATGCGGTGAGTTCACATTGGTGAAATTCAAGTACGTAGGACACATCCATGACTAGAACTCCCAGGCCCCATGAACCTATAGTAATAGTCCTTTATTAAACCACAAGTTAGATGTAACAACTCATGGAACATGATCCAAGCTAGAAACACAACTAGACAAACTTTCACCAACACCATGCTAGCAGAACTCGGTTATTACTCAGGCTTCTCAACCGGGGATTCTGTTCCAGTGACCTCCTTAGCCTCAGCAGGCTTCTCCTCTTCCTTAACTTCCCCTTTTGGATCCTCAACTGCAGTCCCTGGTTCTGCTGCAGCTGCGTTCTCATCAGACCCAGCAGTCTCTTTAGCCTTCTCAGTAGCAACAGGCCGTGGAGTTTCTTGTGGACACCCTTCCTCAGCAATTGCTTCTGGTGTTTCCTTTGGAGGTTCCTCTTCGGCAGCTTTCTCTGCTGCTGGCTCTTCTTTTACAACGTTCTTCTCTTCTTCCACCACTTTAGTCTCAACCTCAGCTGCCGCTTCAGGTTCTGGTGCCACAGGTTTTTCAGATACTTCGACTGCCTCTTCTGCCTTCGGCTCTTCAGTGGCTGGCTTTGGTTCCGGTGGTGGCGCGACAGTTTCCTCTTTGGGGGTCTCCGATAGGTTGATCGTTTCCTCCTTTTTCTCTTCTGTAAGTGCAGTCTGTGCTGATACAACCTGCAGGAAATCCAAACATTTTTTGGCAGATATCCCAATGGAATAACTAATCAAAAGCTGATATACTGGCATTTGATTTCATGCTATTTATGGCTGGTCCTAAAAACCGTCTAAGAGATGGACCGACCTGTGGCAGACCAAATTGGCAAGAAATATATAATTTACGAGATGGAATGCAAGAAGATCTGATACGGGATGCCAGGTGCAAAATGATACGTGATTTCCAATACCAACACTCAGCTAGCTGTTCGAACTTACTTGCATCAGCCAAAGTAAAAGGATTTGAGTTGCAAGAAATCAAGATCTCATAAGATCTGGTTACACAAGTAGGTAACTAGGTGTCTATCCAGATATTCATTACGCAACTTCTATAAGTAAACAATTTCTACAAGATTACATAGAAGCAATTTTCACATATCTATAACCGGTGGGCAAATCGACCCCTTTTCTTTTGTATCACAACGTGACCCTTTTAGCTCATAAAGCTTCGACTAAAATATTTTGGGAGGAAATAGTGATAAGTTACCTCAGCAGTGGCCATTATCTTGATTCAAAGGAAAGTTGATCTAAAAAATGTAGATAGAACTTAAGGAACCAAAGTGAGCAAAGGAAGTAGAGAAGTTTTTGCTTTGAGACTAGACGGAGTATTTTGATGCAGAGAAGCTCACTTGGAGATGGTTTATATACAGCTGTAAAAAGCTGAGGGAGAATAAGCCAAAAGAAACCCAAAAAAAAAAAAAAAAAGAGGCCTTCAACTTTTTTTAAATTTTTTTAATTTAATCTTAAAATTTTTTTATTATTAAATTTAATTTTAAATATTATTAATTATTTTTTAATATCTTACTATGAAAATATATTATTAATACATATATATTACTAATACATATTTTTTTTATATATATTTTTATTCATTTCTAATTAATACGAGTAAAAATAAGATATTTAAAATATTAAATGATATATCTTATTTTTTAATAAATATTTTTATATTATTTTTTATATTAAAATTTAAAAAAATAATATTTAACATATTTTTTATTTTTCATCGTACTATATTGAATTAGACTAAAAACAAAAAGTTAAAAGCCCTTCCTTCTTTTTTTTTTTTTGCCTTATCTCAGGGGGTCTCAAAGTGTAGATGAGAGGGAGTTGTGGGATTTGCACTTGAAGAATCTTTGAGATTTGAGAGCTAATCTTACAGAATTCAGGAAAATTTGCATGTCGAGTAATTATGTCATCGTGGACTCTTGAAGACACGGGATTTGTCTATTTTTAATGCAACTTGATTTGTACCCGTTTGGTTGGTAAAACAAAAGGGTTTTAATAATGGAGGCCAGCATTTTCATCCAAGTCATCATGTCCCCCCATTCGTTTTGTGTCATTCTGTGCTCCGTGCAGTCGGTCGTGTAGGTGACCTGATTGAACATCCACTCTTGCATGTTCTCTGCTCATTTGTTGCACTACTGTTCTTTTTACTTCTTTTACATGTGTAACTGTACAGTTCTCGAGGATCAATTGTCCACAGAAAGTTGAGAAATAGCAGAATCTCATCCATTCATGTGGCAGACCAATCTGATCGTCTAGTGATCCTAATTAAAGTGAACAAACTAGAACAGATCTAAATTGGAAAAGGATGAGCGTAGGGGTATAATTTACTGTGGCAATCAACGTTAAGCTGGCAACCGAGTGATCAAAGGGGGTTAAAACTTTGGGTACGGGTTATAATTACCTTTGGCAATCAACGTTAAGTTTGGCCTGCGTCAATTTATTACTGGTCCCAAGGCGCCACCAATGGCCATAATTTACTTGAAAGAAACGAATAAAACTCCGGCACTTTACGTTGTCCACGCTTCCAGGCGGCCTCCAAACCCGGCCACCTTCTTCCCGGGCCCTCCTTTTAGAAGAATTCCAGCCACATATAGCCATGGCCTGTGATCACATGCTTAAAGAGTCTTTCGTGCCCCTACCTTTTTGTTGAGTTAGCTTAATCGCGTCTAGAAGGGTTATCATAGTTAACATCAACGTTACGTAAATATTTTATTTGTTAGAATAAGATAATAAAATTACGTATATTTAATTTTTTTTAAAACTATTGCGTGCATGTTGCTTTGATTAAAATTTAAAAGTCTTGTGCAAATGCAACAGTAGAAAACATTCAATCAATGACATATGAAAACGAATCTGAATTAATCGGGAACGCCATCAAAGTGGAATATTGGGCACGGGAACGGATGTAATTGTAGTTGTACAGTATTCACAACCTCGTCAGATATGATCGTGCCAAGGAATTTACTAGTAATTTTGTAGATCCCTATATATATCAGGACCCTTGCAATTGAAACCTTCGTACGCTAGTGGGCATCAGTAAGCGTCCTCGGAATCCAGAGTGGCAACCCACGATCTGCTCTCCTCAAGCCGCTTCGTTTCCACCCAGTAATCCTCAAAATTAGCAGGGAAGGGCTAGGGTTCTGGGAAGTCTAAAGAAGTAGAAAAGATAAGTCCTAGGGCGGTGGGACTGGCCCCACGGGTGGAGCCCACATGGCCTTTTGCAGCCCGGGCTTCCAATGGAATCACGCCACGCGTCAAGCACGAGACCGACCCCGTGGAATGGTGTTGTTTCCACGTCATTATTCGATGGCAAACAAGATGGGAAGTTGTAGTTTTCTGGGGTGGCTGGCAGCGACAAGTGACACGTTAGAGGGAGGGATATATGACTACATGTTTTGTAATTTGTTGACTAGATTCCACTTTAAGTTCTGGTCATAATCAGACAATTTTCATAAATCTCTTGATTTGAGTACGCCTGTGTCACGCATTTGACTGAATTGAGAAAAATAGATTTAGATTGAGGCGTGAAACTAATTAGGAATAGAATCTCCCCGTAACATCAATACGAACTTTTGAAATCTTCAAATAAAATAAAATGAAAAAAAAAAGAAAAAACATTTTGTCAGGAATTATCGTGACTCCTCCTTGTTCAACGAGGGTCTTGGAAACAAAATCAAAACGTAAAATGAAATCTTCTCGTTTCCTCACAGCCTCGTTTTATGTGTTACCTTTTGCTCATTCAGAAAAAAAGGAACGAAGAAGGATATATGTAGGTCGCAAATAACGACTAGGACGTTGGCCCTTGGCTCCTTACCGTAAATATATATAAAAAAAAAAAAAGAACCGTTGGCCCTTATTTTGATTTAACCTCGCTTGTGTCAGCACCACTTGCAGCAATCATTAAATAATGTTGATGAACACGAACAAAATGCAAAATGCGATGGAGACATCCCTTGACATTAGGTTTGGTGATAAATAAACATATTTTTCACAACTTCAATTTGAATTTGAATTCTTATAATAGTGTTTCTCCTTAATTAAAAGAGACATTATAGCAAACAGACTGACATATTTTAAATTTAATATGCTTAAGTATAAAAAAAATAAGAGAATAGTAAACTTTTTCATCAAGCGATTGAATTAAAAAAAAAAAAAAAAACAACAATAATTGATCTTTGACCTGGACTACATATCACTAAGTTCTTCTTTCTTTTCTTAATCCCTGTTTGACTTAACAAACCATACTCCCCAGAAGACGTAACAAATGGGCAAAGAAAGCAAGCTTAGTCCACGCATCAGATACATCTCTCGATTAATCAAGAAAATTCCCGATTCAATCTTGATTCAATATGTATTATCAATCGAAGGACGTCAAAGGTAACCCTTTATATTCATCTTCAAGAAGAAATTATAGAAATCCCCATTGAATCTTGATTACATATATCAATCAAAGGAAGTAAATTTGAAATTTGCACATCATCGTAATCAAGAAAAATCCTTAGTCTTTGCTAAAATTGTTACAAAGAATCACTAAATTACTGTGAGAGGCGCATGCTTCTTGGAAGTGTAGCAGAAAGCTTGCCTTCCTCTCGATTTATTTACCAAAAAGAACAAGCTTACGAAGGAAGGGTTTCAGAACCAGACAAATCAAATTTACCCATAGATTCATTTAAGATTAAAGTATGAATTTCAAATCCAAACCGAACGGGTAAGGTTATCTAAGGATGTTTGTGGAAATTAAGTACAAGAGATATTTTAATCTCTACATAATTATACCAGTTAATTCTCAAATCTTGTTTTTGTTAACTCGCTTAAATTGAAAATAGAATTCGAAAATTTTAGTCTTTAAATTAGAGTTATTATCAAATTTCTTTTAATGTTATATACAATTAGAAATGGGTCTTTGAAATTGGTCTACAAAAACAACACGTAAAAAGCGTGCGCAATTGCACATGTAATTTTCCATATGTTTAATTAATATTCAGTAAGACTCGAACTTGATATTCTAGAACCCTTGAACTAAAGATATTGTTTCAATTGCACACATTTCCTTTTTTTTTTTTTTTTTAATCAGTACTCGCACCGCGTAAATCCCCCTTTGTTGGACCTGAGCCCAAAGGCAAGTGTTTGGTCGTATCGTATCCGAAATGAAATGAATGTTAGATAGTGTCCCAAGACCCAATGGTATATGATCTACTGAGCTCATGATGGAGCTGAGAGGGCCCCCTAGAGGCCATCCAACACAAGAGGTTGAAAACGAGCCCAAGTGGAGTTCGCTTTAGCAAATGGACTGGACCCACTTGCATGATGATCATCTTCTCTGATTTTATTTTTTTGAATTAGTGAGAGACGCGATAAAATACACACCATTTCAAGCAAAAACACATATTTTTCACGAGGATTGAGATGGAAAAAATAGAAAAACAAAAAAAAAAACAAAAACAAGTTTTCAATTCTTCAATTGAATGTTTTCAAAATTTTGTATATTTTTCTTTGTGCGAACTCGCCTATATTCCACGTATGTTAACTTGCACCATGTACATATTTTGGATAATCGTTAGCGGCCTTAATCAAAACAACCATCAAATGGGTTTTTTTTTTTTTTGGGTGCATAAAGTGTTAAAACCTTTGTTAAAGGCAAAATGCATGATAATTCAATTATGAAAGGCACCTGTCTCTTGATTATTCTCTTTGTACTTTGACCTTTGAAATGCTTTTGGAAAAAAAGGAACCATTTTTACGGCACAAAATAAAAGGGAAGACATGGGTCATCGGTGGTCCAGTCGTAGGAGACAATCTTGGGAGAGTTTAAATTGTCTCTTTGTGCCATTTCTCACCCTGCGCAAGCTTGAAGTTCCAAAAGAAATCTCGTCCCACCTTGGTGAACGGCCAGATGTTCGATTCCTTGCATTACTTTAACGATTATAGAACCAAACCGTTGTGCTCCTGTCCCTGAAAGGTCGAATCGAGCTTACGGTGCTATTACTCCGAAAAAATTAAGAGTACTCAGAAGGTAACCTTAATAAAGAAACCTCAACCAATGCACATATCATTTAAGTGAGAAAGACCGAAAGCTGAAATTAAAGTTACCCAACAAGTGACTATCAGGGCCAGAAGACCATTAATTCTTGCATGGCCATTGGCATCAGCCATTCATCAACAAATAGGACCATCATCGCTATTAAATAGTGTAGAGGAAGAGTCGCTATTTACGTAAAGAAAGAGTCAAAGGGACACGAGCCATTATCGCCTTTAATCTTGGCCTGTAACTTGGTTCCAACAGAAGTCTACTTCTCTCTCTCTCTCTCTCTCTTATTTCGGATCGCCACACGACCTTTTCTCCAAAACCACAATCTTTCCGTCACTTCCTCTCTCTCTTTATGGTCGTTGCCACTTTCAGCACCAACTCACAAGCAAAAAGCTAAAAGACAAGACAAAATTCCAATTTGTCTTGTCTTTTTTTTTTTTTTTTGGGCTCTTCTGTTTGTGTCTTGTGGGTCTCCTTTCCCTCTTCGTTTTTGGATTTCCTTGGAAAAAAATAATCTTTTGCCTTTTTTCTGGTCCATTGTTTCCTTTTCATATACGCAAAGGAATTATTTTCCACAGAAGATTTTAAAAAATGCCGCGTTCCCATGTTCCCCTTAAACCATGAACCTCCTAAATATCCTCTCTTTGGCATAGCGCAATATTTGTTTGTGTTTGTGTCATTGGTCCAACTTTTTGCGCCTTGCTGCCATAGATGAGTTGATGTCTCTGGCTGTTGGAGCCGCATCAAGTTCCAGTAGCATGGCGTTTGAGGACAACAAGAAGGTAACGGCAGGGGAGAAAAGTGGGGACTTGGAGCCAGAAACAGCAGAACATGGGGATGATGGAACAAGAGGAGGAGGGGGCTTGGGGAGAGGCATGAGTGAGTCTTCCTTGTATGCAACTGCACAGGAGGACGAAGATGAGGAGGGAAGCAACAAACTTCAGCTTGGTCCCCAATACACCCTCAAAGAACAGCTTGAGAAGGACAAGGTTTCACAAAAGCTTTTTTTTTTTTTGTGCAATTTAGTTTGAAAATAAAAAAGGCATTCTTTCTGTTTTGATAAGTGTTTTGCTTTCTTAATGTGGATGCCGTCTGTAATAATGTGTGTTGCTGGTGGACTTTGAAAGTTCAGGATGATGAGAGCCTCAGAAAGTGGAAGGAGCAGCTTCTTGGGAGCGTGGATTTTGAGAATGTGGGAGGTAAATATTGTGCTTCTGTTTCATTGACTGAATTTCAACATTTATTGAAATTTGGTCTTCGGAGCCTTCAAAATTGTTGTTTCTTTCATCTCCAATATTTGCTTAGCTTGCCAAGGAAATTTGAAGCATGGGAACAGGACCCTTTACACGTGAGACCCGTTGTATGATGAAGCAGAGAACTTATTTCTGATTGCCTTTAATTTTGTTATCTTTCGTGTCCAATGTTTTCTGTAGCCAGTATGTGCTCAAGCAGAGAATTTCCCATTGTCTCTCTCTTCTACATATGGAAATCCCTTTTTATTGCTGGTTCATTCATTGCTATATCAACGGAAATAATTTACTTGGTATGCATGTTGCTAGAAAGATGGTACAACTGTAAGCATTCTGGCCAAGGCGCGACTGCCATTTTGGCAAAGTATATTTTAGGATTAGCGATGTATGCATAAGGTTAGTCCATGATTCTATTGATCTGACCATTACGTGAGATCTATTACTTGAGCACTGTACACTGATTAGTGTATTGGTACGTCTAGTCTGTTTAGTCTTGGGATTAACCGTGCATTGATATTCCGATGCTGTTAGGATCCTTCTGGGAAGAAAAATTGCAAACTTGAGATCTCTTAACCATGGCTAACTTGTAGAGCTGATAAGATCCCGATATGGGGTGACTTTTGCAGCATACTATTTGCTTAGTTAAGTGGGCCATCAGCTTAGGTGAGAAAGAGTGGGTGGAATTGATCTGTTCATTAAATCTTATGCACTGTGAAGAGAACATATTCGACCTTGATGCGGTGCATTTAGACCAACCCCACCCCTACCAACTTGGATGCACTTGTGAAACAAAACCATCAGTTACTGATTTCCATCAAAGCAGTACTATATTTCAATCTGCACTAATTTTCTTTTACTTTGATCTATTACAGAAACTCTTGACCCAGAAGTGAAATTTCTTAGTCTTTCTATTGTGTCTCCTGGTAGACCAGACATTGTCCTTTCCATACCTGAGAATGGAAAACCCCAGGGCTTATGGTTTACACTGAAAGAAGGAAGTCCTTATAACTTGAAGTTCTCTTTTCGAGTGAGCAATAACATTGTATCTGGCCTCAAGTACTCCAACACCGTCTGGAAAACTCGTATCAAAGGTAAGCACTCTAACTGATGCCACAGCTTATGTTTAAAACATTTGGATGTTGTACTTAAAAAAGCAAATTTGATTTCAGTGGACAGCACAAAAGAGATGATTGGAACCTTCAGTCCTCAGCCAGAGCCTTACACACATGTAATGCCAGAAGAGACTACTCCCTCTGGCATTCTTGCTAGAGGATCATATTCTGCAAGGTCCAAGGTCAGTTTCTATTTTTGCCCTTCTCTTCTATTTGTCACAACACATTTTTTGTCTTTTTATCCACCTTGGACCCTTTAAGAATATTGCTGGAAATTTTCTTCAGAACATCTAGAATCGATCTTTTATGTTGTAGATCGAGCTTTGATTGAGGATTTGCTTTGGGATTCTGTAACAGCCACTGGACATAGCCTAAACACCCCCCTGAACCGAATGCCAAGACCTTTCTTTTTCCGTAGTTGCTCAGGAAACTAGTCCTTTGTTACTCTGGTGCTGAATTACACTGTGTGACAGACATATATGGTGGGGCATTTATCGGCTATGTCCACCTACATTTTCGTATTAAGTACGACAACCATTTCCCATTAGTTGTAATCTGTACTTATTCATGGTACACTTGGCCTGTCAGTTCATTCTTGGGGTTATGGTCTATGTTGATCTGTATCCTTTTTAACTTTCTACGACGACAGGACAATAATCAATGCTGTACTTTCTGCTCAGAATTCCTCATTTGTTCTGAATCATGCAACTTAATTCTCTCTTCTATTTTCTCAGTTCCTTGATGATGACGACAAGTGCTACTTGGAGATCAACTATACCTTTGACATCCGAAAAGAGTGGGCTGCCACTCAATGAAGAAATCTGAAGCAAGCTGCAACACGTTCTTCTTCTTCTTCAATCAACATTCTAGTTGTGCTGCTTGAGGTTTCAAATTACCCTTTTTCGAAATCCTTCCACACTTTTTGTTGCTGCTAATTCATGAGGTTGGCTGGTTGCCACAGCAATGGAGATGGAGAATCAATTGACATTGTTCATCTTTTTATCATAAGCCATGCCTTTCTCTTTCAATTCCAGCCAGAAGCGAAGCTTCCAGTTGCCCAAGGCTATAAAATAATGCCCAATATATATAAATATAGATGTTAAGCCCTATGCTATCTCATTATCCAGCGGCAGGTCAGATTCAACCTTGATCACAATCACCCAAATACCAAACACCCACCATCTTGGTGCCAAAAACAAGCTCTCCCATGCCAAAGATTCTGGGCTGGGGACAATTGGGCCTTTACCTTTCCATAGGATCTATACAAAATGGGAATCGCACTCCAGGCATCTGATTTTGGAGCTTGTGAACATGCCCCCGTGAGACACCGTCCAACCGCGAACCCATATCTTAAAAAGACTAGAGCTTTCAGACGTGTACAAACACATGATATAAGTGAATTGCTTCAACATTGCACTTAATTGAGAAGTGTACGCCGACGATTGATAAAAGTTGAAAACGTTGATTGTAAAGAGGGATGTCATTCAACGCCAGAACTTTCTGCGCCAGTACTTGAACTCAAGTTATTCTGTGACAAATTTTTAATTTTAAGGTCATATTTTAACTTAAAATCTTAAGTTATTAAATATATATATATTTTACTTATATGTTATTTTTTTATGTTTCTTATTTTTAATGTCAGATTTTTTTTTATTTAAACAATTTATACTTAAAATTTTAAGAAATATAGAATAAAATAGTTTAAATTATTATAAAAATACTTTTATATTCCAAAGCTTGGGAGTATGCATGTAGAGAAAGAAAAAATAAATTTGTAAACTTAATATTATATTTCAACTTAAAATTTTAAATCATTGAATTTATAAATTTTTTTATATGTTACTTTTTTATTTTTCTTATTTTTAATATGATTTTTTTTTATTTATACAATTTGTACTTAAAATTTTAATAAAAACAGGGTAAAATAGTTTAAGTTGTTTTGAGGATGCTCTTATATTCCAAAGCTTGGTGGTGTGCATCGAGAGAACGAAACCAAAAACAACAACAACAACAACAAAACAAAAAAAGCTAGACGATTGTTCTAATCATAATCTTATATAAAGTAACCTTCCATCCTCATTTGCAGACGGTAAATGTCTCCGCATTATTTTATAGCCTCTGAGCCCATCAAGTTTTCAACTGGTTCGCTCAAACCGTCTGCAAACGAGTTAATTATTATACATTAACTAAAAAAAGTCTTCTCACTACTAATCGATTTTGGTATTTAATGACGCATTCCTTCAAATATCTTACCAAGTGCGAGAAAGGGTTATGGTATCACACGTTTTTGATCTTGTTGAAAAATGAAAAAAAAAAAAAAAAAAAAAAGGTTACGTGCATCAGGGTGTGTTTGTGTGTAGGTGTGGTGTGTCTTTTTTCCCTTTTTCCTTGCCCCATCAGCATGCAAGGATGACGGAGAAGAAAACAAGGCTTGAGACTGAGAAAATGAAGATCCTCCACACCAAACCAGTAAATTGACATATAAGTTGAACGAATCAAATTGACAGGAAATATATTAACCGCTACTCTTGAAAATAACCTTCCATCCTCCTACCTACACTCAATGGCTCGTTCTTGACATCGACGTATAATTATTTGTTACCATATTAAAAATTTCAAAACCGAAATTGCTTTTTAAGATTTATGTAACTTAAAGTTCAAAATACTATAAATTATAAAAAAGTTCATAATCTAAATTAGTCAAAATCAAAATACGTAATTCAAACTAGCAAAATGCCTGAAGTGACGATCCAGATTTTTGTTTATCTCAAACCAAAACCACCCTTCCAGAATCCAAAGCACCCAGATTTCTCCTGCCGTTACTTACGGAAAAAATAAAGTTTCGATTGGGTAGTACATAACTTCAGCTATCTTTTTAAAATTGTGCATTAGGTTCTTAATCACATTTTTAACTAACCACTTCATACCATCATAAGAAAGCATGCATTAATTGAGCTCCTAATCTTCTTAGAAAAAAAAAAAAAAAAAAGTATGTTAGAAAGAATAATTTAAGCAAAGACTCGTGTGCTGTATTCTTAATCCTCTAACCCACTAACGTGTCAGTCTTGTAATTGCCATGTTACCTTGCTTCGAGCACAGCAACAAATGACAAACCCCACCTGCCTACCTCAATTTTAATAGGTCTATGTTTCAATCTTGTACGCAAATTTGACCCCCAGTGTGGTGTAATTAATAGAATATGAACAGCATTTGCACTAGTGATAATATTTGAGAATATGCTCTCTTCCAGCATCTGCACGGAATATAATGTTAGAGACACGCGATTATGATCTCGAACCCACCACTAATCATTGGTCTAATTTCGCAAACCCTATGCTTACAGCATAAAATCGGCTCGAAAAAAAGGAAAAAAAAAAAAAGTTGTTTCCAGCTGCTTAATGCGGCGGCAGTGCGTGTCGGTAGAATAGGTCTGTGCCACCCACTCTGTGTTTTAGTAATTAAAAAATTTATTCGTACCAGACAAGTCGTAAATTTAAATTTTTGTTAAAATATTTTGTGAAACTAACTTATGTTGGATAGCGACGGCACCGCTTTATAGGCGGTCGCGGGGTCCACAATATTTATAGTTTAGCTCATAGAGCTGCGTTGTTTTCTGTTCCTTGGTATTTTTTTTATCGTGACCTGGGGTCGGAGAAGAGAGACGACGGCCTTAACAGTTGGCAACATGTTATTGGATATTGGGGGACCCGTCTAGTAGCGGGCCCAACAACCCGACAGCTGGATCGTTCTTGACCCAAATCTCGTGGTGGGCCCCACTTACTTGGCCTCAATGATTCCATCTTCCTTTTTCCCGTTGATTGTCCCGAGACATTTTGGGATTTTCACTTCTCCTCCTGCAGAAGTCATAATTTCACTATTAGCCCAGTTGAAAAAAAGAGAAAAAAAAAAACCACCAATGTCTTTTTATCATTAAATTTCCGGCTGGGGTGGCGGCAAAACTCACTTATCCAGTTATATATATATATATATATTTTAGCATAATATAAAAAGAACATGTTTTATATATATATATATATATATGTTAATCATTCTTGTACATTTATTAAAATTTATTTGTTAATTATAAAAAAAACTATTATTTGAGAAGTATCTTTACATCCAATCACCGTATACCGAATCTATAATGTATTAATTTATTTGCCTATAAATTTTTATTTATTGAAATAAAAATATTATTTCAAAATTTGAATCGTCGAGGGATATACACAGTACAACTGATAGACTCTCACGTGGTCATTTATCCAGTTACCCCCGCGAGTTAACAATTTGCATCAGTCGCGAGTCCTTCTTTTTGAGTTTTAACGGTAAACAATCGCAATTGAGAGCGGTCCATGCTAATTTCTAATATGATGCGTCTGACTGGAGAAAACTAATTGGTTGAAAGTTGATTAAGATAGGCCACCCTACTTAGGACCTCCCTTTAAGCGATTTCCAACAATGCATGCTTTGTTTTGTTTTGTTTGCCAAGAGAGAACCATCCGAGTGCAATAATTAAATTAAAAATTATTTTTATACAATATTATTATTTTTAATTAATTTTTTTATTTTTTATGTTATAATATTTTTAATTTAATATATATTTTTTTAAAATTATTTATTTATTTTAATATAATTAATTATAAATATTTATTATTTTTATTTTTTTATTAAATTTATTATACTATTTTTAATTATATATTATATAAAATTTAAAATATTAATTAATACGATAAATTAATAATATTAATATAAATTTTTTTAAATATATATTTTTTAATTTTTTTAAAAAAATTTAAATAATTTATATTAATATTTTATATTTAATATAACATCTAAATAAAAATTAAATGATAAATTTAAAATAAATAAAAAATTATCTCTAACTAACAAATATAAAGTAAAAAATAATTTTATAAAAAAATTTAAATTAAATATATTAAATGTAAAAAAAATAATTTTAAAAATTAAATTTTAAATAAAAATTAATTATAAAGGGCACTCCTTTATTTAAACTTAAATGGAAAATGAAATTATTCCTGATGACCATGCCATAATACAACACCCCTCTACATATATCAAATATCACCATCGCCAGTTGGTACTACCCCTGTCAAGTCTCTCTTTTTAACGCCTTAGGAGTCCTGGACTCCTAGAAATAAACCCATCTTTATATAGTCTCATCGACTGAACTCTCCATTCATACCATTCGCCACTGCATTGGCACGGGTTGTCCACCGTTGCCTCTCTCTCTCTCTCTCTCTCTCTCTCTCTCAATTTCTCTTGGCGAGGTGAGTGTGCTCCTATCTCTACTCTCATTGGCATCTTTACTTTTGGCGTTTGCCTTTTAGGTCCTAATGCGAAGTCACATTTTTTGTTTTGGTCTTCAATGCCAATGAGCAATCCTTTTTATTTTTCTTGTTGGGTTAGGTTTTACTTTTGAATTAACCGAGCCTAGATCTGTTCCTCCTGCAAACTGTTTGATGTGCATTGTGTGGCTGCGGCTTTCCTACTTTTCATTTTTTCACTTTTATCCAGTGATAAAGACTATGATTTGACTTGCTATTTTTCACTAACTTTTAGTTAGGAGGAAAACAGGACAGGCAAAAGCAACTAAATTGTAAGAATATAAAGTACTGAAATCCACGTTACTGTAGGATTTATGATCTGGGGGCTCTGAAAAAGTGTCTGATCTTCTTTGGATTCAGCAATTTAGGTGCGGTTTCTCTTGCGATTCTAAGATGCAGCAGTCTTAATTTGATGTACTCTAGATTTCAATCTCGTCTGCCGTTTCGTTACATTTCCCTGCTTGCATGTTCTCTCATAGGTCTTCTTTGGTGCCTCGTGTGCCAAAATATTGAGCATCTCCCGTGTGCAGAGTACATAAAAAGTTGGGTTCTTTTATATTCATTCTGAACTCTGGCCACGACCCCCAGCAAGATCTGGATTTAGGCTTAGAGGTAATGGGGTCATTGTGTTTTGCATTTTCTTGGCTTTTTAATTTAATTTGATGATTTGGGCATTGTGGATATGGAGATGTGGTTTTATTTTGTTAATATGCAAGTTTCTCTGTCAAATTCCTTTGCATACTTAATGGGTGGGTTCTCAATGCTTGCTAGTACCTTATGGTGGTGGCTGAGCGGATCTTAGTCATTGATGAGATTGGGCTCTTGCAGGAATCTGGGGAGCGGCTGAGGTATTCAGGGCAATAAAGAATTTCTGGAATAATGGAGTCTTCCATGATTTGTTTGCTTAGTAGTACACTTCTAGTTTTGTTCTCTCCAGCTGCATATGCTCAAACTGCAAGTCCTCCAGCACCAAGCACTACTCCATCTCCCGCACCATCACCGGCACCTGCTTATGTAAACCTCACCCACTTGCTTTCCGTGGCTGGCCCATTTAACACATTCCTCGGCTATCTTGAATCCACCAAAGTCATTGACACCTTCCAAAATCAAGCCAATAACACTGAGGAAGGAGTCACCATCTTTGCGCCAACAAATAAGGCCTTCTCATCCCTTAAGAATCCTTCCCTATCGAAACTCACTCAAAATCAGCTCAAGCAGCTCATGCTCTTTCATGCATTGTCACATTATTACTCTCTGGCTGATTTTAAGAATCTTAGTCAAGTAGGACCGGTTAGTACATTTGCTGGTGCTGGCTTATTTGCTTTGAACTTCACAGATATATCTGGAAATGTGCACTTGGATTCAGGATGGTCTAAAACTAAAATTTCCAGCAGTGTGGATTCAACTGATCCTGTTGCAGTTTATCAAGTTGAAAAGGTCCTTCTGCCTGAGGCAATCTTTGGTACCGATATACCCCCAACCGTAGCTCCGGCACCAGCTCCTGAGTTACCGGCTGCAGACGGTCCAGCATCAGACACAACCTCAAAGGGGCGTGCTCCAGAAGGTTCCTCTGCAAACTCTTCCAATGGGATCAACTTGAGCATTTCGGGTCAACTGGTTTTGGCAGTTTCAGGTGTGCTGGTGTTGTTCTTGTAAGAGAGGATCTCATTAATAAGTGAAACTCTTTACCTTGTGCTAAGAGGGTATATCCGGATTCGTTCATTTGCTTTATTTTCAAACATTTTTTGATTTTATATTTCATTGAACTTGTGTAATTGAATGTGAATGTTGTTGTGACTTGGGGAAGGGTCAATCTCCTCTGGAGCATGCTGCACAGTCATTCGTTTGTCCTGACTAAAATGGTTGAATCCATCTCTTAGTGAATCTTTTCTCCGAAAATAACTCCTTCCCAACCAGCCCTTCCAAACGCGAGAGTAATTCCTTCGATCCAGTAGAGAGCGAGAATCCCCTTTTTAGGAGTATACCGGGGCCATTCTTCTAAGGAATAAGAAAAGTAGGTCAATAGTTGACTACTCATCTCTATTCCTGTTCAGAAAAATTTTCACTTGGTCTTATTGAGCCGCAGGTCAATTCCCACAGTAACAGAAGATGTGGAGTTGAGTTACATTTTCTTAAAGCTCTAAAATACGACGTGGATTAGTCATTACCTCTTTGAGAAAAATAGTGCATACCTCAACTTAAAAAGGAAGAGATATTGTTTCTGGCTGAACGGCCCCATAATTGTAGTGGCAGCAATGATGTGTTATTCAGGCAAGCGTAGCAGTGAGACGGTCCACAGATGACAACCAACCATTCAATAGCCTAGTTTGTCGGTGTCCTCCTTCAAATGTTTGTCTGCTGCTTTACTTGACCAAAGTAAAATTTTTGACTCTACTAGCATGAAAAGAAAAAAATAATAATAATAATAATAATAAATCATTTCAAAATAGCAAAGAATTTGAAAATAATTTTGACATTGACGAGAGTATACAGGAGAAATGAGGTCTTTTTCTTCATTTTTCCAATCAGAATTGAAGGTATGAGCGAAGGTCTAGAATCCCAAAACAAACCAACAAATTCTTGGGAGGCACCTTACAACCCCTACCATATTCTACGGAAGGAAGGAGAAGTGTTTAAGCTAATAAACCAGTCAGAAATGCATCGGCTAAATCAGAATTTGCCACTTCAAGGTTTGAATTGATGAGTTTGGCCACCGATGCAGAATTCCTTTTTCCAGCAATATGATGCCCAAGGCACATCGGCAACCCAAGAGGTCAGAATTCACTTACTATGAGATGCCATCGGAAGGATTAGATCATTAGCCTAAATAGTTTTTGTTTGACATTTTTAAAATGAAAATTAAACATATTTTTTAATTTATTTAATATCTATAAAAATAATATCTTACAAAAAGATCTCATATTTATTAGTACCATTTTTTTTTTTTAAACCCAAGTAACCCCTGATAATCTTTTTTTAATCAAGATAAAAAGAAAATATTCTTTTTTTAATAAAATAATTTTAAATAATATATAAATTTTAAAATTTTAATTTTATTTTATAAATTTTTTTATAAAAAAATTTATTGTAACAGAACAAATTTTTATCTTCATAAGAGTATCGTTAGATATACGAGTTAACAACTTTATTTTATTTTCAGTCCAACAGTTTTTTCATCGAAGTCCTCCACTGTGCTCCCTCTTTTCCCCCCTTTCTTCAGCAGAAGTTGACCGGGAAAAAAATGTTCATGCAAATGCACCATCCCTTCCACTCCCCTGACAACACACACAAACAGTCTAAAAACGCCTGTACAAAACTGGGAAGGTGAGAATTGAAGAACTAGTGGACTTTTATTTTTCTTTTCTTTTTTTTTTTTTAACCTAGAAAGGGAAAAGCAAATAAATACCAAACAACTTCAAACCTGATTGACCCAACAAGAGGCAGGCAACCATATACATACCAGTGGAGCTTCCGATGGATTCAAATGTAAGACATGATAGGAGTGTCATTGGTGCCTCATTCAATCATATGATCCCAAGTTGCAGAAAAGTCGAAATTATAGTGGGGCTGATACTTTACCAGGGCAGGATCAGATGCGCGTGCACTGAACGATCTCTGGCAATGCTACAGTACACATCATATGCAAGTTTCGTTTATGTACGTTTTCCAGCAGATAACGGAGTGCAGAATGAGACCATCTTTTTGGCCCAGCTCACAAAAGAACTCCGGCCTTACATCTTAAAGTTGGGAGATCCTGTAAATGAGCAGAACCACAACCACATTGCAAACAGTTGTTAAGCCACCTAAATAAATTGGAAAGATTCCCTCGACAAGAACTTGGAAAAATTGCAAAATAGAGCGGTAAGCTCCAAAGTCCCCTGCGCTCAAAGTTTTTAGTCTTACCACATCAAAGAAGTAAAAGCTTAAAAATAAAATGGTCACATTATCTTACAGAGAAGTTTGCAAGTTACAAGGAAATCTGTGGCAAATTCATCTGCAATCCATACCTTCAGAAGTGCTTTCTAAAAATGATCACTTGCATTTTAGCTACCGAATCATTTCTGCTAATGCACTCTTGACAAAAGCAAATCCTCACACCCTTCGCCTCAACATATTGATGATATTAGCACCCAAAAGAAAACATAAGGACGAAAATTGAAGTTTAACCATTATTTAACATTGCATTAGAAGCCAAAATCTTTGGGAATTCAAGAACGAACAGAGAAGCTGCAGGTCTTGCATTACAAGTCATGCACTTGGCAGAAGTTAACAGCTTCTGTCTGTTCTGAGTCTAATAATGAGCCAGTTAATTTGCATGTCATATAACATTGACCAAAGAAGAGCAGTTTGACAAGTGTGATCACTACCAAAGCAGCAGAACACTAACGAGATAAACACAAAAATTCTTGTATATGCGTACAAAAGACACTAGACTTCTACTTGCAAAGATTATCCAATTTCAGACTTTCAGCATGCACGGTAAATGACAACAAAAACAGTTATTAACATGCAGCAATTTTGGACAGGAAGACTTCCCATGTAAAGATCACCAAAACTCATCATTGGTAACAACTAGATTGAATGTCCCCCTACAGCATAAGAAAACTTACTGACAATAAAAGGCACGACAACAGAGAAGTCAAAGATCAGTTACGGCTGTAAAAACTGTTACAAACACACAATATTTTTGAATCAAGACTTCACATGAATAGATTGCCAAACCTCATCATTAACAACTAGATGGGACGCCCATCTACAGCATCAAAAAGATCCTTGATTTGCTGTGAACAGATGCAGTCTCTTGAAACTTCAAATTGTGAAAAGATGAGCTTTTTCCAAACGAGATAGCAACAAATACTTCCACAGCATGGTTTTCCTGACTGCAACATGACAGGCAAACTAATTGTACACAATTAGCCCAATCTCAAGGATCAATGAAAAGAAAGAGTTAGCGAACATATCTCTTCATTGCTACTAGATACAAGTTATACAAAGATTCATAAATCATGCATGCAGAACAGGCACCGTACATAAAAGTGTCAAAAAGAAAAGGGAACTTGCAGGCAGAAATCTCACAACATGGGAGAGAAATCAATACCTTTTGCAAGAGAGAACTAAAGTGAGAGAATAACATCTGAAAGTAAGCAAGCCCAACATCACTGAAGCTTTACTAAGATTCAATGCTTTTTTCTTAACACCAGACGAGTAACCATGCCAATAAATGTCAAGCACTACTTTTTGTAGCCTACATACAGAAGAAAATGTTCTCAGCAGTCAAGAGAACAATATCTGACATGGTAGCTGTCCAACTTTCATTCTGTTTAAACCCAAAAACAAGTACGCGTGAAGGGTATATGTAAAAGAATTAGAAGCACAAGGCAAACTAAGGGAAAGCCAGCAAAATAGTCAAGGAAAAGCGACTCTACCTTGAACGTGTTACAATTATAGGTGCAGCTGTAATTGCTGTTATCATCTGCATGCTTGTGACATGAGTCATGTCAGCCTTAACATCGAAGACAATTTCATTATTATTTATCAGATTTTGAATCCCTGCAGACAACAATATCTTCCATTCTTGAATTACTGGCACCACATCATCATCAATAAGAGAAAACTTGCAAACATGACTGGAAATGGGTTAAAGAAATAAAGAAAAATTATAATTTCAATAACGGAAAGAAATGGAAAAGGAATTCGATATTAATGTGAGTTTTTAGGACAACATGATGGTCTTTTCTTTAACTCTTTAATCAGTAATGAAAGTAGATGTGAATATCTAGAATCTCTGAAAAAGCCAAACAATGCTTAAGAGGCACCTTATATGCAGCTTTCTGGGCACTCTTCCCCTGCCATATAGAATTTGTCAATTCGAGGTTGGAATTAATGACTTTGGCAACCCATATAGAATTCATTTTTCCTACAATATGAAGTGCAAAGGTCATATCATTGCAAAAGTGGGGAGGAGAACAAAACATGGCATTGAACATGACATTGGTTCAATGAAAGAATATTCCATATGAATTCAGAGAATTTAGAGAACTAGTCTGAAACCCTTATTATCAGATGCCATCAGAGAGATCAGATCACTAGTCCAGATGGTTCTTTCTTTTGAATCCCTCAGTCTGCTCAAATTTCCTGTTTCTTCATGTGATTTGACTCAAAAAAAAAAAAAAAAAATCAAGTTAGATGGACAGTTATCATGCAAAACAAGAACTCATCCACGTGCACCCATCCCTTGAGTCCCCTCTAGCCTAACAACCCCAGTACAAAGTTGGGAAGGTGACAATTGAAGAATCTAGTAGCCTGTTACTTAAAGGAAAAAGCAAATAAAAGCAAAGGCTTCAAACCTGATCAACATGATTAGAGGCAAACAACTAGATGCCCATGGAGCTTCCTGTGGATCCTTCAGATTATGATGTCAGCTTCAAGAAATGGGTTGAGGATGAGGGAAAAGTTGGTGTTGGTGCACAGTGGTGTTGAGGATCAGGCTTCAAGATCCCATAATGACGTGAAGGTGCGAGGGAATGAAATTGATAATGCTTCTTTGCCTGCAAAAGAAAACAGAAAAGAACAAGAACAAGTCAGCTTTTAAGTTCAAGTTGCATCAACACAAATTTACATAAACTAAGCAATTAGTAAAGTAGAAAATCAGGTACCCCACTTTAGAACATAAGCTGCATTAAAGTTCAGCACCTGTGGCAACTAGCTCTAACACTGCCAATGTCACATTCCAAAACAAGCAGCATTTGACCAGTCAATAGAGATAGCTAAAAGATATCTTGGTCAAGTAAATCTCAGCTGCCGTATTTTCCTTGTCTTCAAAACATTCTGCATAATTTTGGAACAGAAAATAGCAGAATAGATGCTATTGTCACATGATAACTCCAAAGAGAGAGAAATGGACAGTAGTTAATTCAGCATAAAGCAAGCAAGTTCAAAGAGGGAAACAACTTCTATGGCATCGACATATTGGCATGGAACAAAACACAGCCTGCTTACGTGAAAAGGTACCTTGTTATGCAAAGGGTGCTCACCAAGATGGAAAAAGCCTAACAATGAAACTGATTTAAGCAATTATGAAGAGAAATTCCACACTGTGAAATGGAGAATATACAACAAGCATATCACCATGTCAATAAATAAACTCAAGCTAGCTATCAATAATTGTTTCAATGCTTCTACGAGGTAAGAAACACTGATTCAACACGGCCCTAGTACTTTTACGGGGGAACTAACAGCTGCTCTAAAAATGTAAAGGTGATGGGGCAAGAGATGGAGACAGAAAAAAGGAAAGAACTTTTACAATATGGAATAAAGAAAGCATCCCCATACCATACATTTACCATAACTGGAGAATGCAAAATGAATCTCTTCAACACGTGTATACCACGAAACCTGTTATGCATGAGCAGAAAAGAGTGCAAACCCTGTACAATCACCCACATGACGTAGAGGTACAAAGCTTTTTCCCGGGTTCAGGGGGCCTTTTTGGAGCATCATATACTCAGTTTTATGCCCTGAATCAATGGTATCGCTAAATTGGTTAAAAATAGTACAATCAAACTCAGTCACTAAAATCAATGGCAATAATAAACTAATTTTTACCTCTGGGACAAAACTCACCATTAAAAAATCATCAAAATTTCTGGATTTGAACCCAAAGAGTTGAAGAAACTGAAATAGGGTCAAGGCATCATGGAGTTCGATGGTTTAATTTTTCAAGTCCAGACAGCATGGCTAAGAAGTCAAAAAAATTTGAGATCTCTGCAGCCACCAAATCTGATAAGAACAATCAATCTACTTGAATCATATCAAGAAGTAACCTCAAAATTGGAAACATAAAAATTTAGAGAAATTACTGAAATTATATCAAGAAAGCCCTTGATATTAAGAATTCCACGGCGCCACCATAACAAATGTAAAACCAAAAGTAAACTACATCTGGAGAAAGAACAGGAAATTCTTGAAACCAAAACTAAAGAAAAGCGGACCAAAAACTTTGTTTAACATCAAGATTCACAATTAAGTTCAATTGAAAAAAGATTTTAAAGTCTATGTTATACAATTTTGGCGAAACTCGACATAATATCGAACGCAAAAATCCAAGAAAATGTTAACAAGGGGTTTCTTGCCTCCTAACTGTTCTAGCTGAAATCTGAGTTTTCGTCTCGGAAGAAAACGTCCTCCGCGACGCATCTTTATATATCAATATAAAGATTTCAGAATTAAAAACACCATTCCGTAACAAGAAAAAGGCCAAAAAAAAAAAAAGAAGAAGAAGAAAGAAAGAAATTGGAGAAATATAATTCTTGAATTAAAATTAAATAAACAAGGAAGAACGGACTGGACATCAACACTCCAAGAAAAACTAACAACCCAAATCGAAATAAATTTGGAATAAGAACAGGTGATTATTGAATTATTAACCATTTAAAAAAAAAAATTGAAGACATTATTTTATTACGGAACCGATAAATTATTGAAACTATGTGAAGAAAAATCTTGACGTTGAAAACTACTTACGGCTTCAAGGCAAAAAAAATAAAGAAAAAACCGAAAACCCCAAATCAAAATAGATTTGGATAAAGAACGGGAGATTCGTAGAATAAATATAGAGAAAAACAGAATGAAAACTTCGTTTATTTTCGAGATTTGCGTTTTAAAAAAACTATGATCGGAAATTAAAAACATATTTTGGATTTAAGTTAAAAAATCTTGAAACAAGCCAAAATAATGTTAGTGGACACATAAATCATCCAAGAAAATGTAGAAAGGGAGTTTCATGATCACTCCCCCCTTTTTTTTTTATTGCGCCTCTTGATGCTTTCTCTTGCTTCTCTCTTTCTTTCTCGGTACCAAACACCAGACGCAGAGCATCTTCTAGGGTTTTCGAAACCCTACTTTCTAGAGACCTTGGCTGAACGCTCAGAATGATCCTCCAGGACGCTCGAGTCAGTATATATAGAGAGAGCTATATAAAACAAGCCAGTGCACCACCGTCTTCGTACAAAAGTCCTTCTCTTTTAATTTTATTTAAAATAATAAAATTTAAATTAGTAACGGTCGTTTATTCTACGAAAACGTGCCGCGCGGGCCAAAACAGTATAATATCTTTTTTTTTTTTTTTTTTTCAAATTGAATCTCTTTTGGGCTTTAAAATGGCTACACAGTGTGGGCTGTTAGTGGCCCTTAACCACTCCCAGCCCAAATAACTAAACTTTTGCATTGCGCTCCGTTCAGCTAATGTTGAATTGTGGATCACATTGGATAGACTTACGTGGTTTTTGTTTTTTGTTTTTTTTTTTAATTATTTTTTAATAAAATATTATTAAATTTAAATTTATTTTTATTTTATTTAATTTTATTATTAATAATTTAAAATTTTATTATAATAAAATTTTATTAAATTTATAAAATTAATATTTAATATTAAATATATAAAAATTTTATTTTAAAAATTTTTTAAATTAATCAAATAAAAAAATTATAATTAATTTATAAATTTATAATTTAATTTAATAAATTTATTAATTTAATTATTAATTTTTTAAAATAATAATTTTTATAATAAATTAAATATCTATTTTTCATTTTTATCAATTAAATTAATTAATTCAATACAATTTTTAAAATTATATATATACATATATATTACTAAAATCGTACAAATATTTTTCTGTTTACGTATGAGTGGGAGTGTCCTCTGTCTCTCTCTCTGTTTCTGTCTTTTATTTAAGTTGGGTTGATTTGATTTCCTGTGTCTTCGCGGGTCTTACAGGCAACACGCTTTTCTCTCTTTCTCATTCATTAATCAATCCAATTCATTGGCGTTATCTTCACACATTGGCTTTTTCTCTCTTTCTCTCACTTCTCTCTTACGAACTGCCAAACCTCTATGCACAAAGCCAAGTTCATTGCGAGCGGTCCCTGAGTTTTTAAGGTTATTGTCTGTCTCGCTGTCTTTCTTTTTTTTTTTTCTTTTTCTTGATCGTGATTTACGTATGAGCGTACGATTCACATATGCATGCGGGCTAAATAAGGCTTTACACCATCGTTTCTCAATTGGGTTTCTCTCCTTTTTCGCTTTCACGGATCAATGTTACCCTTTGTTAATGGTAATGTTGCTTCTTTGTCATTGACCATCAATACCAATCTGACTCGTTCACATTTAAAATGTGCAGGAACACACACAGGCATATATGTGAACCGATGAACGCGTTGGTATATTTTTGTTCTAGGTGACTTGAGAGATTTGTCCAAAAGAAGGAAAGGATGTCTGGTTTTGTAGGTGTTCTTGTTTCTGATCCATGGCTTCAGAGCCAGTTCACCCAAGTCGAGCTGCGCACTCTCAAATCCAAGGTAACTCTAAATGCTTCTCTAGATTTTGGGTTTTTTTGGTTAAAGCCAAAATTAGATCAGATTTTAAGGTTTGAGTGATGTGGTTAAATGAATCGTGCACTGCTGGTTCTAGTTCGTGTCGGTAAGGACTCAATCGGGTCACGTCACGGTGGGGGATTTGCCGCCTGTTTTTGCAAAACTGAAGGCTTTCACTGGGACGTATGACGAGGATCAGATCAAAGCTATGTTGGCAGAGTCAGGTGCAAACACGGGAGAAGAAATTGATTTTGAATCCTTCCTTCAGGTAAGCCTTTGAAGGTTAGAGACTGAATGGCTTCATTTTGCTATTCATTTGTGATTCCCATATTTCCTACTTCCTAGTAATGGTTTCTGAACATTACTGGGTTTATGGTTGAAAGACAAATTTAATTCATTGCCTCTTTCACAAAATTTGTTGATCTGTAGGCGTACTTAAATCTACAAGCGCGAGCAACAGCGAAGTCAGGCGGGAAAAGATTTGGTCATTCTCCTTCATTTCTCAAGGCAGCCACAACTACAGTTCATCATAACATCAATCAATCTGAAAAGGGCTCCTATGTTGCTCATATCAACAACTACTTGGCAGAGGATCCATTCTTGAAGAAATATCTTCCGATAGATCCCACAACAAATTCATTATTTGACCTTGTGAAAGGCGGTGTTCTTCTTTGGTAGATATTCTGCAGTTAGTTGACATTGTTGTAGTTGCTGTCAGGCAAATTTTATGTTTGTACTAATGTCTTTGGACGCTCTGAGCAGTAAGCTTATCAATGTGGCTGTTCCGGGAACCATAGATGAGAGGGCTATTAACACCAAGGGGACACTTAACCCATGGGAGAGAAATGAAAACCATACCCTTTGCCTCAACTCTGCAAAGGCTATTGGCTGCACAGTTGTCAACATTGGCGCAGACGACCTTGTTGAAGCCAGAGTAATTTGAGCTATTTCCAGCTACCAATAGACATTTTTTATTACATATTTGTGTGGTTATAGACTTTATGGTTTCTAATTTCCTTTTTGTAGCCCCATTTGGTGCTTGGATTGATTTCCCAAATAATTAAGGTACTCAAATCAAATTTGTCTGCTACACGTGTAATTACATTTCAGTGAGTAGGACATAGAATCATTGCAATGTTGATATTCTTGCTTGAACTTGGAATACTTGAGAGGTCATGCTGTCTGTGCTCACTCTTTTAATTTGCGGTATTGTGGCTACTTCAGATTCAACTTTTAGCAGATCTTAATCTGAAGAAAACTCCTCAACTTGTGGAATTGCTTGATGATGGCAAGGTAAGAAATTCTGGATTGTTTTAGACTGCGTGCTCTGAGGTGGGGAATGAAATATATTTTTATGATCCAGAATAAATTTGTCTATCATCTCATAAAACTTTTTAGGAAGTGGAGGAGCTCATTGGTTTACCACCTGAAAAAGTTCTACTCAAATGGATGAATTTTCATCTGAAGAAAGCTGGCTACAGTAAACAAGTTACAAACTTCTCCTCTGACGTGAAGGTAAGGTCTTGCAAGTTTTCTAACTGAGTCTGCAGATTTAGATCATACTGGCAGCATCATATTAATTTGGCAGCATCTCAGGTGATCTTTGTTTGGTTGAGCAAATCTGCTTGCACTTTTCAACAAATTGAACATTATAGGCAGTTTTTTGAGCTATAAAATAATTCTCCATATTTTTCTGGAATATATATATCCTTTAGTCCAGTTTTGTCATCATTAGCATGTAATAACATTATGCAAAATTATTATCTCCCATGCCTGTTTTGCTTTGTGGATTCGCTCGCTTTTCATCTTTCACAGTTGTAACCAGAGGCATTTGCAGGATGGAGAGGCTTATGCCTACCTACTCAATGCTCTTGCACCAGAATGCAGTACCCCTGCCACATTGGACACAAAGGATCCTACAAAGAGGGCAAACCTGGTTCTTGAGCAGGCGGAGAAACTAGATTGCAAGAGATACCTCACTCCTAAAGATATTGTTGAGGGTTCACCAAATCTTAATCTCGCATTTGTTGCACAAATATTTCAGCATAGGTGTGAAGAAGTGATTTTGGTGGCCTAACTTTGCATCTCTCTTTTCTCTTTCTTCATTTTTCCAAACTTGTAAACAAATATAAAATGCGATCTTTGGTGTTCATTCTTGAATTCTCAAAATCTTTATCACTAGTGTATAATTTCTCTTACAGAAATGGATTGTCTGTTGATACCACAAAGATGTCATTCGCTGAAACGATGACAGATGATGCACAAACTTGTCGTGAAGAGAGATGTTTTCGACTGTGGATAAACAGTCTTGGAATTGCTACATATGTCAATAATGTTTTTGAAGACGTCAGAAATGGGTGACCCTTCCTTCTTACCTTTGGATGGTGCAAGTCCTTGTTGAATTGTAGGTTGATGTGTATCACTTGTAAATGCAGATGGGTTCTCCTAGAAGTTCTTGACAAAATGTCACCTGGTTCAGTTAATTGGAAGCTGGCAAGTAAGCCCCCAATAAAGATGCCATTTAGAAAAGTCGAGAACTGCAATCAAGTTATCAAGATAGGGAAGGAATTGAATTTCTCCCTAGTAAATGTAGCTGGGAATGACATTGTCCAGGGAAATAAGAAACTTATATTAGGTGAAGTTACAATCATTTTGCATTCCCTTTAAGGTGAGTTAGGTTGCTTTGCATGTACTGGGACAAAATGACTCTTGTGCTTCTCTTTTTCCTGGCAGCATATTTGTGGCAACTGATGAGGTTCACCATGCTTCAACTCTTGAAAAATTTGAGATCTCACTCCTCCCACTTCCAAGGCAAAGAGATCACAGATGGTGACATTCTGAAATGGGCAAACAACAAAGTGAAGAAGGCTGGTAGAGCCTCTCTAATGGAGAGCTTTAAGGTAATCAATGAAACAATCACCTTTTATTCACATCAATTTAGTGCATCATTAAGTTTTTGGTGTTTGAAATTTCAGGATAAGACCCTTTCAAACGGAATTTTCTTCCTCGAACTCCTTAGTGCAGTGGAGCCAAGGGTGGTCAACTGGAGTGTTGTTGCAAAGGGAGAAACTGGTATGCCATTAATTTTTATAACCATAACCAAGTGTCTTATAGCTTGGAAATGTTACGATTGGACCTGGAGTTGTTGCACATGCCCATGAAAGGGGAAGTGTGCCAAGCATTCAAATGGAGGACATATATGCATATATGATGAGCTTGATGCCATTTATACAGTAAGATAAACACTCACTCTATGCTGCTGACATTACAGATGAGGATAAGAAGTTGAATGCTACCTATATAATAAGTGTTGCACGGAAGCTTGGATGCTCCATTTTCTTGTTACCTGAGGACATCTTGGAGGTGGGTGTTGAACTTGAGACTTGCATTTCTAAATCTCGTTAGCACTGTTATTAGTATAGATGCAGTCTCTTGTTTGCATTTTTCTGGTTTGTGTTCTTGTGTTGGCCAAATGTGAAAAGGAAAAATAAGGGGCACCGTGAGCTTTCACCGAATTAACTGTGTTTTCCCCTCCTTATTGATTTATCTCTAGTTACTCAGTCCGACCAGAATAATTGGTTGCTTTTATGGGTTGATCCAATATGAAGGCTTTTCTGTGCCATGGAACTTGCACATGCGAAGATCTTATTGTTGTATGGTAGACGATTTGACAGAAGAGCATAGGAATTCGTGCTACTAAACCCCCTTTATCCAGATTGCACATTCACCATTTTTCTGGCAAGTCTAGTTATCGAACTTTTCTGTTGTGGCGTTGTCATGACAGGTAAACCAAAAGATGATGCTAGTCTTGACTGCCAGCATTATGTACTGGAGCCTGCAACAACAGAGTGGACAGCCCGATTCACCTGCTATTGAAGACAGTGAGGCTCCTGATGCTTCCTCAACAGCATCTCAGGATGGTGAGGATGAGGAAAATCAGGCAAGTGATGTTTCCAATTTCACTATGGACAACGCCACTTCGGATTCTTCTCCTTCTGCAAAGGTTGGAAATGAGGAATCCTCTGCAACCGTTGAGGAAAAGATTCCAGATAAAGATTAATCCAGAGTGAATGGTTCTCACAAACAGAAGATAAAAATCAGTTGCTGTAAATTCTCGTACTGTCATTAGAGTTTGGTCACTGTAATTTTTCATATTCTTTTGACATAGAAATACATTCACTATGCTGAGAGAAAGCATTTGATTCTCATCTCTCTATCTATAATATTCTGTAAACATTCTCGTTTGCCTGGTACACAAAATCGATGATCTTCTTAAGTGTCTGACCTTACCTGACTAAAACCAAGAAGCGAAGTGCTGAACAGATTAAGATTACAATATGGCGGGTCTTCATGTGGGCATACGGTTTGAATGTCCCCTTTCTCTTTCCCTGACTCTAATTGCATTGGCATGCATACGGGAGACGATAAAACTTTTGGGGTTGAAGCTCCGCGAGGGGCCATTTAGTACCTCAACCCAATTTTTCATAAGAAACAGGGCCTAAAACATAAGTATAGACCCTGACCTACCTCTTCTACGTTCCTTTCTCTTATTAAAAGAGTTTCAGGAATTTCTGTTAGTACAGAACAAATTTTTTCCCTATAGGAAGAAAAAAAAATTGGAATTCGAGTGAAAAAATTACTTGGACGCTAACAAGATCGCTCTCACTATGTTGAATAGCCTGTAGTTACAAACCTTCAGTACAACACCACTTTCTCTAGCCATAAAAATATTGCTTAGATTTCCTTTTTTTTTTTTTTTTCACTAACTTTGGGCGTGGTTGGGAACAAAGAATAAAAATTATGCAGGCAACTTTTCAATATCTTCAATTGGAGTCTCAGATTTTTCTCTCTCTGCTACAAGCATAAGCATCTCAAGTCGCTTGTCAAAAAGTAATGCACTCTCATCCCTCTTGTCAAGCTCAGCGCCTTCAGCTTCAAGCCATTTCTCTCTCAAATCATCAAGAAGATTTCCCTGGTCAATGTTCATAACAGCTCCTGGAGCACTAGGAAGAGTGGTGCGAAGTGAGGAATCCCCAGATGGTGGAGGCAGTGTTAAAAGCATTGCCCGGAACTCAGGAGTATCCGCAAATGTCTCAAAATCACAAGCTATTCTATCCATACAGTATTCCCTGATCTTCAAGACACCATACCTGCACAGGTGAATGTAATGATACAACCCTTTGTGGCACAATCAGCTACACTCATTAAAGGAATTCTCTGGTTTAAACAAGAGGTTCCCTTTTTAGACAACACAAAATCAGAATTCAGCTTTTCTTTTTCATGTTTCCTTCACGTTGAAATGGAGGACTATGTGTAAGATTCCTAATTCTCTCTTTTTTATTTTATTTTATTTTGGTAAGTGAGGTGCACAACTCTCTGTCCTCGGGACACACAAGCTTAAGCCTTGGAGAGCAATGGTAATAATATGCATGTGCAAGAAACATATGTGGGATATTCATGGCAATTGGTTCATGAAGGTGCATCTCTCTCCCTCTCTCATCACAACTTGCATAAATGCACATTTCCAATGCCTTACAAGTATATTCCACAGGTAATACTGAAACAAACAATGAAATCAAACAGAATATTTACAAAGTCAACAGATGAGCTACTTACATGTCTGATAGCATCAGCCAGTGACAAAGTTCTGCAGGTGAGACCATTTCCAAGTGTGGCAACATTACATCAGCTACAGCACGCTTAAGAGGAAATAACAGATATCTAGAAGCAGCATCAAATAATTCCTCTGCCTGCACAAGTAAGAATATGAGTACTGGACCAGTATTTTGCAAATGCCACAAGATGTTCTGATTGAAATGTAATCTACCTGGTCTGGGTCTACATCCTTTAAACCATCAGTGTACCTGAACAACCAAGGAGTTACAATAAATAAATGCCAAATGAGGGCTACATTAAGAGTGGAAAATTGAAAGCCCGTTGCTCTAATATGGCACCAAAAAAAAAGATTGTACTATTACAATTTCTCTGATTTGGTGACGCATAAACAAGGATAAAGCTGATTACACAAGCTAACTCTGGCTACTGCACTAACAGGAATTTTTAATCTAGTCTTAAACATCACTAATGGTAATCATCTGGTAAAAAGATGATTAAATCTTAAATTAAGTTTAACCATCAATAAAAAATGATTAAGAAAAACTTACATATACTCTAGCATTTTCTCCAATGCCTCCATGCTCAAATCATGTTCCTCGAGACATGGAAGAGTATCACTAAGTAACTCATCTTTCCCTTCATGAAAATCCTTCATATGTGACAGCCTCGCTTTAAAGTACTCTGACCTTGATGCTAAAACCACTTGATGACAGCGAAAAATATTCCTATCAACTCTTATACAAACATCTGCAAGATCATCTACAGAGTTACGCATCTGCACAGCACCAAAGCAAGATGCTAACCTATCAACTCCCTTGTCTAGGTTTTGTTCTGTAGTAGACTTTGCAAGGGAGGTCTGAAGGATCCAATGCAAGGCAGCTGGAAGCCGGTCCTCATCAGGAAGGGATAGACCCTGTAAGATAAATCGTTTCTGAGAGTTGTCTACATCTCTCAGTCCTTTGTATTGTGCATATTTTTGGTGAACCAGTTCTTTCTCAAGAATTTTTCGTAATGATTCACACTTGCACACTTTACAAATTCTTACAAGGTCTTCCATGTCATCTACTGCAATATCTAGTCTGTCAGAATAAAAGAAGTGTATGAGTCTGTAAAGAGCAGGATAAGATAGCTTTGCCTTTGCAAATCTCACTTCATTGCGGTCTCTCCAATCGGTTTCAAACTTTCTCCTTAAAAATGGTGAACGGGCACTCAATATAACTCTGTGAGCTTCAATAGGCCTACCTTGCACAAAAAATACAACATCTGGAGGGAAGTGGTTGGAATAGGGTATTCCATTGGAAATAAGACCTAATCAATGCCATCATATGTAAAGTGTCAAACCCACATTGACAACAGGAAGAGACAAGATACAGAACCACCATAAGCTTATCAAGCTAGACCAAGCACAAAATGTAGCCATTGCTATTCTAACATCAATACATAAGAGGCCCTTACAAAAAATTTGGAATGTCAAAATTTGAGTCCATTCGGATCTTCTCAAACTATCTACTTCCCAAAAAGGTTATTTTACTACTACTTAATCACAAAAAGAACGACTCCAACAGTTCAATCCCAAAAAGGTTATTTTTCTACTCCTTAATCACAAAAAGAATGACTTCAATAGTTCAAACTTATTAATTAAAAAGCCAGTCCTTGTTACAGAAAATGCCACTATCTAATTGTTAAGCTTTCAATAAGAATTTTTCACAGCTGACTAGGCAATCACAACACAAACACAGAAGTTGAACTGTCCAGCTTCATCTCTGCCACATATTCTACTAACTATATTCCTTGCAGCCATCATTTTCACACATTGGGATCCCTCATTTGTTTTCACTCGTCCGAAACTTAAAATTTTCTATGATTGACAACCATTCAAACAATTTTCACTTCCATTTGTTGCTATTCAATTACTCAGTGTAACGCAAGGCAAGTTCATCCCAATAATTAATGGATTAATTATGCATTTTCGTCCATGATATTAGCCAGCCCATTTGACAGACGAAAAAATAAAATAAAATAAAATAAAATAATTAAAATATAAAGTAAAACAAAAAAAATAGAGGACTGTTCGAAACCTGAAACCGGAAAGCCACCCTCAGTCTGCTCCAAATAGGCCCTGTTGGCCAAACAACCCAGGAAAGTGTCTCTAAGGGCGGCCTGCAGCGGGGCGAGCGGTGGTGGCCTGGCCTCAAAAGCCTTCAAAAGCTTCCTGACCTTCATGTTCAATGCGGCGTAGTGACACCTGTCGCCGTCAAACGTGTGCTCCGAGCATATGGCACCGTTCTCCAGCAGCATACGCGCGGCGTCGAGGTGGCCGGCCAGGCACGCATAGTAGAGAGCGACGGAGTCCCACTGGTCACGCGCGTTGACGTTCACACCAGACTCCAGGATGTAAGCGAGGCGCTCCACGTCCCCGGCGCGCGCCGCCTCGAAAACGTCGCCACTGGGGACCTTCTTGAGAGGGAGAGACGAGGCGAAATCGGATGCCCCTAGGTCGATTTCGTCCAGGTCCGGGTCGATTGTCCATCCGGATGCGCGGGCGGGTGTTAACATTTCGGGTCAAAAACAATCCTTTTCTTTCTTTCTTTCTCTCTTTTTCTTTTTTTTCTCACAATTTACAAATTCCTTTTATATTTTGGCCTTCTCTTATTTTTCACTTTCTGTAATGCAACGCAACATGTTTTGGCTGGGGGATTTAGTTTGAAAGTGGGCCCCCCTCCTGCTCTCCAAGTGGCGACGAGTGGAGCCATCTTTGCTACAACGGCTATTTTAATTATCTTTTAAAAAAAAAAAAAATTCTGCTTTGGCCCCGTAATTGTTTAAAGCTACGTCGTGTAGTAATTTAATTGGTTTTTCTCGACAGACTCACGCTGAGTGATACAACTCAATAACAAGAAAATGTTTGTGGCTAAAAAATTCAAAAAACAAATCTAAAATATCGCATTAAAAAATATATATTTTTATAAAATTTCAGTTTCTTGTAAAAATATAATCAATATATAATTAAATTGACAAAATGCGCAACTAAAAACAATAAAAAATTTAACTAATATATTTTGCTATTTCTAAAATTTATTGTAAAAAAAATTTATTTTTTGTACATTCTGATTATATAATTATAAATCTATTAATTTTAAATAAAAAATATTTTTTATTCAATAAAATTTACACTTTGGGTGCTTTCTCATTAAATCTTATGGTCACAAAATCATGTTCCATAAATAAATAAATTTATCAATAGTTAGCCCATTGACATAAATACATAAATCAAGAAAAAAGAAAGAAAGACAAAAACAAAAATAAAAAAAGAACACGTTGCTTGCGGAGAACGTAGCCAACTTTGCATTTCTTAACGTACTTCCCTTCTAACAAAGTGTCCTACAAGTGGCCTCTGCCTGCTCTGCCTCTACGTCCCCCTTGCTTACTCCAAAACGGAAAACCTCACGTTCGCCTTTCTTTGTTTTTTTCTTTTTATGTTTTTCTTTTTTTCCTTTCCAATGTCTCAAATTCTAGGGTTTCTTTCTTGGTCTCCGCTCTCCCTTTTCACCACACAGCCAGCCTGGTATATTTTATGTGCTTGTATATCCTCTTTTCAGTTTCTTTTCTTTTCCTTTTTTTTTTTTAATTTTTTCCTTTTCGTTTTCTTGCATTTAAGTTTTAAGTTATTCCTGTTTCTTTCCCAAAATGTGTTGTTGTTTGGCTACTTCGAGTTATTTTTTAGCGTTTTTTTTTTGGTTTCTTTTTTTTTTCATTTTCTTGGATACTTTTTTTTCCCCGTTTTTCATCGCTAAAAAAGAAGAAGCTTTTGAAATTGAAATGGAAATCTTCTGTCATTTTAAATTTTACCGTTTCTTTTGAAAGTTGTCTGCGCATATCTAGTTGGCTAAATGAATTTTGTACAGGGATTTGTGACTTTTTGAAATTATTATTATTGTTAGTAATTATTGTTGTTGGTGTTGGTGTTATTATTATTATTTATTTATTAAGTTTTAAACTGATTCTTGTTTGGTGTTGTTTGGCTGCTTAGAAAGTGCAGGGGAGAAAAAGTAAAGGTTGGGCAGATCGTCGCTTGAGGCGGCTTACTTTAAGCCTTGCAGTTTTTTTTTTTTTTTCTTTATTAAGATTTAAGAGGATATAACTATAGTTTTGCCTGGCTGGTCTAGATGTTTATTATTATGAATATTTCTTTTCTTTCAATCTTTTCCACCTCTTTTGTTTTGTTTTGTTTTTTTTTTAAAACGCGCACTCGATTTCATTTAGTTTGGGTTTTTCAAGACGTAATTGAATATTTTCGATGTGTCATTGCACGGCATGCACAAGAACAATGATTCACTGAATTATGAGTAGATAATTTACAATTAAGTTGATGCATTTTCATGTATTGAATTGATTGTATCTTTGGATTCATGATGTACAGAGTTTTCTGTATTAAGGCATTACTTAGTGCACATCCCTCATGGCTTCTTCTGACGAAGAGGGGGAGATTTTGCCTCGGCACATTACAAATTACGAATTCCTTGACAGCAACCATTTGCCTATTTCGTTTTCGATTCTGCCTATCAAGTGGAATGAGAATGATGATGTTGTTGGTGACTCGTCGACGCAAGTGTTTGTACAAGGGAATTGGGACAACGGACTTCAGAAATTATACAAGCAGGTTGTTGCATGGAAGTTTGAGCTTTCGTATGCCCTGCCGCAGATATCTGTGCTTACCAAGGACAAAAACTGGGTTATGCTTCAAGAACCACGGAAATGTTTCCAACAAGTAATCAGGAAAATCCTTATAACAGTTCACTGGCTTCATTTTGTTAAGAGAAATCATGATGCGGTTGCAAAATCGGTGTGGAACTATCTGGCTAGAGCCTGCAGGTCTGTATCTATCGATCTATTCTTTCAACCTGTGTAATTCTTACGTTTGCTTTTAGCCATCACCTCGCGTGCATCTTGCAGCCGTTATGATCCTGTACCCTGTGAGGGCGATCTGTTGGACTACAGGCCATTAATTAATGAAGCTGCAAGGAGAGATAAAGACATAGTAACATCTGAGGTCAGTGTTCCATCCTTTGGTCATGGCTGACCTGATGTTCATCTCTCTTATGTGAGGGTCTGTTGAGTCTTTGATACAAAATGATTATACTCGCTGTCCATGCTTTTAGATAAACTGTTATTTTCAAATGCATTATAGCAGATGGTCTGAGGGCCACTGTCATGATTATAATTATACTGCCTGAGTTATTTGAGTTGTATTGAATAGCAGGATCATCACTGCAGATGATAAGAAAATAATATTTTTTGGCTCCTTGCTTGTGGATTTTACTAGCTATGTTAGTTAACTGGTGGCACCAGTCTAGGTAACATAGGGTTATGAACACTTGGAATATTGGAAACATCCACAATGCTCAATCTTGCTAAGACGTTAACAAAGTTACCTCATGAATCACTACCTGGTAAAGAGAGATATATATGCCGACCGAGGTATTGCAACAAACAACTACTTCTGTCTGCATCTGTAACCAACTTAAATAGCAGATTTGATATTGAACGACCTCACTGTATTTGTTTTCTAAGGATGGACTGATCATCCTTATTAGTTCAATCAATGTCAAATTGTATGCTACTATAAGTTAATTTTTAATCTGCCAACTTTAGGCTGAAGCTTTCTAACATGAGTCCCCCCCCCCCCCAATATGGAATTAAGATTTTCAATTTACCCGGTCTGCATGTATGTACGCTGTCCTGACATCTATGCTTTCAACAGTATTTCCTTACCTTTGTTGGGAAGCCTCCGACATATTCAGCAGTCGATGAGGTCAGTTCTGACAGTTAACTGCTGCTGCTCTCCTATTATATTTCCATATCCTACCTTCTGTTATATCCACTGTTTCTTCTTGCTTCTCTGCCACGGCCCCACCCCCCCTCCACACACCCCCTCCCCGGCCAAAAATCCTCCCACATTGAGTGTCATGGATCTGGGTGGGGAGAAGTTAAAGATCTTTCTTTGCTTGGTTTGGTAGGATTGTAGGAAAACGATGAACCTTGATTTTGTTATGTATGGGGATAATGATGACATTGGCGATGATGGAAAAGAAGCTGTTGACAATGAAGATTTCATCTTTGATACTGTTTGTGCAATTTGTGATAATGGTGGTGAAATCTTATGGTATGTGTTGCTCTATCATACCTTAATGTTTTTCATTCTAGTAAGTGCTTAATCCCACTTCTTTGTGGAATTATAGCTAAAAAAATATGGAATTGGATATATGTATTATAACCTAGTCTAAATTCTCGTGAAAATTTTGAATAACCTTTGGAATTTTTTTTTGTAGAATTTCATAATTGGAGTCAATGGATTAAATTTTTATTCCATATTATTCATGTTCATGATCTTAGCACTGCTTAATGCTTTTATCATTAATACTCTGAAAGTGGTGCAAAAATGGCCAAGTAAAAGGAAAGATCTCCTGGCTTCCATGGCAGTATCTAACAAACTTCACAATCTGGTATTTGAGTCAAAAAAGATGGCCTGGATTCTGGATATTATTGAGTCATCGATTGGAAGGTGCCGCCAGATTATGACCTTCTCAGTGAGCCTCCAACTTAATATTTGTCATATTCGACACAGTCCAACTGAACTGTAAATTGATGTCTTCTTGCTAATATTGATCACTCTGGGTTGAAAAAGCATGTTTTGCACACCATTTGTTCAGCTTAACTATGATCTTATCAAAGGTTGATAGCAAGGCTTCTTTACCTGCATAAGATTTATTTTTTATCTTGTTCTTTATCTTTGGTTTTAACGACTAAATTTCTCTCTGAATTGCTACAGTTGTAATGGAAGGTGTTTGAGATCATTTCATGCAACTGTTGCTGATGGAGAGGATTCTAACTGTGCTTCCCTTGGATATAGTAATAATGAAGAAGTTGAGGTGAGGATTTTCTCTATTGTGATTAATGCATTATAATTGTCTTGCCTTCTTTTCCTTTAATCTGCACATCCCAAATGATGTGTGTTCTAATGCAGGCAATACAATACAATATTTTTTGTGTAAAAATTGTCTCTATGAGCAACATCAGTGCTTTGCCTGTGGCAGATTGGGATCATCTGCTAAATCTTCTCATCAAGAGGTAAGTGGGTTTATCATGGTCAAGCATGTGTATTTACTTTCGACTACTTACCATAATTTGACTACAGTTATGTAGGCTTTGGTTGGAATCAGGTATGAATATCAAACATAGGTATGTTTCCAAGAATTGGAGACTAGTAGTTTGTAGGTCTTCCTATTGCAATGTGCATATATTGTACCATATCTGACCCTTTTAATTCAGGTATGGTATCATAAGTTAGACACAGATGGAGCATTATGCTTAGAGATGAACCTGCATCTAGCCTTGGTAGTTACTGTCAGCCAATGAATTAATTTGCCCCAGGTTTCTTGCACTTGAGTTTCTAACCGTCACCCGCAAACCCTACAATATCAGTAAATACATGAAGCAAGAAGTGAGGAAGAGAACCGCTTGATGCTGCACTAATCTTTCCACTAGAATAGAAGAAACTAACATCAACAAGCTAGTAAAAGTGTTGGGCTAACACCTTTATTCAGAATGTAGAAATTCTAACTTTTTTTTGGGGTCCAAGAAGCTGCTCAACGGTATTTCTTGAGGAATCTGCTTTTCTTGCATTAAAAGCTGATTGTCTCATTGAGGTTTTCAACCCAGTTTCTGATTCTCATTTCTGCTTACTATATCTGTGGAAATGCTAACTCTTGCTATTGCTGCAGAGCTATTTTTTGAATACTGAGATTACAGAGTTTATCAGTAGTATGCGTAGGTGCTCAAATTTTATTTTCTAATCTATTTAAGGTTTTCGCCTGTGCTTCTGCTACTTGTAGTCACTTTTATCATCCAAAATGTGTTGCAAAACTGCTTCACATTCAAAATGAAGCTCAAGCAGAACTTGAAGGAAAAATTGCTGCAGGGGAATCATTTACCTGCCCTGCTCATAAGTGTTACGTTTGTAAAAAGGGTGAAGATGAGAATGTCAATGAGTTGCAGTTTGCAATGTGTAGACGATGCCCTAAAGCTTACCACAGAAAGTGTCTACCCTGGTATGCGCTTCATAGTTTATCAATTCTAATAAGTGGGCTTTAAAAGGTTTAGCTTCAAAGTGTCGTGATTGAGGTGTTTATGTTGTCTTCAGGAGCATTATTTTGGGATCTGATAGTGATGGGATTCATTTACAAAGGGCATGGGAAGGTCTGCTTCCTAATCAAAGGATTCTGATCTATTGCATGTAAGATTCCTATTAATATTTCTTTCTCATGAAGCTTCTTTATATGTTGTATTCATTCACATTAGATGTCTTACGAATTGCCAAATATTTTAATAGGGAGCATACGATTGATAGAATACTCAAAACTCCAGTCAGGAACCACTTAATATTCCCTGATGTTGAGAGGAAAAAGAAGCACGCTACTGTGTTACAATCAAGCAGAAAGATGGACATGCTGTTAAAAAGAACTGTGGCTTCTGAAACTTTTCCCACAGAAGGAATTACAGCTAAGAAGCTAAAGCAGAAAGAAAAGCTGCAAGATGGTGTTGAAATTGGGGGTGCTACAGCAAATATTGAGATGAAATATCCCAGTCAATATTTTCAGGCCTTAAAGAAACCTGACATGTTTAATGCTGGAAGAGGGCCTTTGAAGAATAACAATATTTCTGTCTCTGGCAGGTCCCTATTAGCAGATAAAAGCAAGTCTCTCTCGGGAAAGATCTCCCTAGTGAATTTGCCTTCTTTCTTACTTGAGCATAAAGAACCGATTGCAACTGGCAGTAAACCCAAAAACAAAGTTCCAAATAAGACTTCAACGAGAGAAGGAAAAATGTCATCACCTTTAGTTGATTTGGAAATGCAAAAAAGGTGACTATTGATCATTTTTTTTTTTCATTTTCTTAATATTAGGAATCATAGTGCTTCTTTTTGCGGCAGACAAAACTTAAATTTCAGGTTTACCTGCATCATATTTAGGGTTGATTGTATTATTTTCCTGATATTTAGGATTTTAGCCCTTATGGATGAAGCCACATCTTCATTTGATGTTGAAGAATTCAATAAGAGGTACAATGTCCGTGGTGCTAAGGCATGCAATTCCATAAATGCTTGGGACAAGTCCCTTACATTAGGATTAGTGGAAAAATCTGTACAGGTATGTCTTTCCAAATTCATGTGAATTGTTCGAAACAAAGCAATTATTTTTAAGAATTTCATTTGTAGAATTTTATTCTCAATATTAAAGCATATGTATGTCAATGTTCTGGCAGGCTGCGTGAACTGCTTTTCAGATAATAGAAGAAGGAGGCAGCATTGAGGATGCAAAAGCTGTTTGTAAGCCAGAGACTCTCAGATGGATCCTTGGATGGAAGGTTAATTCATTTCTACAGAATTTCTATGTGTTGATGGCAGTACTTTTTATGGCTTAAATGTTTATGCACAGCCTGTTTGTTTTTGCTTGTGATGATGGCCATATCCTTGAAATGTAAATTGTCTCCATTTCAGTTTGAAAAGAACACTGTTATTGTTATAAATTTCTAATGGAGACAACTTTTAACTGCATCATTGTGTGATTGTTACTCTTTCCCCCAGGGCAAGGGAAGTTCTTTATTATTTCATATTATATTTCTTGGGTAATGTATATCTGTTGCCATTAAGCACTTGTATGAATCTTTGGTTAGGTATGTTATTGCGGCTCAATTTGAGCTGTCATTATTTGCTATTCTGTGTCCAATACCTTTGTAGCAGGAACCAATAGGTTGGTCCTAATGTGATTATGACTCTCTGAAGCAAGTGTTCAGTTGAAGTCTTAATAACCCTAATTTTAAGGAATCTCACATAGATCTATGGCCTATAATTGATTTGATAAATTCATTTGGTTACATGTTCTGTTACATTTATGTTGAGATAAATGCACTGTAAAGCATGCTTGAGTATTTATTGCTTGCTTGTACTCTGTAGACAAAGCTCAAGGTCTATCTTGCACCTTTTATCCATGGACAGCGTTATACATCTTTTGGTCGCCATTTCACAAAAGCAGAGAAGCTTAAGGAGGTAATGAATTCTAATTTTTTCTATTTTTTTATTTTTTGCAAAATCACTTTGTCTTGCATTGGAAGGAATTGGGTTTGTGGGTTGCATGTATATCTGTGTGTGCACTTTTGTTTTGAGCTTGCAATATTTGGGGAGTCACTCTCACCTGAGAGCCTATGAAGGAACTTTCTAGGAGTTAATAAAATATGCAATTCAGAATTGTTCTCTTCGCTTTTATTTTCTCAGATTGACTAAATACATAAGATACGGCACCAAATTACCATAGAACCAGGACTGACCACAGCTAAATCCGTAAAAACAAATCTTATTAATTTTCTCATAGTTTCCTACTTGTTATAGCATAAAAGCCTTTCAGGTTCTAGACATGCAATTGGAGCTTCTTTCCCAAGTAGATGATAAAAGTAAAACCTGGAAGCTTCTGTAATAGTGAAATCGTTTTAGGCACCCGACTTAAAAGCTAGAGGAGAATTTTGCTTCAGGCTGCTTTTATGAGACTTTGTTCGGAGGGCTCTTTGATTGTGAAGCCTGGAATTCATTTTCTTTAATTACCTATGAGTTATATATACTTGGGATCATATTTTCTGCATGAAGGTGGCCGTCTCCTTCCACATGCCACACAAATTTTTTATGCCTTTTCGAATTGCCTCATGGCCATTTGTTGGCTGATTCAGGCCAATTATCACTGAAGAATGACCAGGATCTCTTGTCATTTTCATGAATCAGTTTTGGTTATCACATCAAGTTTCCCAATACTAAGTAGAATTAAGGAAGTATGTTGATCTTCTTGTAATCATTATTGTTAATTTATGTTAACAATAATTTGGAATACTTAATAATTGAATGCCCAAAATTGTAGTTTTTAATAATTTGCTACGGTTATTTTCAACTTTAACACTATCTTTCTTACACTCATTTCTGATGATTAGTATCTCTCTTGATCTTTAGCTTACCAATTATACTTCTTTTTGATCTGTCTATTAATTTTAATAGATCTTTCCTTAGAAATGCTTCTGTATTTGATCATTTCCCTATCCATTTTATCATATATCCTGCTTCCCTATCCAAGTTTTAGTTGATTTGGAAGCTAGTCCTTAATTTATGGAGAAGATGGCTTTTGACTGGTTTTTTATGTCTCTACTCATTAAGTAATCTCTCTTCTTCAACTATTGATTTATATTTACTATCAAATGCATTCTTCTCTCTTTTTTTTTTCTAACTAAAAAAGCATCTCTGGCTTGAAAAAAAAAAAAAGAAAATCTAAACTACATGGTGTTAAAGAAAAATCAAAAAATTAAAACATATTCTTAACAAAAAATTTGAACACCGAATTTAGATACATTAAAAAACTTTCAATAAAATGATGCAAACATCATGCAGCATTCATTGCCCAAGTAGTTTTCTAATATTTTAATAGTTTCAGTGCTTCCTAACAGTTTACCAGTTGCTGTTACACCCTAACAAAATGAATTTGGGTCTCTGCATTCTCAATTGATGTCTTGCTGGTGGGTCAATAAATCATAGGATGAAGCTAATAGTGAGTCTTTGTTGTGCAGATAGTTAATCAGCTCCATAAGTATGTGCAAGAAGGTGACATCGTAAGCATGTTCTATTTCTTTTTCTTCTTTTCCACTATGTTGCAGAGATATTTCCTATTTTTCCAATGGTCATGCTGTAAATGCTATTAAAGCTCATTTGTTTGTTGTTTTTTTGATGCTCTGCATTGTTTCTAACGGCAAGATGTTGAAGCACCAAGCAACAAATTTTAGAAGCCTACATTACATATGAAGATTGGAACGTTAGGTGTTTAACGTCAATTTATGATAGAGATATCATAGGGCCATCCCCCATTCACACTTACCAAGGTTATGATATTGACCATGATTGAAAGAGAAGTGATGCACGATGGTAGGCAGCACCTACATGTTTTAAGATATTCAGTTGGCTTATATGAGCTGAGAAACATAAACTTCAATAAGATGCTGAAATTCAGTAGATATTATGCTACATTTCTGCCTTGTCTAGAATGAGATTGCAGAGTTAAAGTATTGATGCACTTTGAAACCAGTAGAAAAATCATGTACTGTCAAAATGTTGTGCTTCTACTATTTGTTATTTTCTTTGTATGTGATTTTTCATCTGTCAGATTTCAATGTTATTACTTTCTTCCTCATATCTGGACACTATTTTAATCTAACAGATAGTCAACTTCAGCTGCGGTTCTAATGATTTCAGTTGTCTGATGAAAGAAAAGCTTGATGAGACTGGAAAATCATGTTCATTTAAAAACTACGATCTTATACAGCCTAAAGTAATACACTCTTTTTTTATGTTAAAAGAAAAAAAAATGTCCTTATTAATTTTCCCCTAAAGATAGTTTTATCATCGTTTGACACCAATGAAACTCCTGCCGAAAGGAATGTGGTATAACACAATAACTGAAAGAGAAAAAGTTGTTCATTATGGATAGCTGAATGAGCACAAATCCATTGTTCAATTGGTCTTTTGTTATTTCTTGTTTTGGCTCTTGAAGTAAATATTTGGTTGAATTTGTTTACTTTGAAAATATTTAAAGATTCCACTGCTTGGCATCAGGTCATCTATTTAATTGCCAATTTAGTTTCCTTAGTGCAAATTGATTCAGCTTCTCCTGCTCTAGTATGAAATTGTGAATGGGACAATTATTGGTTAAAATTCAATCTCGTTAGTTTGGTCAGCTGCTAGAGAAAAGCTTTTGGGAGGAGCTTTGGGGGTTCTAACCCCAAATCTCTCAAATTCAAAACAAAAGGTGGGTTTTAATTCTGATCTACCAAAAAAAGTTCAGTTGTGATTGCATTGGGCAGAAGCAAATCAACAAGGCCTACGCATTGGGAAGTTTTCATTTAAGAGCTCCTTTCTTTTCTTGATTTTTGTTTGTTCATTGTCTTCTATATTTGGTTTCTTTTTAATGTTAGAAGTGACCTTTTTCACTGTTTAGTGTTGTGGAATACAGTTCATTACAACAATAAAAGAGTATGGGAAGGCCCTACCTGTGAAGGCTCACTTACTTGGCTTCGTTTGCATTTTCAGAATGATTTTAGTTTTGAGAAGAGAGACTGGATGACCGTTGGTTTAGAGGAACTACCTGATGGGGGTCAATTGGTTAGACACTAACGCTTGCTTGATTTTTAGCAGTAGGTTTAGACATACTTTATCTCTGGTGCTTATGCCTTCTATGCAGTTAACTTGCTTTCTATTTAGTTAACTTGCTTTCTATTTTCTGGTTTTCTTCCCTAGATCATAGGGCTAAATCCTCCTTTCGGGGTTGCAGCAGCTCATGCTAATGCTTTCATTTACAAGGCTCTTGAGTTCGGACCAAAGCTGATTGTTCTCATTGTTCCAAAGGAAGCTAAAAGGTAATTACTTCCACTTAATATGTTTCTGAAAATTAAAAGTCAATGCACACTTCTCTGATATGACGGCAGCTTACCAGACTTGACAAAATAGCATCTTATGATTTAATATGGGAGGATGACAAAGTTCTTTCGGGCAAGGTATTGAAGAATCAAACTAGTCAGCATCATGTCCTGGTTCTTTTTGCAAGAAAGATGAGCCCAAGTATTTGTTCCTTCTTCCTATTTTGCAGTCGTTTTATCTCCCTGGATCGGTTGGTGTGGATGATAAGCAATTGGAGGATTGGAACATAAACCCACCTCCATTATATCTTTGGAGTCGTGCTGATTGGACTAATAGGCATATGGCAATAGCAGCAGACTGTGGCCACATAACTAGAGAGCAATTTGGCTTGCGGCATGTTATGGAGAAGAATCGAGCTTGTTATGGCAATTTCTCTGGCAACGCATACACATGCGATAGCACTGCCAACATGTCAGTTACTCTTCCCAAATACATCGGTGAAATTGAACCTGAAATAATTGGGCAATCGGTCCGTGGAGAGCATAGCAATGGCCACTTCCCTCGTTATGGCACCAGTGAAGATCCAATAATTGGCCATGGAGAGAATCAGAGCTGTGGAGATCTGGATGACTTGCATTACGAGGGCAAATGCCAGACTAGATCATGGCCAATTGCAGAAGACAAACAAACGGTGGCATTTGAAGCTAATGATATGTGCATTGAGTCAGAGTTATCAGCTGCATTGAATTCACCAAATATCTGGACGGATATTGAGCGCATTTGGAGACCGAACCTCCCGAAACCCATGAATTGATTGGAGCAGTGGACAAAAATGAAGGTTGTGAAGTCTGAAAGCCTGCAATTTCATTCGTCCTAGGGGCTCAGAAACTGGACATCAGAACATTCCAACTACATTTTCTCCCGTCTTAGGGCACATCAATTACAACTTCTATAGCGTCAGTCACACCCATCCATGGTCATAGCCTCCTTTTTATCCCAACCCAGGGTCCCACTGTTCCGCGATCAGGATAGTAAAATTTCAAACAAAAAGTACCTTATTGTTTTTCGTTTTCATTACCACGGATGCTTGTGGTATCAGTGTAAATGAATACTACGGATTCAAGTGGGGGCCTTTTATTACCAGCATTCGCAATAGAGCTCACTTGGAAGTGAAACCCCGACCAAAACAGGGTCTTCTAAACTTGATAAAGCAGTTGGATTATCAAAATCCATCATTTTGGTTTCCTCCATGCACCATGCAATTTTATAACTTTGGCACGTTACGCCAAAAATAACAAATTTACAATTCAGCTGCTGCTACACCCGGAGATAACAAAACTCTTTAATGGGACTTCCCTTTGCAGGGGCAAAAACGCAAAAGGTTAAAAGTATTTTTCTTTACAGGGGGCAACAGGACCCTTTCAGTCAGTACTTACATTTAAAAATCTAGACGACCTCTGTTACAGAAAACTGCTATTTATCGTCCATTTTGACTGAGTTGAGTCGCCTCAATCTCTGGTCGAGCTCTGCCATTACTGCTGATTCTTGCTTTTTCCTTTGCTTTGACAAGGTGTTGGTGGTCATGGAACCTATCTTATCAAATGCCACCTGCAAGATTTAAATTGGGATAATTTCAATTTTGTAGTTTCATCATACAGATAATTAAAGCCTCTCCATTCTTTTATTGGCTAGGATACCAGTGCATGGCATTTATAACATCATTTGTTCTTACATTGCTTTTCCCTTTTATGGCTGTGTGGAAGTGTCCAGCGTGAAAAATATACAAAAATGGAATTAAAAACAGACCACAAATGAATATCTTACCATCAACAATTCATCAGGATCAAAGAGGTCGTGGCTAGTTTTTTGCAGTATGTAAATTACATCACCAACATGGTGTGTTAGAAGCAACTGTTCTTCTTTCATCTGCAATTTAAGATCACAATGGATTATTTTTTATTTTTTTGATAACTAATGTTCTGATTTTGGGAATCTAACAATGTGAAGAGCTTTCAAAAGAACTAGCACCTTGAATATAGCCAAGGCTACATGAAATAAAACCTTTGCCCCCTCATAGAAAAGGACATCCCACACCCGCAGTGTTGTCTAGAAATTAAGCCCCGGCAAGAAGGAATGTCAGTGACCAGTGAAAGCCTAGCATATAAAACTTCCCATGCAAAAGCAAATATATAGGAGTGCAAGAGGGAGGAATATTGACACTTCTAACCTCTGAAGGCAAGCTCTTTGAGAAGAGGCACAGGAACCACTCAGTGGCAACAAGGGAGACATCAAACTCCAACTCTTCCAAATGAGCAGCTATCCTGTCAACCATTTTCTTGATTTTAATAAGCTGCAGCAACTCAATCAAACGAAAATCATCCAAGTTAACAAATGGAAATACCTAGGGCATTTCTGGGAAAGCAGATCCTTGAAAACCCGTTGTTCAACATGACATCCTGACAGGTTATTTGTGTAGCAGTCATTAACCAAGACATTTTCCAGCAGGACAGCCAGCATCCAAAAAGCATCTTCTTCAGTTTTCATCACGAGCAATAGCAATGCTGCAACATAATTGAGTCCCTGCGACAAAGACCATTTCCCATGAAAATTTAGATAACATCAACCTAAGAAGGAAGACATCAGCATCCATAAAAGAAGTTGATGGCTAACAGAAACCGACAAGGACCTTTTTCTTTTGGTTCCTGAATATCCATTATATCCAGAAGGAGGAAAACACTACAGTGGATGTATGTTTTCCACGTTGAGATGCAACTTTCAAATAGAATGTGTTGACAGATCCAAACAAGTCTTGAGTTGGTTATAAAATATTCTCTCAAAAAAAAAATAAAAAGAGTTGGTTATAAATCATTTGTTTGACAAAGGTATCATAAGCCATAAGCATGATCAGGGATTGAGATGAAACATGATGATCTCATGATCAGGAAACAAAAGGGACATAAAATAGAGAACATTAAGTTGTCATACTATATGGAACATAGAAAACTTCTGAATATTGATATTCTGTGCTGTTGGTCTAGCAGACTTGTCCTTTATCATTTATATAATGCTAAGCCCCATGATGACCCACCTGGCAGTACCCAACATCAGAATCACGGAATGAATACCCAACAAGAACACGTCGAAGGGCAGCATGGCCCTCTGGAGTGTCCAACCATGGGTGACCAGGAAAGGTCCGTGGCAGGTCCTGCAAACACAATCACAGGTTTAGAAACATAAAAGTGAGTAGGGGTCCTAGGAAGAATTTGAAACAAGATGGTGGTAATCATTACATGGACAACAAGATAACAGGAATATTAGCATAAAGCAAATGAATCTAATAAAGCAACAACTAAAATCCCTACAGATATAGATTTACAAATCTAGTGTATCACTACCAACTCATCAGAGAGTAGAAGAATGCCTTGCATAAGAGACATCAAAGGAAGCACTCAAACTAACCTATGTTCTGCATATAAAAGATTGTTATTACATGACAAATTGTCTCGTGCTGATTAGCATTACCAAAACAGATCTAAATAAACCAGCAAATTTGGGATCATTTTAGCTTCAAAGGAAATTAAAATCTCAACAGAACTCACACGGAGAAATTATGAAAAAGGGAAACAAGCATCATGAGCTACTCAGAACAAGAAAACCAAGACAAGTTATGGCATAATTAATATTGCAATTCAAGGTCAGAAATGCATTCACATTTGATTGATCAAGAAGGTGAAGCCATCAAAGGAAAGGATGGCTTGAACCCAATCAAACACAAAACATGGCCAACAATTATTACAATTTAAACTAAGGCAACATACTGATATCAGATTTAACACTAATTCACAAATAAACTAAATACTTCAAACCAACTCACATGATCGATCTGCTTGGTAGCTGGTGTAACCTTCCCTTCAACGGCCTTACTCAGATCATTGTAATAGCTTTCAGGCACCGTAGACTTCTTCTTCGCAGCACCAGAGAGTGAAAACCAAACTTTAGGCCTAAGCACGGGAGGTATACCCTTTCTAATAAGCCTCCTCAAAGTGATTGCGTTAGCTAAAGTAGACAGCTTTAGAGAAGATTTTAAGGCAATCCCTTCACCTATTGAAGAAACTTCAGGCTGCAAATACCAATTAGCACCTTTGCTAGCCTCTAGTGCCCACCAAACCCTCCCTTGTTGCCTCACCTTCTCTCTGACCTCATTCAACACGTTAACATCATCCACATTACCTTCTACAGTGAATCCATAAAGGTCCTGGAATTTGACTGTTAAATTTGCCCTCCTAGAATGGATGCTTGGCCTGAAAATTGGGATTTGAGGCTGAAATTCTAACGAAACTTCCCTCTTATGATGTGCTTTGTACATGTTTGATTGTTGTGTTTATGGGTTCCTTGTGACAGATCAAAAAGAGCAAGAGAAAGACAAATATGGTACAAAGACAAAGGCCTTTTACAAAATTAGAAATGGCTACAGGCTTGGAAACATATGGAAATGGTCAATTCGTGAAGCATAAAAGATTGGAAATGAATTGGCTTCGAACAAGAAGGCCCGCAAAAGAAAATCATCTCAAAAGGAGGAAAAGAAACATTAGATGAGGGGGATGGCTATGAAACACCCTTTTCTGCCATTTACAAAAATCTTAGAACACTATTTCCAGAATGATACCAAAGCATGAAAAATAAAAGATTGATTTTTGAAAAGAAAAAAAAAAAAAAAGCTGTCACCTTTTCAGGTGGGCTCTTCAAAAGAAAATGATACTGAGACAACAAGAGAAACCCAGAAAAAGAAAAATTATTTACAGCTTCAGGTCAAGATATGAAAAGCAAGACCCAGAAGACAGATCTTCCTGTTAATGCACAGACACAAAGAGAGAATCTCCCTGTTTTATTTTTATTTTTATTTTTATTTTGGTCTCTATGGCAGAGGAGAAAGAAGAATATCCTTGAACAAATGGGTGATGAAGGATTAGAGACAGGATATTTTGAGGAAAATTTAGAAGCTTCAAGTCGTGGAGGAGGACACAACAGGAAATGTAGGGCCTTGTTGTTTCTACGTTAGAGAAAGAGAAGAGAATCCCTTTTAAGAAGGAGATGAATTAAGGATTTTTTTTACAATAAAAAACAAAAAAAAAAAAAAAGACAACGAATTTTGAGGTTAGGAGCTTCAAATGTTAATGTTATGGAGGATTCAACGGGAAGATCGGAGCTCTGTTGGCTTCCCTCTTGTCTCGTGTAATGTAAAAAGAGCCAACAACAGGAACTAGAACAAAAAAAAAGGACTGGACTGCAAAATGTTTTTGCTTTAGGGGACTGATTTAAAACATTATTTTCAAATAGTTCCCTAAATTGTTTTTAAAAATGATGAAAAGACATTTTTGCTTTGAACGTCGTTAGCGGACTTCTGTTTGATTTTTTTAAGAGAGACGTTAGTTTGTAACGTTGGTCGCAGCCTAAATAGAGGATTTGAGAAATGTAAAACTGTGTTTACCATTGGCTAATAATTAATGGATTAGGTTGAAATTCATACTGAGCCCTGTCTTTTTAATGGACTAAATTGACCTCTTCATAATTTTCCACCTAAGCTCCATTAAATATATATTAATTCGATAAAAAATAAATGTGAACTCATATTTTATAATTATAATTGTTAATTATATATTTACATTTTTTATTATTAATTATAATTATATATCAGATAATTGAACATATAATCAATAATTAAGATAATACCCATATGTAGAGTTATGTACATGTAGTCTTCTAATTTTAAAGTAACCATAACGGGTTGACACTTCAATTGACCCTTTCTGGTTTTGTTATTTCCTTCTTATGTTGTAATTAGATACCATTCTGTATTAATTTGACTCAAAAACTTAACCCTAAATTAATTAGGTAGTGTGGCATGGAAAATTATCTATTTCTAGTTTGACCTTAGAATTAAAAAAAATGAAAATTGAGTTAATTGAACACTAAAGTTCACTCTAAAAATTCAATGTTCAGTTTCGAATTCTTAAAAACTTTAAAGATATATAACCCTACTTTTTTTTTTTTTATTTAAACTTTTAACAGCGTCAAAGTTTTATTTTAAAATCACATTCACGCGTAACCTAATTGATCAATCGTGATAAAAGCTATCTTTTAAAAGAAAAGTACATTCAAAAAACCTCAATTTTATCAAACAAAACACCATTAAATTCATTTGTCTTGGGAATTCATGAAAATTTACAACTGTATATTGTAACCCCGACAAAACCAAAAAAAAAAAAAAAAAAAAGAAAAATTAACTTGTATCCCTTCAATTTACTCCAAAAAAAAAAAAAAAAAATTGTATCCCTTCAATACGATCGAGGGGCAATTTTGTCATTGCATACGATCCTGACGCTCCTTTTTGATTGAACTAGCATAAAAAGTAATTTAAGTGGTTGCATTGTGTGAAGAATCGGTCTATGTGACCCGCACCGAATGATTGCTTGAAGTCGAGACTAGCTGGCTAATGCTGTGGGCCCCACAACAGGTTGATGTGTCACGTGCGAGGCCCGTCCCAATTTTTTGCGCAAATCCAGGAGTCCTCGTCCAAACAAAGACAAAAGGGTATTGGCCGTGCGCCCGTGGCTTTAAGTTAATATATGGAACAATTGAACTTCCATTGAATAGGTCACACCATGTATTAGTCATCTTAACACAATGGCTAAATTGAATTGAAATTAAAAAACCTCATAACAGCTAAAAAGTCAATTCGTTGACGATGAAACTGGTAGAAGTCATAAATTATATTAAGTATTTGTTTTTCTTTTGTCAATGTGATGGTTTTACCCTTTAAAACTTAACATATCTCAAATAAATTGATTTAATTGAAATTAATGCATGTGAAGTTCCCGATTAACTTTACAATCTTTATGTCCTATTTTACTTTCTGAAAATAAGAAAATCAAATCTACTGTCAGTGTGACCTTTTTAGTCTATTATAGATCTAGAATAACAAGTAAAAAAAAAAAAAAAAAACATGTTACTTGTACAATTAAATCTGTTTTCATACATTTTAAGATGTCATAACATAGACTATCCACACAAGCAAAAACATACATAAATCATATGTGTTGGTAATTTTGGAAGTAAGTGATTTCCACATTGTTGAAATGAGATAACGACATAACAAATATAATAATTCCATTAAAATTGCACTACCACTGGATTGTAAAACAAAGAGATTGACTCTTTCAAAAATTTAAATGATAATAATTAGGTACAACTCACTTTTCTTCATTTTTCTTGTAGCCTAAAATGTCGTGTTTTTCTCCTTTCCAAAATCACTTTTTTTTTTTTTTTTTAATTTGAATAACACTAATTGTTTGTACTTTATACCCATTATCTAAGACAGCCAATACATTGTGATCAATTTTACTATGATTTGATAAGTCAAACAAAAATGGGTAAACTTTTAAGTTGGATCCCTCGGTCTCAAATCTTGGCTAAAACATTAGTCTGATACGTCCGAGTTATTTAATTTAATTGCAAATCTTATTCATCGATGTTCGAGGAAAACCAACATGAACTTCTTCTCTTCTTAGGCTATGCTCACTGATATGGACTTCCTTATACTCGAACATTGGAATGTTAACTTCGCATTATAATTCAAACTTTTTTTTTTTCTTTCCCCGTGTTTTGGGTATGCAATTCACTTAATAAAAGACTAAAAATATACCATTAACCTTTGTATTTAAGATCCGCATTTTGCATGCACCGATCGAGCCATGCACTCACAGGTGTAACTTTCATACAAGCCTGAATACGTCATACAAATCCCAACTCTCAGTATCTCACCTTGATCCTTCAAAGTGATCACATGCGATGAAATTAGGGTTTGGTTTCATTTTCTTGTGGAAATGAATGTACAACATACCGTTGACTATTGTATTCTTAGCTGTGATGTATCATACATCACTTTCGATTTAGCAGTTAATTACGCGGCGACTTTCATCGCAACATGTTTGCATGACAGCAGTGCGACGTTGCCAGAGCTGATCAGTTGATCACAGAAAGAAAAGGGCACATTCAAGAGTCAAACAAATCTAAGAGTTTGGACAACTATTTTAAAATTAAGAAACGTTAGATAGATCTAAGTAGGTAGATATGCGATACACATTAAAAAAAAAAAAAAATTATCAATCATATCACTTTTGTTAATACAAATAAATAAAATTAAAAGTAAAAAAAAAAACTTTGATTCATTTTTGTGAATATTATATGTTTTAATAAGTGTTATTATGTAGTATTACTTTTTAAAATTTCAAATTTAAATCTTACTAGATACTCATGAAAATTGTGAGATGGATAAAAATATTTAAAAAAAAAAACATATTTTCTATTTTATAGTTTACGGGTAAAGTTGGGGAAAGAGATGATTCTTCACAAATTTCCTAATTTCCCATAAATAAAATACATTGAATGGAATTAAGAAAATAAATTTAGCACCTTGTATTTAACTAATCCGCATTGGAACTTCGATACAGAATAAAGTTTCAAACTTGCTCAACTGCTTTAAATACACGATGTTAGGATTCACACGCTGACGATGATGTCATATTCATTTATAAGCCCACATTCAAAATCGGACCATTTTGCTTAACTTGATCTGGTCATTGGCCACTGCACATGATAGCTACATGGCTTTGAAATTCTTCTCACGGAGGCTTCCCATTCTTCTTTTTCTTTTATAAATTTTCCTTTTAGAACCCAGCAGTAAATGGAGACTATGTAAAAGACATGTGCCTGTGTCGGACACCTATCTTCGAGAGGAGCATTTCATTCTCTTGTCAAACAGTAAAACCGTATCGTGCCCCCTTTAGGAAATGGCTGAATCTGATGGGATGTCGTGGCGGCCAAGCTTCAATTTTAGTTATCCAATACTCTTGCCTAGGTTTTCCCGTGCTTTGAGCCCACAATCCGTCGAAATATTTGTCGTTTCGTGGACTCAAACCCACAAAGGACACTTCACCGGCGATTGTTTGACCGATGGGACAAGCTTCGGACGCGAGAGGCTTATCAGTCATCTGGGCCAGACTCCAAATAGACAATTGTAGTCGTAACAGAATTGATTATTATTGGCAATTAACATAGCATACGTGAAAATTGACAAAAATTACAGTCACCATTTGTGAATTATGAGGTTTAATGGAGACATTAAATGAGAGTGAGAGTCTCCATAGATTTACTTCAAGATCATTGATTGAATTGAATTCTATGTCGCATGTGACAAGATTCCAGCTCCAGTCAACCGAGAATTTTTTTTTTTTTTTTAATTTGAAAGAATTAGAGATCAAATTATACAATTAAAATTAAAAATTCAAGTAATTTTATCATTAATATCAACTCCTTATATCTAGCTTAGCCCATATTTTAATTGAGATGGAACATCTGACCTGAACATTATAATTTTGAAAAAAAGGACTTGGACTCTAAGTGAAGGCGTGCTCAGAGTTTAAAAATGATCACATCCTGCAGGACCAGTCCAGTTAACTCAAGCTTGCTCAGGCTATCCAATGAACAGGTGTATCAAACACACAAAACCCACGTCCACGTGTGCCTGTAAAGACACTGGGAGAGAGAGAGAGAGGTTGCGAGTCGGGGGCCAGCCGGTCGGATAGGACAATGGGATCATTGACGTGGGAAACGAGTGGCTATGATATGTAAAGCACGAACATACATTATCTTCCCTAACCAATCTTAACCAAAATATAAGATTCCAAGGCGTTCTTGTCGTTGACGTTTCAAGGTCTAATGACATTTCCCTATATATAATCACGTATATATCAACATCATTAATTAGGTCAAAGTGAGGATTAATTTGAGCAGAGCAAACCACATTTCTATAAAATCAGAAAAAAAAAAAAAATTACAAACAAGAACATGCGGGGTGGGAACAACCGGCTGAACAATAGCCAATCTATCTTTATTTAATGTTGTAGAATCTGTAGAATTCTTCCTTTGTTCTTCTCTAAATAATATATTGCACAACAACCAATAATTAGTGAGCTATAAATGAGTGGGTTTTCGGCTTCCCACTGCAAGAATTTTAAATGAAATCAGTTATAAATTTATGTATAAGCGAATCTTATGAAAGCAATCTTTTTTTTTTTTTTACAAAATTTATTAATGAAAATGACACCAATTACCCCTCGTAGTACATATTCTAGGTGGGGTGGCCTTTGAATCACAATTAGTTATGTGTTTTAGATAAGTACAGCTAATTATTTAATTTGCTTAATTATTTAACGCATCACGACATATCAAAATTCAAACAAGTTAAATATTACAGTTCTAATTAACGCGTTCAGCAACTCAATAACGAAAAATACAGAACCGATAAATAGAAGTCAATGGCAAGCTGCCCTCGGGCGCAACGTTAGCCGTATAATTTTGAAATAGCCCTTATTACCTCTTAAAGACCAACCGCTTTTATCTGTTCAAAGAACTCATCTACATCTTAATCAAGATTTATCACTCTCAGTACGTGCTTAATTATAAAACTCAAAAAAAAAGGGGGGGGGGGGGAAATTAATTAATCATCTTCAAGATTTGTAGGCAGCAGATACAATGGCATCTTTTTATTTTTCGTTGCTGCCCCTTTGCCGCTGTTTTCGTGACCCTTTATTACCATTTTTATGAACCAATTTTTATTGTGATCTCCAAAGAGCAGTAGTGCTGCCTGGCTATAAGACAGCAATATAAAATATAGGAAAACCCGAGTACTAGACAAAAATTCAAACGCAATTGAAAGTAATGTATATAAATAACAAAGTAACGTTTAAATGACATGTATTTTATTTTGCTAGAATCACTAAATTATTGCAATTGGGATAGTACTTGTCTCTGTAGGTGTAGGTTTTAAATTAAAGCGGTGGTTGAGGGTTCAAAAACCATGAAACCGACGTTGCTGATGAAAAGTAGCAAACATGTTTAAATTCGTCAATTGATTTAACTCTACACCAACCGATTAGGTGGGGCCAATATGACTTGAAAAAGGAAGAACATTACTTCCCTGGCATGAATTTTGTATGGTTTAAGCATTATCTAACACACTTACAATCTGGGTAGCCCCGATGAAATCAAATTAGAGTAAATCAGTAATCCAAAAGTTCACTCAACCACATGTAATGGAAAATTAGCACTGGTTTATGATTGAAATGGTTATTCTGTTGACGGTTCCCCTCTTTCATTTATTTTTTTTTTCCCTTCTTTGGTGAAATGGAGGCCATGAAGAAAAGAACAAAAACATGTTCATTAATTATCTTAAGAATTGTCATATGGAAGCGGCCATGTGATAGCAATTAAATGGGGTTGAAATGAAATGCCTGAACATGCAAATTAAGAAAAGACTTGGGAATTGAAACCAGTCCCGTTTTAATTATTCCATTACTATCCAATCAAACTGCCCCTTGAAATTCTGAGAAGAGTTTCAATGTATTTCTTGTAAGCTCTCTCTCTCTCTCTCTCTCTCTCTCTCTAAATTGTATCTCCTCATGGATCCCCACATTTCAAAACCCACAAAGAAGGCAACTTTCTACAGGTTTAAAGAAAAGAAAAAACGAAAATAAAGAAAAAAAAAAAAAAGAGAGAAAAAAACATAAAGAAAAGAAAAGTGATAAACAAGATCAAGGGAAGAAAACAATGCCTGGCACTTTCCCATGTACGCCTCTAAACTCTTGCTCGATGAATCCTTCACCGGTACCAAAAATCGAAACCCACCATGGTTTTCGAAGCGAATCTTTCACTGAGACCCAAAGAGCCTTACAAGAACGCGACCATATGTAACATGCATTTGACTTCTCTTTTTCGGCTTCTTCTTCCTCTTCTTCATCACCATCTTTTTGTCTCCCCGACGATGGATTTCCATCCTTTTACAACCTTATATAATCAAAACAGAAGAGTGCAAAGAGGAAAAAGAAACATATGTAAAATAAATAAGTAATGGTTGTGACTGGAACAGAACCAAGAATATATATATATATATATTAAAGAAAAAAGCAGGGGGTGAGGCGAGAGAGAAAGAGACTAGAAGAAGGCAGGTGCTCTGGAGAAGATGACGAGGGTTTCCCGTCGACGTTGTTTTCAAAGGTGGAGCATTGGTTTTTTGTTTGGAGTGGGCCAAACTAGAAGGAGAAACAGGACCAAGAATATTGTTTATTTATTTATTTATAAAACACCATTATACGGTATCGAATACTGTACATCCGTGTGATATAAATATCTTGCGTTCACCTGCCTCTATCACAAAATGTATCTATGGTTACTAGAGTTGATGTGAGGCGGCCTCGGTGGTTTTTGTCACTGTTTCCGTGTAAGCATTTTCTTGTCTTTAGCAAAATTTTTTTGGTTGGAATTGTAGACGTTAAAATCAGATCTTAGACTTTTGCATACTGTCCCAAAGCTTGCGATTCGATCATATCGCTACATCATGACTTGACATTGAAACAAATCGAATCGATATTTATATATCTATATATACGCGCGCGCGCGCGTAAGCTGGAAAAATCTTTGTGAGCTACCCAAGGTGAACATTTATGGAAAAAGAAATAAAATAAGAAATGAGGTGTGAAGCGTTACATATGATTTCAGCAGTGGCTGATGGGGCAATTGCCGCCACTGAAAAAAGAAAAATATACATATAATTTAGGAAGATTGTCCCCTAAAATTTGTGTTTTACCCCGACTTAAATTTTTGCTTTGTCCTCACTCAAATTTTATTTTATTCGTAAGTCCTTATTATTATTTTTTTAATTTCTTATGTGTACGTAAATTTTGCCCTGAATCCACGGCTGAATTTTAGTTCTCCCCATTACAGGAGATTAGAAGTGACAAATGTGTTGGTTAAATTAAATTTGAATTTATCCAAATTATATTTAAGTTATATAAATTTATCAGAATTTAAATTTATTAAATATTAAATAATTCGAAATTCGAGAAAAAGCAAGTCGCTTTGTTTTCGTAACCTTTCTGCTGGTTCACAATATTCTTTTTTCTTTCTTTCTTTCTTTCTTTGTCCGTTGTTCGCGGCATTCTAAAAGCTGGAGGGGGACGTTGAAAAAAGGATGGGGTTTTTGTCTCGTCTCCATCCGGGTTGCCACCCATTTTAGACTGAGATGTCTTTAAAGGAAAGCAAGGGCTGGATGGCAACTTGCCAGGCCCAATTAGTTGGCCTCCCTTCTCCGGTATCACGGCTAGGCCGAGACTTGGAGGGGCCATAACACTTCAAAACTCAACACCCCCCAAGACTACATATATCCAGAAATTTTGATACAACTTATTTAATTAATTTTTATTTTCTCTTCATTATTTTTTTTTTTTTGTTTTCGAATTTACTATGTAATTTGTTTTCAACCTTTATCCGACAATTTAAATATTTGAGTTAACTAATTTCTTAACATACCAAGAAGTTCTAAGCTGAAAATACAAAGACAATGTTTCTTTCAAGTACATAGGATATGATGCTATGTCATTCTTGCATATATGCATCAATACAACCCATGCTTACATTTTTATTTCTTAAGTATTCCCTTCGTACTCTTATGCCACATCCACCCGTAATACGTGTGCCTTACACGTATGAGTCAAACATCATTAACGAGACTAATAACCAATAGTCATGTCTTCGCTTCGTAAGTCGTATGAATCCAATAATTGACGATCACTGTCGTTGCGCTGGACCTAGGAGGTACCGGGAGTTGTCGCATTGGAACTGTGGCCAGTGTGAACCACCGATATTTAGATCGTATTGTTGGTTTCAAAGGTGGGGCATTGGTTTTTGGTTTGGAGCGGGCCAAACTAGAAGGAGAAGTAGGCCCCTCTGTGTTCCGCACTTTGGGGTTTTCGCTCTGCCCTTCTTCGATCTCCAAACGACTTTTCTTCTTCTTTAAGTTGGCCCTCCATTTGGGGAACAGTTCGAATACGTGTATTAATCAATTTATATATCCAAAATTTTAATCATTTGCATAATACGCTGGGCTACGTATATAGTATGTACATATAGTATGTCAAATGCTTCTTGAACACAGCTGTGTGAACGTATTGACATATGGGTCTCAAGTAAAGCTATCATTACTTGAATTAGTAGTATAAATAACTTTATATCAACAAGCGTAGTGTTCATTGAGACGACGATAATACTCGCATGGTGTATGTTATGGAGTTCTAAGTCATGTATCAGAGAGTGTACACAGTCTAAGATACAAAAATACAAGATTATCAAAATAGAATTGAATTATGCCATACACATGATAAATAAATTATTAATTTGATTTTAGTTAATATTTTCATATGTGTGTGTAGTTTTTGTGTCAATGGAACATTTTGCTATGTTATCATCAAGATATTGGATCTACCGTAAAATATTTATGACCCAATTATGTAGACACAATTTAATATATAAATACATAAATAAATAAATATATAAATATATATAAGTGAATATAAAATTATTTAGTGTCATATAAATTTTACAAGAAAGTTTAAAATATTTTTATAAAACTCAACTATATAGTACTAAATATTATATATTCATGTGTTATCTGTATTTACTACACAGCAGCATGCTTACCAAGTAATTTTCCGGTGGTTATAAAAGATGATGTGACACGGCCTCTGGGTTTTGTCTAAGCATTTTCTTATCTTTAGCAAAATTTTTATTTTGGTTGGAATCGCTGACGTCAAAATCAATCTTAGACTTTTGCATATTGATGAGTAAATCAAATCGTTATTCTCAATGTGATCATACTCCACTCCTCCATGACCATTCGACTTTACTTGCAATTTGACAAGCCTATTGAGAATATCAAATGAACGGCCCAATCAAAAACCCACTCGAGCTCTATGCAGCTGATAAGTCTCGGTTGGTATATCGGGCCAAATATTTTCGTTCCAAAGTCTACAAGAAGTTAAAGTTAGGCCTGTCATTCCGTCAGGCTACAAGTTGGGCTCCAGGCTGATTGGACTTAAGATTTCCGAAGCATCAATCGATCTGAAATCTTTTACAGTCCAGATAAAGATGCACCCCGATGCTCGGTCTGCGTATTCAGAACCTGGTCGTAGAATCGGCACGCTTTGAGAACACTGGACGTTGCGTTGTCACAAACTGGAACAGTGGAGCCAGTCGTCGGCCATGATGTTTACTTACCTGACGCCAACAAATTGTAATTAATTCCATGCTCTCTTCTACAACACAATCGCGTGGGAAAAAGAATGTGATAACCACTCAAATTGAAGTTATTGGTTCCAATGATATCTAGTTGGGTGTTTTATTTTGTTCGCCAGATTAAAGATGTACATTTTTGTTTTTTGACACATTCTAATCAATTTATGCACTCAATTAGAGTTTGTATTATTTATTTTATAAAAATCATGAATAAAAATAATATTACGTAAATAGATCGATATATGTGTTGCTTATTTATAAATTTAGGTACCAGGTTGACACTCCTGCATAATAAAAGAAATTTCTCAGTTTTGGGAAGCCTCAGGAAACCTCACGTGTTGGCCTTCTGCGTAACGTGGCTACATCCTAATTAATGTGCATGTGGCTGATTTAAGATGCATGATCTGAGAGAGAGAGATGGAGAGCTAGAGATGGTGAGGAAGCATCATGCCTGACGTAGATTATGAGTATGGCCACTGCACGTGCGTTCATGTTTATCTCTTGGTTACTTGCCAGACCAATTCAGTGCCATATATATATATATGGCGAGTCGTGGTTTGACCGTCATGGTTCATAAATAGGTATGCGTGATCGAGATTTAATAGTTTAGTTTTGTTTAATTTACTGGATAAAATTTCATCATCTTCTCTCCCTCTGCACCCTTCTTGCTATCTAACTTACCACGGCCAATTTTTTATCTATAAATAGGGCAGAAGTGCATCGCCCTCTCCAAAGACTTACCGTTCCACAACAAACCTTCTTCCAGTGAGCAAGTGGCTTCTTCCAAGTCTTTCTTACTTCTTTTCTGCGGTCTGCTTGCGCTTGTTCTCTTGTTATCAGCTGAAGTGGCTTCTTTACTGGATAAAATACGTTTCGTTTCTTTATTGTGCAAATATCATCTTGATTTAACTCCTAAACATAACAAATAGAGCTTTTAGAATCAATCACAAAAACAAAAATGTTTTAAGAGATAGAATAAAAAAATATATACTTTTACCAAATAGTTCAAGATAAATTTAAAAGAAATTAATATAAAAAAGACAAAAAAATTTTTCTATAATTAATTAAATAATCTGAGTAATTATAATTAATTATTATTTAGTTATTGTATAATTATATAATTAATGAAGTCTAAACATTATAAAAATAAATAATAACATATATTATAGGGAAAACTTATAATCATAATAATATTTTTTTTATTATTTATTTAAAGATTTATTGAACTATAAAATATATAAAAAAAAAAAAACTAATTTTTTTATTTCATAAATCCTCTCTTTTCTTTCTTAGAATTACAATTCAAAAGCTTTAGATAAGTACCTGGACTCAAAATTCATTTTATCACCCTAAAGTCGTAACTGGCTTGCGGAGGAGTCCAATCCAAAACCTGATATTATTCGGACTTCAGCCTTTCAATCTACAGCTTCGTGACTTGTAGACATTGCTAGCAATTCTACAAGCCTATTGAAAGTATCGAATGAATGGTCCAATCAGAAACCCACTCGAGCTCTATGCACCAGAGAAGTCTCCGTCTGTATTCTGGGCCAATTATATTCGTTCAAAAGCCCACAGGAACTTAAAGTTAGGCCTGTCATTCTGTCAGGCAACAACTTGGGCTCGAGACTGATTGGACTTTAAGATGCAAGTGTTTCAAACCTTCCGTTACCGAATGTCATTTCTATAGCATCAATCGATATTGAGTCTTGTATAGTTTAAGATAAAGGTGCATCCCTGTGCTCCGTCTGCGTATTCAAGACGTTTTATTTCTTTGAATAGGTCCAAAATCTGAGCTCACATAATTAATATAAAAAAGTAAATTTGTCGTATGTGAACCTGGTCATAGGAACGGTGCGCTTTGAGAACACTGATCGTTGTCCGTAACCAGCATTATCTCAAATTGGCCGAGTGCAGCCAGCCGCCGGCCATAATGTGACGCGAGCAAATTGTAATTAGTTGCATGCTCTCTTCAATAACACAATCGCGTGGGAAAAATAATGTGATAACTACTCTAATTAATGTTATTGTTACCAATGATATCTAGTCGGGTGTTATATTTTGTCTGCCCAATTAAAAATGTATAATTCTTTTGGTACATTTTAATTAACTGAAATATTTAGTTGGAGTTTAAATTTCGTAAACATTGTTTTATTATTATTTTTTTAAAGAAGGAAATGATTTGATAACACAACTTATTTCAAGCATGAAAAAACTGATGTAACTCACTAAAAGTGCAGATTGTGAGAACAACTAAACGGAGATACTGCGACACCGATGCATCCCAAAATGCCATTTTTTGAAGTTAAGAGAAAATTCGGTAAATTTGAGTATTAGCTATACTCATAGGTATTTGATAGTTAGACTTACGCTGAGGACATTTAATTAAAAAATGAAACAAAGTTGTGAAATCCAAAATGCTTACATTTGTCATTTAATTGGTTATTTGTATTATTTATTTTGTAAAAGTAATAAATAGAATAATATTATTTAAATAGACCGATATATATCGTTAATTTATAAATTTCAGTACTTTGATGACTTTACCACGTAATAAAAGAAACCTCACGTGTTACGCTTCTGGGTCACGTGGCTACATCCTAATTAATTAGTGTGTGGCTGATTGGATATGCATGATTCGAGAGAGAGAGAAACAAAGAGCTAGAGATGATGAGGAAGCGTCATGCCTGACGTAGAATATGGGTACGACTCTGACCACTTCTTCTCAACAAAAAAAAAAAACAAAAAAAGCTTTGGAAGTATATGTTATTGTTTTTAAAAGTTAAAATTAAAAATCATTTATTAATATTTTTATATAATTTATTTATTAAAAAATTTTTATTTGAATATTTTTTATTTAAATAAAATTTTTAACATTTTATTCAAATATTAATAAATCTGAAATTTTATTATTAATATCAAAATTTAATACTCATTTTTATATTCAGTAAAATTTTCATTTTTCAAAATGGAAATTTGCTGGCTACAGCACTTGCATTGCATGTGTCCCTTTGTTACTTGCTTGACCCATTCAGTGCTATATATATATATATGTTGAGTGCCGTAGTTTCACCGTCTTATTTCATAAATTGGGATGCGTCATCGTGATTTAATACTTTAATTTTGTTTAATATGCAGGACAAAATTTCATTGTCTTCTGTCTCTCTTTACCCTCTTTGCAATCCAACTCATGGCGGCCAATTTTTTTCTATAAATAGGGCAGAAGTGCATTGCCCTCTCCAAACACTTATCGTTCCACAACAAACCTTCTTCTAGTGACCTAAGATCTAGCAAATGGCTTCTTCCAAGTCTTTCTTACTTCTTTTCTGCGCTCTGCTTGCACTCGTTCTCTTGGTATCAGCTGAAGTCTCCGCTTCGCATAATGATAAAGGTATGTGAGAGTGGGTGTGCGTGTGTGTGGGTGCAACTTTCTCATTCGGTTTCCATATCTTCAGTCCTTTTCATTCACTAATGCAGGAGAGCATCTAATTTGGTCAAGCCAATGAATAGCTTTTAATCAAGATTATTGTTTTCTTTTTTCGATAAGTTAATCAAGATTGCTGTTATCACAAATTAAATGCCAAATTTTCATAATACTCCCGGTTCGACTGTCTTCTCATTAGTGGCATTCGAGTATTAAACTTATTATGAAAAGAAAGAAAGTTAACGTTTCAACCTTTTCTTTGTTTTAGAAGAAAGTTGATGCTGATCTCTTATATATTTTGGATTAGTTTCGGCAGAAAGCAGCAAAAATGCTGTGGTCGATCAGCACGGCGGGGGAGGACATTGCAGAGGACGCCATTGCGGAGGGGGCGGAGGTGGAGGCCATTGCCGAGGACGCCATTGCGGAGGGGGCGGAGGTGGGTGCCGACATGGCTGCTGCGGTCACTACCGTGGAGGAGGCTGCCGCAGATGCTGCGCGAATGCTAATGATACTCCTGATGCCGCATTCGAAGATGAGACCCGGAACTAAATCAAGCACTTTCTGCAGGAAAATATGCCGCTTGAAGTGTTTTAATTACTGTGTTTTGTGGGGGTATTCCACATCTACTATGTATCCTGATCCAGACCTGTGCGTAGTTTGGGTGAAAATAAGGCATGCAATGAGCAACGTCTTGCGTTGCTAATTAGCATGTGCCACAACGTTTGAATAACAAATGGCTTCTATGTATAAGCCTATGGTATCATAAAACATAACGTCTATTCCTCCCTTTCACTGAATATTTTTTGGGCCAGCTACTTGATGGATGGGTCATTGGTTGAAGAGCTAATAAATTTTTTTTTTTATTTTTGCCTATAAAGTCAACTAAGATAATTTTATTAAAAAAATAAAAAATAATTACAACAATATAAAGCACTTATTTAAATATAAAATTTTAAAATTTTATATAAAAACTATAAAATCAAAATTTCTTATAAAAATATTTATAATTGAAGTGTCGACAGTAAATGATTTTTTTTTATATTAACATATATATAAAAGTATTTTAGGAAAATATAGACATTTTATAATTATAAAAAATGTGCTTCTTAATTTTTATGGTTGTAAATTCTCATTAATCATTTAAGATATAATATTAAAAAAATCATATTAAATAATTAAATTAAAATCTTTAAAATTTTAATATAATAAAACAAATTATCAATCATACAATAACTGACTACAATATATATTAATTTTTACACTAAATTTTACTTACAATTCATCTTTGACTAATGCATATAGGAAAATTATTATAATTAAATCTTGTGGAAAGGAACTAAATTTATCTAGTAATCAGAATTTAGTCTGAAGAACAGTGTAGTCTTAGACAAAAACAGGACCTGCAAATTGTAAAAATTACAAATTGGTTTTTATATTTTATTTTTAAAACAAGCGTCTTTCTAACACCAATTCTATAACCTGTGCCAGCACGCTGAGAAAGGCTCTCTGATTCATTTCACAAAGCTCAGTAGAAATCTTAAAAGCTAACGAATATTTTGACCGTTAGACTGGGAGCAATGGTTCACCTTAAAGAATTTGTCCACTGAATCCTTACTCATAAATAGATAAAAAAAAAAAAAAAGAATTAATCCACTGAATTCTTAGTGGAAAATTGGCGCATCCTTGAACGTTTGGCCGGCTTGGTCGGAGGATGCATAAAAATAAAGGTTAGCCTAGATAGACTCGAATTCAAGTGAATACAATTCATATTTATATTATATTTAAATTATTTTATATTATATATAAAATATTAATATAATATAAATAATAAATATATAATATAAAATTTAATTATATTTAGTTGAATCTACTTAAATTTCTCCTAATAATAATATAACAACATATGCTACACCTAGTAAATCGGTTTAAAGGGAAGAGTTTCTCTGCCGAAATAATAATAATAATAATAATAATAATAAATCATTAAAATAACGAGCCTTGTTTCATGATAAGAAGATCTACTTAGCGGAGGCCAAAATGCCGTCATGTTGATGTCAATAAAAGTATTTTATATTAAAAATTTAATTTTTTTAAAAGAGATTATATATATAATTAAAACACCAAAATATGTAATAAATAAGGTAAAATGTATAATTAACTATAGAAACATCAAATGACGTTTAGTTACACATTTTTTTCTTTAATTATATATTTGGATAACTTAATTATACATCTAATTATTTTTAAAAGAATTAAAATTTTAGAAATAAAAATTAAAAATTTAATTTTTTTTATTAAATAGACTCTCAGTCTGATGAGATTCTATGGCGATTAATCTTTTAAATCAGAAGTTGGCCCAACTGAGAAATGACATTTTTTATCGTCCGTACTGGGATTGAAGTTGCTAGTCCGGCCATTGTTAGGGTTAAAGTCAATTCGTCGTCTTGTCGAGGGAAAGGGGTACCCTTTATTTATGTACCAACAAAACGAGTCCTTCCAATGCCTCCACATTCAACATGCTGACGAGAAAGGCCCACGGATTTCCACGAAACCCAGTACAAGCGTCCAAAGGTTAGAAATATTCTTTTGCCGCCAGATTAGGACCATTAAAGTCAACCTTTTTTATAATTAATCCACAAAATCCTCACTACTGCGTCGAAAATTAGCAATCTAAGAAGCGTCCTCACATTTAGTTGGCCATGATTTAAAATGAATATATATATATAAGCAAAAAGTAGACGCATTAAAATAATTATTTAAGATAAAATTTTATAAAATAAATATATAATATAATGGTTTTATTAGATGAAAACAGTCAGTTTGGTGTCTCTCAAATACACTTTTACATTATTTTACCTAGTTGAGTGCATATTTGAGGTATACATTGTGAAGACAGCTGTGCCCCAAAAAGCTATAGACATTGGCATTTTAGGCCAATCGGTTTTCTGCCTTTTTCGCTCGGATCCCATAAGCTTAATTGTGGAGCCGTTGGATTAAGACCTCAAGTCTGTTGATGGTGGGTGATGCGTCCGAGGAGCATAATATTTGGTTGGCTTACAGGGAGTCAACTGTTTGTGTTATTGCGTGGAGAGAACAGCTTGCCCCCAAAAGCGGTTGTTTTACGAAGATATTTAATTGAGAGGTAAATATGAGATGGAAAACAAAGGACTAAACGTATAGCCCTTCTTTTTTTTCATTTTTTGAAACAGTTCGTGGTTTGCTGGAAGGTATTAGCAAAGCATTGGAGATTTCTGGGAGTGAATGTTGAGTTAATCGACATAAAGTGGCCCTTGTTTAACGTATGACCCAAATAATGGATGGCTTAACGTGATGGTCTGTTAAGCAAAACGGTGGTTTTGGGTTAATGGGTTTGAAATCCCTCCGCTCTCCCTTCTGACAGATAGCCGTTACAGATAGGGAGTATTGTTGAGTTAATCGACATAAAGTGGCCCTTGTTTAACGTATGACCCAAATAATGGATGGCTTAACGTGATGGTCTGTTAAGCAAAACGGTGGTTTTGGGTTAATGGGTTTGAAATCCCTCCGCTCTCCCTTCTGACAGATAGCCGTTACAGATAGGGAGAATCTCCCTATCTTCAGGGCAACGGCTGCTGGAAAATGGATGAATATATATATATTCATTATGGACATTTTCTGGCCTCTCTCAACCATCAGAGAAAAGCGTAAAGAACAGAAAGGGAAGAGTAGGAGAAAAGGTAAGAAGAGAAAAGGTAGGAGGAGAGAAGATAGGAGAAACAGAAAGGAAAGCGTACAGGGCAGGAAAGAGAAGTTTTCTCATCTCTACTACCGGATATCAGAATAATGGAGAACGGTATGTTGTTCTGATTTCCTATTCCTTTTGGTTTTGTTACAGTTATATTGCTAGTATTCGTATCAAGATAACGATCCTGCATGATAGAGATAAGAAAAGTCTAACAGTTGTGGTATCAGAGCCAGGTTAACGAATACTGCAATTTATTTTGATTTTAGTTATTTGCGCCGAATTATTTTGTTTTGTTTTCTGGCAAACGGAAAAGCGTATGTTCAATGTATTTTCTATATATTATTGTTTGCTGTACTTAACGGCCGGCGTTGAAAGGGGAAACGTCGGCCATGTAAATTTACACTGCTGAAACCGCTGGTGTCAAAACAAAAAAAAAAAAAAGGAGCCGACCACGAGAACTGTACACCGCCGGAACCCGAACGGTTCTGGGTATGGCGGATCGGCTCCGATGAAGGCTGTGTCTCCGTTGTCAGTGGGAGACCCGAATCGGTCCGGTCTGGTGGGCATGACGGAACAGTCTCCCTGTGAGGCTGATGCTCTGGGTCGGGCGTGGGTCTGGTGGATGGCTGCCGTCGGAGATCCGACCCGAACAGGTTGGTTCACCCACGTTCGCCTGGTCAGAGGCGACGTCCGGGAAGAGCCGACGCACCGGGGTTGGCTGCTGACGGCGACTCCCTCAAATGAAAGCCGCTGGACGTCGTCGGGAAGAGTCGACGGCGATGGCAGAATGGGGCCAGCACGCGGGCCGTGCGTGGTCTCTGGTCAGACGCAGCCTGCGGTAGGTGGTGTTGCCACCGTCGGCTCCGATCGGAGGCAACACGCAGGCAGCGCCTGCAGCAGGTGGTGTTGCCACCGTCGGTCTCCGGTCGGAGGCAGCACGCGGGCCGTGCGAGGTCTCTGGTCAGAAGCAGCCTGCGGTAGGTGGTGTTGCCACCGTCGGCTCCGATCGGAGGCAACACGCAGGCAGCGCCTGCAGCAGGTGGTGTTGCCACCGTCGGCTCCGATCGGAGGCAACACGCAGGCAGCGCCTGCAGCAGGTGGTGTTGCCACCGTCGGTCTCCGGTCGGAGGCAGCACGCGGGCCGTGCGTGGTCTCTGGTCGGAGGCAGCCTGCAGTACGGTGGTGTTGCCACCGTCGGTTTCTGGTCGGAGGCAACACGCGGGCTGTGCCGGCAGAAAAAAAAAAAAAAAAAAGTTTATTAAAGTCACGTCAACGTGAATCAAATATTGAAAGCCTATTGGTCACCAAAGTGACCTGGCCTGAAGGAATTTGAATTGTTGATCGTGAATTTTCAATTGTTCATTTTTTATGCTAATATTATATAAATATATGAACAATTGTGGTTATTAATTATACGGCTAGGAGATCATCCAAAGATGGATCATTGCCTATAATTAATGACACTGAAAGGGGATTGATTGATGTACTGAGCAAACATGATTGCATATCCAAAGATAACATTCATGTTAACTCTAGTATTATTAATTAACCTATTAAAGCATATTTAAATTAGCATTATTATTGATTGCAGCTATGTGTTTGAGGATCACCCAAAGGTGAACTTAAATATATAGTCAAAGTTTATAATGCATGTGTCTGAATCCATTAGAGTTTACTCAAAGCATTAACATGTAAATTTGGATTATGTTTGCAGCTTCTAATAACGTTTTCGCCTTGGGCAATGCAATGATCAAATTCAATGGGCTGAACTATGCAGAATGGTCTGAGCATATTCAGTTTCATTTAGGTGTTTTGGGCTTGGACTTAGCAGTCATTTCGGAAGAAAAGCCTGCAGCCATTACTGGGACCAGTACAGAATCTGATAAGTCTTTTCATGAGGCTTGGGTACGGTCCAATAGGCTGAGTTTGAATTTGATGCGAATGACGATGGCTGAAAATGTCAAGCCCTCAATGCCCAAGACGGAAAATGCAAGGGAATTTCTGATGAGAATCAAGGAATACTCTCAATCAGACATAGCTGATAAATCCATTGTAGGAACCCTGATGAGTGAGCTGACGACCAAGAAATTTGATTGGTCACGGCCTATTCATGATCATGTGACTAGCATGGCTAATCTAGCAGCAAAGTTGAGAACGATGGGTATGGATGTGAGTGAATCCTTTTTGGTTCAATTCATCATCAACTCACTACCTCCTGAATTTGGCCAGTTCCAAGTGAACTATAACACTATTAAAGAGAAATGGAACTTTCAGGAAATTAAGGCCATGTTAGTTCAGGAGGAAGGGAGATTAAAGAAGATGAAGGATCACTCCATTCATCTCACTGTTCGTAATGATGCTAGTGGTAGCAAGTCTAAACCACATCACAAAAAATAAGAAGAAGGACAAAGCCTCCATAAAAGTCTCTGGAGGTCAGATCCAAAAGGATCAGAAGTGCTTCTTCTGCAAAAGGATGGGTCACTTCAAGAAGGATTGCCCAAAAAGAAAGGCTTGGTTCGAAAGGAAAGGTATGTACTGTATATCAGTATGTTTTGAATCAAATATAATTGAAGTGCCCAATAATACTTGGTGGTTAGACTCTGGAGCTACTATTCATGTGTCACATATTATGCAGGGATTCCTTTCAATCCAGCCCATAACAGGAACTGAGAAGTTCCTTTATATGGGAAACAGAATGAAGGCACGAATAGAAGGAATTGGGACGTACAGATTGATCTTGGACACCAAGTGTCATCTGGATCTAGAAAAGTGTCTCTATGTTCCTGAATGTGCTAGAAATTTGGTTTCTGTTGCAAAGTTGGATGAAGTGGGATTTAATCTTAAGATTGGAAATGGTGCATTTTCATTGTATAGACATTCGTACTATTATGGATCTGGTACTTTGATTGATGATTTGTACCGCTTTAGTCTTGACGCTATGTATGCCGATTCTCTATTTCTTGTTGAGCATGGTATTGGTAACAAACGTAATGTGCATGATGATTGTTCTGCTTTCTTATGGCATCAAAGATTGGGTCATATATCCAAAGAAAGGATATTGAGGTTGGTGAAAAGTGACATCCTGCCTCAATTGGATTTTACTGATTGGATGTGTGTGTTGATTGTATAAAAGGGAAACAAACAAGACACACATCGAAGTACCCAGCCATGAGAAGTAATGCGCCTTTAGAATTGATACACACTGATATTTTGTGCCCCTTTGACATTCCTACATGGGGGTGGTGAAAAATATTTCATCACATTCATAGATGACTACTCACGGTATTGTTACTTATATCTACTGCATGAAAAGTCCTGGTCAGTAAATACCCTGGAGGTGTTTATTGATGAAGTGGAAAGGCAGTTAGATAGAAAAGTAAAAGTGATTAAGTCAGACAGGGGTGGTGAATATTATGGAAAATTCAATGAAAGTGGACAATGTCCTGGTCCATTTGCAAAATTTCTTGAAAAGTCGAGGCATATGTGCACAGTACACAATGCCTGTACACCACAACAAAATGGTGTAGCGGAAAGGCGGAATCGCACACTTATGGATATGGTTAGGAGCATGTTGAGTAACAGTACTAGTACCTTATCCTTGTGGATGCATGCATTAAGAACTGCAGCATATCTGCTGAAACAGGTTCCCAGTAATGCTTTTTTTGTTCCCTTTTTAAAACTCCTTACGAGTTATGGACAGGCAGGAAACCCAGTTGAGACACCTCCATGTTTGGGGTGTTCAGCAAAGTAAGGATATATAATCCACATGAAGGAAAGCTTGATGCAAGGACCATTAGTGGTCACTTCATTGGCTATCCTGAAAAGTCTAAAGTCATATAGGTTCTATTGCCCTAACCATAGCACAAGAATAGTTGAGTCTGGAATGCTCGATTCATTGAAAATGGCCGGTTCAGTGGGAGTGGGGAGTCACGAAAGGTGGATATTAGAGAATTACAATAATGAAAAAATTCACAGTGAGTACTCCTACTCAAGGTGGTATCCCCACACCCAGTGTTTCTACTCAAATTGTTGTTCCTTTTGTTGCATCACAGTCACGTGACATGCAAGGGCAACAAATTGATACTCGAAACACGCAAAGTGAACGCATAGGAGATGAACCAAGTGACAATGTGCAGTGTACAAATGAACAAGTGATACCACAGAAATTGGCATTACGGAGGTCTACAAGACAGAAAAGGCCAGCTGTATCTAAGATTATGTGGTTTACTCACTTGAGCATGAGTCGGAATTGAGCATTGATAAAGATCCAGTCTCATTTCAAAAAAGCCATGGAATGTAATGATTCTGAAAAGTGGCTCAAATGCCATGAAGGAAGAGATGAAATCGATGGATGTAAACCAAGTTGGAACTAGTAGTAAGTTACCATAGAAGGATCAAAGAGTAGATGTAAGGGTCTCAAGATCAAGCGAAACTCGAAAGGTAATATCGAAAGGTATAAAGCCAGACTGGTTGCCCAAAGTTTCACTCAAAGGGATGGTATTGACTATAAGGAGACTTTCTCTCCAGTCTCTAAGAAAGACTCCTTGAGAATTATTATAGGCTTTGGTGGGCTCATAAATGGACTAAAGAGCTTCACAAAAATGGATTAAAGACCGCCCTTTTTGAATGGTGATTAGAAGAAATGTATGTATTGGACAACACACTGAGGTTTCACCACCACCGGGACAGGAAAATTGTGTGTAAATTAGAAATCGATAACGGACTGGAAACATGGCTTCCCGACAATGGTATTCTTAAGTTCAATGAATACCAGATTACGTCGTCACACTACCCGCTAAAGTATTGTAAGGGAACACCGTTGATTGCGTGTATCTAATCAATGAGATTAGGTGGGAGCAGTCTATCATTATATGTCCTATAATGTTTGATGACATTCTTTTGGCCGCTATGTGACATGGTTTACATGATGTTAAGAAATTTCTCTCTTGAATACTCTTTGAAATATGATGAATCGACATCATTATGTGATGGAATAGAGATATTTCGTATAAGATACAAGGATTGTTGGGATTGTCTCAGAAAGGGTAACGAAATAAAGTATTAGAGAGATTAGAATGGAATGGCTCTAACCAGGAATAGTTCCAATTCAGAAAGGGACAAGTTCAGTGACCTGCAATGTCCAAAGAATGATTTTGGAACGGAAAAGGCATGGAATCAATTCCCTATGCCTCACTTGGTTGGAAGCTGAGTGTATGCGCAAACATGCACCATGCGGCCAGCATTAGTTTCGCTGTTTGGAATGGTTAGGCCGATACAAAGCAATCCTGGAATAGATCAAGGGAAAAGCCCCGGGAAAGACAGTCCTTAGGTACTCTAAGGCACGCAGAAGATTATAATGCTACTTAAAAAGATCACCGTCATCTTGAAATAGTAGGGCTACTCGGATTCAGATTATGCTGGAGTGTGTAGATCGAGGAAATCTACCATTTGGTTACTTGTTCCTGCCTGCCTGGATGGGAGCAGTTTCCGGAAAATGTGGGAAGCAGTCTGTCATTGCTACTATCCAACTATGGAGGCTGAATTTATAGCATGCTTTGAGGCTACTATTCATGCATTATGGTTGCGGAATCTTATCCAAGGCTCGTTTGGTCGACCAGTATAGACAAAGCCGTGGAGAATTTACTGTGATACTTCCGCAGCAGTTTCTTCTCTAAGAATGATAGGTTCTAATTAAGGGCGAAACATATGATTTAGAAATACCTATCTGTTAAGACAGAAGAAGTGCAAAATCACAAGAGTGGTCTATTGAGCCATTTGGCAACTGAGTTGATGATAGCGTGACACGTTACTAAAGGTTTGCCCACAAACATTCACTGGACATGTTGATCGGCATGGGCAAATATTGGACAGTCCCTCATTCTCTTGAAAGTCAATATTTTGTTACTCTCATATCATGAGACACTCTGAATTCAATTAATGTCTGGTGTTTGGCCTTGTGCTTTGTTCGTGTCTCTATTTAGTTGTATAACAGTTATAGTTTGGAGATAAACTAATGGCATATATGGCACATGACAATTTAAAACTTTAATGTTCTCAGTAAGGTTATTCGAAATTATCATATCTCCTCTCTTCCCCC